>JARJCQ010000058.1:0-600000 GCA_029281465.1 Mycena epipterygia | reverse complement strand
TGGGTTACTTACCTCAGGGAATCGAGTGAACCTGAATACCTCGGAAGTATAAATTCCCACGTGCTTATCCGATACCTCTAACGGCGAAGGGCTTCACAGTTCCTTATCCACCCCCAGCAGACTCGGCAGCCTGTGCGCGCGCCCCGAACTTTATAAAGCTAACCGAACCTTCCCCAGTCCGGTTCTTTGTCTGCTGTCATGAATGACCAATATTTCGACTCGTCGCCTCGGTATCTTGCAGCAAACCGCAGCGATTGTAGCTCATGTTTCAGCACTGGTATGACACATGTGTGTATATGGGTTTTTTTTTTTTTTTTGACAATTAGTTTATTTCCTACTGCCCAGATGCAGGGTGCTTGCAGTCCGCGCACAGATGGATAGATGTTGCATAGATAGGGTATACATTTCGTGCGGAGGTCGTCAGCGCGAAGTGTAATTGATTATCATCATGGAATGAAACCCAGTGGAACGCAAGTACTGAATAGATTTCCTGGAACAGCAATCAACCGCAGTGAGTTTCAACCTGCATCTGAAGAAGCCGCAATTTTTCGCCTAAGGTCGAATTTATAGTTTGAAGAAGCCGGAGTGAAGCGACGGCTGCTCTTGTTTTTAAATAAAAAGCACCATTGATATTCCAGCTGCGTATAGACCTTATATACACAGTATCAATAGGGTGGGTAGAAGGTAAAGTGTCAGACAAAGGTGAAGAGGGCGGGACGGGGAAGAGGATCAGACTCGATCGATTTTGGGGAGGGTGGGGAGAGGAAAGTAGGGAGGGAGGGAGCAGCGACGTCACTGGGACAGTACAAGGTTTGTTATGAGAAGGGTACGAAGGCAAAGAATGTAAAGTAATAAAAGGAGGGGGCTGAGGTGCCCTTGGACATTTCCCTGTGTGATGCAGCACTCATACCCAGGGCAAGCGGCATTGTTCCACGTGTGGATGAACCAGCTCGCGACAGTGTCGGCATCGAAGATGAGGATGGCGGTAGCGTCATCCGATCCCCTGCGGGACGTGTAGCGAACACCGTGCATGGTCTTCGTGAGCACGTTGGAGATGGGGTTGCACGGAAAATGGTGGTAGTTCCCGCGCAATGGGTGCGACGTAGGCTGGTGCAATGTAGGCCGGGGCAGTAGCGGCATAGACGGTGGCGGGCGGAGGGGTGGGCAGGACGAAGGCGGTGGGTGACGCGATGGCGGCAGGAGCGAACGCCGGAGAAGCGAAAGACGGGGCCAGGAGGGGGAGGGACGAACGAGTCCAGCAGGGTGACTGCAGTGTCGAGGTGTTGGCGCTTCACCGAGTCGTCGTCCTCCTTGTGGGCGCGCTTCCCATTGGGGTTGACGGCGGCGTTGATGAGAGCGGAGTCGTCACCGGACATGGCGGGAGGTGCGGTCCCGGATGAGGCGCTGAGCTGGCGCAGCCTCTGCGAAAGCTGCCCGAACGTCAGGAGGTAGTTCGTCTCAGGCGTAGTACTGGAAGTTGGCAAGAGCATCGGAGGGCTGGAGACCCTGTTCCCACGGAGTCTTACAAGAATGACAGAGGTCAAATATGCCTTTACGTTCTCTGTCTTGCAGCGCTAATGGACACAATGTAGCTTGGTCGTAAGCATCAAAGTTATAGATAGTCGGTAAGGTTTCAACCGGTAAACATGGGTTCTGCAGCAGTTTGAAATTGAAGTGGAGCGGATTTGCCTCTGTCAGAAATTTATTGGCTGTCTTCCTAGTACCTACCACAGACGGCGCACGGTCTAGGGATCCATTGAGGCGGGTCCATCTGCGCTTGCCATTCATCTACAATCTGTTGCTGACAGCTCATGGGGCACATATATGGGAAAGTGGTCCTCGCTTCAAGCCTGTTCGGCATCCTGCACAACCTGTTTTTTATTGGATGGATTTACGCCGGACTGTTTTAGGCCGGCGTTGCGAGCCTTCGTGACCATCGCTTTTTACTTCCATGCCACCTCCGATGCTAGCACCGTCGCTGGGGTTTCGCCTCAACCACGCCTTCTCGGAAACGTCGGGACCTAGCAAAGAGCAAAACGTTGTTATACCCCGGACATGACGCACTACAATGATGGGAGAGTACGCTTATGGTCTGCTCGGGTTTGCGTCTGGACACAGGGACACGATGATGCTTCGCTATGTCAATGAGCTGACTCAAGGTGAAGTGATCATACATCGACACCAGACTGGCAATACAATGCGGTGCGACGGCAGTAAACTTAACACCAATGTCAGCGTGATGTAGTGTTATTAAAGTAACAGGTGAAACCACTTCAACGAAGTCGAAGGAGCTGTTCAGCAGGTATGTAGATGCATGCGTAATTCCATCATCGACATCTACCTGAATCTCGTTATTGAAGATGACCGGGAGCGTGTTAAGATCGGCCATTTCGGTCAGAGTCAGAGCTTGCGTAGGCAGCGCAACCGGAGTAATATTGTGTGGGACAAAAGGCGTAGTGCAGGGGTATAGCCGCTTGATGAACACCAGGTATGTGGAGGAACAGTGGCTGGCACAGTCATGGCGACTCAACTGCTGAATAGGGAACAGTTTGTTGGACTCCTCTTGGACCTGTATCCGGTGATGACGTGACAGGGTTAGAAGTTGAGCAGTGCTCAAGGATAGGTAGTGGATGAGGAATTGGGCTAGAGAAGGGCAGTAACAAATGGTATGTTCGGCAGATCGAGAATACATGTCGTTTATGCTGTGGAGGTCACCGACGTCAACAAGGTCGTAGTTAGGGTTGAGTTCGAAGGTCGTGAAAGACTGGTCGTTGGAATCTGCAGGTGCATTATTGAAAACCGCGGTAGGGATATCAGCTGTTGGGGTGTGGGGGCTTTGGATGATGTTGGTACGGGGCCTCGCCAATGACTTGAAGTACAACAAGTTATCGTTCCCATGGCAGGTCGTAGCACATTTGTGATCACGGAATCCGGCAGTGAGAGCGGATCGCCGCGCAGACTCAGGTAAGCCATGTGATTTGGCAAGAAGGAAGAGCAGACGAATCTTCATGTAATTGAAGGCAGATAGAAACGACACATAATCCTCACACTTGCATGCCAGAATGTGGTCGGGGATAACCATATGGGACGGTTTGAACCCAACGTATTCATAGCGACTGTTTAACTGATCTGAATTCACAGTTGCACATTGTGGCAAGGAGGATGTGATATCACGATGAACGATGGACAAAGTAACATTGGACGAAGTGGAAGTTGGACTGTTGTACGCTGGATGATGTATGCAATTATCCGACGTACCGTGTACACTTTCGCTGATGTTGGGCAGGCCTTGAAGAGGGTCGACAGGTGTTGTGGCTTGTACCAGTGCTGCGCAACATGTTAGAATGATTGAGACAGGGTGGACTCCATGTACATACCTGGAGTGTCGCGTGCTTGACGGTCGGCGGTGACAGGTTAGGTAATTCGGCTGCTGCCGTCGCCCACGTCATTTACAGCTGTAAGGCATTAAGTAAGGTGTAAGAGTGTAGAGCGTAGAAGCTGTACTAACGGAGGTTTTCGTAGGGCGGGGGGTCCACAGTGAGTCTCATAGCAGGATGTGTAGGGCTGGTGGGAGAAGATGCAAGAAGGTTAGGGAGGGCCAAGTGTTTGGCGCGGGCACAACGGCAACTTAGCACGGGTTAACCCACATATTTGAAATCTCTGAAACGAGATAGGGGGCCGGCTTTATTATGGAAGCCGTCGTGATCGACACGGATTTGTTGGACAATGTTTTGGGTCTTTTTTGGGTGCGCTAAGACGTGAGCCGGTGAACAACGAAGAGCCTGTCATGATCGAGACACAGATTTTTGCCGTCTGGGTTACAGGGAGGTAGGATGGAGTGCGTTTGGGAGTTGGAAATTCCCGCTACCTTTAGGTAAGGGTCTTATAGCGCCCTATTTTCAGGACTCGCAGACGATCACATTTTCGTCATCTCTTTTTGCGTAAGCACATATCCTGCCCGCCAAAATGTTTCGGCAATGTTCGGGCTTACCCACGGTCGCTGCCCATGCCGATGATTGCCCCTTTCGTACTTTGTAACCGGAAACGAGGTTGAAATACTATCACCTTTGCAAAATAGAGCAAAATTTCATCCAGAGATGTCAATTTAGCCCGAATTGTCCCGAAATAAATTTAAGATATCCATGTGACATAGGTAGACAGTGCGCGGACATTCCTACCACGATCCAGGGAGAGGGGAGAATCAATGGTGGTTGATCAAAATGTTTGCCTGCCAAATTCCCGTGTAATTCTTTTGGGCAAAAGTAGGTAACTTCTCGGGCGGCTTCGGTGCAGTCTCAATTCTGCCTCAAAAATCCAGCCATTCGTATCGTGGTATGCTGTAGATGTCACAGTGGCTCACCTGCGCAGGGTTTCAGATGCAACAGCCCATCGAAGTACCATCAAAAAAAATCTCGTGCAACGATAGTATGTCAACTGTGCTGCCTTTCCACTGGGTTTTTGAAGAAATATTCTTTTTCCAGGTCTAGCTTGAACTTCTTCACAGGTATACGGTATTTTTTTTCGTTCAATTTTGGCGGCCATGTGTCACAGCAGGTCCTATTGAAGCCGAACCTTGGTTCGTCGTCACGCACCACAGAGGTGGTTGTCGAATTGGTTCCATGGTTCAAAAAATGTGGGAAAATCCTTCTTGATGTCAACAATGACCAGGGAACATTGCGGGGTATCTCCTGTATCCTGCAAGGTAATATCCAATGCCCTTGCTAAGTTCCTACCCTCATCTCCGCCCAAACCCAACACATACTAGGTGGGATAAGCATTTCAGGCCAAAAATAAATAACTTGGCATCTGCCCATTTCTGTATGCTCTGCAAAGGTCCCAGATTGCTTTTGAACATTCCTACATCTTTCTTGGATGGTGTCAAAAACTTTGGTCACATCACGGTCTAAATCGACCCGTGAAGAAGTCTTAGTGTCGAATTGGTTCAAGTTGTCACGTGTGACAACCCCCTGCCGAATTGAACGAAAAAAATACACTATGGACGATTACAGCCGTTTGCAAAATGGATGACAGTCGGCATAAAAAATAAATAAGAACAAGTTTTGATCTGGCTCTTTGCTGAATGCACAGCCTGTGCAATTCTCCACCGATCTGCTCGTCTTTGGTACCGTTCGAGAGGTATTAACCAGGGCTTTCGATTAGTGCCCTGCACAGTGTGTAATTCGCGAAATTGGAGGTCGTCAAACTTCGCTTCCAGTGATTACAACTGTAACCTGTTTCTCTTATTACTCTGTCAAATCTAAACCAATTCTCTCGTGGTCGGTTGCGTCTAAGAGGCGATGTGGTGGCATACGCTTCCACAAGGAGATAAATGGTTTGACCCTGACATGGCCGTTGTACGTATGATTGGTCAAATAAATCAGAGGTTCGCACGGCAGAGAGACTACAGACCACTGCGACACAATTTGGCTCCCTGAGGATGGATGCCAAGGATACAGCTTTTGAACACACCCAGAATCTACCAGATTCGTTAGAAGCTGACGGAGCATTGAGCAGGACAAGATTCGGTTGGATACAACGGAGGCCAATTTTGAGTACCCCAAATGTTACAAATTATACGCTCCACCGGGCACGAATCGAAAGCCCTGTTTACGCCCTTTAGAACGGTACCCAAACCGAACAAATCCGTTGAGAATTGAATGAGGTGCGTGGTCAGAAAAAGGTCACATCAAAAGTTGTTCTTTTATTTATTTTGTGCCGACTGTCATCAATTTTGCAAACGGCTGTAAGAGAATTAGCTCATAGTTTGCTTGTTGTGCTTGAAGGTGAATGTTGATGGTACTCATGATCAGGGTTCAACTGCAGAATTGACAGAAATTATACCGGAATGATTGTGCTAATGCACTGCAGCCTCTCTGAGTCCGGCCCAATGCGATATGCTGATACACCTTTGCTTGCCTTTCCCTTCGTTCAAGTCTACTTCATCTGGAAACTTACTAGTTCCTCTGTGGCCCAATGTGAGCTGGTCGACGCACATGCATCAACCGAGTAAACTTTGGGCCGCCTGGACGAGTTGCTCCTTGGCAGCCCATCGTGTCCACGCGAGCTGGTTAAAGTATTGTTGAGGTTTGGGCCGCCTTGGAAAAATATTTCTTTTGAATTATTACAAGCTTAAAAAGAAAAGGAACCAAAAATGGTAGCGGGCCGTGCCGCTCGTCGGCTCTACCCGCTTTATACCGGGAGTTTGGAAGGCCGGCGGTGTGATCGGTGGTGTGATTGGTAAGCGGCCGGTCCAACGTCAGGGTATGGGGCACGGTTCCAAACAACAGTCAACACACTCCTAAACTGTTCGCAAATGAGCCGTCTCAGTCTGTGCTATTCATCTGAATTTAATTGTCGGTTTATGATACCCATGGTTCCTGGATCATGTGAAAAGCTGCTTTGACTTCATGAGCAGGAGAAGTAGAGTGTGAAGATATATAAGATTAAGCGGCTCAATTGCAGGTGGTTTGCTTTGTCCAAGGCCCAGAGGAGGAAGTCTGAGTAAATCAAGTGATCCTTCCCAGGTTCAGTTGTTATGTATGGTTTGACTCCTGTTAAATAATCTTCGCAGATATCTGCAAGTTTTGAACATGAGAGTATGCATTGGTGGTGGCGCATTGTTTATTCAACTCGATACCTGTCATCAGACCAGGGGATTCTCATAAAGCAATTAAGTGCAAAGGTTGTATATAGTATCAGCGGGCATGAGTGAGCAACCGGCGAGTGAGCAAGGATGGGTTGAAGATGTTTCAAACTCCGATAGTATGTGCCGGCAGTGCCGCCGGTATTGATGGCGGTATTTCCAACTCCCAAACTTGGTAGGATGCACGTGGTCCGGGCAGTCAACAATTACCCGTCATGATCGAGACGGGAAAAATTGCCGATCAAGGTTACGGGTTTGAGACCTGGTCCCTAGGTCGGTACCAGGAATAGTAATAATCCACGTGAACCTCAACTGTTTATGGTAATAATCAATCATGTGATCTACTCACTGTAGATGTCCCCGCCCATCATTTGAAGTCGTTCTCGGTCAATAGTCAACATTTTATTCTAATTCAACTTGTCATCCCTAGGTTTCATTTACATGTGTATTCTATAAGAAACCTATATTACCTGGTTGCATGGCTGAGTCACGGTAGTAGAATTATGATGAAGAACATACCTCAGGCTAGAAATATGTTCAGCAAAAGGAAATGGCTCTGATGACTTCCAGTCCCAGACACATGCGAAATGTGCAGAAACATTCAGGATTTCCGGGCATTTTGTGTCTAGGGAGACCGAAAGGTAAATTGATTCCATCAAAACAGTTTCCTTTTTCGATCGAACCGCCTTAAGGTGAGCTCGGCTCAACTCAACTCGCGGCAGCACTACAAGGCGCGTTCTGCCGAGACAAAGAAGGAAGGAACGATGATCAACGTCAGTTGGACGGCTAAGACACTCAGTGGACAGATGTCCGATAGACAGTTTTACGGTAGTGGCAACGGTTGATCATCAGTTCTTTTTCGGTCCGCTGAGGCCTGGCATAAAAATACGTTAAGCCACCTTTCAAATTTGCAATATTTTGATTGGAGCAGACAGATCCGTAGGACTCTCCGCAGTGTCTCGAAACCGCGATTCCCGTCCGATTTTCCTTCCCTTATATGCTCATTTTTTTAACCGCCACATACATCTGATTCAACCGGCAATATCAATGGCTATATCAACTTCATTTGGAACGGCTGCAGATTACATGATTTGTGCCGCCCGATTTACCAGAGTCCTGGTCCTGCTTCAGTCTGAATTTCTCGAGTAAGGGGAACATTCAAGTTCAATTATCGCGTGTTGCCTCACTTCATCCACTGCGGAGGCAGCCAGAATGAGTGGATGACTTTCGGATATTGTCGAAGGAGCGATGGCTCTCCCTGTTAAAACGAGAGGATGAAAGGAGAAGCACAGCCAACGCAAAGAAGGCAGAAGGCCGGACGAAAGAGCCGACATTACGGGAGCCCTCTATATTTGGCACTTGACGTGGAAAGAGCGTGATCAGCACTGCCCTCACGGCCTGCCACCTCACCACCACGTACACTTGCAGCGAATTTCGACATGACGAGTTTCTTCAAGAGCAAGAGGGGGAAGGCTTTGGAATCTGGCCTGCTGCAGGCAACCGGGGTAGCCATGTCTGTCGGTCGCCCCAGTCCGCCGTCGACCACCGAGGCCTCTGGTGCGACGGAGTCGGGACTGAGCAGTGGGCGGATGGCTGAAGTGAGTAGCGCAGCCTATGCAGGACTCACTGCCATTGTCCAGGGTCTCTACGACTGCTCAGACATGTTCCTGCCGTTGAAGACCGCAGCGGGGATATTCCTAACTGTATCTGGCGTCGCTGAGGTGCGTCGTGATCCAGGTGGAGTTTGTTCTTTGCATAATATTGTTCATGCAGAGGGTGTCCGCTAACAGAGATGAACTTGAAGAACTCGAAGCCAAGCTGAACTCCATCCTTTCAACTGTCGAAACATATAAAAGACATGGTGGAATATCGGCACTATATTCAAGAATTGAAAGATTTTGCGAGTGGGTCAGGTCCTTATTCTTTCCTACTTCTTTAACATTCCGTTGTTTTAAGAAACATTGTGCATCAAATGGAAGCGACCAACAACTTGCAAAATCATCCGCTCTGGATGCGGACCGCAGAGGGGATGAAAGATGCAGACAAAATAACAAAGGCCTTCCGAAACATGACCATTTTGTGTGACATCTTCCAGGTTCGCTGTCCAGCTTGATTTGCATATATTTATTGACTGTATCCTGAAGATGGATACCCAGCTGAATACCAATCTTGCAGTAGAAGAGATCTTGCAGGTACACTCTCTTGTTCGAACAGTCAATTCAAGTTAATAATATATATGGACAGCGTCTGAGGCATGACAGTATGCACTCTTTGATTTCTGTTGGACATAGTTCTCATTTAAACAGGTTCTATCAGCAAGCTCAACCATGCTGGGACATCGTACAAAACTCGTTTTTCATCTTACGGAGATCCCACCAGCTGCATGGAAGGGACACGTGCCCAGATCCTCGCAGATTTAGACACCTGGGCCTTAAAACAGGACAGCAAGAAAGTTTACTGGATGGCAGGAGCGGCTGGCACCGGAAAGTCGACAATTGCACAGACGTTCTGCGAGATTCTCGACAAGAAAAATATGCTCGGTGCCAGTTTCTTCTGTTCTCGTGCTTCTGAGAACACTAATAATGCACGGCTCATCATCCCCGCAATTGCACATAAACTTTGCAGTGCTTCCCCCTCTATTGAATCCCAGGTCATCCAAGCCCTTGAGGCCGAGTCTGCTCTCGCAGAACCCACTTACATTAAAATTGACAACCAATTCCACAAGCTCATCATTGAACCCACTCGACAAACCATCGGGGAAGCAACCAAGTGGTACAAAGTCGTTTTCATCGATGGACTTGATGAATGCCGTGATCTTCCACTTGTATCATCCTTCATTCGACTCATCCTCACATGGGCATCCAAACTCCCTCTCAAAATATTCATTGCTAGTCGGGAGGATCATTGGATTCGGCAAGCTTTTGACAGCCACTCTGCAGAAGCCTTTTATCTGCACGAAGTCGAACGGGACATTGTGAAGGATGACATTGTTAAATATGTCAAGGCTTCATTGCAGGAGATACACAACTACTGTGGACAGAACACTTCAGGGGAAACATGGCCTCCACCATCACAGGTGTCCAATCTGGTTGAGCAATCCACCCCCCTCTTTATCTACGCAGCAACCACCATTCGTTATATCCGGGATGGCGGTGCCTTTTACAAGTCTCGTCTCTCTGATATAGCTCAAGACGCAAAATCTGGGGAACAGCTGTCGGATATTGATGATCTCTACTCGCACATTTTGCAACAAGTGTGCCACAAACAAAAGAAGAATGAAATCCAGATCATCCGACTTATAATGTCAATGGTCATCTTCCTCCGAACCCCGCTCCCGGTCCAAGCCCTGCGTTCTCTCTCAGGAGTGGATGCTTCTCGATATTTGTCGTGTTTAACATCTGTTATTCACCTTCCAGCCACAGAAGATCCCACCTCTACAGTTCCCTCTACAGTTGCTCCATTCCATGCATCGTTCCCAGATTTTGTCACTGACCCCAGTCGTTGTTCAACCACCTCTTCCCCTAATTTTCCTGCCCTGACCACCGAAGATGGTCACACAATGCTGGCTTTGAAATGCTTGGACCTCATGAATCAATCACTGCATCGTAACCTGTGGGGTGTTCCCAAAGAGTTGACGATGTCGCGCAGAGGAAGGAGCAATGCTTCAGACAATGTTAACAAACTTCCAATTCCTGAAGCACTCAAGTATGCATGCCTGTATTGGGCTTCCCATATATCATCGGTTAAGACACCTGGTCCTGAACTCATAACCACACTCCATGTCTTTCTCCACCAACATCTTCTCCATTGGATCGAGTGTCTCAGTGCACTGGGGGAGCTTCCAATAGCAGTGGAATCTCTCACAGATGCGGCTACCACATTATCTGTAAGTGGTTCAATCTGAGGTAGGAATCACATACTCACTGTTTTCTGGCTGCTAGGCTTTCAAATCAATGGATACTCGATGTGATGAGCTCCAGCTACTTGTTGAAGACGCTCGCCGATGCTTGCAAGCAAGTTTTGAGTGCATTGAGACACATTGTTTTCAGACTTACCAATCTGCTCTTGTTTGGCTTCCAAAGACATCTTTGATGCGCAATGTGTATGCCACAGATGTCCCTCGTGCACCAAAATTCACACTGGGATTATCCGACTCATGGGGCATCACAGAACTTGTTATCAGCACTGGGGACCAGGTTTATTCTGTTGGGTTCTCTCCAGATGGGAGGCGAATTGTAGCTGGACTGCATAATGGAGTGGTGTGGATCTGCAGTGCAAAAACCGGCAAGGTGGAAGCAAAGCTGGACGATGACATGGGTTCTGTGAATTCTGTCACATCTTCTGTCACATTCTCCCCGGATGGAAGTCAAATTGCAGCTGGATCGTCCGACTCCAAGGTCAGGATCTGGAACACAAAAACCGGCGAGGTGGAAACAAAGCTGGAGGCACACACAGCTTCTGTCAATTCTGTCGCATTCTCCCAGGATGGAAACCGAATCGCATCTGGATCGTCCGACTGCACAGTTAGGATTTGGAATGTGAAAACCGGCGGGCTAGAAGCTAAGCTGGAGGCACACACATATTCTGTCACTTCTGTTGCATTCTCTCAGGATGGAAGCCGAATCACATCTGGATCATCTGACCACACGGTTAGGATCTGGAATGCAAGCACAGGGGAGGTGCGAGCCACACTCAAGGGCCACACAGATCGGGTGATATCTGTTGCATTCTCCCCGGATGGGGGCCAAGTCATATCCGGATCGCAGGACAGCATGGTCCGAATCTGGAATGCAACAACAGGTGTGGTGGAAGCAAAGCTGGAGGGCCATACAAACTCGGTGTATTCTGTCGCATTCTCTCAGGACAGGGGCCGAGTTGTATCTGGATCGTGGGACAACACAGTCCGGATCTGGAATGCAACAACAGGTGTGGAGGAAGCGAAGCTGGAGGGCCATACAGACTGGGTGAACTCTGTCGCATTTTCCCCGGATGGCAGCCAAGTCATATCTGGATCTATCGATGGCACAATCAGAATCTGGAGTGCGCTCAGGATAGCCGAGGCAACCCTGGGGGCCCAGGTGACCTGTGTTGCTTTTTCTCCAGATGGGAGCCGAATCACGTCTGGGGGGGGAGTCAACATGGTCAGGATCTGGAATGCGAGCACGGGGGAGCTGCAAGCCACACTCGAGGGCCATACAGATTGGATGAGATCTGTCGCATTCTCCCAGGATGGGAGCCGAGTCGTATCTGGATCAGACAACAACACAGTTCGGATCTGGAATGTAACAACAGGTGTGGTGAATGCAAAGCTGGAGGGCCATACAAACTGGGTGTTATCTGTCGCATTCTCCCTGGACGGGGGCCGAGTCGTATCTGGATCGGCCGACAACACGGTCCGGATCTGGAATGTAGCAACAGGTGTGGAGGAAGTGAAGCTGGAGGGCCATACAGGCTGGGTGAACTCCGTTGCATTCTCCCCGGACGGCAGCCAAGTCATATCTGGATCTGATGATTACACAATCAGAATCTGGAATGCGAACACAGGTGAACAGGAAGCCAACGTTGAAGTAGGTGATGTGGTAAAATCCGTCGCATTTGTTCAGGATGGCAGCCAAGTTGTGATTGAAACGTACACTGGCGAGCACCTCATCTACGATGTGGCTCGCGGAAACATTTCGCCGTGGGACCCTCCCCCGCCAGCAATAATTGGGTCGTGGATAGTCGGTGTGAACGGCGACTGCTGGATCCCCCCTCGGGAATGTGACTTCATTAGATCTGCAGTTTCAAGTTCAAGCAACAGAGTATGTCTCGGGTACTCATCTGGCCGTATGGTCATTCTCGACTTGACGGTTGCTGAATAGCTGGGTATTTTCCTTCTTTCTTTCGTGGGGGATCAATTCTGATGACTACGTATTGTTCTTTCATAGCTTGCGGAGGATAACAGCGGGGTGTCAAATCTTGGATCTCCCTATGCAGACATACACGAAGAAAGGAAAGTATAAGACAACCACATGCTCATCCAGATCCCAGTTTACGATTGTTTCCATTCAAGTATGTTGTACTTTGTAATAACAACTACCGTTATGTTTTCGCTGCTCCGACGGTTAAGTGTAACCATGGCTTCGAAACCCGCCATGTTTCGATTATTAGGTCAGGTGGTCTTTCTTTCTTTCTCGCTCAAATTATGTCAGTTTGGTTCCATTCTTTTGCGTATTACTTTTAGGGGGGTTTATTTGCTTATTTTAAACTGGCATCTTCCACTCAAACTGAGGCTCGTTGAACTTCAGCACCCCGGACACGTGATGTCCTGATACATCGACACCTGGAGCTTGAAGTAAGAGTGTTAACACCCTGCCTTCAACTGAACTGTCTCCAACAGTTCAACTTTTATAGCGCCATGCCGCGCTAAATTCTCTTCTGCAGCCATCTCATCTGGGAGCAAACCAGCGGGATGTATGTGCTAAAGTCCAATCAGGCACATGGGAAACCAGGAAATATCGAGTGAGGTGACGAACTCAACTTGAACATTCCGGCCTCCGCGTCCATAGTTCTCACACTAGGCTGTGTCGCAGACCGAAATTGATATCGGAGGGGTGTCTGCAGTTGCATGTAGCGGTGTCTTTGAAAGCATCACGTTGGATGTAAGATCGGGTTCAAGTTAGAACTAGAAAATATATTTGATTGTAGCCCATGGTACGATTATAATATTCCCGTACAATATTGGTCTCGTCCAAAATATTTAAGTGAGGGCTTACAACCAGAAGCGGGCCTTGACAACGTTGATTGATCTGCTGTGCGTTGGAATGGCGAAGAGGAAACACGAGTGCTCAAACGTAGCAGAGGTGCATCGGGCATTCTCGCAAAAAATGTAGACCGAGTCGGTGCAAAGCAGGTTGCAATGACGAGAGATGGAGTTTGCTAAGGAATCCCTGAGACCCCACTTGTATCGACGTGAACGCGGGATTGTTACCCCTCAAATTTAAGACACAGTTCGCCCGAGTCGCGACAGCCGAGAATCCCAAATTTATACATTTAAATGACGTTACAGGACCGATACCAGAAAAATGCCGCTAAGTCTAACTGCCGCTGCTCTACCTCGTACGCAATGGTGATCTCAACGTAGGCGCTGCCGATAGTGTTAACCGTAATGATCAACCCATCCGCCGTATCGCTAACCTTGCTTCGCGCAACTGTCGGCATCGCCCCAGATCTCAGCTTCAAGTTGATGCCAGAAAACACGTGCGGATTGGCCACCCAGGTAGCGAGAGCCCAGAACGCGCCTCCTCTTGCCGCCGAGGGTCCGTACTGTGGTCAACAGATCAGCTAGGCAGCAGAAAGGGAGTATAAATCAAACGCACCTAAAGCACCGGCTGCAGAATCGCGTCGCCCGAGTTCGGCTCGATCGAGTTGAACAGGAACACGGTCTGCCCGTGGTTCGTCGCCGGCACAGCAGGGACCTTCCACGTCGTCATGAAAGACGCGATGGGCCAGGACCCGGTGTTGAGCCACAACGCGTACGCGACCCAGCCCTCGGTGAACACCGCGGCCTTGACTTTGGTGGCTTTGGGGGTCACGACGTGGAGGATGGAGCCCTTGGCGGAGATGACGTACACATCTGCGCCGACGTGCGTGATGGAGCTGCGGGATGCCGGAGGGGGCTGGATAGACTGCAGAGAGATTCCAGTCGCGGGTTAATGTGAGGCGTACCGCTGGATGACGGGTAAACGTTAAACGTCGCCTGGGAGGAACAGCCGGCGGTGATGGCGGTGTTCTCGGGGGAGAGTTGTATGTCGGTAGGACTGGCGCTTCGGTCCAGGGATAACATCAAAGAAAGGCGTTGTGAGGGAGAGACACAGGTTGCCCGCGCAAACACACCACGCACCATCACTCCCACGCTCCTATTTACGTGTAACCGACTTTCATTGGGTTTGGGCCGTCCCAGGTATTTGACGTAGTGTAATGTTGGTAGGGCATTTTTAGCATCGGTGAGATAAAAGTGGATACATACATGGCTCGTGATTCGGACTTGTGAAGAATTCCATGAATATTAGACATTTTTGCCTCGGCCGAGGCAGCGCTGCCTCTCCAAGTGATATAAAGACTGATTTGTCGCGAATACCCATTTTGAGAATTAATTCACCCGACTAATCTTGCAGGAATTTATCCCAGGCGGACCTATTGCCAGTTCTTCGGTTTCAACTATTCAACTTCAATTATGCTGGATGTTTCTGTGTTAGTCACGGTGCGAGCTCGTTCTCCCCCATAGTTGCTCCAAATGCTTCATCTCTGTTAGTTGTTGCAACCGGGATGCATGCGCCCCGTGGTGACACCTAGCGAGGTGAGACGAGAAGCGCGCTAATGATATGATGTTCGCCTTTCAAGATGGTGTGACATAGTGAGCAGTTAAACTTCCACCGTAAGTAAAATCAAACGTGAACGCATACCACTGAAAGATATCCTGAGGTATTTACTGCGGTTTCACGCAGGCTTTCAGCCAGTAGCAGTCCGGACAGCGCACATTCTCGTTGGGCATAACAGCGAGCGATCGAGCTTGAACTTAGGCAGTTCCCGAATTTCGACAGCCCCTTGTTTTTTCGTGGACTGTTACTCGTGAACTGTTACTACGTAAGCCCACGCGAGCTATGAATTTGGGTACCCGGTGCACTTTCTTGAATATTATGAAACCGCTTGGGATGATCACCCTCAAATGAACTTCCGCAGGAGCACTCCTTCGATAAGTTACTGTATATAAATAGAATCGCCTCCGGGGATAGCAGAATTTAAATACTGAATTCCTTGCAGCTGCACGCGGCCCCGAAATAAGACTTATAGCCAGAGAAATTCCAATATGGCCGAGCTTGGAGCTCCTGGCGATGAGACTCCGAATCAAAGCCGAATAAACCCGAGGTCCGTGCACCGCACCTGACCGTGGCCCTATATATAAAGCCCGTCAGCGCGCCTTTCTTCCACAATCAAAAACGCCCAAGACGATAAGCGCGCTGAGCCTGGCCCCCATGCGGTGGAAGGCGCTGACGCGCGCGTGTTCGGCAGCAAACCTTGTTTATACGATAGGGACGGCTGATTATATTGCTTGATTGTGGATTCCTCTGGCTTGACGCTGGCTTCTTTGGAGGTGCGGGATGGGTTGGGAATAGAAGAGGGATATTTGGTGCGTCGTGGTTTTTTCACGTCGTTTTTACTTGGCTGATCGTTGTCGCGCTCGCCAGATTTTTTCTTTCTACACAATGTATCATTGTTAGTCTCAGCAATACTATAGGCCCTTCGTCGCAATACCTTGCATCCGTCTTGCTTCGTCTACTATACTAAAGGTTCCACGTCACTGGGGGCGATCCCTTATCGTTGTTGGATGTTCTGCTTCCGCGGTACTGCGAGAAATGCTCCACCCGCCTCGGCTCCATATCTGGTGCATCCCATGTTTCTGCCTTTACCGATGCCTCGCCTTTCTCGTCGTCGCAGGTTCTCCTCCCGCGGATGGTGGCCGGTGTACATATACGCCGTCGCGAGTTTCTACCCTGTCCTATTCATGCCACCTCAACGCGTGTCCAGTCTGCCTGCGTTATTTCCCTCTATGTACACTACGCAAATTCAGCACGCATGACTTTCAGTACGAGGACGATGCCTCTGTCACAGGTACATCTCCGTGGGCGACGATTTCCTTGATACCTACCCCGCGACGCGTTTCTGACGATGCCTATGTACTGCTTCGCACATGGGGATCGGTGGACAATATACCGGAATGATATAAATGGGTCACCAGATGGCTTCCGAATGAACTGCTTTCAGACGCGATGCTACCTACACCTAACTCACCGCGACTGGGTCGCGCCCTGCAAACCTCACGCTTAACCAGTGCCTCGCCATCCCACTCTATCACGACGTCTTGCTCTCCACCCTCTCTGGAATTGATAACTTCCTCTCTCTACGTCGAAACGCCCCGCAGACTGTGCAGTACCAAGGAATTAGATGCGCAAATATTCCCTTCAATCCATCAAATTGGGCGTCAGCCCTTCTATATACATAGCGCGATGCTTACATACCACAATTCAGAGAAATATCTGACCCTCTCGTCGCCCAAATCACCGTCCTCCTCAAAAATCTCCGCAACCGGTGCTACCACGAGCTCCCGGCCTCCTCAGCCACGCTGCGCCTGACACATCCCATTCCCTTGTCTCCCAGGATCCATCTGGACTCTGCATTCATTGTCCGCCTTCATCGACCGGCGCCGTACCATACTATAATTGACCTCGACCTCCACCGCACGCCGCTCAGCATCCCCGCGCTTTCCCCATCCACCTCCCGCATCTCACACTCGGATGTCCTCTCTGCTCAAGACACTGGACCGATGCACGTCAAGTGCTTCCCTGCACCTCATGCACGTCGAGTGGTCCTGAAGACCTCCACATCGCCAAACGCGTCGACCTGTACATCGCAGGCGTAGCCCTCTTAGGAGCAAGCACGTATTCGCATTATCATTATACGTATGCAGCATTCCCTGCAGATCGCCAGCGTCCTCGCGCCTGGAATCTAGTTTTCCACCTCCTCTCGCCCCAGATCTATCTCACCATCCCCAGGAACAAGACCCGTGTTACATGGCAGAAGAAGAAATACGGAATAGAACGACGTTACTATTTTACGAAGATTACTCTACAGTCGCCAGAGAAATACAACAGACTTCTTTTCGGGACGCTGCAATCCCACAAAAAATGCGCCCATCATGTTCCTGGATATAGCGCGATGTTTACCAGTGACCACAAATTCAGAGGACTATCTCCTTCTCTCGTCATCCAAAGCTGTGAGTACTTTGCTTCTCATACTCGTCCGCGATCTGCTCTCGTTATACGCCCTCATGCCACCTTTGCCGCTCACAACCCAAGGACTCTCACATACATGAAGAATAGTCCAAATCTCGGGCTCCTCACAGTAAGATACGTCCGCGCAAACCTATTCCGCCATGGCAATAGTCCATTTCGGCACGGTGGCAGGTAACGACCAATTTTTGTCTTGACCGCGTAATTTAAATCTGTGTTCTTGCTTGGGTCTGTCCCGCACGTCCTTCGCAACCTGTCAAGGGATACATGCACCGCAGTTTCGCTCTGACTTTTTTGAGATGAAATCCTTGGACTTGCCACTGTTGGGTGGCATCCAACTGGCTGCCCTTAATCAGCATAGATTCGTGCCTAGATCTTGTGGAATCTCCAACTTGAACACTGCCCTACATATTAATCGGGTGAGGCTTATTTATTCTCGTCGTAATTGTTGCTCAACGCCAACTCAGGATCTTCATAGCCTTCGATCGCCCACGGCGTTCCCACTGTGCAATTTCAGTGAAACAGCTCGATCCAGGGCTTATCCCGGAAGTATCTTTGGTACATCTTGCCCTTCACGTCGTGGGCTCCCACCGCCGGCTGAACTTCTCCACGTCCAAAAATAGTAACTGACATACTAACGCCGCGACAGCTGCTCTAACGCTAGCGCCGCCGCCACACAGTGCGACTTA
Source organism: Mycena epipterygia (assembly GCA_029281465.1). Lineage (NCBI taxonomy): Eukaryota > Fungi > Basidiomycota > Agaricomycetes > Agaricales > Mycenaceae > Mycena > Mycena epipterygia. Next base: position 581,839 of record JARJCQ010000058.1, on the reverse strand, counting down.
CACGTGTGCGGATTGGACGCCGGGCCTGAGATATACGACTCCCCCATCTTCTCTTCCACCTGTCCGAACTCGAAACTAACGATATGGGATATCCGAACCAAATGCGGGCACTTTCGATTTCGCGCCATTCGGAGAGCCTCTGAGCCAATGAATATTCACGCCTTCCATCACTCCATTACGGAGGCGTTCAGGATTGGCAGACAACTTGAGAACATTCTGAGCGGAGGAAGCAAGGCTCTCCCTGACAAGAATCACGGCCAACGTGCGGCAGAAGGCACGAGGTCGGATGATAGAGCCGGATGCCGGGAGCCATCTATATTTGAGACTTGACGTGGAAAGAGCCTGTCCAGCACCGCACTCACCGGCTCCTACCTGATCACCACGTCTACAGTTGCAGCGAATTTCGACATGAAGAGTTTCCTCAAGGGCAAGAGCAAGAAGAAAAGCGGGGAGGCTTTGGCATCCGGCCTGCAGCAGGCAACCGAGGCAGCCATGTCCGTCGGTCGCGCCAGTCCTTTGCCGTCATCTCAAAATGTCGCATCGATACCGAGTTCTCAAGCCTCCCTGACGTCCCAATCAGCGGGACCAATCACCGGGGTCTCCGGCGCCACGGTGCCGACACCCAGCACTGGGCGGATGGGCGAGGTTGGCAGCGCGACCTACTCAGGACTCACTGCCATTGTTCAGGGTCTCTACGACTGCTCTGACATGTTCCTGCCGTTGAAGACTGCAGCGGGCATATTCCTGACCGTATCTGGCGTCGCTGAGGTGCGTGATCCAGGTGGAGTTTGTTCTTCACATAATATTGTTCACGCAGAGGGTGTCCGCCAACAGAGAGGAACTTGAAGAACTCGAAGCCAAGCTCAACTTCATCCTCTCGACTGTCCGAACATATAAATCCCACGGCGGATTATCTGCACTACATTCCAGAATCGAGAGATTTTGCGAGTGAGTTGGGTCCTTATTCCTTGCTACTTCTCTGACATTCCGTTGGTTTCAGAAACATTGTGCGTCAAATGGAAGCGGTCAAGGACTTACAAAATCATTCCCTCTGGATGCGGAGCGCAGAGGGGATGAAAGATGCGGACAAAATAACAAAGGCCTTCCGAAACATGAGCTTTTTGTGCGACATCTTCCAGGTTCGCCGTCCAGCTTGATTTGTATACATTTATTGACTGTATCCTGAAGATGGATACCCAGCTGAATACCAATCTCGTGGTAGAGGAGATCTTGCAGGTACACTCTCTCCTTCGAACAGGCGATTCAAGTTAATAATACAATATATCCACAGCGTCTGAAGCATGACAGTATGCACTCTTCAATTTCTGCTGGACATGGAGCTCATGTAAACAGGTTCTATCAGCAAGCTCAACCATGCAGGGACATCGTACAAGACTCGCCATTCATCTTACGGAGATCCCACCGGATGCATGGAAGGCACGCGCACCCAGATCCTCACAGATTTAGATGCTTGGGCCTTGAACCAGGACAGCAAGAAAGTTTACTGGATGGCAGGAGCCGCTGGCACTGGAAAGTCGACGATTGCGCAGACATTCTGTGAGATCCTCGACGAGAAACATATACTCGGTGCCAGCTTCTTCTGTTCTCGTGCTTCTGAGAATGCAAACAATGTACGCCTCATCATCCCCACAATTGTGCATGCACTTTCCAGTGCTTCCCCCTCTATCAAATCCAAGGTCATACAAGCCCTCGAGGGCGAGCCTGCTCTCGCGGAACCCACTTACATTAAAATTGACGACCAATTCCGCAAGCTCATCATTGAACCCATCCGACAGGCCGTCGGGGAAACAACCCAGTGGTACAAAGTCATCGTCATTGATGGACTTGATGAATGCCACAATCTTCCACTTGTATCATCATTCATTCGGCTCATCCTCACATGGGGATCCAAACTCCCTGTCAAAATATTCATCGCTAGTCGGGAGGATTATTTGATTCGCCAAGCTTTTGACAGCCAGTCTGCAGAAGCCTTTTATCTTCACGAAGTTGAACAGGACATTGTGAAGGATGACATTGTCAAGTATGTCAAAGTTTCATTGCAGCACATACACAAGCACAGCGGAAAGAACACTGCAGGGAAAACATGGCCTTTGCCGTCAGAGGTGTCCAATCTGGTTGAACAATCCAGCCCTCTCTTCATCTATGCAGCAACTGCTATTCGTTATATCCAGAGTGGTGCTGCATTGTACAAATCTCGCCTTTCTGCTATAGCTCAAGATTCGAAATCTGGGAAGAAGCTGTCTGGTATTGATGACCTCTACGCACTCGTTGTGCAACAAGCATGCAATAATTTGGAGGAGGATGAAATTATTTGTATGAGGCTCATCATGTCGATGGTCGTATTCCTCCGAACCCCGCTCTCGATCCAAGCCCTCGGCTCTCTATCAGACACAGATGCATCGTTGCATTTATCGTGGCTAACGTCTGTTATTCATGTTCCAAGCAAAGAAGACCCCACCTATACTGTGGCTCCTTTCCATGCCTCATTCCCGGATTTCGTCACTGACCCTAGTCGTTGTTCAACAGCACGTTCCCCTAATTTTCCTGCCCTGACCACCGAAGACAGTCACATAATGCTGGCTTTGAAATGCTTGGACCTCATGAATCGATCACTACATCGTAACCTGTGGGGAGTTCCCGAAGAGTTCACAGTGTCATGCAGAGGAAGAAGCAACACTTCAGACAATGTTCACATGTTTCCAACTCCTGAAGCACTCAAATATGCATGCCTGTACTGGGCTTCCCATATATCATCAGTAAAGACACTGGGTCTTGAACTCATAACCGCACTCCATGTCTTTCTTCACCAACATCTTCTCCATTGGATCGAGTGTCTCAGTGTGATGGGGGAGCTTCCAACAGCAGTGGAATCTCTCACGGATGTGGCTGCCACATTATCTGTAAGTGGCTTACTCTGAGAAAGGCATTATATACTTAATCTTTTCTGGCTGCCAGGGCTTCAAATCAATGGATACCCAATGTGATGAGCTCCAGCTACTCGTTGAAGACGCTCGCCGATGCTTGCAAGCAAGTTTTGAGTGCATTGAGACACATTGTTTTCAGATTTACCATTCTGCCCTCATTTGGCTTCCAAAGACATCTTTGATACGCAACGTCTACGCCACAGATGTCCCTCACGCACCAAAATTCACACTGGGACTATCCAACTCATGGGGCATCACAGAACTTGTTATCAACACTGGAAACCGGGTGAATTCTGCTGTGTTCTCACCAGATGGGAGGCAAATTGTAGCTGGACTGCTTAATGGAGCGGTGTGGATCTGCAGTGCAAAAACCGGCAAGGTGGAAGCAAAGCTGGACGACGACATGGGTCCTGTGAATTCTGTTGCATTCTCCCAGGATGGAAGTCAAATTGCAACTGGATCGTCTGACTCCATGGTTAGGATCTGGAGCACAAAAACTGGTGAGATGGAAGCAAAGTGGGACGACGACATGGATTCTGTGAATTCTGTCATGTTTTCCCAAGACGGAAGTCAAATTGTGAATGGATCATCCGACTCCATGGTCAGGATCTGGAATGTGAAAACAGGCCAGGCAGAAGCTAAGCTGAAGGTACACACAGATTCTGTCAATTCTGTTGCATTCTCTCAAGATGGAAGCCAAATCACATCCGGATCATCCGACCACACGGTTAGGATCTGGAATGCGAGCACAGGGGAGCTGCAAGCCACACTCGAGGGCCATACAAACAAGGTAACATCTGTCGCATTCTCCCCGGATGGGGGCCGAGTTGTATCTGGATCGTGGGACAATGCGGTCCGGATCTGGAATGCAACAACAGGTGCGGTGGAAGTGAAGCTGGAGGACCACACAGACTGGTGAGATCTGTTGTGTTCTCCCAAAATGGGGGCCAAGTTGTATCTTGATCGGATGACGGCAGAGTCCGGATCTGGAATGCAACAACAGGTTTGGTGGAAGCGAAGCTGGAGGGCCATACACATGTGGTGAACTCTGTCGCATTCTCCCCAGACAGCAGCCAAGTCATATCTGGATCTTATGATCGCACAATCAGAATCTGGAGTGTGCTCAGGATAGCTGAGGCAGAGGCAACCCTGGGGGCCCACCCAAAACTGTACTGCATTGCTTTTTCCCCGGATGGGAGCCGAATCACGTCTGGGGGGGGAGATCACATGGTCAGAGTCTGGAATGCGAGCACAGGGGAGCTACAAGCCACACTCGAGGGCCACACAGGTCGGGTGAGATGTGTTGCATTCTCCCCAGATGGGAGCCAAGTCACATCTGGATCGGATGACCACATGGTCCGGATCTGGAATGTAACAACAGGTGCGGAGGAAGCAGAGCTGGAGGGCCATACAAACTGGGTTTATTCTGTCGCATTCTCCTCGGACGGGGGCCGAGTCATATCTGGATCGCGTGACAACAGCGTCCGAATCTGGGATGCAACAACAGGTGTGGTGCAAGCAAATTTGGAGGGCCATACAAACGGGGTGATATCTGTCGCATTCTCCCCGGATGGCTGCCAAGTTGTATCTGGATCTTATGACTGCACAATCAAAATCTGGAATGTGAGCACAGGCGAGCAGGAAGTCAACGTCGAAGTAGGCGACTATGTAAAATCCGTCGCATTCATTCAGGATGGCAGCCAAGTTGCGATTCAAACGGACACTGGCGAGCACCTCATCTACGATATGGCTCGTGGGAACATTTCACCATGGGACCCTCCCCCGCCAGCAATAATCGGGTCATGGATAGTCGGCGTGAACGGTGACTGTTGGATCCCCCCTCATGAATGCGATTTCCGTACATCTGCAATTTCAAGCTCAAGCAACAGAGTATGTCTCGGGTACCCATCTGGCCGTATAGTTATTCTCGACTTGACGGTTGCCGAATAGCTGCACTAGTTGAACATTTCAAGTTTTTCACTGGAAATATTGGTGAAAAACCTCCTTCATTTTTCACCTATCTTTCACTGAAAAAAGAGGTGAAAAATTCAAGCTTTTTTCACTACTTTTTTGACTGGAAACCAAGGTGTAAAATTTGAAATAAAGTTGGTGATTTTATTTGCAAGAGGAAACACCATAATTCATGCACATTCACACCTGAAAATGATGGTGAAAAATTCCAAACTTTTTTCACAACAATTTTCGCCACAAAAACCACAATAAAATGTGTGAATAATGTTTGGTGAAAATTTGTGTAAAATTTGAAACCCAGGATCTAGGTTTTAAATCCTTTTTCAACATCTTTTTTTCCACTTTTTCACTGGAAAATGGGGTGAAAAGATAACTTGTTTTTTTCACATTTTTCAGTGTAAATACAAGTGAAAATGTCAAAATATTTTCCTGGCATTTCCTGCCAGCAGTCAAGGTGAAAAATGTGAAATAGGGTTCAAGACTTTTCGTCAGACATTTTCAGAGAAAAAGCACACAAAATAGCTTTTGAATTGGTCACTGGAAGATACAGAGAGTTTTCAATGAACAATTTGGGTGTAAAAGGGCTACCGTAGTGCTGGAGACTTTGAGGCTGAAATGGTGTAAAATTCCGAACATCTATGGCAGGTATTCAAGACTTTTAATCCACGAAGCCCTGAGCCAAGCCAAAACACCTGTCAGCCACTTCGAAGTCCCACGGATATAATATCCGTGCTCAAACTGAGCCAAAATCATGACTTTTGTGGGCATTTCGTCTCCGCCGAGGCAACAGGGGCAAGGATTTAGAGTCTGTGACTTGTTTCACACTCACACAGATCCACCAAGCCTTGGGCCAAGCCAAAACACATGTCAGCCACTTCAAAGTCCCATGGATATAATATCCGTGCTCAAACCGAGCCAAAATCATGACTTTTGTGGGCATGTCCTCGCCGGCGAGGCAACAGGGGCATGGATTTCTGGTTTATGACTTGTTTCACACTCACATGGATCCACAAAGCCTTGAGCCGAGCCACAACATCCATCAGCCTCTTTGAAGTCCCACGGATATAATATCCGACCTCAAACTGAGCCAAAATCATGACTTTTGTGGGAATTTGGTCTCTGCCGAGGCAACAGGGGCATGGATCTCCGGTCTGTGACTTGTTTCGCGCTCACATGGATCCACAGAGCCTTGAGCCAAGCCACAACATCTGCCAGCCACTTCAAAGTCCCACGGATATAATATCCGTGGTCAAACTGAGCCAAAATCACGACTCTTGTGGGCATTTCCTCTCTGGCGATGCAACAGCAGCATGGATTTCTGGTCTGTGACTTGTTTCACACTCACATGGATCCACAAAGCTTTGAGCCAAGCCACAATATCTGTCAGCCTCTTCAAAGGCTTACAGATATAATATCCATGGTCAAATTGAGCCAAAATCATGACTTTTGTGGGCATTTCCTCTCCGCCGAGGCAACGGGGACATAGATTTCTGGTCTGTGACTTGTTTCACACTCACATGGATCCACCAAGCCTTGAGCCAATCCACATCATCTGTCAGTCACTTCAAAGTCCCATGGATATAATATCTGTGCTCAAACCGAGCCAAAATCATGACTTTTGTGGGCATTTCCTCTCCGGCGAGGCAACAGGGGCATGGTTTTCTGGTTTGTGACTTGTTTCACACTCACATGGATACACAAGGCCTTGAGCCAAGCCACAAGATCCATCAGACTCTTCGAAGTCCCACGGATATAATATCCGACCTCAAACTGAGCCAAAATCATGACTTTTGTGGGAATTTGGTCTGCGCTGAGGGAACAGGGGCATGGATTTCGAGTCTGTGCCTTGCTTCACACTCAGACAGATCCACAAAGCCTTGGGCCAAGCCAAAACACCTGTCAGCCACTTCAAAGTCTCACGGATATAATATCCGTAGTCAAACTGAGCCAAAATCACAACTTTTGCAGGCATTTCCTGTCTAACGAGGCAAGAGGGGCATGGATTTCTGGTCTGCGACTTTTTTCACACCCACAAAGATCCACCAAGCTCTGAGCCCAGCCAGAACACCTGTCAGCCTCTTCAAAGTCCCACGGATATAATATCCGGCCTCAAACTGAGCCAAAATCATGACTTTTGTGGGCATTTCCTCTCCGCCAAGGCAACGGGGACATAAATTTCTGGTCTGTGACTTGTTTCACACCCACACAGATTCACCAAGCTCTGAGCCAAACCAGAACACCTGTCAGCCACTTCAAAGTCCCACGGATATAATATCCGTGGTCAAACTGAACCAAAATCACGACTTTTGTCGGCATTTCCTCTCCGGCGATGCAACAGTGGCATGGATTTCTGGTCTGTGCCTTGTTTCACACTCACACGGATCCACAAAGCCTTGAGCCAAGCCACAACATCTGTCAGCCACTTCAAAGTCTCATGGATATAATATCCGTGGTCAAACTGAGCCAAAATCATGACTTTTGTGGGCATTTCCTCTCTGTCGAGGCAACAGGGACATAAATTTCTGGTTTGTGACTTGTTTCACACTCACACGGATCCACCATGTCTTGAGCCGAGCGAAAACATCTGCTGGTGAGGCAACAGTGGCATGGATTTCTGGTCTGTGACTTGTTTCACACTCACACGGATCCACCAAGTTCTGAGCAGAGCGAAAACATCTGCCAGCCTCTTCAAAGTCCCACGAATATAATATCTGTGCTCAAACTGAGCCAAAATCACGACTTTTGTGGATAATTCCTCTCTGGCGAGGCAGCAGTGGCATGAATTTCGAGTCTGTGACTTGTTTCACACTCACACTGATTGACCAAGCACTGAGCCAAGCCTAAACACCCTTCAGCCTTTTCAGAGTCCCACGGATATAATATCCGTGGCCAAACTGACCCAAAATCATGACTTTTGTGGGCATTTCCTCTCTGACGATGCAACAGCAGCATGGATTTCTGGTCTGTGACTTGTTTCACACTCACATGGATCCACAAATCTTTGAGCCAAGCCACAACATCTGTCAGCCTCTTCAAAGTCCCACGGATATAATATCCGTGCTCAAACTGAGCCAAAATCCTGTCTTTTGCAGGCATTTCCTCTCCGCCGAGGCAACAGAGGCATAGATTTCGAGTCTGTGACTTGTTTCACACTCACACTGATCGATCAGGGCCTGAGCCAAGCCTAAACACCCTTCAGCCTCTTCAAAGTCCCACGAATATAATATCCGTGGCCAAACTGAGCCACAAAGTATATCCGTGGGACTTTGAAAAGGCTGACAGCTGTTGTGGCTAGGCTCAAGACTCGGTGAATCTCTGTGAGTGTGAAACAAGTCACAGACCAGAGATCCATGCCATTGTTGGACCACTGGAGAGGAAATGCCTGGAAAACTCATTATTTTGGCTCAGTTTGACCACGGATATTATATCTGGGGAACTTTGAAGAGGCTGACAGATATTGTGGATTGGCTCAGGGCTTGGTGGATCCCGTGGAACTTTGAAGAGGCTGGCAGATGTTTTCGCTCTGCTCAGAACTTGGTGGATCCATGTGAGTGTGATACAAGTCACAGACCAGAAATCCATGCCACTGTTGCCTCGCCAGCAGATGTTTTCGCTCGGCTCAAGACATGGTGGATCCGTGTGAGTGTGAAACAAGTCACAGACCAGAAATCTATGTCCCCGTTGCCTCGGCAGAGAGGAAATGCCCACAAAAGTCATGATTTTGACTCAGTTTGACCACGGATATTATATCCGTGAGCCTTTGAAGAGGCTGACAGATGTTGTGGCTTGATTCAAGGCTTTGTGGATCCATGTGAGTGTGAAACAAGTCACAGACCAGAAATCCATGCTGCTGTTGCATCACCAGAGAGGAAATGCCCACAAAAGTCATGATTTTGGCTCAGTTTGAGGCCGGATATTATATCCGTGGGACTTTGAAGAGGCTGATGGGTGGTTTGGCTTTGCTCATGGCCTGGTGGATCCTTTTGAGTATGAAACAAGTCGCAGACCAGAAATCCATGCCACTGCTGCCTCGCCGGAGAGAAAATTTCTGCAAAAGTCGTGATTGGCTCAGTTTGAGCACAGATATTATATCCGTGGGACTTTGAAGTGGCTGACAGGTGTGTCGGCTTGGCCCAAGGCTTGGTGGATCTGTGTGAGTGTGAAACAAGTCACAGACTCGAAATCCTTGCTCCTGTTGCCTCGGCGGAGACGAAATGCCCACAAAAGTCATGATTTTGGCTCAGTTTGAGCACGGATATTATATCCGTGGGACTTTGAAGTGGCTGACAGGTGTTCTGGCTAGGCTCAGAGCTTGGTGGATCTGTGTGGGTGTGAAACAAGTCACAGACCAGAAATCCATGCCCCTCTTGCCTCGTTGGAGAGGAAATGCCTGCAAAAGTCGTGATTTTGGCTCAGTTAGACCACGGATATTATATCCGTGAGACTTTGAAGAGGCTGACAGATGTTGTGGCTTGGCTCAAGGCCTGGTGGATCTGTGTGAGTGTGAAACAAGTCACAGATCAGAAATCCATGCCACTGTTGCCTCGCTGGGGAGGAAAAGTTGTGATTTTGGCTCAGTTTGGCCATGGATATTATATCCGTGGGACTTCGAAGTGGCTGACAGGTGTTTTGGCTTGGCTCAGGGCTTCGTGGATTAAAAGTCTTGAATACCTGCCATAGATGTTCGGAATTTTACACCATTTCAGCCTCAAAGTCTCCAGCACTACGGTAGCCCTTTTACACCCAAATTGTTCATTGAAAACTCTCTGTATCTTCCAGTGACCAATTCAAAAGCTATTTTGTGTGCTTTTTCTCTGAAAATGTCTGACGAAAAGTCTTGAACCCTATTTCACATTTTTCACCTTGACTGCTGGCAGGAAATGCCAGGAAAATATTTTGACATTTTCACTTGTATTTACACTGAAAAATGTGAAAAAAACAAGTTATCTTTTCACCCCATTTTCCAGTGAAAAAGTGGAAAAAAAGATGTTGAAAAAGGATTTAAAACCTAGATCCTGGGTTTCAAATTTTACACAAGTTTTCACCAAACATTATTCACACATTTTATTGTGGTTTTTGTGGCGAAAATTGTTGTGAAAAAAGTTTGGAATTTTTCACCATCATTTTCAGGTGTGAATGTGCATGAATTATGGTGTTTCCTCTTGCAAATAAAATCACCAACTTTATTTCAAATTTTACACCTTGGTTTCCAGTCAAAAAAGTAGTGAAAAAAGCTTGAATTTCTCACCTCTTTTTTCAGTGAAAGATAGGTGAAAAATGAAGGAGGTTTTTCACCAATATTTCCAGTGAAAAACTTGAAATGTTCAACCAGTGCTGGGTATTTTCTTTCTTTTGTTCTTGGGGATCGATTTTGATGACTACATATTTATTCTTTCATAGCTCGCGGAGGAGACAGTGGGGTGTCTAATCTTGGATCCCGTTATGTAGACATACACGAAGAAACTTGAGCCAAGGAAAGTATAAAACAACAACATGCTCATCCAGATCCCAGTTAACGATCATTTCCATTAACTATGTTGTACTTTGTAATAACAACTACCGTTATGTTTTCGTTGCTCCGGTGGTCAAGTGTAGCTATGACTTCGAAAACTGCCATGTTTCGATTATCAGGCCGGACGGTCTTTTCTTGTCTTTCTCGCTCAATTTTTTTTAGCTTGACTCAATCCTTTATTAATTTTAGGGGGGTTTCATTGTTTATTTTAGACTGGCATCTTCCACTCAAACTGAGGCTAGTTGAACTTCAACACCTCATATAAGTGATATCGTGATACGTCGACACTTGCGGGTTGACTGGAAAGCTTGAAGTAAGAGTGTTTCCCGCCTTAGACTGAACTTAAATCGCACTGCGCCATTGCGAAGGCTGGAGCCTGAATTCTTTTCTTGAGCCGTATCATCTGGGAGTGAACCACCGGGATGTATGTGCTAAATTCCATTCAGGCACACAGGAAACAAGTAACTACTAACTGAGCGAGATTACGAATTCAACTTGAACATTCCTAAAAATAGCGGCCTACAGTATTCACGTCCATCGGTCTCACACTGGGCTATGTGGCAGAGACCGAAATTTATATCGGAGGGTGTCAGCAGCTGCATATAGCGGTGTCTTTGAAAGCATCATGTTGCATGTAAGATCGGGTTTAAGTTGGAACTGGAGAATATATTTCATTGTAACCCATGGTACGATTATAATATTCCCGTAGGATATTTGTCTCGTCCAAAATATTTAAGTGAGAGCTTATAACCAGAAGCGGGTCTTAACAACGTTGATTGATCTGCTGTGCGTTGAATTGGCGAAGAGTACGAGTGCTCAAAAGTAGCAGAGGTGCATCGGGCATTCTCGCAAAAATATAGACCGAGTCGGAGCAAAGCAGGTTGCAATGACGAGAGATGGAGCTTGCAAAGGAATCCCTGAAATCCCGCTTGTTTCGACGTGAACGCAGGATTATTACGCATCAAACTTGAGACACAGTTCACGCGACAACGGAGAATCCCAAATTAGTACATTTAAATGACGTTACATGACCGATACCAGAAAAATGCTGCTAATGCGCAATGGTGATCTCAGCGTAGGCGGCACTGTTAGTGTTAACTGTAGTGATCGACCCATCCCCCGTATCGCTAACCTTGCTCCGTTCAACCGTCGGCACCGCTCCAGAACTCAACTTAAAATTAATCCCCGAGAACACCGTCGAGCCTGTGGGGTAGCCGCTGGCGGAGGTGACGCTGCAGGCCTCGAGCGCCTCGGTGGTCTAGGTGAGCTGCGCGGCGCCAGTAATGCTGAGCGAGGTGCCGGCGACGTTGCTGAAGGGCGAGGTATAGGCGAAGGAGATGCCGGAGGAGGAGGCGAGGCCGGTGGCATAGTCACTGGCGCTGGTGACGCCGCAGGCCTGCCTCGAGCGTCACGGTGGCCCAGGTGAGCTGCGCGGCGCCAGTGATGCTGAGCGAGGTGCCGGCGACGTTGCTGAAGGACGAGGTGTAGGCGAACGAGGTGCCAGAGGAGATGAGGCCGGTGGGATAGTCGCTGGCGGAGGCAACGCCGTAGGCCTCGAGCATCTCGGTGGCCCGGGTGAGCTGCACGGCGCCGGTGATGCCGAGCGGGGTGCCGGCGACGTTGCTGAAGGATGAGGTGGGGGCGGAGGAGGTGCCGGAGGAGGAAATGAGAGTGATGACGCCGTCGAGCGTCGCGCCCGCGGCGCAGGGGGGTGATGAAGAAGGTTGGTCGCCGACAAGATACACGCAACGGAGGAAGTCGTAAGTGCGGAGTCCAGTGGGAATGAAATGAGTTGACGCACCCAGGTAGCGAGAACCCAGAACGCGCCTCCTCCTGCAGCCGAGGGTCCGTACTGCGATCGATGGGAAGCAGAAAAGGAATGGAAATCGAGCACGGGTTGCAGAATCGCATCGCCCGAGTTCGGCTCGATCGCGTTGAACACGAATGTGGTCTGCCCGTGATTCGCCGCCGGCACAACGGGGACCTTCTACGTCATCATGAACGCGATGGGCCAGGACCTGGTGTTGAGCCATGACGCGTACGCAACCGAGCCGGTCGCCGGCGGCCTTGACCCTGGTGGCTTTGGGGGTGACGACGTGGAGGATGGAGCCGTTGGCGGCGATGACGTGCACGTCTGCACCGATGTGCACCTGTACAGCCCACATATCTCCTGTAGTTATAGGTGGAGTAAGGGTGATGCTGCACCTATAACTATAGGCGAAACTTAAATAAAGCGTGGGTCTCCTTAAACACCACAATAACGCTATTCTACCGCTGCATTTGGGAGCTCTCCGGCAGTACGCTACGGTGATGGCACCATCAATTGCGTCGGCCGCCGTCCACGGCGCCATCATTTGCGCATCACCACCGGCATCTTTCCGGCTGCCATCAGTCGCATCAGCTCGCCCATCAGCCCGCCGCTTTCTGACGCAACGAGCGCGCCGCCGCCCAGGTAATGCCCCTAAATTCGAGATAAAATTAGAGGAGGAAGGGAGACAGAGTACAGACACATGACGCAATTAGATATTGTCAAAAAATGCGCTACTATGTTTGAAAAGCGTCTTGCAGACCCGCATGCAATCCCTCCCGCAACTCACCCCCATCCTCCGTCACTGTGAGGAGCACAAAGTGTGCCGCAAGCGTCTCTGCCAGGTCGTCTTCATCGGACTCGTCGGCTTCGGCATCGGTGTCGGTGTCCATCGGTTCCTCAGGTGAGGATCGCTCGGGCATCCTGTCGTGCTCGGGCACTACTGCGAGCCGCTGCTTGTCGATGGGGACGCGGCCACCCAGCATGGAGGCGCTGAAGCCAGGCACCTTTGAGAGCCGGATGAGCCGGTCACGGTGTCCGTCGTTGAAGCGCCCCTGGCGCATCCGGTATTTCCCCACTTGGTACCCCAGTACGTCGTCACCTTTGCGACGTATGCGCTGCTCCTCGCGCCAAAGAAAAGCTTCTTCATCGCTCATGTAGGTGAGGAAACGAGGTATTTCGATATCGAGGCGGTGAATCTCTTCTTGGGACCGCAATAACTTGAAGTATTGATCCATCGCGATGCGGCTCGCAGGTTTCGCCCAGGCTTCCTCGCGAATGTCCTCGCGTCCCTCCCGAAGGAGATCGAAGTCGGACAAGAAGGTGTACTCGACCACCTGCTCCCATGTCATAGACGGCCTGGGCACCGTCAGGGCGCCCGCAGCGATGTTATACTCCCCCAGCGCTGTCTTCACAGCACGGGAGCGCGCCTGCAGGGCTTTTGCGATATGTTTGCGTAATTTGTATCCTGCATGTAAAGTAGTCAGCTCAGATGAAGGATACGCAGCGCGTTCCATACCCGTTCCTGACATATTCATCTTCGTTAACTCAAACATTCGCGCGATCACCAATCCCTGAAGCTTGTCCAATGCGCGCTGATAACGGCGTTTCCCGACGAGGACAGCGGTAGCATCCCACTCCGGCGATTGTGGTGTCCATCGTATTGCGATGCCGATCCGCACCTCCAGATCCTGGACGCTGGCCAGGACCTTCTCGTGGAGCTCCATTGCATGCCGCCGCTGGGCCTCCAAGCGTCTTGTGGCCTTTGCGTCTTGTGCGTAGTTGTCGCAAGAAGGGTCAGATGGGGGGAGAATTACGACTCCCATCACGGCATTCATCCGTTCTCTGCGAAAGACCAAAGTGTCAGCGATGCGGAGCGATGAGAGAAGGGCAGAACACTCACGTCTGCGCCTGGAGATTCACCAGCTTCTGGTAGTACTCCATTGCCAGCGTTTCCTCCAGTGGCTCCGTCGCAAGCCCTTCCAGACAAGCCTTCTCTGCAGCGAGCCAAGAGACGAACGTATCTTCGCTTTCAATGCCAAGAATGCGCATGGTTTCGATGAGTGCGCCCTCGCTTGCTTGTACCTCCAATGCCTGCTTGTATTTATTGCAGAGGAGAAGAGCTATTTACGACCGATGATCAGAAGGTGTGCGGTAGACGGTAAAGAAAAAATGTACACAGTGATTGGTATGTGTCGAAAACATCTGTGTGTTGCAGGTAAGTGACAATCGCCTGCTTTCGATGAAACCTAGTCGCATATCGAGTGGCTGCAGCGAGGGCGTTTGACTTCGAGAAAAAGTTCTCGCACTCTTCGAGGGCCTCCAGTCCGACACCCGTTACATAGGTTGCCAGGTGAGATAGCTGACAGAGACGGCAGTGTCCATGGCCATGAAAGGCGCCCACAAGGGAGGAGAACCTTGTGTCGCGCGCGAGCTTGCAAAGGATAGGGTGCTTAGCTACCATTATGCCGAACTTGCACCCTATGTCGTAGCCCATTGCAATTTCGCCTAGAACGTTCATCAAATGGTTCGCTACGGCAAAGCCGTACTTCCCCCTACATCGAGTATCAGATGACGGCAGGTAAGGGGAGGCCAGGACTTACAGTTCGCCACTGCGCACCATGTCCGCAATTAAGAGTACAAAACCGTGGCGGCAGAGTGAAAGGAATATCCCCGTTTCTTCGTACATCCCCCACGCTTTCCCTGTGACCTGCTCCTTCATATTTTGCCAGCGGTCGGAGCAGCCGCTCTCAATTTCGTCGGGATCCTGGCCTTCCTGCTGCGCATGTAAGTACTAAGCATGTATTGCCATACTCGCGCTGTAACTCACCTCTTCGGGTACAAACCCCTTCATGAGCTCATCCAGATTCTCCTTCGCCCACACATCTACCTCTGCTCGAGAGAGGTAGTAGTCGCCTGGCACTTCTCGATCATCGCCGTGCTCTTTCGAAGCCTGTGATTCCGGTGGTAGGTTGTTGTTCCGCTCCTTGCGATGGAATCGCTTCAAGGAGTCATTGCCGTCTTGCGTCCCCATGAATGGGAAAACCAAGGCGGGCTCGTCCTCGAGCTTGTACATGCAGGCTGGACACGCGTTTTTCAGACGCCAGTCGGGGGTATCACGGCCGAGGGCTATTTGGATGCGTTTTTCGACAATCGCGAGCGTGGCAAGATAAAGATCGAAGGCAATGGAAAATTGAGTTGATAGATGAGGTCGGAATGGGACCTGTGAGCTCATCAGTCTAGTTCGCGAATATTCTCAAATACACTTACACCGTGAAGATCGCACAAGGATCTTACATAAGGCTGGATGGCAAAACGCGGGCAGCGCAAGCGAGTCACCCGGAAGACCTCGAGCACTCGGGTGGTAAAGACCGTTGATGGTTTATCAGATGAAGAGGGGAAGTATCCTAAGTTAACGAGCCCAGAGGACACGAAAACATCCCCAGCGAGCATCGGTACGTCCTCAATCACTCCACCTGTTTTATGTATTTAAATGCAAGATCGCAGAATGGGGAAGTTAGACGCACCGAAAAGATCAATCACCAGTACAGGAAAGTAGTTTTCTATCACGCAGTCGTTCGGTGGGCCCAGCAGAGTACCGAGACCGCCTTCAGACGATCGGGCATCCCACACCATGTACGCGTCGGTGATGGCTGGCATCTCGGGCTTGAATGCATTAATTAATGCTTGTGTGCGGTTGCGACGCGTACGATAATCACGGCGTCGACCATATAAATGGCTTGGAACAAACAAAAAAATCAGCAAGGCAGGTGAGCAGCCAACAATTACACTTACTTGTGTGATTCTCGAAGGTCTTCCCACATATTCTCCTCATTTCGTTCGTTGTTCCCAGGAACATGCTCTCCGGCGTGGCTGATTTCAATACGTTCTGTGCCGTCGAATACAGCAGCAAAACCGAAGTCTTCATTATCTATGGTTGGAATATCACGCCGATAGTCCCTGAGAGCATCCTCTGCACGGCGCTGCTGAATAGTGAGTTCTATAACAGAATTAGATCTTCACAACATCAGCATGAATTTATCAAAAAACAAACCTCGAAGACGTTGCTCTTCTGAAATAAATTCTTCGTCCTTGTGTGTGCGGACTTTCGAGGGGTTTAATGTTCTCCTTGAGCGAATAGCACGTCCACTTGTAGTGAAGTCCGTGCTCTGAAGCGTGATGCGTTGAGAGGATGAAGAAGCCGTGGTAGGCTTCTTCCGAGTCGTTCGGTGTACCATAGTTTTGCCTGAAATCGTGACCGTGACACAACGCGACCGAAGTGTGACCAATCGGTGTCTCGCGATCCTCTACTCTCTTTCCATTCCTTAGTGAGTTCTCCTTCTTTTTCCCTCTTCTGACGCGTTCTTTTGCAGCTGCCTTGCTGTGGATTGCCTCACCCCTGGGGCTAGCACAGCCAGACAGCTGCAAAAGAACGCGCCACCGCCGCGTCAAGTCCAGCCTGAAGCTCACCGTGTTCTCTTCTACAGCGTTCCATGCTCTGGTTTCCTTCCGAGCGCAAGGTACGTGGAGTGTATTTCGGTACCCACACAAGTTGATTGACATGAACCAAAACACAGACCCGGAGCGGCACAGTATTCGCGTCCTTGCCACCGGTCACTGTGGCACTCGAATCCCGTGAATTCGATGTTGCACCTCTGTTACGTGCTGCTTTTGTCAACGCGACAGACACCCAAGACGACGTAGAGGACTACCCCTCGGACACGGACTCGCCCGCTGCCAAACCCTTCGAGGAGTGGAATACAGTCGACGACTTCGACCTCCCTCCTCGTGATGCATCGCCACCGCCCAAGCGGCCGCGCGTTGATGCACCGGCAGCCCCAGAAGAGCCCCCCATCTCCTACTCCCACCGCAAACGCCGCCGCAAGCGCGAGCAGAGGGCGAAAGAAGGGCAAGCGCCGCAAGCGCGTACCATCCGGACCTATGTCCATGCGGGCGAGGAACTACCGACCGCCCTCGACGCCGCCGACCTACCCACCGCACACGGCGCATACACCGCAAAGCCAGCCGATGACCAGGAGAAGTACGGCCACAAGAAACGCCGCAGCGTCGCGGAGCTCCAGGGACTTGGCTTCCGCCTTATCCGATGGAATGGCTAGTGCGTCCGCTTTCCATTCGATAGCAAGCCACCCTCTGACAGACTTCCAGCGATCCGCGACCGATCGTGGATGCGCAGGGCCGGATCGTTGCGGTTCTCGCTGGGCAGCCACGCGACCCCACGTATGCCGCCGCCGTCGAAAACGCGTATGCGTTAATCACCGAGCAGGCCTCTCTCGTGCATTTCCCCGCAGCCCTCTCCCATCACCGACGCGGGCCATACCCTACGATCAACATCGGACTTGCCTATGCGAAGGGACAACGTGCTCCTTCATGGCTGCATGCTCACAGCCAGTACACGAGCATCGTCGAGCGGCTCATCGGCGAGGCCTGCGTACAACGCCTAGCTACATATGCCAGCGGTGCGTCTCCTCTCTTACCACTCTTGCATCGCTGAGATGCGGTGCAGCTGCCTTCAGACTCTGGGCTCCCAGGTTGTACTTCTACTACAAAGACCACAACGACACCCTACATGCGCCCGGGAACTTCCCCCATCTCCGCCGGATGTTTGCCAAGTCCGTCTTCTCCAGCGCGACTTTCAATTTTGGCCCAAACGTTTGGACCTACAAGCATCGGGACAGTTCTCAATCTCCCCTTCGGCTGGTGCGCCGTTCTTGCCCTCGGTCTATTCGACCCGACCAAAGGAGGCCACCTCGTTCTCTGGGACCTCGAGCTCATCATCGAGTTCCCAGCGGGCGCTACCATCTTGCTACCATCTGCGACCATTGCTCATTCAAATATCCCCGTTCAAGCAGGCGACAGCCGCGCATCCTTTACCCAGTACACCGGAGGAGGCCTCCTGCGCTACATCGACAACGGCTTCCGCACCGAGGCGGAACTGCAGGAGGAGGATCCAGAGGAGTATGCTCGAAGGTGCGCGGAGAAAGATGGACGGTGGGAGATGGGACTCGGACTGTTTAGTACAATAGATGAGATACTTGAAGACGTACAACCCACTGCTTAATATACATACACTTGCAATACACATACTCATGAAAACGAGACAAGACTATCTGTGATGTGATCACGAACTCATCCAAAGATAAATGACGATTTCCTGGCCACTCCATTGTCAAAATTGCTTTGTTTTTTGGGAGCAGCTTTGTCTGGCCATGTAGTGGACATATAGATTGAAATGAAGCTATGTTTTTGGTAAAGTGCTTTTCGGTGTACCACAACGAATGGGCCGCTGTAAAAATCTGAAGATATTTGGGAAGATGCCAGGGATACATGTTCGCGAGGCTATAAAGTTTCAGAGTTCTCCGAGCAAATGTAGTGAGTTGGTAAAAGAAATGGTCCAACATATCGCGAACTCACCGATATGGGGTATGCTTTGTGGATGTTACTATATTCGGTAGTTCCACCTTCCCTCTCCTTCTTCCTTCCACCAACCCATGTCTCCTAAAAAAGTCGGGCTTGATGCAGCAACTAAACGGGTTCGGCGACAGGAAACTCTCCAGCGCTACCGAGACAAGTACACGCCCGTTAGTGCTCTTTATCAAGCATTTAACTCAAGCACAGACACAAAATTAGGCTACATTCCTCTGCAAAGGAGCGCATGCAACGGTTAGCTTATATCTTTGATATAATATACGACTGCCTCACTTATGCAACACTTAGTAACCGCGCTCAGCCCCCCAGCGAAGAACATAAGGCAGCCAAACTACAATCGGCTGCCACGTACCGCAAAAAGTGAAGTTACCTGTTTATTGGGTGGGCCTACTCTCCGCTGATTCATCTGGTTGCCCAGACATCGCGACAAGATTCGCCTTATAGATAATGCACACGTGAAGTATTTAGTTCGCTGCATCAGACACTCGCCCAAACTTTACTAACATTCTTTACAGAGTGTTTATTGATACCTGTGCTGTGGACGCATCTGACCAACATCGGGAGCACCGGGGCCTTGCCGAGGCTCAAAATAAGCATGAAGGTCGACCACCCCCACTACGACTGTCTTTGGGAACTACATCCAAATGTCGCACTCTGCAGATGGACTCGGATTCGGAGTCGGAGCCCTCTGAAGCCGACACCGAAACCCAGCTCCAAAGTTGCCAAATTCTACGCCGACCCTCCCCCGCTCCGGACATATTCTGCGAGTGCCGGCTGCCCACTTACTGTAAGAAATGCACCTGCGGGTGTGACTCTGTGTGTTGTTTGATGCACCACGAAGATGAATCGACCTATCGCAAGTGGATGAAGTTTCTGGAATTAGAAACGCGGATTGGAACCGAGGCAGCAGAATGTTGGGGACAGGACACCATTTTGTAGCATATATAATATGACTGCAATTTTTTTTTTCAATTTATCCCGATTTATTTGGGTCGAGAGGCGAAAGCGGAGCTGCGGCCCGAAGATGCACGTGCTACAACTGCGGTGCTGTGTACACCTCTTCTACTAACTCCCGCTCATAACGATGCCCCAGCTGGAGCGCGATCTTACCAAGTACGCAAGAAACCACATATATTGCGTCCCGGAGTACTACCCGGACCCCAAACACGCCCATCATTCCATCGTCGAATATGAGGCTCTCGAACACGCGCACTTCTTCGCCGTGGTTGATGGATATATAACTGGCATCTACACCTCGATGTGAGCATCTTGCTTCAGTACTCGGAACACTTACACTATTGAATTTCCAGGGAACAAGTCAAGCAGCAAGTTGAGGCCTTCAATGGTGCACTGTACAATCAGTCATCGACGTGGGTGGCAGCCACCAAAACCTGGTGAATGCACTGCCGCAAGAATCACGACCATACCGATGAATGGCAAGATTCCTCCCCTGAATCAACACCCCAGAATTCCCCACCGATGTCGCCAACTCCATCCCGCAGTCCTTCAGCCGAGCCCACTCCAGTGTCTCGCGCAATCCTGCCTCATCTACATGAGCCTGCGCCAGCCGAGGTGCCTTTCTTCTACCCGGCACTCCTCCTACCAACTTTCCCTCCAATGGCAGGGCACTCGTCTCTTCCACCAGCACCTGCGAAACTCACGACCACGACCACGACCGCAACGAAATCTCCCACAAAGCGCGTAGGAGGCCCGCCTCCCAAAATTCCCTCCTCTCCAGCTAAATGGGCTGCATTGGCCAAACCAACAAGGGTTTCGCTGTGCGCATTGGAGCAGGAGACGTCCCAAGCCTTGGAAGCTGAGGACGTACTGCCAGCCCCATTGCAAACGGTGTACGCTGTTAGTACTCACCGCGTGGTATTCAAGGACCGGTAAGTGCCCGCCTCAACCGCGTTTCCCATACCCATGCTAATTCTCGTTACCAGCGATGTTGTCTTCAGCCTTCTGAAAAAAAGTACGAACGCGGAGATGCTATACACCGATTCGGCTGTAGAACTCCTCGAGTTCTTCAAGAAGCATGGGCTGGATCCGAGCACAAGTAAACATTCCTTCGTCTATGCTTTGAGTGGGTGCAACAAGGTGTTGACCGATCAGTGAGTGGAATTCGCATGTGTATTGTGCATTCTTATTGACCCAGTCTTTTTCAGCTCCGCTGCCTTTCATTTACTCCAAGAGTCCGACGGCGGGAGGATGTTTTATGCCAAGTCTGCATCGGAGGTGGAGCTCTTTTAAAAAAAATACAATGTGAAGTGAAGGGTTGCTCCAGTCAAAAAAGGCCGTGCAAACAGCTTAAAGCATCCTATAAGCCATTGTACGACCGTAAGTCGAATGGTTACCTAAATATGTGAGATCGATGGGGTTTTTTACCTCAAGTTTGGGATTTTTGCTGGTCTCGAGGCATTGTGATTGTTTGTTTATCAAAAAACTCTCTTCTGCTTTTACCGAAATGTCCAGCAGCACGCCCACAACCCATGCATCACGCAACCCAGGAAGAGCTGTACAAGAGCGTCGGGGTCGTACTAGAGGCACCTTGACGAACAGCCAGAAAGCGACCCGTGAACGGCAAACAACTCTGCGCCAAATTGCGGCGGAGGACCTCAATGAGGACCTCGACGCGTTTTATGGGTATCGCACCCGCCTATGCAAAATGTTGGCGCTGAAACACAACAAGACCGAGGACTACATCAATAAGCTTCTCATTAACGCCTCACAATACAAAAATCAGCGAGCACTGTCTCTGCGTAACGCCCTTGTTATTGATTTTCGCATCAAGGGCAGAGCAGGTAGGTCGTATTACTCTCTTGAAACATATATACTCATGATCATCACAGCAGGAGAGAAGACCGCGCTCAAAAGCCTTCAAGCAATGGCCGACGCGGTTCTTGCAAAGGAACCAGTTCGCGCAGACGAAAAAAAGCGTCTCATGGACCAGGGGAACGCCAGCCGGCAACTCAAAAAGAGAGGCACGCGTGCCTCAAACAAGTCCGCTGCTGCGGACACCCGCTCGACAATCGCTAGAATGCAGGACGAGGTATGCGCAACAACTTAAATCTTTCATGGGCTGACTTTATCCATCTTTTAGCTCATCGATCTTGATGAGCGCACGGGGACTCGTGGCTTTGCATTCATAACACGAGGCCATGTCGATGACTCGCAACTCCCCACCTTCATCGACTCAGGCGACAGCGCCAAGTTTTGCATAGAGGTGCTCAAAGTTTCCGCAGTGGATCTCCTCCGCCGGTTCGAGCAGTGGACGTGTACTCGTGACAAAGGTAGGGCGACAGCTGTATGCACCATTGTGCAAGGCTGATGTACCCAATAGCTGCACGACGGGATACTCGGCGCCTAATGATTTCAGAGACTGTAGGCTTGATCGAGGCTGCTCTTCGCGCCATAACCAAGAAGAGCAACCTCACCATGAGCTATGTCTACCTGGACGTCGACATCCGCGAGCCCTTCCATGTCGAGATCGCTGGCTGGCCACACGATATCCCCATGCTTTCCCCTGCAAAGATCAAGGGCGTGGAGCGCGTGCGACGCCTGCGGGATGGTTGGCTCAACAAAACAATCACCTGGGTTCGCATGGACGACAAGCAAGTCATGCAGCTGACCACAGACCTTGCAAAGCAGCGGGCCAAGAAGGGGGGGATTCTGAAGCTCAAGAACACGCGCTCAGATAAGGGAGGAACTCACAGGAAGGGCAAAGGGAAGGGTCGCGAAGAGAGCGATGAGGAGGAGGAGGGTGACGACATGGATGAGAGCGAGGAGGAGGAGGAAGATGACAATGACAATGAGGACTCGGAGGGCACGAATGCGCCGTCCACCTCGCACATCCCCATCGCAGCCGTTCCTATTCGCCTTGCCGGGATCTCGGGCGAGAACACGACCATTCCCCATCACCTCGCAGGTGTCTCGAGCGAGAATGAACCTCCCTCATCTGCTGCATTCGACCCAAGCGCGCCACTCGACATGAGCTTCTTTGACCCAACCATGCTCTTCCTCGACAACTTCCCCGACCTCGACATGAGCGCGGTCCCCTCCTTTGACTTCAGCACCTACCAGATGGACACGAGTACTGACCCCATCGGTACTAGCCCCAGCACCCTCGATGCCTCCAACGTCCCTTCGTCACCACCAAATGCATCCATCGGCCCCGTCGTCCCCTCCACGCACGTGATCGCGTACGCTACTTCTCCCGTGCTCGCCCCACCCACGCTCGCCCCACCCACGCTCGCCCCAACCCCGCTCGCTGATCGCTCAAATTGTCCGGGTCCCCTGCCGACGGGAGTGAAGCGGAAAGCAGCAGATGACAGCAACGAGGCCCCAGCGAAGAAACCACGCAAGGAGCGCAGCGACAAAGGGAAGCCCCGTGGAACGCGGGCAGCAGAGGCGCCGGCGCCGGGGTCTGCTCCCTTGAAGAGGGCAACAACGGCAGCAACGAAGACGGCAAGAACTGCCTCAGCGTCAAGGAAGGTTCCCGGGAGCGGCAAAGGCAAAGGGCCCCGCGACGATGAGGTTACGCGGAGGGTCCGGGACGAGATGAATGCTAAAAGTCGCGCTGCTCTTGCAGCTGACGCAGAAATCGCCTCCGGAAGTGCCGCTGACCATACCGCTGCTTGAGCCAGCACCTATCTTAGACCTTCATTCACCTATACACGTCAATTTTTCGAGTATTCCACTCCTATTTTATACATCAAATGCACTTGAATGCAAAGGCCTTATTCCTAACCCCTATCTGCATGTTCCCTATTATTCTGGTGAATTTACGTGCATTACCTGGGCGGCGGCGCGCTCGTTGCGTCAGAAAGCGGCGGGCTGATGGGCGAGCTGATGCGACTGATGGCAGCCGGAAAGATGCCGGTGGTGATGCGCAAATGATGGCGCCGTGGACGGCGGCCGACGCAATTGATGGTGCCATCACCGTAGCGTACTGCCGGAGAGCTCCCAAATGCAGCGGTAGAATAGCGTTATTGTGGTGTTTAAGGAGACCCACGCTTTATTTAAGTTTCGCCTATAGTTATAGGTGCAGCATCACCCTTACTCCACCTATAACTACAGGAGATATGTGGGCTGTACAGGTGCACTGATCGCTGGCTTTCCTCGGTTGCGTACCATAAAATCAGAGAAAGTAGATATATGTCATACATTTGGGATAATGAAACAAGCATTCCAAGTTCATCCACTTTTTTTGCTGGTTGTCAGATACATGTCATACAAACAGCCTATTGGGAATTCAGATCGAGAGGAAGATTTAGGGTTGGGAAAAAATCCGCAATGCCGAAAGGTCCATCCGTATTATGTGAGCTCCACCGACCAACGGCAAGCGAGGAAATACGTCTTTTGTTTGTGCTCCTTGCATTCATGTTCTGCTTCAATGAAGAAATAGCAAGAACTACTCGGCTCGTCGATCCAATGATTGTCGGAGGGATTTACGGGGACCGTCGGCCAATTGCCGGATAAGCTAGGTCTATTTTACCCTAATTTTCACTCCCTCGATACACGCTTTTTCGCACAACTTGATCATTATCAGTTTTCTGTACGGATTCCACGAACTTGGCGAAGAACCTCGAAGTCGAGTCTTCGAGCGATTATCAACTCCTGTCATGGAGCTTCCTTTCACCATGTATACTTGACCGACTTGGGCCCATGTCTTGCCACCGGAAACACATGCTTGGACGTTTCATTTCTAATTGCAGACCGGTGCAAATCGAGGTAGTTACTCGGACTCCTCGCTGACCCATATAACTCTCGGACCACACGCTTTCCTACCATACGGAATCTCCGAAACTGCGATATTAAGCTATCGATCATCGATCACCGGTGCAGATTGGAGACGGTACGCGCCTATCCCTGCTGCCTTATTTATAGCTTCCTACAGAATCTAGTGGTTCGACTTCCATGCTCATGATTTGCCTGCCAGTTGTGAGTTATCATCGCACCTCATCTCACACAGCGTCCACACGAATAGAACTCTTTTCCAGGTTCCATGCCGGCCGTCTCCGGCTGTTTCAATTGCATCTATGCCGTCTTATAAGCTCTGCAACACCCGACTTGGCATGACGTCCGAAATCGAGTGGTAAATAGATACTGTACCTCGTGAAGTGTCAGACATCCTTGTGGTGCCTGTACCCAGGACACAACCGCTTCTGGACTTGCCGAGATGGGCGTCAGGAAGCAGCAATCTAGGGATTCCCCGTACTACTTAAGCCCCCCCCATTGCTTTTCTTCCTTGCTGCTGAACCATGACGCTGGCACTCCTAAAAATCCCGCTCATTCTGTGCGACATCATATGCATGCGCATCACCTCGACGCCTCCAAACCCACGCATCGTACCCGGGCAGCATATTGTATACATTCCTGATTGGCGTGAGCGATTCTTACAATCCTTGGCGGGGCCCTGCGTTCTCCTCCGTGTAAGTAGTAGCATGTGCTTGAATTTATGACCTCGTTGACCCCCAGGTAGACCATCTCGTACACCCTCAACGTCCTCCAAATTTGTTTAATTATCGCATCTTATACCCCTACCCACACCATCTCGAAATCCACCATCCTCCACGCCTATCCTGCGAGTGCCCCCGCGTGCAGCACGGTATTGGCCATCACCCCCGCCTCCTTTCTCGGTACAGGCATCACTCTCGTCGGGACGGTCCTGCGCGTGCAGTGCTATCGCGCACTGGGGCGGCATTTTACTTTCGAGCTTAGCCTGCAAAAGGAGCACAAGCTCATCACGCACGGGCCGTACGCCATTTTACGGCACCCTAGCTACACGGCGATAGTCCTGACGCTCGTCGGGGCCTGGATGACGCTCGCCTGGCGGGGTTCGTATGTCTGGGAATGCGCTGTGTGGGAGGGGGCCGTTGGACGCGCAATTATGGGGCTGTGGATGAGTGTCGCAGTAGCCGTGATTGCGAGCCTGTTTCTCCGTGTCCCGATGGAAGATGATATGCTGAAGGAACGCTTCGGGTCAGAGTGGGAGGAGTGGAAGAGGGCAGTCCCGTCTAAGATTATTCCTGTTATATTCTAGTGTGCTTCTCTATACACTACTGTATACACAGTCTGGAGTTATATGTGGCCAATATTGAATTTTTTCTTTCTATCCAAAATTTATCATCCTTTGCACATTTTCATCTTTCTTAAAATCCTGGCGAAAGCCATGTTGAAAAAAACGCCCAAGAAAGAACATCTCGCTTTTGATGTCGTGATGATTCGTCGGAGCTCGGGAGCTCTTATGTCGTGAAGTCAACTAAACTACGGCGCTGGTGCAAATACATAGTTTGGTGCCCCTTGCCCAGTAAACTCTATCTCCGGAATCCCCCCCCTTCGAGTCTCGGCCAGATTTTGAATATGAAGAAGCGTTTGACTTATACGGACAAGGGAAGGATAAAAGGCCATGAGTACTCCTGTATCGAACGTCGGCGGGTGCCTCAGAGTGACATCTACGGTCTTCAACCAAGGAATTTGATGAGGGAGATTGCGGCAGCGGGACTCAATAAGGGTTTTGAGCACAGGATGGTGTGCATCAGTGATGTCGCAGCATATAAGCCGGAGGTACATGAGGTTGGGGCACAGTGTGGGTGACGACGGGGATGCGGCCAGGTTGCTGAGGACATGCATGATGTCCAGTTCGATCGGGGAAAATGCATGGCTGCAATCCAAAGCGAACCTGGTAAGCGCAGATGAGCGGTCAAGGCATCGAAGGAGGGGCACAACATCGCCCATGACCAGATGCACAGAGTGCGCACGGAGTGCGCACGAAGAGCGCATTACCAGATCTTCTAGCGCAATCATGATATCCGTTGGGCGGTCCTGACTTCGTGGGCGATTTCCGTCTATCTCGAGCTCCTGCAGAGCGGGGAGGACGAGACGGTCCAGAATTCTCCCTATGTTGAATGCAGCATCTACGGCCAAGTCAGCCCTCAAGCTGAGGACTTCCAGGTGCGAAAGCACGATCTCTCGAATCGCAGAAGGCGAGGACACGGGGGGATTGAAATCGCGCAGTGAAGGGAATGCCAACCGACAGTGTTGGAGATTGACACACTGCGCAACGAGTTCTATAGCTTGCTGTTCGTCGAGTCTGAAGAACGACAGCTGAGATTCGAGGACCACCGTTGTAATGCGATCCCAGGAACACGTCGGAATGGCCGCGTCGCTGGTACCAGAAAAGCGCAGCGAGATGCTCCGCAGGTTGATTGGGACGGAAAGGAAATCAAGGGAAATGGTGCCTGGATTGTGCCAGCTGTTGTCCAGGACGTCTAGGACCTCAAGCAATGGTGCATGCTCCGGGGTTAGATCCTGCAGCGCGGGGAATTCCTCCAGGGTAACCTGGTTGAGCTTGAGCGCCTTCCATCGGCGGCTATACAAAGCGATTGTATCCAGGAACGGCCGCGAGAGCGCCTCCAAGTGCGGATTCGAGGTGAACAGCGAGATCGACAATGGGCAGTCGCCCGAGCGCTGAAGCCAAATCTGAAGCGCATCGCGGAGCTGCACAGCAGTCGGGCTGGGCGAGGCATTCTCCTCCTCGTCTACGGGAGAGATCGGGAGGGGTACCACCACATGGACAGATGACCAGAGAACGGCAGTCGAGATCGATATCGTCCGCCAGTCACTGCACACCCGGCCCAAGAGAAGGGGAGCATGATCGGCGTGCATGATAGCATTATGGCGCTGCGGAAGGCATGCCATGAAGATTTCCTGCAAAATCTCGGGCGGTAGTGCGCGCATGGGAGAAATGAGTGCGCGGTAGGGGTTCACCATCTCTTCCAGCGCCATACGGCGACCGTTCGAGCTAATGAGTCGCTGATGATCTATTGCAATCTCCGCAGAAATCCTTGCAATCCTCCGCGAACCCTCCTCACAAAAGTCCTTGATTTTCTTTCATTCGATAGCTGAAGGAACATAGTTCGTTCTCAGGTGGCATTGAAGCTCTGCTGCTACGGGGGAGGTTTCCACAGAGCAAGCTTCGCGTATGATCTCAACGTGCAGCAGCCCTAGGACCGCCGCGTGTGGAGCCATGCCGCTTTCTTCGAGTCCTTGAAGTGTGGTGCGCAGCTGGCGGTAAAGCTTCGGAGCTGTATCATATTGTACCGAGCAAAGAGCACGCACAATATCCCAGCTCTCGTGCCAGTTTGGTGGTATCCCCGGAATTTCTGCGCAAGATCTGCATACTCACTTCAGTACGCATCCGAGTGGCGAAACATGGATATTGTATCGAGGTTGTTGTTTCGTTGTGGAGGTGGAAGCTAGGAGGGTGTGACGTCGTCACTGATGCGATGTGCGGAATGCTATCACAACGGCCGGAGTTCCCCGCGAAGGTTGAAAGAAAACTGAAAGGCCTGCGCGAATAAATTTGAAGCAGGCTCGAACCTGGGTCCTGATATCGAACGACCTTCACCAGTTCCTTCGAAGTCCACGCCCGCATACGGGGCGGACCTATGATAAATAGGTGGTAAACTCTCCCAGGGAGACAGATACGAGAAGTACTCTATCAGATTGACTAGTGCAATGACCACGAGCCCGTGAAACCGTCTTGCTAAACTCACTTCGGTGTGGCGCGAGAAATGGCGGCGCAGTCCTGAACTCACCGCAGCGCAACCGCAACGTGAGCAGTGATGGACACTCGAGATGAAATATTCCAGTGATTCCAGTACTGAGTGATTGATGATACTTTGACATGTAATATATGTTCATACGATGAGAGAAATACCTGATGTGAGACTTTAGCTCAGCACAGACAAATCCTCGATTTCTTCTGCCGGTATGCCTTGCCAACGATAGGTCCAGTGCGTCGGCTGCCGGTGATTATACTCAACCGGTTCAGTGATCTGGACGTGCGACGGGTACATGTCCATGCTGATCTGCGGCCCATTCAAAGTCGACGGGCACTTCAGATCCAAAACAAGATGCGCCGTCCTCAGCCAAGTGCTCCTCTCCGCGGGAGGCTGGCAGCGAGTCTCGACCAGCGTCTGAAGAACTGGGTGGCATGCGTCCGTGGTGTCACAATGGATGAGCCGGAGATGCAGGAGATGGGGACACAGGACGGGGGTGGATTCCGACAGGGAGGGGATCAGTGCGGTGATGAGAGGCATGAGCTCGGGGTCTCCGGAGAGATAGAGCGGCCGGTGGTCTACATCGAGCCGAGTGAGCCCGGGCAAGCGGCGGAGACAGCGCAGGAGGTTGTCGACGTCACCTATTGCATGGCCAATCTGCAGCACCTTGAGAACGCAGGAAGAGCGTGCAACCAGCTCGTCCAGAGCGAGCAGCATGTCCAATGCGACACGGTCCTCGGCGCCCTGAGAGGGAAGATGGATGACGGCGAGTTCCTGGAGCGATGGAAGGACGAGGGGCGCTAGAATGTTCGCCATGTTGAACGTGCCGTCCAACGCCAATTCAGCCGTCACGGCGAGTACGCGCAGCTGCGGCAGTGTGATGTGCCGCGCAGCAGATGTCGCAGACGCGGCGAGATCATCGCGAAAGATTGGGAATGTCAATCGGCAAATCCGGAGGTTGGAGCATTGCCCCAGAATCTCCACGACTTGCTCTAGGTCGAGCGTGAAAAAGGACATCTGGGATTCCAGACACAGGGTCGTGATACGCTCCCAGGAGCATAAAGGAATAGGAACATAGCCGTTGCTGTATTTGAGTGAGATGCTGCGCAGATTGGGCGGGACGGACAGGAAACGAAGAGAATCTAGATGCGGTTCGTCCCAATTGGTGTCGACGATCTCGAGAGCTTCGAGCAATGGCACCTTTTCGGGCGGTAGATCGCGCAGGACGAGAATATCGTCATGAGTGAGTTTAAGGATCCTCCAGCGGCGGCTATATGGGACAATCACGTCCATGAGAACCCGCTTACCCCCACACAGGCGTGATATGGCGAATAGGGAGATCGACAACGGACAGGCACCCGAGCCCTTCAGCCACCTACCAAGTACTTCGCATAGCTGTGAGACAACTGGGTTCAACGCATCGTCGCTGATGGGATATTCCGGGTAGGGCACGACGACGTGCACAGAGGACCAAAGCGCGGCAGTCGATAGCGTAATTCTCCGCCATGAACTGCAGACCCGTCCCAAGAGTAGGGGCGCCTGCGTTATGTGCATGACTGCATTATGGCGTGCCGGAAGGCATGCTATGAATATTTCTTGCAGAATCTCGGTCGGCAGCGCACGCATGGAGGAAATGAGTGCGAGGTAGGGGTCGACGATCCCACACAGAGTCGCGTGCCGTCCTGTTGACCACCGGAGTCGCTCATCGTCCATCTTCATCTCCGTAGAGACTTTGGAAATTTTCTGTAAGCCGTTCGCGCAAAACTCCTGGATCTGTGCTCGCTCGACGCTCTCCAAGCCGGGGACGTAGTTTGTTCCGAGATGCTCTGTGAGATGAGCCAGGGAGGAGGCGTCCAAGGAGTTGACTTCTTCCCGTTTAATTTCAACGTGGAGGAGACCCATAACCGCCGCTTGCGGGTCCATTCCCTGTTCCTCGAGTGTCTGCAGTGTGGCGCGGAGCTGAAATTTGTCGGAGCCTGATGATTTAAATCAGAACGAGACTTACAATATCCCAACTTTCATGCCAGTTTGGCGGTATACCAGGGATCTCTGCGCAAGATCTTTGTTTATTATTTAGTGCACTAGAAATTCCGGGTCTGACATGATTACCTGTGGACGTAATCACAGTTGAATCGCCCAAAGTCCTCCATCCTTATGAGTAGTGGTGGCCCGTCATCTTCCCAATCATCCGAGATCGACATGCGTGTTACACAGATAGATACAGTTGTTCAGCTTCGCAAGAGGAAAGTCGTGGTAGCGAGAAGAGAAGATCGCGCCGCATTCGGAACAAAAGCCCTCACAGCCCGATCGAAAGTCTCACGCCTTCAACGAGCCTGAATGCTCGGAAAATTAAATGCGCTTCCCTGGATCGATAATTATTGGTGGCAAGCTGGTACGTTTGTGTCCATGATTCGGCCGTTACTCGTGAAATTTCGAGTATGTACTTATAGTTATCGTTATCC
This sequence comes from Mycena epipterygia, assembly GCA_029281465.1. Classification (NCBI taxonomy): domain Eukaryota; kingdom Fungi; phylum Basidiomycota; class Agaricomycetes; order Agaricales; family Mycenaceae; genus Mycena; species Mycena epipterygia. Next base: position 551,132 of record JARJCQ010000058.1, on the reverse strand, counting down.
ACCGCGATATTTCGAGAAGTTGGGATTAATTGCTTTTGAAGACAAGTGTTATACAGATACAGCGGGAAACAAGAAGACCGCACGGAGCCCTGTATGTATAACTCGACAAGACAGCTTCCCAACCAAATCCTAGGGCAACAGACTTTGGTACAAGAGGGTGTTGCTATGTGACACATTGCGCGGACCAAAAGCCGAGTTGCGCCCGGACCAGGGGCCGAATCGCGCCTGCGGCCCAAATGGCCGAACCGTGTGAGCCTGAGATCTAGACAGCAGCGGAGTCCGAAGAGCCAGACAGCGGCGGAGTCCGAGGCTTAATTGCGGACGCAATTACCCCAGCTCCGGATATCCGCCGGTGGGCGCGAAGCGAATCGACGGGTCCAGCGCGGCGCGCAGCGCACGACACTCCTTCAGAGCCGCGAGCGCGGTGGGGCGGCGCATCGGGTCCGGGTCCTTCATGTGGTCCAGGAGCGCGAAATACCCGGGCACGCGCGCCTGCAGGACTTGATGCGCCGCAGTCGGAAAACCCTCCGGGTTGCCGAACGTCTGTCCGCGGGGGAGAGCAAATTTAGACTGAGGAGATATATGTATACGTTAGACGCACTTTGCAGTATATTTGTTCCCAAGAGAAGGCGCGCGCGAATACCGAGCCGAGTGCGTAAACCTGAGATCGATGAGCAGCGCTTTGTGGCGCGGGTATGTGCGACGCACGTCGACGGGCGGGAGGTGATATGGCCTCTGGGAATGACGGTTATCGCCGCGGGGGATCTCCGGCGCTGCGTGGTCGACCGTTCCCCAGTGGCCCGTGCCCACCCAGGTCGATTGGTCTGATTCGGCGGGAAAGCGACAAGCCCCGCCGAAATCGATGTACGCAAGGGCGATGTTACGTCGCGCGAACGAAGAATATACTCCCGGGACACCGTAATGCACGTTCAACAGCATGTTTCCCACCGAGATGTCCTGTGTGGCGTTACAGTGGCGTCGCATTCGAAGAAGCAGCGTTACCCACTCGATGGATGATCCCGTGCCGATGCATGAAACAAAGACCCTGGAGGATCGTAAATTAGCTTCGATACCTATTCAACGGAGCAAGGGCGACCTCTAATGCTTGAGCTAATCTGTTGAAGTAATCGTCCACCTCCCAAGGAATAGAGGCCTGAACTGATCGCGGCCAGTACGGCATCGCAATGAATGTCCACTCTTCCGTGACGATTTGGTCCAAAATAGGGATGGTGTGGTTGTCGGCGCAAGACCGCAGCTTGGGCGAGTCGAGGAAGGAGATGATATCAATCTCTGCTCGTCCGCGCGAGTTGTGCAGAGCTTTCAAGGCGCACTGCGGAACTAATCTGCATTCAGTACACTCGAATCCAATTATGGACCGTTACCACGCGATCTTGGGAGTCATAGGCCATTTTTAGGCTGGAACACTGCGACAAAAATCGGAGTCGGGAACTGAAGGAGGTATATTGACTCACTTGCGTGAGCCATCCCGTTGTCTGATTTATGCCGCAACTTTGATTCGTGTTCTCGCCCGTGTCGTACAGATGAACGAAACCCTCTCTGTCGCCGGGGTGAAACGGATCTGGGGCGACTGGATAATCAAACGACCTCGTTCTTACGGGTGTCTCTGGCTTTTCTCGCGAGTAGTACCGCCAGCAGAGAGTGTATCCACGCGAGGCAAGATAGGGCTCGAAATGTCGCCAGGGTTCGTCGACCAGATGAACGGTGCTGTTGTGCAGATCGAGGCGCTCCCAGTGCTCGAGATGTGCAGGCAAGGGCGCATCTGGGTAAAAAAGGGGAGGCATGGTTTCAAGAAAGGTGCACTTGTGTAGGTCCGCCGCTTTTTAAAGTATTTGTGTATGGAAGCTTTTGGAAGGAACCGCGGTCCGATGATCCCGCGTTTCACGAGAAGCGCCTGCTTTAATTGAAAGCGTGAGATCTCCGCTTGCCGAGCCCGGGCCGACGCGAACTGCAGTACGAGCTATCCACAAATGGGTCGGATGAGCCAAGATTAGAGTATCGAGATACTAAGAGTTGCATTTTTCCTTCCCGCATTATGCTAAAGGGCTCTGGAAATATGTTCAAAACGATGTTCGGGCCGGGGCCGATTTACATTTTATGGATTACGGCAAGATAAATTTCACCTCGGCGAACAGCTGGCGTCTAGTGATAAGTATAGTCAGCCTCGATAAGCTGGGCTTGAAAATGAAAACGACGTGTGGTTACGATCAAGGGTGAAGACTCCGTCGTGTGGACGCGGATTTCCCCGGACTTCGGTTAATCCCGACGGCTAGTTCAAGAAGTTGCGTTGATCGCTGACCAATTTCTTCTATATACGTTCGTGAATTCCGGTATGCGTGGATAGGTGTGGATCGCAAACCAACATTTCGAGGAAAAGACGATAAGGTTCGAAGTTGATTAACGAAATCCACCAAGCTCCTCTCTCCTGGCTGCAACGAACAATGCACCATCAGAGTGCGGACGATAGCGAGCTGAAAGGAAGCAACTGGAGGTGTCGGTCCACCATGGTCCACCCATCAGAATCGCCTGGTATTTCTCCTATCCAGTGATGGCGGGATGGCCTCTGTTCCCAAACAGGATTGCCCGCGTCCCATTACAACGAACGGCTGCCGGATAACTCCGCAGGTAAGGCGACGGTAGGCGCGCGGGTCCACAAATACACTCAGCCTGCTGTCGCTTGTCGCCTGTCACCGCAGCACTTCCACACAGCGAGCTATTCCCGTCAATTTCATGGCAAGGAGATACCGTTTGCATCACCGACCCATTGATTGGATTGCACCGCGGTATACCGCGGAACGGCAGCCCAGGTATCTATCAAGGGAGTGAGAAACCATCCGTTTTTTTCGACCCCGGCCAGCTCCATTTTGTTGGATAGTCTTACTTACTTTGCAGATACCTCATGTTTTGAGACTTCTTGCGGGAGATTTGAACCGAGTTTGAACTTCTAGGCGAGGGGCGCCGAGATGCCGAGATGCCGATGGATGTGATTGGGGAAGCAGACAAACATGGCGAAATACAACAACATATCGTCCTCCCGACTTTCATAGACTCGGCACAGAATTCTGAACCGAACCTTCAACGACTCGTGCACTCAGAGGACATGCATTTTCCACTGCTTCTCTGTTCCCCAGAACGCCTTCTAATTCTGCTTCATCTACTGTATCCACCAGTATGACACTTCAATGACGAACACCCTTCGACATCCGACTTCGGTGGGGCTCCTTGCACGTGAAGGCTGGAGAGCTGCTCAATTATGACGGCCTGGATCAGTGGATGTCAGTGAACAGTCATGCTGTGGCGAATTGGTAGAGCATTTAGACCAGCAAATCTGTATCCTCTCGCCCGAAACAACACTTCACCCGTCAAATTTACAGCCAGATTCATCAACATGCCAGACAAACCCATCTCAGCGTACAAGGTAAGGCTGCGAGAAGCTCTCAACCTCAATTCGCGCGTGCTGAGCTCTTCTAGGCTTCCGTCGAGGTCCCGGCACAAGAACAAGAGTCGTTAACGGGCCTCGATAAGGACATGGCGATACCCGCGGAGCACTCGAAAGTCGAGCACTGGGACGACAATGGGAATCCTTATCTCAAAGAGTATGTCGGAAGCGACAAGCTTAAGGGGAAGAAGGTCATCGTCACAGGTGGTGACAGTGTAAGTCTGTTTCGGTGTTTCTACAGGCGACTAACACAGCGCAGGGGATTGGCCGGACTGTCACGATCTTTTTCGCCCGTGAAGGAGCCGATGTTACCGTTGTATATCTGCCTGAAGAGGAGAAGGAGTGAGTGGCGCGGATTTGGGCCTGTTGGATGGGCGCTGATGTTTCACAGCGCGAAGTCGCTCGAGGCCGAAATCACAAAGAACTCGTCGAGTCAGATTCTGTTGATTCCTTTAGACCTTACGACGCACGGTGCTGCGAAAAAAATCGTATCGGCGCATCTCGAAAAGTTCGGCAAGCTCGACATCCTGGTCAACAACGCCAGCAAGCAGATCATGTCCTCAGGGATCGAGGAGCTGGAGGTGCGCCATTATCTCTGCTTCGTGTAACCCATTAACCGTGTTGGTAGGACGAAAACATCTTAAGCACATTTCAGACGAATATCATCCAGATGATGCAACTCACACGAGAAGCCGTTCCGCATATGAAACGCGGCGCTGCCATCATCAACACCTCGTCCGTTGTGGCATATAAGGTAGCGCTCTAGCATGCTCAAGCAAGTTCACTCCCAAACTCGAACGGTGATTCTCATTATTCTACAGGGATCGTCACACCTTTTGGACTATTCAGCTACAAAAGGGGCTATTGCTACGTTCACCCGCAGTCTCGCGACACAGGTAACTAAGCCGCCGCTTCTTCATTCCTAAACGTAAGCCCTTCCCAGCTCGCTTCGAAAGGGATACGCGTAAATGCAGTTGGTGAGTTCATTTAATGTTTGCGACTCATGGCTCCGCAGCCTGAACTTGATCCCAAGCTCCCGGTCTTTTCTACACGCCACTGCAGCCAGCTTCGCGCGAAGCCGGAGAGATGGAGGTCAGCGCCCTCGCTATCCCGTCCTCCTCGATTACTAACTCGCTCAAAGGGCTGGGGACTCGGCGCTGTTCCCCTCCACGGACGCGTCGGACAGCCGGCGGAAATCGGCGAGGCATACGTCCTCCTCGCGGGTCCAGGTGGCAACTACATGACTGGGACGGTGATCCACGTGAATGGCGGCGTCCACATTGGTGGTGCGTGAGCAGAGAAATAAATACACAAATGCAATATACGTGGATGTGATCCAATGTTGAACTTCTTTCAAATGTGAGGTACACCTGTGCTCCTAGTTGAAATCATGACAACGCCCCATGCAAGGCTATAAACATTTAATTTTCATGGGCGATTGGATGCAAACTAAGTCTAGTTCGTCCCTAGCATCCACGATGGCCAATACCGTCGAAATAAATATATTCACGCACTAAGCGTTCGAGTGATTGGCCCGTTTGTTGTTGATCTAAATAACCATCCCATATATGTACATAAACAGTCGACTCCACCACAATTTTAGTCTCTTATAAACAGACGCTACCACATTTTTCAACTCATACCTCGGGGGTTGTCCGTGAACGTGCTGCTTTTTTTTTCGTCCATCTACGAGCCTTGAACGTCCATCTAAGGATCCATAGCGCTCCGTTCTGTTGATCTAGCCCCTAGTAAGGTTACTGATGGTCATGTGACAGTCTAAGATGCATATATAGGGTTTCTACTCCACGCTGGCCTTGGCAAGTGGATCGGGCGGCGGCGTACTGAAATGCCGATGGATGTGATCGCCAAACATGGAGGGACATCGGCAAACTCAGCACCGCGTCATCTTTTCCTCCCGACTTTCATGGACTTGGAAGACGATGAACTGAACTTTGGCCCGCTCGTGCGCTCGCCGGATGTCTGGTTTGACGATGGCACAGTAGTTCTGCAAGCCGAAACCACGCTGTTTCGTGTGTATCGCGGCGTCTTGGCTGCCCAGTCTCCCATCTTCCGCGACACCTTTGCTATTCCACAGCCCCCTACGCAGGATACATACGAAGGCTGCCTTCTCATCGTCCTCCACGACTCCCCCGACGATCTCAAGGAATTTCTGTTGGCCATACACGATGCTGGGTATTTTTCATTGGGAGCATTCTTTTGACGCCTCGACTCACCGTTTTTGCGTCAGATACTTCTTCAACCACCCGGTCTCTGGGATCGAGACTCTGTCCGCAATGTTGCGGCTCAGCACAAAATATGACGTTGAGCACATTCGCAGCCGCATGATTTCCATCTTGACGACTCTCTATCCCTCGTCAATATCGGCCTTCCTTAATCGCAAGCCGCCTGCAGGATATGTGGAGATGGACGAAGACGATTTCATCGCCCTGAAACTGGCCTTGTGCTGCGATATCCTTGTCGTTGTCCCCGCCATTCTCTATGAATGCTGCCGTTATCCTGCCACCGCGCTCTTAAGCGCTGATATCAGCCTTGCGGACAAGAAAAAATGCGTGGATGCCGTGCAATCCTTCATGGACAACACGTGCCGTACCGCACATAGCTTCTTGTTCGAGGGTCCTGCGACATGCACAGATTCGTTACGCTGCGATAGGCACCGACTCAGATGGATCCGACACAACGGCCTGCCGCAGTTCAGGAAAATATTTGCGCGAGATTTCTCGTGGAATTCGATCAAACTCTGCGAGAATTGTACTGCGGTTGGAAAGGAACATTTTAGCGTTCAGCGTGCAGCGGTATGGGACAGCCTTCCTGACATATTCGATCTGCCTTCATGGGAGGTACTAAAGGCTCAGCAAGGTACGGCGGTGTTCTTCCATCCTATGATCCTAAGTCTTGATGCTTATTAGGTCATGCATAACACCGAACACTGCGCAGATTTTATACTTATGTTTCATCCAAGTGCGAAGTTATGCGGATGCACCGCAATATATGTTCAGGTTTCTATGTACAGCACAGGTCTCGCGACTCTGATTACTTACACATCTATATCGCCGAGGCCTCCGTTGCATTCAGCCAGGATTGCATCGGGCAAGGGAAACGATAGTTATAAACCGTTTTGGAACGGCACTGAACTCAAACTCTGACAGTTAAATCGCCAGCCACGGAGGTGGAATGTCGTTTTTTAATTTCACACTCTGACAGCTGGACAAAGTCCAAAATTTTGGGCCAAGCGCGTCATACAACCCAAAAGCATAATGCAGACCCTCGTCCGTTCGAAACGGGCCCGAGCCATGACGAGCCCCTTTTTCTCTCTCTCTTTGAAACCACGCCTACGGTGAGGATCAGATCATTCCAACAACTGGGTGGTCGTGGTGCATAAGGAGAAAACGCGCCTTCAGCCTCGTGGATATAGGGGCACTCTTGTCACCCTGTCACCCGTGATCGTACGTCACCCTTGCGTCACCCATAACGCCGTCACCGCGTACAGAAAACAAGATCCGGCCGGGGGCTCCGAATTCTTCGGGCGCCGGCTTTTGGAACTCCGCGGCTTCTCTTGCCTACCTGAACCGTGACACACTGAATTGTGCTCCTAGCTTGTTCCGGTTTGGCTGTATTTCTGGACGTGAGGATCTCTGTGCCTTCGCTTCCCCGCATTCTGCTTTAGCACAGGAGTGGCAGATATACAGTCCAAGTACACCCCCAGCATGTTGCTCCGCGCCCTCCGCCCGTCCCGCTCCCCGCGCATCCTCGTCCTGTCGCGTTTCCACACCCCCCACATGCGCTTCGCCTCGCGCACTGTCACCCACACATTCAAGCTCGCCGATACCGGCGAGGGGGAGACTCTGATTCAAGTTTCAGGAATATATATCGTTCTCTTCGCCTCGCCATCAAGGGGTGCCCGCTATTAAAATTTGCCACACAGGGTCGGAAAAGTGCATTAACACCTCGCAGACCCTACCTACCTATTAGCCGAGCCCCATCGGGTAATTTCCCACGCAATTCCTCCCCTAAATCACATTTTTGGCCGCAATACGACCCCTATGAGGAGTGAATTTGCAGTGAAGCGGCACCCAAAGTGGAATCCCACAATGACCAACCTCGTTTTGACACCTTTTTAAGCTTGCCGACCCCTTCAAAAAAAACCAGATTTTTTTCAACCCTTTAAAAAGCATTTTTAGAGCAGTCTGAGCAAATTCCGAAAAGTGAAATAAGGTCTCTCGAAGGGTACCTACCCTATGACCCTGTGTCTCGGGATCTTCCGGCGGGTACCCCTTGCTCGCCATCCACATCCTCTCGTGTCAAAATCCCGGCAGACAGCGTCCCCTGCTACTTGTTGGCTGGGTCATGATGCTACTAGGGACTGCATAGATCCCGTTGCATCCGGCGACCACTGGATTTGCACTACGGATCTGGCGGGACGTTGTGGAGGGATCCGCCATATTTCAGTCTAAAAACCGTTGTTCATATTGTGGACCACGGAAAATCATCATTTTCCCTGGGATATTGATCATTGCAACGACAGGTAAGCAGCAGCAGCCACCTCTCAAACAGCGAGGCAATGATAGGTTCCATATCTGTTTCACTTTCAGTCACTGGTTATTTCGGTCTCGCGATCATGGGATCCGCCATATTTCAGTCTAACAGCCGTTGTTCATATTGTGGACCACGGAAAATCATCATTTTTCCTGGGATATTGATCATTACAACGACAGGTAGGCAGCAGCAGCCGCCCCTCAAACAGCGAGGCAATGATAGGTTCCATACATCCGTTCCATTTCGGTATCGACCTTTGGGTCGGGTTCGCTATGAACATCTTCACGAATGTTGTGTTAACGGTCCTCACTGTGAGCACTGACTCTATACTACTTGACCACGGTTCTCACCACTGTTATTCCTAGCTGGTCGGATATTCTAGATCCGCCCGTGGAATCACAGGTGGCGTACAGAGCGAGTCGCACAGGCGGTACAGCACTGCCATTACTCTGATATGAGGGCTTCCGATGCCTAAATCCCGGCAAAGATGCTCAAACCTCGCACACCAACCCTTGAATCAGGAGTGCGAGTCAATGACTGCTCTATTTCACGGTCCTTTAGGCCAAGCAGTTGTGAGTGCCGAGTCACCAATTTTTAATAATGTTCTCCGCGCGATTGACCGATCCTGGATCCGCAGAACATCATCAGGCCGACCTGACCATTGTCCGGATGCGCCGTGGCTTTCCAGATGCTATGCCGGACATATTATATGCCAAGTCCCAGATGATTGTGCGCGGACGTACGACGGCTGTTGTGGGGCCAGCTCAATCGCCATCGGTAGCATCTGAGATCCTCGATATCATGTAGGCGTGTGCCTCTGTGATAATTATATCGACTCCTTCGTCTATTGTACAGTATCTTTAATTTTAGGAGCTCGAGTTCTCGGTGGTGGTATTTATTTGCTAGCTCCTGCGACTCCAGTGCACTTCATGCGCGATTCCATCACATGCTGTCCAATTCCCGAAGTTTCATCTGTCTGATGGACCAAGTTCATCAGTATCAATCTCCATCTCTCGCGGATCCAGGATCATGGGGCGAGAGATCCAATATTAGTTAGTCTCTGCGCTCTCTGTCTCCCATTGCGATCGCCTCTTCCCTCCTATCACGATGGAATACAGCGTAGACCCCGCGACTTTCACAAACTACTGGCTTAACATGTTATTTGCCCTGTACGCAACATCTGTGCGTCTTGCAAATTGTATAGCGGTTGTCACACTAAGCCCCGCCAGACCACTTTCCTGACCTATGGTCGGCACTTCACCTTCGTCTTCGGAGGAAGCTAAAACAAACTTAGGAATCTTCGTTGTGATCTTCATCGTCGCGACTAGTGTCCTCCGGCGACGCAAAACTGGTGGGAAGCAAGCACTCCTCGCCACGACATGGGCTATGTTTGCGCTCGGAACCTCGCAGACTATTATTTGGCTATTTACGACGGCCATCTCAATCCGCCTGACACAAGTCCTCGTTGAACAGGGTTCCGATAGTGATCTCTCCCTATCGCACCTGTGGCGCGTCTATTTCGCGCTCGATGTTGCCCAGAATATTGTCTTTGTGATCAACAAGTCCGTACACAGAAGCTCCCTGTTCTTGATACATGGTACTCACACGAATCTTACCAGCGGCGTGACAGACATGCTATTCGTTGAGTTTCAATTATTTGCCAGCTCGCGGGTCGGACTAAAGTTGGTCCAAGCTGTATCGTTGCTACATAATCTGGGGATCACGATGGAAAGTCGTGGTGTTACCTGCACTCTGCATACTGGCCACCGTAGGTACGCCGATCGTCCCATCCTCTTCCAGATTCCTTTCCATCCCAACATCCCACTAGTCCTGGGATTCGTTGCGACTGTCAGCTATGACTCTTTGACACAGCGGCACTACATCGACCGTCGACTTCCTTTCATCATGGGCGTCGTCACCAATGTATTCCTTGTGTGTCTAACAGGCAAACTTTCCCCTTGCTTGTTTTATCTCCGCTCATATGGGACACACTAGCCGGCCGAATCTGGTGGGTCAGACGCGAATCACGGCTTTTGAGGGGCACCGTATCCCGGGAACCATACCACACTGTGATTGCGATGATGTAGGCAATGATTTCACTGTATTTTGGCAATGATCTCACCCTGTTCACCAAACAGCCTGGAGTCTGGGTCAATATATTGTCTGTGTATGATTCTTCAAGTCATTGCACAGTCCCTCGCACCCTCCAACGCTGTGCGTCGCTCGATGGGATTTCCACGTACCTTCAAACTCTGACTAACTTTTATGTTCAGTCGAACATCTTCCTCGGTATCTCGACTGGTTTTGGGCAACAGGTCGTCGTGAGTTAGGTCTCTATGAATGTGTAAATCCATGGAGGCTGACCGTGAACAAGAACATCGCCCCGACCCTAATTGTTGTACGGGTCGGATTGGGTGATTCCGTGGAAAATACCAGAGCCGTGGTGTCCAACCTCGTTTTCCAAAGCACTCCGCTGAATGTATTGGGATCTAGAGGACCAGGCGATTAATCACTACGCTTCGACCCGTCCTAAAAACAGCCTGAGTTTTAAGCCCTAAATACAGCTAAGCAGAAGGCTGTGGTTAGAGCGACCAAACAGACCACGGTTATGTCTGTGTAGGTCTGGTTAGATGTGTTTAGCTCTGTGCAGGTCTGCAGAGGTATGCTCACCTCTGTGTAGTTCGGTCTAGTGCTATAGCCAGAGGTCAATACTAATGCATGGAACGAGTCCAGGTGACCCGCGAGTCATTGCGGGTTGAACCGTGGGAAAACCCGCGGTTTCCTGACTCGCGGGTTCAACATGTACACAGCTCCGTACTGCGTGAAATCCAAAATGAATTGTCCAGAGATCCTGTAGACTTCATAAAAAGATGACTTGCTTTGAAAACATTCGGTAGCAGAACCGTCTCACTGCTTGGTGAGGCCCTCACTTTTTTCGTACAAGGGCAGGTCAATTTGATGCGGGTGCTTGCTCATTTATGAAGATTTGCAGGCCAATGGGCATGGAGTGTGCTCCACATACAATGGTGTAATGAAACAATAAATGCGCACGCAATTATTTCCACCCGCTCAGAGTTTCCCAGTGGCTGTGTTCAGGGTTCAAAATATTTCACATTGGATTTGTGACGCGGATTTCGCGTTGGGAAGACCTCAATCACGGTCTATTAAACATCCCGGTGTACGTGTTTTCTGCTCATCAGAGTCTCTCGGTCCCTAGGTGGAAAAACAAGAAAATCATGGTCCTCATTTTCGACTCCTTATGTGTTGACTGGTTCACATGGTATTTTGTAATGTCGAGCTGCAGTAGAGCGAATCGGGGAAATTGAATTTCTATTGGATGACATGGGTCATTTGAGAGAAAATGGCGGGACGGGGGGTTCCCAATGTACGTTCACATTTGGGGGTTCACCTGCAGGTTATTTATTTCCCGCTGGTTTTACTGCATATCCCAAGTCGATGACCTTCTTTTTGTAATAATACAGTTAACCGTCAATAATTTCTGCAACCGACTGAGTAAACAGAACTCAACCAACCATGAATGAGATAAAGTGTGCTATGGACAACATCTACACAACCGTCCATTCCAGCACCAAAATTGCCTAATCAATAAGATGCATACGAAGAACATGGAGGGATGAAGAGCATAGCTAGAGGTGCGGCATATAAATGCTCCAGTCGACGTCCATGAATGCGCTGGGCGGGAGGGCTCGAAGTGATGTAAAGGGAATTGTGATGATGAATAGGCGGGCGATGGGGTAGAGGGGAAACGAAACCAAAGCCAAAATTCGAAAGATTTTGCCCAGGGTATTGTCAACTGCGCCACCTTGGGGTAATGCCATGGTCCCAAGGACCACAGGAGTTGCAGCCACCAATAATGTGCAAGACCTCCACATCCACATTTCGATGGTAGAAGGGAAGTCGGCATTCCAGGCCACACAGTATGGCGGTCAAAATGCACATTTATTCGGCCGCAAGTTTTTTTGCCAAAAATGGACTTGCCGCAGCTTTTTTGTCCTTTTGATGCCCATGCCGCAACTTTTACGTCCTTTCGGGAATGACAAAAATAGTTGCGGCAGGTTGTGTTCTGCCGCAACTTTTTTTTTTATGGCCTGCAACTTTTTTTTTTCGAGTGTAGCATCTTTTTTTTATCCGAATGGTTGAGATAATATTAGCAATATTCCAGAAGCTCACAATCCAGCATGGAGCCATTGGCACGCTGGAACAGACCGGAGCTAATCCCAATAAGGCAATAAGTTTAGTCCTTTGCTTCCTCCATCCACGCTTGTTCCCCGTCCCAATTCTACTAGTGTGATAGGTTTCTTTGGTGTACACTTTTGGCTCGCTCCACTACTGCTTATGTGATGCTATACAAGCTATATGGGAGTCTCCTGGTGCAATCTAGTACTCACTGTATCTAACAACCGAATCCATGGCGGGTCTTCTACCATTCTGGCCACGCTATTGCTCTCATTGATATACTATCTTCCTGCTGCCATTTAGCTCTATCAGCTTGGAGCCTCCGAGAACATGTCATCGGGGATGCCGAGAGTGTTTATGGCATCAATCAGCTGCCACACAAAAGTGAGTGTACCTCGCTCAAATCTCGTTGGATTTCATCGAGGTAAGGGGTGTACAGCTGTATTAGAATCCCTACAAGAGGATAGCCAAGTATTTCGCGGCTCAGACCCCGAACATGTCATAGGGCACGCCGAGAGTGCTTATGGTACCAGTCAGGCCTTACACAAAAGTGAGTGTATTTCGCTCAAATCCGACCGGATTTCCTTCAGCTAACAGATTTACAGTGGTGTTTTTATCCCCCCTCGAGGCTGGAGAGGTCATATGGTACCTCCTAGCTCGAATGCGTCGTCGGGGACCCCAAGAGTACTTATGTCCCCTATGTCACCAATAGACCCAAAAGTGAGTGTATCTCGCTCAAATCAGCTCTTACTTCTTTGAGCTAAGGGGTTAGGCAGTGAGCCAAAAGTGTACAGGAAGGGGCCTATCACATGAGTGGAATTTAGATTGAACGGACAAGCGTGGATGGAGGAAGCGACAAGGAAGCGATAAGAAGTTGGTAGGATTACTAACCCTCACTTATTGCCTTAGTGGGATCAGCTCTGGTCTGTTCTAACGCTCCAACAGCTCCATGTTGGATTGTGAGCTTTTGGATAATGGATAATTTTATCTCAACTAGTTGAATGAAAAAAAGTTGTTGCACACGAGAAAAAAAAGTTGCGGCACTGGCAAAAAAAAGTTGCGGCAGAGCTCGACTTGCCGCAACTATTTTTGGAATTCCCGAAAGGCCCTAAAAGTTGCGGCATGGGCATCAAAAGGACAAAAAAGTTGCGGCAGGTTCAAATTTAGAAAAAAAAGTTGCGGCCGAATAAATGTGCATTTTGACCGCCATACACAGTGTATGTCACCGAAAAGAGTGCCGATGAGACACTCAATGTAGATAGGGATATTGTTTTGATCATGATCGACTTTATCATAGTTCATGGACCAGAATGAAGGCACTGAGGTGGATGCTATCGGAAGGTAAGGGGAATAATCCCCAGTCAATACACCTTCGAACCTGTCCCCGAAATCGAGAGGCATAATTGTATGTTCAGCCTCCTGCAACTCCTCTGCAGGTCCAACGGCAATGGGCCGCTCGACATCGAGAGGCTTCGCCCACCAAAGAGACCAGATAAGGACATTGACGACGGCAAATGCCAACGTCGCAACTTCGAGCTGGGTTACTGGAAGATGTTGGTGCACACGAGCCAGATACTGTGTGACAAACCACAGTCCCTGCAGGAGTGCTATGCCTTTAGTGAAGGTGTCTCCCTTGCTTCCGTTCATGATGGCGTCAACTTCTACATGCTGTATCTCGAGAGCATATTTGGGGTCTTTGAGTTGTTCCTTAGTGACGATGGGATGGTGCCCAACTCGGGAGACAAAACCACCCATAGAAATGAAGAATCCGTGGGTCATGGAAGCATCGAGTTCTACACACAATAAGTGCCATATACAACCCGAGAAAGAAAGACCGTCTACCTTTCGAAAACATCCGAGCAGCCCGAAACTGTCTGACCGCGAAGCCCACCATCAGCTCCGGTGCTAGGATGGCGATGAGCATCATCTTCAACCGTCGCCAGAAGAGTGCTAGCCATCCTTGGTTGGGTGGGGGCAGATTTGGATGCACCGAGACCCAAGTGCATGCGAAGATGGTGGTAAGACACCCCCAGATGATGTCAAATAGCCTGCGGCAGCTGTTGATGTCGTCACAAGAGTCGTCTGCTCGGGAGTTGAGGGAATGCCCCTGCGTGAGGCTCGCATTTCCCGAGAGTGTGTGGACGAGAAGTAGTAGGATAAGCATCTCTGCCAACTGCTGAAGATTATTGGTCCATTTTCTTTTCGATTTTAGGAGAGAGAGAGAGAGGACAATGGCGGCTAGAGGAGAGAGTGAAAGCGGTGCGCTTATTTTAAAGCGGACAGCTGTGCAGCGCCTTCGCAATCAGACCAAAAACCAGATGGCTGTTGGATCATGGGATAACTGTCAGTGCATGTGAATCGAACGTCAACAGTTGCTCATATGACCTATTCCAGGTTGCTGTGCACTGATAGCAGCAGGTAGCATGGGGCCACGGAAGCAAACGGGGAACTTTGGAGTGAAAATTGACGGATGAGAATTGTATAAACAGGGGGGAAGAAAAGTAACAGTGCGACAGACATTCCAAAATTCAAAATATTTGAAGTTCCAGACCGACAGCGAGCACTGAAAATGCACCTCCCGAGTCCATCCCACCTCTAGAGCTTGAAGTCGATGCGGATTTCCCGGACTTGCGTGAGGTGTCTGGATGAAAGGGAAGTCGTGCAAAGTCGTGCAAATGGGTGTACGCAAACGGGGGTGCACACTCACACGACGGTTGCATCCTTGGCCATCAGATGCGAAGCATGGTGAGAAGGTTGAATACCAGAACGATTGGCGGCGCCGATCACACAGTATGTGCTTTCATTCAGAATCGTTACCCAATCTGATGGGACCCAGGTGTACATACAGAGGTCGGAAAATATTACACAGATAACATGGAACACCGCGCTTGGGCTGCTTTTTTCTTCCATCCATCCCTTAAAATCATAGTTCGCCAGTGGACAAACTATTCCGGTGGATAAGTCTGGTTTGATTCTAACATTCGGTATTCTGATAACACAACCTTCTTCCCCGCTGTCTTGAAATTCGTCAGCTTGTGGTGAGCACCAACTTCCAAGCAAGGTTCAACTCCAACAATTGGCCAAGTGAGTTCGATGCAACCCGTTAACCAACCGAAATAGTAGGGTAGCGCGCGGTACACATCCGCGTGTCGAATGGCACAATCACTATATTTTGATGGCTCCTCGGCCAACCCTCGGCCGACTTGTGCGATGTCGGCTGAGGTTGGCCGAGGGCTCGCCGATGTCATGTCGGACATCGGCTAACCCGGTCGAGCCCCTCGGCCAATCCTCGGCCAACCTCAGCTTTGTGCGAGGTCGGCTGAGGTTGGCCGAGGGGCCATCAAAATGTAGTGAATGTCAGCAGAAAGTGCTAGCCCGAGCCATCGGCGGAATGTCATATCGTTTTTCCCTTAGAGCATTCTTGGCTCGATTCGATATCATCGCAGGATTTCGCTGGGTGAGCCATCGGTGTACTTGTAATTTTGGTAACAAGATTATGAGGAAAGGCTCGGTAGCGCGCGGTGCGCATCTGCGTTCGATAGCTGGAGACTCACGGTACAAATTTAAGTAGACAACACCCGTTCGACTCGGGCCTGAGCCATAGATTTTATTGGTGTACTCTTTTTTTTATCTCATCCGTTTCTGTAAAGTGTCCGTTGGACAAACCATCCCTGTGGCTAGAATTCAATTTCCAACATTATGTATTCCGATAACACAACCTTCATTCCTGGCTGCCCCCCTTAGCCTTGCATCAAAAGTTGCGCATCGCCAAAAATCATTTCAGTGTCAAGGTTTTCGGAAACAGCTGTAATGGGAAACGGCTCGGTTGCGTTCAATTCTTGTCGAGATCAAATCTCCTGATGAAACGTCCGCTCCACTCAGGTCCGAGCCATGTGGCTTAGTTTGTGCCTTTTTTTTGCGCATTCTTGGCTCGGTTCCCGGTAGTGAACCATGGTGCGCATCTGCGTCTAACAATCCACTGTAGTTTGATACCTTCATCTTTTCGACTCGGGCCCGAGCCATGAGATTTCATTCGTGCTTGTTTTTGTTGCCTCTGGTACGTTTGTGAAAAATCCTACTCTTATGTAGTCTGCAGTGACAATAGTCAGATACCACAAGTCTTCTGATAGTCAACGAGACTTTTATATGGAGACTGCTTTCATTGGCATGCCCCTTGCCGCAACTCAATTTATCTTGGTATTCACACTACTGGGCCTCAGGCCCGGGGCTTTGGGCTTGGGCCCGGGCAGATATAATTGATGTGAGTCATACCTGCCTTAATGGTTACTTTTCGTACTTATTGAATGCTCCCAAGCTAGTATGTCTATATACTATCAAGTGTGTGTACATGATCCTTTCCCAATGGGCCTTTGCTTTTAGACATGATTTTGAAGTGCCTCTGCCTCCTGCAGTCGACCAAGTTGCTGATATGTCATCGCAAAATTGCTCATGGCAAGCAGAGTTTCTCGATGATCCTCTCCCAAAATGGTCTTTCGCTTTTCAAAGACGACACTTTGAAGTGCCTTTGCCTCCTGCAGTTGACCCAGGTCGCAGTATGTTAATGCCAGATTATTCATGATAGTCAGTGTGCATGAATCTTCCTCTCCCCAAGTGGTCCTCTAACTTTCCAGGACTACAATTTGTAGTGCCTCTGCCTCTTGCATTCGGCCACATCGACGATATGTCCCAGCAAGATGAACCATGGCAAGAAGTGTATGTGCATGATCCTTGCCCAAAATGGCCCTTCGCTTTTCCAAGACCACAATTTGTAGTGCCTCTGCCTCCTGCAGTTGACCCTGTTGATGATATGTCTTGGCAAGATTACCCATAGCAAGCAAGCAGGGTGTTTGGATGATCCTCTCCCAAAATGGCTTTTTGCTTTTCCAAGAAAACATTTTGAAGTGCCTCTGCCTCCTCCAGTCAATCCGTGATCTGAGTTGCATGAGGTCGCCAAATGTCCAAATCAGAGGTTGTCTCAAGTTCACTGGCAATAAATAATCTAATGTCCTCTTGTGTGACATCAGACCCAAAAGCTATACGGGTTATACTCTCGAAACCCTTTGTGAAGGCAGGCCGGGGTTGGCTGGCGATCAAGAGGTGTAGCGGGCTTTCCGTCCATCTCCGGAGTACGGAAACGAGTTTGAGAAGATCTTTGAAATCATCCTCATCGCACTCATTCAATGCATCCAGGATGATATAGGTGCGGCCGAGCTCTCGAAGTAGCTGTTGCAGAATCTTGTGGAGATCCTGGTAACTAGGCAAGGTCTGTCCTTTCGATAATATGTAGTATTCATTCAGAGCCCTGTGATGATATGGAGATTAGGCAGATAGCTGGAGAACAATGCACCGCAGCGCAATTTCCACACTTTAGATCTGCCTGTTCCTGAAATTGTATAGTAAAAGAATGCAACAGCAGGAGGGGGAGGAGAATTTTGTATGTCTTTGAACAGTGTTTTTTCGGTAACAAGTTTGCTGATGACTGCCGAGCTATCAATATCTTGATTAAGTGTCAAATCCAGACAGACGATGTAAAATTTCACCTGAACACGCTCTTTTCCGCACCCGTTGTTTGAAAATTAGATGTCGAGAGTGATCATCATGACAGTGATTTACAAGGCCCTCAATCCAAAGTGATCCTGAATTATCTTGCCAGGTGATGAAGCTGCTGCTCTCAAGAAACCAGCGCCCAATGCCTTCCTTACGAAGCTTTTCCGTATCATGATGTTTTTGTTTCATGTCTGGCGGAGATTCGAGTCATTTTTCAATCTTTTCCGCAACACTATTTCAAGTCAGTGGGCACCAGAAGTGAAAGGAATATGCGACTGACGCCATGTCGTAAACCTTTTCCAATGTTCGTGCACTTGCGCTCTGGTTGATAACGAGATCAACCAAACGGTTGTTCTGAAGATTCTGTTATGGCATAGTATAATATCATAACGTCACCCGTGCATACCCTGAACCTGGCTCCAAATGCTTCCAAATCGTCATTAATTTCATCGATGTTACTGCCCAGCGGGCCTCGGGCTGCGACGTGAACAATCTTTCCTTGATTGTCGTATTTTTCGATGAACAATGAGGAAAGGGTCTATAGAGTGCGGTGCAGATCTACCTGAAAGCTCCAGCAGAACCCGCCCGTTCGACAGTGTCAAAGTAATGAGGAAAGGGTCTATAGAGTGCGGTGCAGATCTACCTGAAAGCTCCAGCAGAACCTGCCCGTTCGACTCGGGCCCGAGCCACAGGTAGTGTTGCGTGAATTTCTCTCTTTGTCTTTCGCCCATTATTGGCTCGTTCAATCTTATCGCAAAATTCTGCGCAGATGGCTGTACTTAGAATTTCCTTCCTGAATCACATCCTGACATTAATTGAGCCCTGGTTCAGACACTGACCACAACTACTAACAGTTAGCCAAGGTCAGAAATTATAGAGAGTGGCTCGGTCGTGTCTGGTGTCTCATTTGAGTGCATTACACTAGGTGAGCCATCTCTTTGACTGTAAGTCAACTTCCAAGATCCCGTATTCTAACAACACACCTTTCATTCCCGGTTTTCTCAAAAATCGACAGCCGCTCTGAAGTGTCCCTTTTCAGTTTCAAAGTCTAACAGTTAGGCAAGCCCCGAAACCATAGAGAAAGACTTGGTAGCGTATGGTGCTTGCTGTCCATGAATGCCCCTGAAATAAGGTCGCGCACATAATGCTCCTTGTTTTCCTTCGAAAATGATGAATCCCCTGAACATCTACATTGAATGGAAGATGACACAATTATATCCATCCAAAGGCATCGGGGATCCAAAAAAGATTCTTAAAAGACTTCGAAAACATCTCGGCGCAGCTCAGCCAACGGTGGTATCAAATGTCAGATCAAATATATCATTTTCGGACGATTTGGTAACAACAGCACATTCAAGGTGTGGTGTCAAAGTTGCAAGTCCCAGAAGGTGCTTGCAACAAAGATGCAGGCAGACATGGTTGCATAAAGATCAAATTTGCAAGGAAGAAATTGTGCATGCACAGAGAAGTTGCATGCATTTCACCAACTTTCTTTGAGTTGTAGTGGAATTTGGCCGGTTTTTACTGAAGTTGTAGGAAACATGTTTTTACACAGTATCTGTGCCATATAAATACAACAAAGTTGAGTTATACTTGCTTTACTATTTACTTCCTGTACTTATCAAATGTTCTTGGAGTCCCAAGCTAACATAGCTATCTATTGAGTGTATCATCTCCCGAAATGGTCTGTTGCTTTTCGATGATAACCCTTTGAAGTGCCTCTGCCTCCTGCAGTCGACCAAGTTGATGATATGTCTGGGTGAGATTACCCATAGCACGTAGGGTGTCTGGATGGTCCTCTCCCAAAATCGCTTTTCGCTTTTCTAAGACGACAATTTGTAGTGTCTCTGCCTCCTGTAGTTGACCCAGGCTGCTGTATGTTAAGGCCAGATTATTCATGATAGCCAGTGTGCGTTGATGTTCCTCTCCCAAAATTCTCCTGTATTTTTCCAGGACCACAATTTGTAGTGCTGCTGCCTCCTGTAGTCGACCCAGGTCAAAATATGTTAATGCCAGATTATTCATGATAGTCAGTGTCTCTGGATGTTCCTCCCCCAAAGTGGTCCTGTGCTTCTCCAAGACCACAATTTGTAGTGCCTCTGCCTCGTGCAGTTGACCCAGGCCGAAGTGTGTTAATGCCAGATTATTCATGATAGTCAGTGTCTCTGGATGTCCCTCTCCCAAAGTAGTCCTGTGCTTTTCCAGGACCACAACTTGTAGTGCCTGTGCCTCCTGCATTCGGCCAAGGCGACAATATGTCCCAGCGAGATGAACCATGGCAGTGAGTGTATGTGGATGATCCCTGCCCAAAATGGTTCTTCGCTTTTCCAAAACCACAATTTGGAGTGCCTCTGCCTGCTGCAGGCGACCCTGTTGATGATATGTCTTGGCCAGATTACTCATAGCAAACAGGGTGTCTGGATGATTCTCTCCCAAAATGGTCCTTCGCTTTTCAAAGAAAACATTTTGAAGTGCCTCTGCATCCTGCAGTCGACCGAGTCTATTGTATGTCTCGGCAACATACTCCATGGCAGTCAAGGTGTCTAGATGATCTTCCCCTAGGATCTCGCTTCGTCTCTGTAGGACTGCCAGTTGCAATGGTTCTGCCTTCTGATTCTGGCCTGCATGCATGTATATAGCTGCATATTCGAGCCCAAAATCAACTGCTATGGCTGTGTCACCCTGCAGTAAGGAATCGACATGGGCTAGCAACTGCTGGCTAGCCACATATATTGTCTCTTCTGTGAAGGCTTGAAATGACATCCCTACAATAGCAACCATATTCAAATGATATCCTCTTTGATCAGTGAGTGTGCTTTGACTCCATTTATGCACCAGTGGATGAATCGAAAACATCTTTGTCACTGGGTCGAAACTGATCAGAGAATATGCTCTGAGTTGATTTATCAGATCCATGAATTGTAATGAGTCCCAGCAGCCAGCAGTGTCCATACACTGGGAGAGAATTCCCAGTGGTCCCTCTAGTTCTGCCTTCGATGGGCCATTGGCTGGGAAATTATACATAGCAGCATTGCTGAATATTTTCTCTGAGATCCCTTGATGATGCAAGAAGGAGCAGAGCTGTAGAAGGGTTGCTGCAGGTGGAGTGAGTTGTTCAAAGCTAATCTGCCATGTGGTGTAGACCGTTGAGGCATAATCATCATGAGTTTGAGTTGGCTTTTCGCTCAGCAGCCGGACTCGGTTAGCTGAATAGAGGGCCAAGTAACTGTCAAGTGCTCCAGATTTTGAGATAAATGCTCCAGCCTGAATGATGGCAAGAGGAAAATAGCACAGCTCCTGAAACATATTCGGAATTGAAATCAATTTCAAGTTGGGAAAACTTAGGCTAACCTTGACAATCTCTGTGGCAACCTCCTGGTTCTGGGGTGTAGAATCCTGAGCAGCACTCTTGAGCAAAAGTTCAACTGAATCAGTTTCTTCCATGTCAGACACAACAGTGTGTGCCCCAGCATGCACAGCAAGTGCAGGATTCCTAGATGTGATAAGAATATTTCCATGTTTGCAGCGCGGAAAATAGTTGTGCAAATTGATTTTCGGGTCATCCGCATTGTCGAAGATGAGAAGCCACCCATCAGACGTGTTGCTGATCCATTGCAAGGCATCTTGTGCATTGCGTCCAAAATTCTTTGAAACAGCTATATTCATGAAGCCTGTGTCAATTGTGTCGGGAGTGCTGCTATCAATGAGAAACACATCTGAGAATCTGGCAGACAGGGAACTTATTCAGACAGCATTAGCCATTTACCTATAATCATTACTCACTGAGAGGATTCCTCAATGAACTTGAGAGCTATCTGTGTTTTTCCAGCACCACCGAGTCCGTGCAGAAGAAATATTCGTTGTTGGCCTGTGTCTTCCGCGAAATATTTGTGCATTTCGGTCAGAATGGTTTCTCGGCCATGAAAAATTCTGGATGGTGGGGGGCAATTGGTGATACTTTGGATAACCTGAGCTGCAACGACATCTGAAAACTAATATTAGACCAAGTTCTGCAGATAAAGCCACACATTACTGCTCAGTGGCGCTATTGGAAGAGCCTTCACAAGGTGAAAGTTCATCTCCATTGTTGCCGCAAGCTGTAACATTTGTCAGAGAATGTGTGCTTGCAATTGAATGTACATACCACAAAATTCAACCGTAACTCATGTATTCTTTTCCCATATTTGCTGATTTCATCTGCAGTACTCCTCAGCTTGGAAATTTTGTTGATCCGACCACGAAAGCCCTTGGGCTCTTTTTGCAACAGTTGTGCTGCATCATACACTTCCTGCAGAAAACTACGCAAGTAAGCGAGGATCTCGACCAAAAAAAACTGAATGTACTTTTCCAGCTCCTCCACAGCTTTTTGAACCGTGAGGCTCCAGAGTCACCATGCACCAGTATCTGGTTGTGAACAATGGTAATAATATTCATGGTGGTTTCGCAAAGCTCCTTCCAGTCTTCCCTATTCTTCTTGACTTTCTATGAGACATAAAATCAGTTTAATTTTTCTAAGCACAACTCCAGCATCCTACTTCAATGGTTTCCAGGAGAGCCACAGCTGTTCCACACACGCCTTTGACGTAGGGGAAGGGGACACATTCTGCTGCGGCGGTGATTGCCTTTGTCGTCAGCAACGAGATCTCAAGCCAATCCGCACGGGCGGAAGATGCACTTGGGGTTGCACTCATTGGAGATGAGCCTTGAGTCGATGCTGCTGCGTTGGGTGAGGTCATGGTAGGCGAAGAGAGGATCTCAAGGACTCCACATGTTACATTACATATACAGCCGTGACGTCCTCACGTCAAAAACAAAACAGGTGGTATTTCCGAACCTCGCGGCAATGATCATGTCGTCCATCCTCGTCTCTCGACTCTCGAAATGGCGAGAAGTTTGGTTGGGTGCGCTCTGAACAAGTGCCAGAGAAACGCGGAGCAAGCACACACCGCTGGGCGGGTGGGAAAGCTCGACGAATTTCGTCTTGGGAAGTCCGTCGGAGACGGGGACCGATATATATTTCTCAGCATGTTCGTTCCTCGGCAATCACATCAAAATCCCAACAAAATCCCTATAAATGGCAGTCCGGCAAGCGCCGGAGGAGATTTCTTGCACTACGTTTTCTTACGTGACGTAGACGCATGCGGTTATTTGTTTACATGCGTCTACATCACATCTACGTCACGTAAAACGTAGACACATGTAGCCGAACCCTGCTAGGGTTTGGCTACAGCGGAACGCAGTGACTTTTTTCGCTTATCTATTGGCTCGTGCTGTCTTCTTTTCTCTCGTGATTCTTGGCTTGGTTCGATATCTGCACAAAACTGTGTTGGAATATTCGAGCATGTTCTGCGCTCGTATTACTCATGTGATGAGTAAGATCCCCGGGATGCCCGAGGTATCCCCGAAGTACTATATAAACTGTGTAGTAGTTAGTAGTAACTTACTCGATTGCTTTAGAGCAACTTACCTTCAGCTCAGCAAACCGAGCTCGTACACTCGACGATGCCCTGATGGTGCTTCGTTCCGCATCGCCGCTGTCATTCCCGCAACAAACTGTGCCCGTCAGGGGCCGTGGCTGAGCCATCCTTGAACTTGGAATTTTCACATCTTGACATTCCACCATTATTCTGACGATGTCCAAAGATCGCCAGCTGCTGTGGTTAAGACCAAGGGAGTTCAAATGCAACCGTTCGCTACGTAACGAAATTATGGAAAAGGCTCGGTCGCTCGCGGTGCGCATCTGCGGTGAATTCGCCTGTGGAACTAGTGCGAAGCGCACAACTCCCGTTGGACTCGGGTCCGAGCCATATGAATTAGTTCATGGATTTTTTTTTTCCCCCTTGGACGCATCCTGCTATTCTACACAAAAATTCCTTTATGTAAGCCATTCCTTTGACTGTCCTTCAATTTCTAATATCCTGCCGTTGAACGTTGATTCAGAATCATGGCGGAGACTTTGACCACAACTGATGCATATTAAGCCAAATTGAGTTCCAACGAAGTTGGCCAGGGATCCAAAATATCAGGGAAGGCTCGGTAGCGCGCGGTGCGCTCCTGCATCTAGTAGGTTGCGGTAGTTGCAGCAGTTGAAAAAAAATTGAAGGAGATCCAGCCCGTTCGACTGGGGCCCGAGCCATATCAGCCTTTTTTCGCATCCGGTTGTTTCAAGTTTGCACTTCGAAGTATCACCGCAGAATTGTGTCCGTGACATTATGCTTCTAATTTATCACATCCTACCATTGAACGTTGAACGTTGAACCATGGTTCAGACCATCAAAAATCGGCCTCTGTGCTGGTAAAAACCAAGTCAGTTCTATGAGTGCAAAATCATGGGGAAATGGTCGGCAGCGCGTGGTGTGCATCTACGTTCATTATTGGCTTGCTGGTCGAATGTGAAGCAGACAACGCCTGTTCGATTCGGGCTCGAGCCATCAATTACTACATGGCAAGTGAAAACTCCAACAGTTGTCCAAGGTCCGAAATTATACTGATAGTCTCGGTAGCGCGTGGTGAGCATCTGAGTTCACTATTTCGAATACTTGGCTCAGAGGTATAATGCAGACTTTGCCTGTTCGACTCGGGCCCGAGGCATATGCATGACTTCGTGGATTTTTTTCCCTTGGAGGCACGAGTCCTGCTATTCTGCACAAGAATTCCACTACGTGAGCCAGCCATTCCTGTGCTTCAAGGTCCAATATCCTGCCTTTTAATGCTGAACCAACCATCCTTCAAACTATGTCAAAAATCATCACTATCCTCATAAACACGAGTTTGAAGTCTCACAGTTGGACAAGGTCCGGAATTGTTGGGACAGGCTCGGTGGCGCGTTGCGCATCTGCATTCCATTGCTGAATGGTCTTATCTAATTGCAGCAGACCTCACCCGTTCGACTCGGGCCCGAGCCATGGGAATATTGTCTATCTTTTTTGGAATCATTTTTTTTTTCACCCAGTGTCCATTTTAATCTTCGTTCAGATTATTCTCTCTTCCGAGGTTCGAAATAAGGGGATAAGGCTCGGTAGCGCGTGGTGCGCATCTGCGTGCATTGCACGGTATGCTTTGAATTTCCAGCAGACAGCACCCGTTCGACTCGGGCCCGAGCCATATGCACGAGTTCGTGAATTTTTTCCCTCGGACGCATCCGGCTATTCTGCGCACAAATTCCATTACGTGAGCCAATCCTGTGCTTCAAGGTCTAATATCCTGCCAGTGAATTCGAATGATGTACCATTCCTTGGCTGTGACCGCAACTGCTACATGGCAAGTCAAACTCCAACAGTCAGCCAGGGTCCCAAATTATACGGAAAGGCTCGGTAGCGCGCGGAGCGCCTCTGCATTTCCTGGTCTCGTCTGGAATGAATCCAAGAAGACGACACCTGTTCGATTCGGGTCCGAGCCATGGATAATCCGGTGATTTTTTTTTAAATCTCGTCCGTTCTTGGTCCAATTCTGAGCTGGGTGAGCCATCGTCGATCTTGAATCTCAGATTCTGATACTGAACCACTGTTCAGACCGTGGCCGCAATTGCGACATGGCAAGTGAAAGTGGGTTCAAACTCCAACAGTTGGCCAAGGTCCGAAACTACACGGAATGGCTCGGTAGCGCGTGGTGCGCATCTGCGGTCAGTAAATGTAAACTGCAGTTACGGCAGACCCCGCCCGTTCGACTCGGGCTCGAGCCTTGTGAAGCGTTTGAATGCGTTTTTTGTGACAGCTTTACCCTTGAAATGACACGGAAAGGACAGCGTACGGGATTACATGGGTATCTACGTACGGAGAACTTCCTACACGAGCGTGTCCACAGCACTGGATAAATTCGAAATAAAACTGACAACCTGTACTATACACAACTCGGCACCGCCTAAAGTCCGAAATGAATTGCCCAGGCATCCAGTAGACTTGAAGAAAACATAGCTTGCTTTGAAGACGAAACAGAAAACATTCGGTAGCAGAAACACCGCGATATTCCCTCGACATAGGGGCATTCCCGTAACTATGTCACAGTGACACACGTCACAGTCACCCATGACTCTCTAGACTCTCGCTCTCATTCCAGGCTCTCTCGGATCCTAGAGCCTAGCTGAATCATCCGCCGAATCGCGTTTCCCGACTTGCCTGAATTTTCTGGACTAGAGCAAGAGGCGAGCGATCCTAAAGTCGCCGACACAGACCTCCCTTTGTCGGTGACAGCTGTCAAGGGGGGGGGGGGGGTATGTAAGCAGCCGATATGGCAATTTCGATCATTTATGGCCGCTTTGAGTTCTCGACCGAGATTACCTTAGGTCCATGACATCACCATCACCGGCCGAAAGTCTTTGCCGAAGTTCACCGAAATGTCTTGTAAACTCTGTTGCACTGCGCACAGGGCGAAATAAATTATTTTAACTATCTGCAACGGTGGAGGAGGTATAGAAATGGGGGGGTAGGCAAAATCTCAAAAACATTGGGGCGGCTTTGGGTCGAAATAAAAAGTCCAGCATCGAGCTCGATGAAAGTCCAGAGAAGTCACGAGACGTCTCGATTTGGGGACCTTGTCAAAGAGGTCTGTGTCTGATCGAGACCGATCGCTCGCCTCTTGGACTAGAGGATCTCTGTGTCTGCTGAGGAGACACCGGTGGAGACACATACGCCGCCAGCACCAGCACCCACCCACACCCTCACGCCGCCCGCACCCGCTCGACCCGTCCTTCCCTCCTCCTAACGGCACCGGTGTCTGCGTCTGGGCGCGAGAAGGGCGGCCGCGTGGAGAGGGCCGATGTGGAAGCGTTCCTTGCTTCTGCCTCTGCTTCATCTGAATCTTTCGCGTATGCGCCGGCGTCGTCGTCGATCTGGGCCGCACGCGGTACGCGATGTGGCGCGCTATGGTCAAGGTGCGTTTGCTTTCTATTCGTCTATCCGTCTATCCGTCCATACCCGTCCGTCTATCGATCTATTCATCTGTGTGTCTATCCATCCCCGTCCTTCCCTCTGCCCGTCTATATAGCTATACATCCCCATCTCCTCTCTTGCTCTCTATCTCGTTCTCCATCTCACTCTCCCAGGCTCTCCTTCTATCCCCTCCTCATTCCCCGTCCCGTACCCTGGGTTTTTCATCCAAACCTGTGATCGTTAACCCAACAGGGCTGACTTGGCTCGGCCTCATGGACGGTGGGACAGCCGCGGCGTAAGTATGTTCTCCTCGCGGTTTTATATTCTCCTGGCAGGTTTGCAACCTTTTGCAAGTACGGACGTTGTCACATCACATGATGTGACATGAGGTGTGCGCTCGACGCGTCGCGTCCCTGCCCTCAGGCACGAGAAACTAGGATGCCTTTGCCTAACCACATAATTTTGTGTCTTTAATGAAGAATAACTGTGGACTGATAAGCTGTGTATATTACATGGAACCAAATTCAAACTGTCCAGGATTTCGAGGTCCCTTGGCAAACTAATCCTGTGGTCAAATATATAAGTAAATCGCGACACAAGTTTCATATTCATCAGAACAAGCTATTGATAATTCATCCCCTGGTGTCTCAGTTTTCAGCTGACCATACAGGTCGATTGTACCGTTGGGCACCTTTGCCGCGAGGCAGTAGGTTTGGAATCCCACTGATACTCAGTTGCCCCTTCCTCTCCACTCACTTGGTCTATTCTTTTTTCTAAGGCTTCATTCAATAAAGAAATAAAATGTTCACAGAAGGAACAGTACCGCAACGAGCCAACCATGATACAGTCCACAATTTTACCTGTCCACCTGTGACCTGTGTCTCGAGGAGAAACCCGAGGTCGGCGACGAGCGACACCATGCACGAGGTGGTGTATTATCATTCAGTAAAGTATCTATTTAATTTGTTGCATCTAGATGAATTCCAACAGACTAGGAGGCTCATACTGAATAGCATACAACATAGGGAAATGGGTCTGGTTTCGAGGTACCAGGGGCTCCCAGAGGGCCATATGAATGGAAAAGAGCACTACGTAGATGTGCTTCTGGCAGATAAAGATACTATGGCACTGGCGCGAGCGGCATCCGTGGAATCCCAACAGCCGGGTGTTGCGTGTTCTCGGAGGTTGATTAGATTCCTCCTGTCTGAGTCGGCTGTCCGACGGACTGCGTCGCGCTTCCGGTATATGGGTGGGTGGGACTAAACAAATCCCCGCGTTCTTCGCCCCATACTATTCATAGAATCAAAATAACGCTCGGATGTTCAGAATTGATGGGGTGTACCAATCTTCCGTACCGGGCGGTCTTAGTACTGTTCCAGTAAGAAGTGTGTCGGATGAACGGGACGCCGCATGATTAGATTGTTCCGCCAATTCCAAAAACAGAGGAGACAGAGCTAACGTACTTAGTTGTGTGTCCACTGGACGAATTTACCCACATGCAGGCGAATGAAGGTTTAGTCTCAGGTGAATGAACCGAGATAGCAGCGGAAAGCAGCTCGAGAGCCTAAGGGAGCCGAGATAGAGGCGTCAAGGCTAGCATGGCACTTCGCTAAAAAAACAGAAAGATCGATGTACCACACGAAAGTCTAAGGAGGTGACACCGGCCTGGAAACGTGTTCTGGATATTGTGGTGTGGGGGATCTCCAATGTGGTAGTCCACCGACCCCAGGGAAACTAGACTTGGTAGCTAAACAAGGGGCAGAGCTTGAAAATTGTCTTGACTTCGTTGCGTGTGGCACGCTTAGGAAAGGGGGTAACGGCAGTAGCGGCGAGAATTGCGATATCAACACGATGTTCGCGACGAGCCTCTCGGTGCTTGTGATATCTAAAATTCACTGTGCCATATTTGACATTTAAGTAGCAATATTCAGATTGGCTGGGGCCCCGAACCCGCCGGGACGGGTACCGGGAATTGCAATCGCCTGCAGCACAAGCCCGAAATTAAACATCAGGGCCTCGAGCGGATTCCTTTTCTGAAGCTAAGCCGGTCGAGAATATGGGAGTAAGCAAGTAGCTTTAGGGAGGCACAATAGATTCATAGGGCTGCCACCCGTGCCCGTGACGGTAACGGCCGTCGATTCCACGGGTGGTCAACGGGCACGGGCCGTGGTTCAACGGCCCGTCGAGCACTTCAAAAACATTCTGACGGGACGGCACGGTCAACGGGACGGCCGTGACGGGCAAACGGCTGTATTAAAATGTTTTGTTGAGCATTTCAGTTCCGAAATCGAGTTCTGTCATACCGTGAGATACTCGTGAACTTGTATGTGGGTTCTCAAAGCTCGTTCTACGACGATCAGTGGTAGTCTTTTATAAATAGACGCTAGAACAATATTAACTCGCACCGTTTGTCGTAGACCAGCAGTCAAAATCAATGCGCTCAGCACTCAAAGTCTTACGTAAATCCTCGGTCGACCCATCAATCCATTTGGCTTGACTAGATTCTCCTTATATTGAAGAAATAGAATGGTCACGAAAATTGAACATGTTGAGGTGCATTTAAAACTCCGCCATCACTTGCGGGAATTGCCGATACAAGCAGAATTTCAATGTTTCCTAGGTAGAATGGTTCATGAATACAAGTAGTGGGTGCTCTTTGAGACATAAAGCATACCTTGCACCGATTGACAACCATATTGGCCCTCCAAAGTGCAGGAAAAATGAACCCGTTCAACGGCCGTGACGGCCGTGTTTCAACGGGCCGTCGGACTGCTAAACCGTGCCGTGACCGTGCGGTTGACCTTGCTTCAAAATCTCTGACGGAACGGGCACGGCACCCGTTCGACGGGTGCCGTCAAACCGTCGCGACGGTCACGGGCGGCAGCCCTACAATAGAATACTGCATCAGCCAATTGGCAAATCCCTGGTGACCTTGTTGGGCTTGTGAGCTTGTCCTGAGCTTGTCGACGAGCTCCTGAGGTCAAATAAGCCCAAAAAATGCCCCCCATGAATTCTTGATTCAGCCCCAGATCAACGCGCGAGAAAAAAAAAAATTTGGCAGAAATTTTTGACCTTATGAAAATTTCCACCTTTCTGGTGGCCTTGTGACCTTTTTAGGCCTTGTTTGAACTTGTACAAGGTCAAACAAGGTCCATAAGTTATTTGTCAAAACTCTGATGTGGGCAAACGAAACTCTCAGAAAAGCCTCAGCGTTCGACACAAGGGGCACATACAATGATCCGAAAAATCCACAACGAACGAATTCCAAAAAGTCGAAATTGGTTCCCAATCTGCGCCGGTAGACCCGATGTATTCTGAAGGCGAGTACGAGATCCCAAATCGTTTCTCGGAATGAAACGATGCGTCGACAAGGAGGGGCTGAATCTATTGGATTATGTCCGGCCGTAGAGCTGGAGTGGAAGTCAGATGGATACTCGTCATCCGAGAACACGCGGATCGTCGCCTGTTCGCGCACGGATGAAGGCGACGAGTGTGTGACCTGCATCGGCAAGGAAGTGCGAGAGTCATACGTGCTGGAGACAGGGGCTCAGTGCAGTGTCGGGCTCGTGGGCGTTGGGAGTGAGCAGAGCGAATAATGGATCGTTGGCGGCCTCTTCATTTGCCTCCATATCGCGGAAAGGTTGATCCCTGTATAAGTTCAATTCCTCGAGTAGGTATGAGATGGAGACCCTCCACGAGGGTGTCTGTCGTTAAATTGGTATTTCACGCTGAGGCGGACAAGTTGATCCGTGTGCTTCAGGAGGGGCAGGAATGGGAAGGCGCTCCCGCTTTCGATCGCATCATATTCCAGGGAACGCAGAGCTGGGAGGATGAGCTTGCGGAAAAAAAGATGGAGCGGTTCCCGGAGCTCAATAATGCACAGTTGGCGCATGTCGTCCATATGGTATGGTTCAAATCCGGAAATATCAGGCGATAAATCAATGACGGACAGAGTACAGTTCTCCAGTCTGGAACATTGCCACAGGAAGTCGAGCGCTACCTGGGCGAACACGGTGACATCACGTCGTCCGAGAGAGAAATGACGCAAATGCGCTCGATGCAGAGGGAACTCGGTTGGGTTGGATGTGCGTCCAAGCGATACGCTGTGAAAACTTGGTGTCCGAACGAAACGAACGAAATTCCACTCCTCGGAAGTAGGGGGTTTGTGCATAAAACCGTCAAACAACGGTGGTCTTCAAAAGTGGAACATCTTTCGATGATAGAAGACCAAAAGAAGCGCCTCGGCTCCTTTTTTCTTCCATCCATTCCTTAAATCACACTTTCACCAATGCACAAACCATTCGGGTGGATAAGGCTAGTTCAATTTTCAATGTTCAGTAGTCAGATTAACGCACCTTCCGTTCCTGTCCTTCTCAAAATCCTCAGCTTGTGGTCAACACCAAGCGAGTTCGAACTCCAAAAATTGGCCAAGGACCAACAATGGCAGGAAACAGCTTGGTGGCGCGCGATGCACATCTGCGTTGGATTCTGTGATTTCATAAAATGTCTTACGACATTCTTTCGACTGGATTCAGAACAACAGTTGACTAAGGGCCTAAATAATGGTAATGGGAGAGATCAAATCTCCAGCGGAAACACCCGTTCGACTCGGGTCTGAGCTATGTGGCTTATTTTGTGCCTTTTTTCGCGTATTCTTGGCTCGGTTCTATATCCCAGCAAAATTGTGGCAGTAGTGAACCATCATGGTGCACATCTGTGTATAATGTTGCACTGTATTTTGATACCTTCGCCTGGTCGACTTGGGCCCGAGCGATGGGATCTCATTGGTGCTTGTTGCCTCTCGTCCGTTTGTGAGAAATCCTAGTTTCATGTAGTCTGAAGTGACGGTAGTCAGACACCACAAGTTTTGTGATACTCAATGAAACTTTTATATGGAGGCTGATTTCATTTGCCCCTTACCGCAACTCAATTTCTCTAGGTATTCACACATATCGACCCTCCCCAGTCGTTCCTGGATACGACTGATGTGAGTTATGCCTGCCTTACTGTTTACTTCCCGTACTTATTGAATGTTGCAAGCTAACATGTTTATATGTCAAGTGTGTGTACATGATCTTCTGTCGAAATGGCCCTTTGGTTTTAGACAACAACATTGTGAAGTGCCTCTGCCTCCTGAATTCGACCAAGTCGATGATGTGTCCCACCGAGATGAACCATGGCAGTCAGTGTATGTGGATGATCCTCTCCCAAAATTTTCCTTCGCTTTTCCAAAACTGCAATTTGTAGTGCCTCTGCTTCCTGCATTCGGCCAAGTTGACAATATGTCCCAGCGAGATGAAGCATGGTACTCAGTGTATCTGGATGATCGCTGCCCAAAATGGCCCTTCGATTTTCCAAGACCACAATTTGTAGTGCCACTGCCTCCTGCATTCGGCCAAGTCGACAATATGTCCCACCGAGATGAACCATGGCAGTCAGTGTATCTGAGTGATCCTCTCCCAAAATTTTCCTTCGCTCTTCCAAGACTACAATTTGTAGTGTCTCTGCCTCTTGCATTCGGCCAAGTCGACGATACGTCCCAGCAAGATGAAGCATGGCAGTCAGGGTTTGTGGATGATCCCTGCCCAAAAGAGCCCTTCGTTTTTCCAAGACCACAATTTGTAGTGCTGCTGCCTCCTGCATCCAGCCCAGTCGACGATATGTCCCACCGAGATGAACCATGGCAGTCAGTGTATGTGGATGATCTTCTCCCAAAATTGACCTTCGCTTTTCCAAGACAACATTTTGAAGTACCTCTGCATCCTGTGGTTGACCGAGCTTATGATATGTCTCGGCAACATACTCCATGGCAGTCAAGGTGTCTAGATGATCTTCCCCTAGGGTGTCCCTTCTTCTCTGCAGAACTGCCAGTTGCAATGGTTCTGCCTTCCGATGCTGGCCTGCATAACTGTAGATAGTTGCATATTGCAACCCAAAATCAAGTGCTATAGCTGAGTCGCCCTGCAGTAAGGAATCGAGATGGGCCAGCAGCTGCAAACTGGCCACATATCTTGTTTTTTGTGCAATGGCTGCAAATGACATTCCTACGATAGCAACCATATTCAAATGATATCCTCTTTGATCAGTGAGTGTGCTTTGACTCCATTTATGCACCAGTGGATGAATAGAAAACATCTTTGTCCCTGGGTCAAAGCTGATCAGAGAATATGCTCTGAGTTGATTTATCAGATCCATGAATTGAAGGGAGTCCCAACTGCCAGCAGTATCCATACACTGGCAGAGAATTCCCAGGGGTCCTTCTAGTTCTGCCTTTGATGGGCCATTGGCTGGAAAAGTATACATAACAGCATTGCTGAATATCTGCTCAGAGATCCCTTGATGATGCAAGAATGAGCAGAGCTGTAGAAGGGTTGCTGCAGGTGGAGTGAGCTGTTCAAAGCTAATCTGCCATGTGGTGTAGACTGTTGAGGCATAATCATCGTGAGTTTGAGTTGGCTTTTCGCTCAGCAACCGGACCCGATTAGCTGAATAGAGGGCCAAGTAACTATTGAGTGCTCCAGATTTTGAGATAAATGCTCCAGCCTGAATGATGGCAAGAGGAAAATAGCACAGCTCCTGGGACATTTCGTTGAAATCAATTTCAAGTTGCAGAAGCTCAGGCTAACCTTAACGATCTCTGTGGCAACCTCCTGATTCTCGGGTGTAGAATCCTGAGCAGCACTTTTTAATAAAAGTTCCACGGAATCAGTCTCTTCCATGTCAGACACAACCATATGTGCCCCAGCATGCACAGCAAGTCCAGGGTTCCTAGATGTGATAAGAATATTTCCATGTTTGCAGCGAGGAAAATAGTTGTGCAAATTGATTTTTGGGTCATCTGCATTGTCAAAGAAGAGGAGCCACCTGTCAGATGTGGTGCTGATCCATTGCAAGGCATCTTGTGCATTGCGTCCAAAATTCTTTGAAACAGCTATATTCATGAAGCCTGTGTCAATTGTGTCGGGAGTGCTGCTATCAATGAGAAACACATCAGAGAATCTGCCGGACATGGAACTTATTCAGACAGCATCAGCTATTCACTCATAATCATTACTCACTGAGAGGATTCCTCAATGAACTTGAGAGCTATCTGTGTTTTTCCAGCACCACCGAGTCCATGCAGAAGAAATATTCGTTGTTTGCCTGTGTCCTCTGCGTAATATCTGTGCATCTTGGCCAGAATGGTTTCTCGGCCATGAAAGATTCTGGATGGTGGTGGACAGCTGTTGATACTTTGGGTAACCTGAGCTGCAACAACATCTGAAAACTAATATTAGACCATATTCTGCAGATAAACCCACACATTACTGTTGAGTGGCGCTATTGGCAGAGCCTTAACAAGGTGAAAGTTCATCTCCATTGTGGCTGCAAGCTATAATGTTTGTCAGAGAACGCATGCTTGCAATTGCATGTACATACCACAAAATTCGAACGTAATTCCTGTATCCTCTTCCCATATTTGCTGATCTCATCTGCAGTGCTCCTCAGCTTGATGATTTTGTTGATCCGACCACGAAAGCCATTGGGCTCTTTTTGAAACAGCTGCGCCACATCATACACTTCCTGCAGAAAACTATGCAAGTAAGCGAGGATCTCGACCGAAAAGGACCGAATGTACTTCTCCAGCTCCTCACAGAGCTTTTTGAACCGTGAGGCTCCAGAATCACCATGCACCAGTATCTGGTTGTGAACAATGGTAATGATATTCATGGTGGTTTCACAAAGCTCCTTCCAGTCTTCCCTATTCTTCTTGACTTTCTACGAGTTGCAAAATCAGTTAAATTTTTATGAACACAACTCCAGCATCCTACTTCAATGGTTTCCAGGAGAACCACAGCTGTTCCGCACACAGTTTTAACGTAGGGGAAGGGGACACATTCCGCTGCGGCGGTGATTGTCTTTGCCGTCAGCAGCGAGATATCAAGCCAATCTGCACGGGCGGAAGATGTACTTGAGGTTGCACTCGTTGGAGATGAGCCTCGAATCGATGCTGCTGCGCTGGGCGAAGTCATGGTGGGGAAGAGAGGATGCTTGATTCCACAGCTATTGTTCCGCCGATCACAGCCAGTCACTGCTTTCAGCGGGTTGATAGCCGCGGGTTCACGTGTTACCAGCCGAGGCTATGTCTGGCTATGTATAGCCTAGATGTTGATGGTCGCATACACATGAGGCACGACAAGAGATATTAAATGCTGTTTGAAGGAGGGACTTGTGGAAAATCTGAGGATTGATGGCTGATCAATTTCTCCACCAGACGATAGGCGTGCGCGCCATCAATAGGCGTTCGGGCAGCGAGCCGAACGCCTATGCTACTAAACGTGTATGTACTCCATACACACTGCCAAAAACCGAGTTTAGGATGGTCCCAGAACGTTCCTGAAATGTTAAATAGGTCCGACCGAACTATTAGTTTCGGGAACAGTTGAAAGCCTACCGAAACAAGAGGTTTCGATTCCAATTTCGGCGGTTGCCGAAACAATAAGTGAAACAATAAGTTCGGGGGTGGATCTAGACCGCGTTTAAGTAAGGTCGAAACCAGTAGTTTCGGCGATGGCCCCGATACCTATTGTTTCAGCAATGCTTAAACTGTTCCCTAAACTAATAATTTCAGGCTGACTGATTTTGACACTTCAACTACCGATTTCGGGAACGTTTCGGGGCCTCCCGAATGCCTACATTTTCCAGTGTGCTACAGGACCCCTGACAATCCCTTTGAAGGCTAGGTTCCCAACCTCCTCGATCCGGGGTTGCACATCTGCGGTCAGTGAGTATTGTAAACTTTATAGTTTCAGCAGACCCCGCCCGAGTCTCCGGCCATCGTTAACCGCTTGAATTTTTAAACGGTTTTGTCCTTGAAATGATGCGACAAGGACAGCGTACGGGATTACATGGCCATCTACGTACAGAGAACTTCCTACATGAGCGTGTGCATAGCAGATAAATTCGAAATGAAACTGACAACCTGTACTGTACACTCGGTACCGCGTGAAGTCCAAATGAATTGCCCAGGGATCCAGTCTTGATGAAAACATAACCTTGCTTTGACAACGAAACAGAAAACACCCGGTAGCAGAAACACCGCGATATTCCCTCGACATAGGGGCACTCTGTCACAGTGACCACCCGTCACCGCTTCAGAAAACAAGATCCGGGACTCTCTCCGCTCTCCTTTTGCAAGTACGGACGTTGTCACATCACATGATGTGACATGAGGTGTGCGCTCGACGCGTCGCGTCCCTGCCCTCAGGCACGAGAAACTAGGATGCCTTTGCCTAACCACATAATTTTGTGTCTTTAACGAAGAATAACTGTGGACTAATAAGCTGTCTATATTACATGGAACCAAATTCAAACTGTCGAGGATTGCGAGGTCCCTCGGTAAACTAATCCTGTGGTCAAATATATAAGTACATCGCCATATCAGTCTGAATGAATTGACCTCATCCTCGGACTTATATGGATCCTCCTCGCCATTGTCATCCAGATGGTTCCACGGAACGTTTTCCTTGACCCAGCTATGGCTTCTTCGGAAGTCATTTCTCGGAAGGAATATTGACGTACTAATTCTCAGCCTCGGGATCGCTAACATCACGAATCACCGCGCTCCAGGAATCTCTGTTCCGTCTTTTGAGCGAAAAGACAGGGACATAAGCCCTGGAGCCGTCCTTGGTAAAGTCCCACAGTTGATGGAACCCGCTGTTCGACGCAGGTTTGGAGGCAAGAGTTAAACTACCTCCTGCGGCGCCGACCGTCAGAGGTACCTGCGCTCTGAGTTCGAGTTTGAACTCTGATTCCGCTGCGATTCCAATAACATATCAGTCAATACTTGTCTGAAAATCTGCAAGTGCCTACCCCCGTCGGAGAACCCCAGGAAACAAGCGCGGCAGGAAATGACCTCTGTAACAAGTGATTTTTCGCTGAGTTCGGGCGCATTCAATTTAGCCAATGCCTTCAGCAACGCGGCCGGAATGAAATTTCGCTGAACTTCAGCGAGGAAAATCACGGCACCCCTCGTTTTCGAGAACTGGAAGTTCATCGTTGTTTTGAGTGTTGCACCCCCCCGAAAAGAACTAGAAGATGATTTGTAACTAAATTCAGCTATGATATAACGGACACCCACGCGCCAGGTCGACTAGATACGTTGCGCGCTTTGTCCTTGTGGGCGTAATAACTTTGGTAGCTTCCTGGAGCATCGGGACCAATCTCTGGCTGGTAGTTGACAGTCCAAGCAGCAGTGGCCTCATCAGTATAAACGTTGCCATCGGGCTCCCATTGTCCGGTACGTTTATCAATTTGACCGTAATCCCCAACCTGGGATCGATGTGGATTAAAATACACGTAGTATTCAGACAGACGCACCTTTATCTCTTTCTCGGGGTTGATATTCGACCAAATGGCGTGTCTTTCGTAGATCAAATCAACAAATTTTCGGGAACTGTTTGACGACTGTTTGAATTTTGTCGACAAATCCAGCAGTGGCATTACGACGATCGATGGGTCTGTGCAATGGGGAAACGAAGTGAAATCAGGGAGACCGCAGAGGAACTTAAATTGATGCTCACGCGCTAAGTTTACGACTTCGAAGCTGTGTGCGGGAGGTATCTGTCGGACTCGAGCTATTCTTTCCGGTTCTCTGGCCTACAGCCATCCCAACAGCTTGGGAACATCGATGAGCTCTCTGGGAACATCGATGAATTCAAAAATACTGCAATTGAGCCGGTGGCGGCAGAGAACCAAGCGAAGTTGATGACGAATCCCTGTCAGCATCACACCACTCATTGTGGACCGCCGCGGAGCAGTGCCATAGCGGTGGAGTAACGTCTGAAGTTAGAAAATGCTTTAAAAGCTACCTTCTTCTCGAGAAGGCTATGACATTAAAAATGGCCGCGGCGGATAGTACTAGTACTTCGCGCGGATTTTTTGAAGGAAAGAAGTTTTTTGTATTACTTAGAACGGCACCGACAGTAGTCATGTTTAAAATTTGTAGATAATACAATTCTGCTTATCCTACGAACTAAAAGTACTCACAAAGCCTTCGCAACCTCCGCCGTCTTTTGATTAATAAATGCAATCCCCGCCTCCCTAAAATTGTCGTTTTCAACTAAACTCCCACTTCCAAATCCCTGGAACACAATATGCTGTCCACCACTCGGACCATACGAAGGCCAGACGGGTGCACCGGCGATGAGATTGTTGTTGGGGGTTTGGTCGTGCGTGAAAGCTGAAAAAACATAAGCAGGGGGTATGGACCAGAAGATGGGGAGACGGGGAACGTACAAATCCACATGCTACTCATGAGCAGAGCGAGTTCGGCGTCGATGACTCGAGGACCAAGAGGCTGGTTAGAGGGTAATGCGGTGTTGTTGTTTCGGTCGTTGAACACATAGGCAACCTCGGAGAAATGCGTAGCTAACAGCAAACGTGATCAGAAACACTCTCGAGAAAGGTACCTAAGAGGACGTACCACCAGTATCTATCGGGAAATGATAAGGCGGTTGATTGAACCTGTACGAGAATGTAGCTGCCCCTTTGGCATTCGCCTGGGCAAAAGCACGTCGGGGTCCAACCATGACTGCGTCGCCAAAGAAGGCCCCGCTCTGTGTAGAATGCCTCACTGAGGAATTGGACCCAAGTTGAAAGTGAAACAGAGCTCACTCTCTTGTCCTGGAATCCAGTCGATAGTATACCGTCTCCTGTACCAATAGGAACACCTTGAGCAGGGTCATCGGGGTAGAGTTGCAAGATTTGTTGAACATCTGCTGCACTGGTGAAGGCGTAGTTTGCTGCGAACCAATATATAATCTGCAAACTGGCATAGAAAGAAAAGACACACTGGAATTCCTTGCCAGAATCGCGTTGACCAAATCTGAATCGAAATTAATACCGCGAGTCATGAATTCAGTCCCTTCGTCCGAGTTCGCTGTTCCGTGTAATTCAGTGCTCGGGATTAAAGAATGCACAAGCCGACTCGCCGCCAACAATCAATGGAACCTTCACAAACTCTCCATCACTAACCTGCCCTGCAGGATCCACCTTAATGAAATCACCATCAACGACTGGATTAAAGGCCCCTGAGCCAACTCGCGCCACTGAAGCGTTGAAGGTGGAAAGAGGGAGAGCTTGGAGACATGCGATGTCCGAACAGTTCGTGATAGAGAGGAGTCTGTTCCATGTTGCGTTGTATGTGGCGGCGCGATTGGATCCCATCAAGGGGGCCCAGTAGCCGCTTTCGGAGATAACTGGAGGGAAGTTAACGTTATTCAAGTGGAAACAAGAGGATGAGAGGGACGCACCACCACGGAAGAGATGATCATTCCTCCCACCAAAAGCAAGCATGTGTTGGAATACGGAACTTCCACCGGCACTAAAGCAGGTGACATCAGTACATAATAAAGTAATCAACTTGGACTTGACGTACCTCTCACCCTGAATCGTCACTTTTGACGGGTCGCCTCCAAATGCTGCGATATTTTCATTGATCCAATGGAGAGCGAGGCGCTGGTCCTTCAATCCTAAATTGAGTAGACCAGCTTTTCTGGGTTCGTCGCCAACAGGGAAGCCATAGGCTGTAAGACGATAATTGAAGGAGGCGAAGATCTACGAAAGGATTATAAAAATTTCCGAAGGGAAGATGAGAGCCTTACGATGGGCTTGCTCATGTTGACGGACCGCTGAACATTGAAACTTCCATTATATCGGATATTGTCCGACGATCCCATTACGTATGCACCACCTACAGGCCAACGTCAGCGTCTCTTAGCTTATTCCTACAGCAGTAAAAAGAAACAACCTACCATGAATCCAAACCAACACCGGCAACCCCTCTCCCGGCTTCACACCCGTTGGTCTAATGACATTAACCGTCAAGCAATCCTCCCCCTGCACATAACCAATATCTTCCGCGCCGATACCTACACACCCCACCGAGTAATTCAACGCCTGTTTCACTTCGCTGAATCGTTGATTAAGGGATTGAGCGGGGACGAAACGACGAGAAGGTTGGGCGTAGGGGATTCCACCGAAGAAGTCTTGGTTGAAGGTAGGGAGGAAGGTGCCGGCGTAAGTCCCGTTGAGGGTTTTGACTGTTGGTTGGGTGGAGGATTGGGCGGAGACGGGGAGAGCGATGAGGGAGATGTAGGAGAAGAATTGGAAGAGCTGCATCGTGGTCAATTCTCGGACTGGACTTTGCAGAATCGCGCCTTTTGCCCAGAGTGAGCCGGACACCGACAAGGCATTGCTTACTTATATGTATTTTCCCATCGGACTTCCAGGTCGCCAAAAAAAGCCTTGCGCGAAGAACCAGTAACATGCGATGTTGCACCTGTGTTTAGTCTTCTGACTCAATGGTGACCAATGTCGAACTGAGCATGTGGACACAGTGCATAGTTAAGTGATGGGAAAGGATCTCCATTAGGATCTAGCGATTCCCATGAAATTGGACTTCGAAGAACGAAGATCCACACTTGAGGAGTAGCTGAGCCTCAGGACCCTGAGAGGGTGAGGAAAGCGGACAGCTGGTTACCAAGAGAAACCCACAGCGCCGTATTGTTTCGGCCGCCTGCCAGCCACTAGGAAGAACATTCAACCGTGAAATTTGATGTGGAGAATTATAGCTGATAAGCACCGGGAAGTCTGA
Source organism: Mycena epipterygia (assembly GCA_029281465.1). NCBI lineage: Eukaryota > Fungi > Basidiomycota > Agaricomycetes > Agaricales > Mycenaceae > Mycena > Mycena epipterygia. The sequence continues at coordinate 510,874 of JARJCQ010000058.1, read as the reverse complement.
CCGTTGGTACTCACCGTCGGACAAAAAGTGCAGATAGAATCTGTTACTTGTTCACATGTCCAAGTTTATTTAAAGGCCGGCGCAAACACGGCAGAGGACGGCACGACGGAGTTAGAAAGTTATTTGGTGGAACAATTAACGGTGCCGGCCCGCAGTGCCTGCGGACATAAATAAGTTGAGCGGAGTTTAAAAAGGCTTCGGACGGACAGAATGTACAGTTTTATAAAGAGGGTGATGATTAGTTGCGGAATGCAGCGGAATTAACCAACATTTAAATAGGACCATTTCTCATCAGTAGCCCCGACGTCATTACAGTGATATCCCTCGACACCCATTGTTTACTATCAGAATTGCTATGTCCTTCCGCCTGTCTCTTCTTTATAGTTAACGTATGACGTAAATAGTCACTGTGTGTTAGGTATACTCCTCAACGACCTATCCGTCATACAAGGTTCGTATTGTATTGTAGTTCAACATGGGCACTTGAACCAATGTCTTCATGCCAGTCTACAGGCAAGGTGATCCAGGCATCGCCATTGCCGGATACTACCTTAGATCCGCCGCTGATCTCGCCTTCGCTTTCAACTATAACCATAGCGGCAAACTTGATCACCTTGTGCTCTATCGCCCCCATCAGTCTTTTTTTTCCTTGGTGTCTTTTTGGGCTTGTTGGCTTGGCGACAACCTCACAAGCTCAAAAAAGGTCAGAAATGAGGATTTTACCCACCTCTAAAATTGTGGAATGACCTCCAATAAATACAAGACACTATGCTTTCACCAGTAAATCCCTCCTACAGCAGATTGAAGCACGCCTAGCGCTCCGAAAGGGAATTATTTTGCAGCAAAATCGGACATAGGTTGCGACCTTGTGACCTTGCCGGCTTTCTGGGCCTTTTTCGGCCTTTTTCGGGCTTGTTTGGGCTTGTACATTGTACAAGCTCACAAGGGATATGTCAAAAGTCTGATGCCGGAACGGGCACCATATGGATTTTGCGTAATAACAACGGTGTCTTCACGTCCGTCTATCAGGAAGGTGAACCAGGCCTTGGCAGGACCCCTGATAATAGGTCGGAAGGCCTGATTTTTTTGGGGCCCAAATGTCAGGACGAATTTGGACAATTTTGTCAGGAATACGACAGGCCTAAAAAAAATTCGCCACCTGTTCAGGACCGTAAAAATAGGGCTATAATTCGATGTCAGGACTGACCCACAGGGCTTGCAGTATCCTCCCCGAGATGTCAGGATTCAGCACCGGGCCATCCTGCCTCCAGGCTGGATTTTGTCAGGATTTTGACCAGGCCTGGACGCCAAAATCTCAAATTTTTGTCGGGATTCGCATCAGGCCTTCCCACCTATTATCAGGGGTCCTGCATTGGCATCGGTGGATATGACCTCAGATCCGCAGCCGATCGTGCCTTCGCCTTCGATTACAACCACAGCGGTAAACTTGATCATCTCGCCCTCTACCGCCCTGGCACGGGCACTATATCAATTTTGCGGAACAATAATGGCCATTTCACACCTGTCTACCACCAAGATGATTCAGGCATTGGCATTAGTGGATACGACCTCAGATCCACTGCCATCGCGTCTTTGCCCTCGATTATAACCACGTCGGCAAACTTGATCATCTCGCCCTCTACCGCTCTGCCACAGGCACTGTAACAATTTGCGTAATAATAATGGCAATTTCGAGCCTGTCTACCACCAGGGTGATCCAGGACAAGGCATTGCTGGATATGACCTCAGATCACCGGCAGATCGAGCCTTCGCCTTCGATTATGACTAGTGTTGTCAAAGTTCGGTTCGGGAAATCGGTTCGAACCCGAACTGAACTGAACTGAACGTGAAGTTCAGGTTCAGGTTCGCCAATCTGCCGAACCTGAACCGGAAGTTCAGTTCGCCGTTCGAAGGATAAGAAATTCTCCTGAACGCGTTCGAACCGCGTTCGAACGCCGAACGCGGCCATCAGATTTCACTACGAAAAAGGTCTGACACATGCCGAGCAGTCGTTGCCGACATCAATTCTGATCTTCTCCATCCGCCATGTACCTCGGCAAACTTGAAGTACTGCGCTGGAAATCACCTCGGCTGGTATCGTTCATTCACAGTTTATACTGGTTCGATGAATACTATGCATCAACCCCGGTGGATCAAGAGTCGCAACCTCCTCGGCCACGGCGAGCATCGCTGTTGTTTCTGAACCACACCACCGCTACGGCAGTTTATTCTTGCTGGATGTTGTGAAGTCCGCCCAGAGATCCCATCAGACTACTGCCCAGCCTCACGAAAAACTCAAACAGTATCTCTCGGCCCAACTCGAGGTCACGCCGAATATCTTGCACTGGTGGGGAGTGAGTCTTCAATTTTCTCGACCATTTAACATTTTCCGACACCCTGCAATTTAAGCATAACACCACATACCCAACGCTACGTCGCATAGCCCGAGACTATCCGGCTATTCAAGGTTCTTCGATGCCTGCTGAATGGGCCTTCTCCAGCGGAACTTTAACCGGTACGTAACTACGCAACAGGCTGAACACAGATCTATTTGAGGCCTTGCAATTGCTGAAGAGTGTATAGCGGAATGGGGAGGGATGGCAGCGAGACGCACGGATGCACTAATTGTAGAACTTATGGAGCAGGGTTTTGGCATGGAGGATTTGGAGGACATCTGAGCGACTAATATATTTTTTCAACCTGCGTACAGTTTTTTTTAATCAGTAGAGATTGTAATGAAGTTCGGTTCTCGGTTCGAACGCCTTCGAACGCCGAACCGAACGCAGTGAACCTGAACCTGGCGTTCAGGTTCGGGGTTCGGAGGATTGCCCGAACCAACTGGAAGTTCAGGTTCGGGGTTCAGAGAAAAAGGCCCCAAACCTGAACCGAACCGAACTTTGACAACACTAATTATGACCAAAGCGGCAAAGCGGACTAAGTCTATATCACCCTCTTTCGCCCCGGCACAGGCACCATATGGATCCTGCACAACGATTCGCCTAGTCCGTCAAAGTACGGTCGCGATCTTGCGTATTTATCTATGCAAGGCGTACTTATTTCTCACTCCCAGCTGTGATGGTTGACAGAGAAGGGTTGAGAAACGAGCGAAGGAGATGTTATGGAATCATTGTCGTATGTATGTACTTACAGATGAAAGAGGACAGAAAAGAGAGCGAGTACGCACCCCGCAGCCTGGCACGCGTCGTACACGGTCCCGACGGCAGGGTCGGTGTGCGTGATGGCAGACACAGCTGATTGCGTAAAAAATAAATAGAATCGATTGAAAGTTGGTGAATGCGCGCGCCTAATCAGAACCGGTACATCATGCGGCAACGGTTGGGCACGACAAAAGATGGAATACGAAAGAAAGCGGCGCGGTCTTCAAGAAGAAAATACCAGGGTAAGTAGACGCGAGACGTACCATATCCGGTGGTGCGATCACAAAATCGTACCCCTTGCTCTTGACGATGCTCGCGACCTTATCCGCGACGGCTTGGACGCTCATCTCGGGCTGGAGGTCGTATGTCGCGACCTGCGAAGCGAAGTGAGTTAACGCACGTTAATCGACAGAGAGAAAGAACGAGTGAGGGAGGAAGAAAGAAAGAAAAAAGAGCACAGACGCACCTTCGGCGACGGAATCATAAACCTCTCAAACTGCTTCTTGACCCCGCCGTCGAAGAAAAACGTGACATGCGCGTATTTTTCGGTTGCTGAACTTATGGCCGGCGCATCAGGTCAACAAAAACAAAGAAATGAAGACGGAGAAGATATATAGGACTAAGGGAGCGAGAAGGACACACGCACCAGCAACGTGCGCCTGCTTCACACCCTGCCCCGCCAACCACTCCGCGAGGACGTTGGTCATGGCCTGTGGCGGGAAGGCGACGGAGAACGGGAACTCGGTGTTGTAGCGCGACATGGTAGTTATGTGCTTTTATGGGATGGGGTGAATGGCAAGGTGAAGGAAGAAAGCAAGGAAGGATGAAGGAGACGTACCAGATCCTTCGGGACCGTGACCTCCATCGGCTTCTCCGGCAAGCCCAGGACGGTGACGAGCTCGCGCATACGGTCGGAGCGATAGTTGAAGAAGAAGAGGGTGTCACCGTCTGAATAAATCGTCCGCTATCGCGCATGGAGCGAATGAGAAAAAAGGCAAAGGAAAACACAAACGCACCCTTAATCCGCCCCGCGTCCACATTCACAATAATCGGCTTCAAAATCTCATCCGTCACGTCCTTCTCAGAATTCGCCTTGATCTCATCCACGACGCCTTCCCCTCGCTGAGCTTCGCACCCTCCCCGCCCACCAGCCTATCCACAGCGATCTTGGCGCGCTCCCTCCGCTTATCGCGATCCATCGCATAATACCTTCCCACCACAGTCGCCAGCTCCCCATATTCCTCCTTCTTCATGAAATCAAGGAGCAGCCGGCGGCGGAGCGAGGCGCTGTGTCGCACCCGTCGCCGAAGAAGTGGACGTACTTCTCGGGTACGTCTTGTTCTTTTGCGGTCTCAAGGAGCGCGTAGAGGTGCGTGTTGTGTGAGTGGACGCCGCCGTCGGAGATTTAGGTGGATAAGGATCAGGAAAGAAGGACAGGAGAACGGGGGTAACGCACGAGACCCATGAGATGCAGACACCCGTCCCCGTCTTTGGCGCGCTTGAGGCTGGCGAGGATGGTCTCGTTCTTGTGGAACATCTTTTTCTTGATCACGACGTCGATGCGGACGAATATCTTGCCATACTACGTGTCCGGCGCCGATATTGAGGTGACTAGTCAAGTTCGGTTGTTCATCTCTCTTCGAAGCTGAAAAGCTGGGTACGTACCCGACTTCAGAATTCCCCATCAGCCCGTCCGAGAGACCCACAGCCGTCCCATGCGCAGCGAAGAAATACAATGAGCTTTGTTTAAACAAACTCCGTCTAGACGCAATTTGGTGTTTAAACAAGGTGTTAATCTAATCATGTTTAATACATACAGAGCTTCCGAAGCCCTTTCCGTCGTTGAATGGTGATTAAACTTGAACACAGTCTGGGATAATCATGTTTAATCCCGGTTTAATTGCGGGTTTAATCAGCGTTAAACGGCGATCCAAAAATAAGGGCAGCTACGAGAATCGAACATAAGAGGAAGTGTAGCCAAAAGTGGGCAGATGCGGAATATCCAACTGAGCCATGCAAGACTGATGGGTAGTGAAATTGAAATAGCTTGAGAGCACAAATAACTGATGGGCCAGGCGGTGTTCCATATCACCGAAAGTTCAAATCTAACCACAATCGAGACATGTCTCAGACAATATCAATACATTTGTCTACAGCTGGGACCAACAGAGGAGACCTCGATGATGATGAATTGCAACCATGGTTTGAACATTGTCTTATGTGCTTAATTACCAGATGCTTTAAAGCTTGATCAATGACAGAGAGCATAGATGTCTTCTGAATCCATACGTGGCAATGTGAATTATTGCATGCAGATGCGTGGACCTAGGTGCAAACACTAGTGATTTACAGGTTACCATGATCCCGAAGTGAAGAGATGGGGGATCTTCCTTCCATCACTCAGTCTTCAAGTTAGGCACCGTCTACCTTTTTCGCTTATGATACATGTATTAGCAATTTACTATCCTTCCCTTGGACTGAGGCTCTGACTGATTACGGTGAAACCCGACGCTCTTGGGTTCTCGTGGGCAGTCATTTACTTGTGTTTGCCGGATATCCCATAGTTCAGGCCAAGTTGTTTTAGTTTTGCAAGCCATCACTCTTGCCTGGCTCAGTTGGATATTCCGCATCTGCCCACTTTTGGGCTACACTTCCTCTTATGTTCGATTCTCGTAGCTGCCCTTATTTTTGGATCGCCGTTTAACGCTGATTAAACCCGCAATTAAACCGGGATTAAACATGATTATCCCAGACTGTGTTCAAGTTTAATCACCATTCAACGACGGAAAGGGCTTCGGAAGCTCTGTATGTATTAAACATGATTAGATTAACACCTTGTTTAAACACCAAATTGCGTCTAGACAGAGTTTGTTTAAACAAAGCTCCTAGGGTTACAGCGCAGCGAGCCGGTGCTGGGAGTGTTCCTTCCCGGTGCTATCCATGTTCGTCGTCGTTCCCGCCTAAATCGCGTTCCCCTCGAGCCCAGGCTCGGTCGCGATCCCCCTCCATCGTAGACGCTGTATCACCACAGTAATTTCAATTATTCGTCAAAGATTTAGAGACGGGAGAGCGAGAGCGTACATAAGACAGACCTTGTTCTTCACTTGGGCGGGCGTGCAGCTTCTTTGCAAGGAATCGATTGGGCTAGGGAGTTTTGAAGAGGTCAACGTTGCGGGAAGAGGAAGTAGAGGAGACCCCATCAGGCGAATTTCTCAGCACGTGCTTGTAACGCGTCGCGTCGCCCTAGTAAAAAACCTGCAGTCATTTTTCAAACCGGGAGCAGAGAAGAGAGGATAAATATACCAGTCTTTGCAATACTCCAGGCCCTCGATCTGACTCGATGAACTCAACATGGGCCATGTGCAATTGTCACAACACGCACCTACCGAGTTGAGCTTTCAAAAGATAAGTGTATGGCAAGGATTGAGAGATGACGCAAGCTGGAGAAGTACTTATCTGGAGGTTACTGTTACCTGAAGGGAAGTCTTTTGCGATGAGGTGACATGGAGCTAGACTGGAATCAAGGCGAACGTTCAGAACGAATGACACGCTGTTGTGCTGATTCCATACATCGCATTTTCCCCGGCCAGAAAAAACGATGACAACCCCAATGCTCATGCCCAAAGCTCTTGGGCTTCGATCGCGGTTTGCGCGCAGGAAATTCAATTCGGCCACGAAGGGAGATTCGGTTTGGGTTCGGAATCGGTTCTGAACCTAACACTAGACGGGCGAAGGCGGCCGAGAAAATCAAAATGAAGTCTTTCGTCCTCGCCGCTGTTCTCTTCGCTCTCGCTCCCATCCCGCAGCGTACGGAGCCTCTCGCCTCATTCCGGGCTCGCACGGGGGAAAGACTGGTGGGAAGACAGGAAACCTAGAGAGGAGAGACAATCCCTGCCCCGATGTTCTTTATAGTGTACCCCAATGCTGCCAAACTGATGTCTTGGGTGTTGCGGACTTCGATTGCAAAACGCCATCTTCAACCCCGTCCTCGGGCACCAGCCTCCAATCGATTTGCGCAGGCCAAACAGCTCTGTGTTGTAGCATTCCAGACCCTGACCAGGCTGTCCTCTGCATTGCCCTCGTTGGTGCTTAAAGAGCGACCAACTTCGATGTTCGTCTTCTAGCCACTGCGATAGATACTTTGTTGATCAACCCTTACAGCCAAGCGAGGGATGGTGCTTGAATGTGGTTGCTGATATCGGTTTTTGCGGTGAAGAATTGGAGGAAGAAAGGAGCAAGTGGTTCGGAATGAAACAATAGTTGGGCAAGGATAGCGGACAATCGTGATGAAGTTGCGGAGACAATTGTTGTGTCTGATTGAAGTTGGTTTTGCGGTGAAGATTTTCAATTGTCGGACCAGAGAGGGAATCTCCAACGGGAAAGCAATACAGATCCAAGCTTGAGCTCCCGCGAGAAGATGAATATGAATAAGGTCGATCGAGTCCGTTCGGCACATAGTCAGAATACCGTGTCTGAGAACGAGTGGACATATTGGTGACGAGACGCAGGATTTCGTGGTAAAGCTGGTCGAGAGTATCGAAGGGAGATGCAGAAATACTGTGCTTGATGCCCACGGTAATATTGAGACGGTCCACTGGCGGAACATCGTTTATCGTCGATGAATTTCACGACGGTGGACACGTAGATGAAATATCCTGATGATTTTTGGACGAGCTCTTCAACAATTTCAGGTGAAGGCCAGGGGCTGGAGCTCCAGCCATGGTTGTCGGATGGTCTTGCTGGATTCGGCGAGATTCATAATGCAGATAAGATAGAGTAGCCCAGAGTGCACCAGAGTGCGCTGGAGTAACTCGCGTACTCCAGAGTGCAGCAGAGAGACTAAAAATAGCTCAGAGTGCACCAGAGTGCACCCAAGTGCGCCACAGCAGCTACTCTGAATCATTCTGGGGCCCTCTGGGGCACTCCAAGCTACTCTGGGGCGCTCTTGTGTGCGTACTCTGGTTCACTTTGAGCTACTCTGGGTGACTCTGGGTGACTCTGACCTGACTCTGACCGACTCTGGAGGACTCACAAGCAGGCTGATTTACTCTGGCTCTCTGGTCACTCTCGGCACTCTGGAGTGCTCCAGAGGGGGACCAGGTTTTGCTGATGTCATCACTTCAGTGTAAGTCCCTGAATTACCTTGATTGCTTCAGTCTAAAGGATGGATGACACCTCCAGGACGCCCTCAAATTGTTTCCGGTGCGCCTTCCAGTGTCCGATGTCATGCGCTGCCGCAGCACCACCGCCAATATTGACGCAGAGGCGACCTAAGTCGGGGGCCAGTGTTAGTCTGACCCCCACAAAATTTGCCTTAGTTCTGTATATCTGGTAATAAAATTTCTTGAGTGCATTGCAGTGTCAGTGGTGAAAAGGACCGTCGGGATTGAAAAGGAAGGGGCAAACAGCAGGCGCAGTTGGACCCAGAGGGTAGAAGATTTGTGATACATACATACAATTCACTATGTCGTAGTTGGGGCTCGCGACTTGACTTCTGGATATGCAGGTAGCCTAGTAGATGGCTCGGAGCTGGACAAGACGTGGAAAAAGAAAGAAAGTGTTTGAAACGTGGCCCCGGCATGGTTCGAACCGCGGCGGACTTGTAATCGAAACAAAAACGAACTGAAGCATCGTAGCCAAGTAGGCAAAACCAACCTGCCCAAGTACTCCTCCTATGTGTATATAGCCTCCGACTTAGGGTTTTTGAAAAGAAACTTTCTTTCAAAAACCTGCCAGGACATAACACCAGAGTTCTTAAGGAGATTCCTTAAATCAGATTGTACATGTTTCAAGTTTGCCCTGTTCCAACTTGAACAATCCCCGATTTACAGCATGAATATGATTATCTTCACTTTAGATTCGATGCTTCTCGAGACTGTACACTAAAATTAAATTCAACATAATCAGATGTGCACCGCAGTCCACGTCTCCGTGTCTCATGTTGGGAAACCATTGGTGGCAACCCATTGCATGATTTATGAGCTGAACTGTCTCCCGTAATTTTTCTTGTATCTTATTGTAGGCAGATGCCTCTCTGACCTCCACATTTATCGGCGGATTCAAGGCGATCTCTTCTCTAAAGAGTAGCAACGCAAGTGTGCCAATCTCCCACAGCTCTCATCTGGTTCCCTGTCCGCCGGGTGGAATTAATGACAAACGCATTGGGCTCTCAGCCTGGCAAATTTCTTCGTCCGGCCTCGTCCTAAACACTGGTGGCTTCAATCTAAATAATCTCCCATTGCCCTCGGTGCGGGATATAAACTAGACTTGGTCGGAATACTAATAGTACAGGAACTCAGCAGAGTTTAAACAGGGACTTTGGCTGGCAAATAACCCCCATCAGGGACGAGGTTTTGTGCGGTTTCCAGCCCCGGAACGACCTCTCCAGGTGTCGGTGCCCAATGAATCTGGGAGTCAGCGACTATGACTCTAGGTAACATAGTCAGCTGCAGCGTCCTGCGCACGTCCTCGGCATGGGTGTCGAAATACCGCAAACTCTCGAAGCTCCACTCGTAGTTCGCCCTGACCCAGTTCGCTAGACCGTCGACGTAGCGGCGGACTGCGCTGTCAGTCGGCTCGCCCCATGAGGGTAGGTTCTGCGTGGCGTTGAGGAAATCAGCCTTAGTGCGGTCGTGCAGGGCACCGAGATAGTCGACGGCATCCTGTATCCCGATTTTTCTTTCGAGCGCGATGATAGTGACCCAATTATGCAGCGCTTGGCCACGAGCGCGCTCAATATTGTACGAGAAGATATCCTGTGCAGGTAATTAGAGGTGGAATCATAGCAGTGTGGGTATAAAAGTCAGACTGCTCACATTGTCAATGCAGATGAGTATAAAACCCCAAGTGCGTAGATTCTCAAGTACAGGATGGTAGTATACTTCATTAGGGATGTCGATGTCAAGCTCCACGACCGCGAACGACGGCAGGATGGAGCTCGAGTGGCGACGAACGGCGAGGTATTCTTCACTATTGCGAGCGAAGTTATGATTGCGGTCAATGCATTGCTGCACCTGGGCATCCATGGCAAGCTCTTGGGTTTCAACGATGCGTTGTTGAACCGATGCAGTGGAAATGGGGACCGTGCGTGCCCAGAACCTAAATATTCGTGAGCAAGGGCAGATCAATGGGGGCAAGACAATAACCTACTGTCTGAATATCTCGCCAATCGGAAATTCTCCTTCAGATCGAGCCTTATACGGGCTTCTAAGGGCGTCCTTGACGACATCTGCCGCCTGTCGTACAAACTCCTCGTCGCCCTGGTCCGTGTACTCGTCAAAACAGTACAACGCAGCCATAAAATCGGCCCCGCTGCGAAGATGCTCTACAACACTGATGAGTTGAGTGGATGCTTTAGGCCACCGGTCCGCACACCTTTATCGAGCAAAGGGTAAGCCAACGCAGCCAGTAAGCCTTTTTCAAAGAAATCAGAAGCTGGCTAGATTTATTGCCAGATAGAAATCTTACCAAAGTTACAGCGATTGAAGGCGGCCTGCGCTTTAGGGCTGAAAAGACCGAAGCTTTGAACCCATTGCGCGGATTCGCGAGAAACCTCTTCGTGGTGAGGATTGACTTGACGAGGCCACGGCCATGATGATAGCGTGTCGGGTAGTGTGATTGTGGTGGGAGTCATATCTGTGATGTTCGTAGGGGTGATTTCTCGTCTTTTAAGGAGATCCCTTGAATCAGATTGTACATGTTTGGTCTGTTCCCCCGTTTACAGCATGAATACGATTCTCCCCACTTTAGATTCAATGCATCTCGAGACTGTACACTAAAATTAAATTCAACAAATATGGTGCACCAGCTGGACGTGAATCGGAGATGAAGTGGAGGCCTAGTTTGTGATTCAGGCGTTAGCGGTTCAGCGGTGCCTTCTGAGTTTTTCCTCGCACAATTGAAGCACCGGCACGAAGACTACGTAAACCTGCTTCTGGCAGAGGAAAGACACTGGCACTGGCGCGAGCGGCATCCGTGGAATGCCAACGAGATTCAGGCGTTATTGGTTCAGCGGTGCCCTGAAGTTCCTGGTAGCACGGTCTACTTGGCTCCGATGAAACCCGTCCCCATCATGACGGGCATTATTTATTTGCCGGCTCACGTCATCAAATCAACTGTCCGCCTGTGCCGCGAGGCGGTCCCGGGTATATCATGGTTTCATTCACTCCTTCATTTTTTTTTCTTTCTAAGGCTTCTGGCTCTTCCGAGACAACAATAATAATAGTCCCATGATAGTAATTTATCTGTTCGCCTGTGCTGCGAGGAGCGACGCCGACGAACGGCACCAGGGCAGTGTATCATTATTCAGTAAAGTACTGAAATTGTATGCCATAACTGCACTTGCATACACACCAAATAAACTGCAACCTTTTCGCTTCGATTCAAATTTTTTCTCGCCCGTGTCGTGATCGAATAATAGTAAAACATAGGTTTCATATTCATCAGAAGCCATTGATAATTCATCCCCTGGTGTCTGAGTTTGAGCTGACCATACAGGTCGGCTGTACCGCTGGGAACCTTTGCCGTGAGGCAGTAGGTTTGGAATCCCACTGATACTCAGTTGCCCCTTCCTCCCCACTCACTTGGTCTATTCTTTTTTTCTAAGGCTTCATTCAATCGAGGCCGAAACAAAATGTTCACAGAAACAACAGTACTGCAACGAGCCAACCATACACACTGCATTCAGCAGTGGGATAGACAGGCTAGCGCCTTGCTAGACATAACCACAGTTACGGCTAGCCGGCATAGCCAGATATGGCTAGTCAGCTCGACATACCTTGCATGTGGCGAGGGCGAGTGGAGGCACTCGTTATGGCAGCCTACCCAGGCCTACCCACGGTGTAGCTACGCGAGCTCGGCATAAGCGTGCAGAAGCTAGCCAGGGTCCGTCTAGATGACCCTGACTATATATATAGCCACACCTAGACTAAAGATAGCCACAGCGTGCAGAAGCTACACGTGGCCGTGGCTATTGGGTGGCTGAAAGGGACAGTCCACAATTTTACCTGTCCACCTGTGACCTGTGTCTCGAGGAGAAACCCAAGGTCGGCGACGAGGGACACCATGCACGAAGTGATGTATTATCATTCAGTAAAGTATCCAATTAATTTGTTGCATCTAGATGAATTCCAACAAACTAGGAGGCTCATATTGAATAGCATACAACATAGGGAGATGGGTCTGGTTTCTAGGTACCAGGGGCTCCCGGAGAGCCATATGAATGGAAAAGAGCACTACGTAGATGTGCTTCTGGCAGATAAAGAGACTGTGGCACTGGCGCGAGCGGCATCCGTGGAATCCCAACAGCCGGGTGTCGCGTGTTCTCGGAGGTTGATTAAATTCCTCCTGTTTGAGTCGGCTGTCCGACGGACTGCATCGCGCTTCCGGTATATGGGTGGGTGGGACTAAACAAATACCCGCGTTCTTCATCCCATACTATTCATAGAATCAAAATAACGCTCGGATGTTCAGAATTGATGTGGTGTACCAATCTTCCGTACCAGGCGGCCGTAGTACTGTTCCAGTAAGAAGTGTGTCGGATGAACGGGACGCCGCATGATTAGATTGTTCCGCCAAAACAATTCCAAAAACAGAGGAGACAGGGCTAACGTACTTAGTTGTGTGTCCACTGGACGAATTTACCCACATGCAGGCGAATGAAGGTTTAGTCTCAGGTGAATGAACCGAGATAGCAGCGGAAGGCAGCTCGAGAGCCTAAGGGAGCCGAGATGGAGGCGTCGGGGCTAGCATGGGATTGCGCTGAAAAACGGAAAGAACCAGATCGGCGGGACCTTGTCCTCAGAAATCAAACATTCTCAGAAAGGAAATTTAAAAGAAACCGGTGTCTCTGTTACCAGAGATTTAGCTCGTCGTTCCATGACTGTGTTCACGGCCAGCGGACGTGGTCAGGTATTGTTTCAGACTTCCGCAAAAATACAGCCCTGCGAGATTTTTTTTCTCCGTTAGGCCAGGAGCAGATAGATCGATGTATCACACGAACGTCTAAGGAAGTAACATCGGCCTGGAAACGCGTTCTGGAGATTGTGGCGTGGGGGATCTCCAATGTGGTAGTCCACCGACCCCAGGGACGGGTACCGGGGAATTGCAATCGCCTGCAGCACAAGCCCGAAATTAAACATCAGGGCCTCGAGCGGATCGCCTGTTCGCGCACGGATGAAGGCGAGGAGCGTGTGACCTGCATCGGCAAGGAAGTGCGAGAGTCGTACGTGCTGGAGACAGAGGCTCAGTGCAGTGTCGGGCTCGTGGGCGTTGGGAGCGAGCAGAGCGAATAATGGATCGTTGGCGGCCTCTTCATTTGCCTCTATATCGCGAAAAGGTTGATCCCTGTATACATTCAATTCCTCGAGTAGGTATGAGATGGAGACCCTCCACGAGGGTGTCTGTCGTTAAATCGGTATTTCACGCTGAGGCGGACAAGTTGATCCGTGTGCTTCAGGAGGGGCAGGAAATGGGAAGGCGCTCCCGCTTTCGATCGCATCATATTCCAGGGAACGCAGAGCTGGGAGGATGAGCTTGCGGAAAAAAAGATGGAGCGGTTCCCGGAGCTCGATAATGCACAGCTGGCGCATGTGGTCCATATGGTATGGTTCAAATCCAGAGATATCAGGCGATAAATCAATGACGGACAGAGTACAGTTCTCCAGTCTGGGACATTGCCGCAGGAAGTCGAGCGCTACCTGGGCGAACACGGTGACATCACGTCATCCGAGAGAGAAATGACGAAAATGCGCTCGATGCAGAGGGAACTCGGTTGGGTTGGATGTGCGTCCAAGCGATACGCTGTGAAAACTTGGTGTCCGAACGAAACGAACGAAATTCCACTCCTCGGAAGTAGGGGGTTCGTGGTCCATAAAACCGTCAAACAACGGTCTTCAAAAGTGGAACATCTTTCGATGATACGCGGTCGGCGAAAAAGATGAGGGTCTCCAGCAACATGGAAACATCGGAGTAAAGCCTGCTGTCCCAGATCGGGCAATGGAAATGGAGAGAGAAACGACTCCCGATCTCGATAGCCTCGTTCATTTGTAGCATCCTAGGTTCGGCAGGCCCAACAATGTGGAGAGATGCCCACAACCAGGGTGTTGCAAACGCTAGATTCCTCCATGCACCAGAAACCTGGCAGAGGAGCAGTGGAGAGTCCATCCCTCCATGGTAGCATTTCGATCGGAGGGAAGCGAGGAATAAATATCTCCCGCATAATATCATCCGGCAAACTACGGGCGAGGGACGCGAGCGCCAGATGGGAGTCGATAAACCTGTTCAACTCATCTCGTTTGCGAGTGAGACGTTGGATAATAGCCTGTAACCGGTCGATCTCTTGCGATAGATTGACGACCTCCTGCTATGGTGCGGCCACAAACTCGTGGATACGCTAGCAATCGGTGTCAGAAGGAATGGAGTTGGTGTGCATTATGTCTGTAAAAGGTGTGTCCATGTTGATTTATTACGAGATTTCAACTTGAAAGTCGTATGTAGGACTGCCCTCTTACCTAAAAAATGATTAATTAGAGCGACGAACGGAAAGAGCTTGCAGACAAAGACGCGGAATGGGAGTCTTTTCGCGGCCTGGGTTACTGCAGAACTTCTCGGAGTCAAGCTGAGAAAACAACGAATCAACTATGCGTACAGTTTGCGATGGACTTCGCCGATATTGGAGGTTGGAAGGTTTCGATTCCAATTTCGGCGGTTGCCGATTCGGGGGGGGGGGGCGCTCAGGTAAGGTCGAAACCAGTAGTTTCGGCGATGACCCTGAAACTCATTCTTTCAGCAATGCTTAAACTGTTCCCTAAACTAATAATTTCAGGCTGACTAATTTTGACACTGATACCTTGCTTTGAAAACGAAACAGAAAACATTCGGTAGCAGAAACACCGCGATATTCCCTCGACATAGGGGCACTCCCGTCACTCTGTCACAGTGACCACTCGTCACAGTCACCCATGACGCCGTCACCGCTACAGAAAACAAGATCCGGGACTCTCTCGCTCTCCTTCCAGGCTCTCTCGGATCTTACAGCATAGCTGAATCGTGCCGCCGAATCGCGTTTCCTGGGACTCGCCTGAATTTTCTGGACTACAGGATCTCTGACATCTGTGTCTGTGCTTTCCGCTTCCCCGCATTCTGCTTTCGCCCAGGAGTCGCTTCTATAGCCTCCGTGGGGCAGCTATACAGCCTAGTATAAGCTTAGGATGTTCCTATGTGCCCTGCGTCCCTCCCGCTCCCCGCGAGTCCTCGTCCTGTCACACCCCACCGACGCTGGGTCTCCCGCACAGTACCGCATACCTTCAAGCTCGCGGACATCGGCGAGGGCGTCACCGAGTGCGAGGTCCTCCGCTGGGACGTCGCCCACCGCACCTCACACCTCAGTCACGGCTTTCGATCCCTTGTGCGAGGTGCAGAGCGCTCGGCGCATGCCGTCTCCTCTGCGCCTGGGATTGATGCGGCGTCTCTCCTCCCGCTCCTCCACCACCTCAATCAACAAAGCCTCGTCCCCACCCGCGTCACCTCCCCCTCCTTCACCAACAATGCCGTCCCACGCTGAACCCGCACCCGCACTCATATCCGCACGTAGCTCGCACCCGCTCGACCCGTGCTTCCCTTCCCTTTTGCCGAATAAACCAGAGTAACGTGTGAGATTTCAGTTTCAAGCAAGCATGCACGCTCGAAATATGAACGCGAATTCGTTCTCATTGTCCTGCAGGGATGCTCAATATCGGATTGGATTGTTTTGTTGCCCAAGGCGCTATTGCTATGCTCGCGCGCAGGTAAACAAGCCGCCGCTTTGTACAGTGAAGACCTTTCCAGCTGGCTTAAAATGGGATACCTACCCGTAAATGCAGTCGGTAAGCTCATTTACTACTCGTTGAACTTGATTCCAAGCTCCCGATCGCCACTTCAGCCAGTTGCGCGAGACGCCGGACACAAGATGTGTGCCATACTTGCTATTGCTCCGCCAATCGCCGACTCAGACTCGGCGCGCACGGAGGCGTCGGGCAGCCGGCGGAAATTAGCGTGGTGTACAGTATGTTCTCCTCACCGAGATTCAATGTTCAATCTGTTTTTCAATGCGAGGTGCGCCTATGTATCTGAGTTAGGAGAGCGTTCGGTGTAAAGCAGGCTCCAACATTTAGTTTTCGGGCTGTTTAACTCGAGGAAATGGACGGACTGGGCTGACTTGATTTTCTGAGGTTCCAATTTTTGTGGAGGCTGGCTGTTGTCTAAATGGCTAACGATTGTGTACTGCATGCGAAGGTGTAGGTCATTTACGCGAATGGCGGCATTACCAGCTTTGCTCCCCGTCTTCTTGACATAGAGCACAGAATATATTTGAATTTCGTGCAGCACGGCGTACAAATCTTAGATGATCAGGAGGCGCAGATCAGGCTCTGCGATGGCTGGTAGAGTTGTGGTAGAGGCGAAGCTACTTTAGTTCCGCTCAAGTTCCGCTATTTCATCCTACTGATCATGTGCTAATCGATTGGATGGGCCCCAGGCGTACATACAGAGGTCGGAAAATATTACACAGATAAACCATATCACCGCGCCTCGGCTCCTTTTTTCTTCCATCCATTCCTTAAATCACACTTTCACCAGTGCACAAACCATTCGGGTGGATAAGGCTAGTTCAATTTGCAACGTTCAATAGTCAGATTAACGCACCTTCCGTTCCTGGCCTTCTGAAAATCCTCAGCTTGTGGTCAACACCAAGCGAGTTCGAACTCCAAAATTGGCCAAGGACCAACAATAGCAGGAAACAGCGCAACGCACATCTGCATTGGATTCTGTGATTCATAAAATGTCCTACAGACGTCCTTTCGACTGGATTCGGAACAACAGTTGACTGAGGGCCTAAATAATGGAAAACGGCTCGCCTGCGTTCGACTCTTGTCGAGATCAAATCTCCGGCGGAAACGCCCGTTCGACTCGGGTCTGAGCCATGTGGGTTAGTTTGTACCTTTTTTTCTCTGAACTATCGTGGTGCGCATCTGTGTATAATGTTACACTGTATTTTGATACCTTCGCCTGGTCGACTTGAGTCCGAGCGATGGGATCTCATTGGTGTTTGTTGCCTCTTGTACGTTTGTGCAAAACCCTAGTTTCATGTAGTCTGAAGTGACGGTAGTCAGACATCACAAGTTTTATGATACTCAATGAAACTTTTATATGGAGGCTGATTTCATTGGCATGCCCCTCACTGCTACTCAATTTCTCTCGATATTCACACATATCGACCCTCCCCAGTCGTTCCTGGATACAAATGATGTGAGTTATGTCTGCCTTACTGTTTACTTCCCGAGCTAACATGTCTATATGTCAAGTGTGTGTACATGATCCTCTGCCGAAATGGCCCTTTGGTTTTAGACAACAACATTGTGAAGTGCCCCCGCCTCCTGAATTCGACCAAGTCGATGATATGTCCCACCGAGATGAACCATGGCAGTCAGTGTATGTGGATGATCCTCTCCCAAAATTTTCCTTCGCTTTTCAAAGACCACAATTTGTAGGGCCTCCGCCTCTTGTATTCGGCCAAGTCGACAATATGTCCCAGCGAGATGAAGCATAGTACTCAGTGTATCTGGATGATCACTGCCCAAAATAGCCTTTCGCTTTTCCAAGACCGCAATTTGTAGTGCCACTGCCTCCTGCATTCGGCCAAGTCGACGATATGTCCCACCGAGATGAACCATGGCAGTCAGTGTATGTGGATGATCCTCTCCCAAAATTGTCCTTCGCTTTTCCAAGACCACAATTTGTAGTGCCTCAGCCTCCTGCACTCGGCCAAATCGACAATATGACCCAGCGAGATGAAGCATGGTAGTCAGTGTATCTGGATGATCACTCCCCAAAATGGCCCTTCGCTTTTCCAGGACCACAATTTGTAGTGCCGCTGCCTCCTGCATTTGGCCCAGTCGACGATATGTCCCACCGAGATGAACCATGGCAGTCAGTGTATGTGGATGATCCTCTCCCAAAATTGTCCTTCGCTTTTCCAGGACAACATTTTGAAGTGCCTCTGCATCCTGTGGTCGACCGAGGTTATGATATGTCTCAGCAACATGCTCCATGGCAGTCAAGGTGTCTAGATGATCTTCCCCTAGGGTGTCCCTTCTTCTCTGTAGAACTGCCAGTTGCAATGGTTCTGCCTTCCAATGCTGGCCTGCATAACTGTATATAGTTGCATATTGCAACCCAAAATCAAGTGCTAGAGCTGGGTCGCCCTGCAGTAAGGAATCAAGATGGGCCAGCAGCTGCAAACTAGCCACATATCTTGTTTTTGGTGCAATGGCTGCAAATGACATTCCTACAATAGCAACCATATTCAAATGACATTCTCTTTGATCTATGAGTGTGCTTTGACTCCATTTATGCACCAGTGGATGAATCGAAAACATCTTTTTCACTGGGTCAAAGTTGATCAAAGAATATGCTCTGAGTTGATTCATCAGATCCATGAATCGCAATGAGTCCCAGCTGCCAGCGGGGCTCATACACTGAGAGAGAATTCCCAGTGGTCCCTCTAGCTCATGCTTCAATGGACCATTGGCTGGAAAAGTATACATAGAAGCATTGCTGAATATTTGCTCAGAGATCCCTTGATGATGCAAGAAGGAGCAGAGCTGTAGAAGGGTTGCTGCAGGTGGAGTGAGTTGGCCAAAGCTAATCTGCCATGTGGTGTAGATTGTTGAGGCATAATCATCGTGAGTTTGAGTTGGCTTTTCGCTCAGCAACCGGACTCGGTTAGCTGAATAGAGGGCCAAGTAACTGTTGAGTGCTCCAGATTTTGAGATAAATGCTCCAGCCTGAATGATGGCAAGAGGAAAATAGCACAACTCCTAAAACATAATTTGAATTGAAATCAGTTTCAAGTTGCTGAAATTCAGGCTAACCTTAACAATCTCTGTGGCAACTTCCTGGTTCCAGGGTGTAAAATCCTGAGCAGCACTCTGTAGTAAAAGTTCCACAGAATCAGTTTCTTCCATGTCAGATACAACAGTATGGGCCCCAGCATGCACAGCAAGTCCAGGGTTCCTGGATGTGATAAGAATATTTCCATGTTTGCACTGAGGAAAATAGTTGTGCAAATTGATTTGCGGGTCATCTGCATTATCAAAAAGCAGGAGCCATTCATCAGATGTGTTGCTAATCCATTGCAAGGCATCTTGTGCATTGCTTCCAAAATTCTTTGACACAGCTATATTCATGAGGCCTGTGTCAATTGTGTCGGAAGTGCTGCTGTCAATGAGAAACACATCTGAGAATCTGGCGGACAGAGAAATTATTCAGACAGTATCAGCCATTCAACCATGGTCATTACTCACTGAGAGGATTCCTCAATGAACTTGAGAGCTATCTGTGTTTTTCCAGCACCACCAAGTCCATGCAGAAGAAATATTCGCTGTTTGCCTGTGTACTCTGCATAATATTTGTGCATCTTGGCCAGAATGGTTTCTCGGCCATGAAAGATTCTCGATGGTGGAGGACAGCTGTTGATATTTTGGGTAACCTGAGGTGCAATGACATCTGAAGAACTAATATCAGACCAAATTCTGCAGATAGACCCACACATTACTGTTGAGTGGGGCTATTGGCAGAGCCTTGGCAAGGTGAAAGTTCATCTCCATTGTTGCCGCAAGCTATAATGTTTGTTAGAGAATGCTCGTTTTCAATTGCATGTACATACCACAAAATTCGACCGTAATTCCTGTATCCTCCTCCCATATTTGCTGATCTCATCTGCAGTGCTGCTCAGCTTGACAATTTTGTTGATCCGACCACGAAAGCCATTGGGCTCTTTTTGCAACAGCTGCGCTCCATCATACACTTCCTGGAGAAAGCTATGCACATAAGCGAGGATTTCGACGGAATAAGACTGAATGTACTTCTCCAGCTCTTCACACAGTTTTTTGAAACGTGAGGCTCCAGAATCACCGTGCACCAGTATCTGGTTGTGAACAATGGTAATGATATTCATTGTGGTCTCGCAAAGCTCCTTCCAATCTTCTCTATTCTTCTTGGCTTTCTATGAGATGCAAAATCAGTTTAATTTTTCTAAGCACAACTCCAGCAACCTACTTCGATGGTTTCCAGGAGAGCCACAGCTGTTCCACACACGCCTTTGACGTAAGGGAATGGGACACATTCCGCTGCGGCGGTGATTGCCTTTGCCGTCAGCAGCGAGATCTCAAGCCAATCTGCACGGGCGGAAGATACACTTGGGGTTGCACTCGTTGAAGACGAGCTCTCATTTGATGCTGCTGCGCTGGGTGAAGTCATGGTGGGGAAGAGAGGATGCTTGATCCCACAGCTAAGTATTGTTCCGCCGATCACAACCAGTCACCACGTTCAGCGGGTTGATAGCCGCGGGTTCGGCTACGTTTTACCAGCCGAGGCTATGTCTGGCTATGTAGGCCCCCGATCACTACCTTTGATGACGGTCGATTTTTTTTTTGAACTTTGTTGCTGATTTACTCTATGAATTTCAGCCCAGCGGGGCTGATTTACTCTATATCCGACCAAGAGTTGATTAAAAACATCATTTTTTTCTCTTTCCTAGGTCTGAATTTTCGCTTCTGGCTCTCCGCGGGCGCTTTACGGCCTCCCGCACGCCCTCCATATCGCTGAAATTTAATTGTGCCATGTACCCCGTATACCTACGGAAAACTCATCGCCTCAGGTATATACTGGTTCAAAAAAATTTCTGCGCTCCGCGCGATTTACTCTATGCCAGACCGGCCGCACCCATTTCAAAGCTGTTTTACTCTATGGGGCAGCCGGGGGTAGGGGCCATTTGGGGACGTTGTTTTACTCTATCGCCGACCATCGTCAAAGGTAGTGACCGGGGGCCTGGCTATGTATAGCCTAGATGTTGATGGTCGTCTAGAGGATGCTAGGTTCCGGGGATGCGCATCTACGGTCAGTGAGTATTGTAAACTTTATAGTTCCAGCAGACCCGCCGTTCCATTCGGGCTTCAGCCATCGTTAACCACTCGAATTTTTATGACGGTTTTGTTCTTGAAATAACACGGCAAGGACAGCGCGTACAGGATTACTATGGCGGTCCGGATCCACTTTTATTCCGCGCCCTAAAAAGCCGACTTCCGTCCTATATATAGGGATGTTTTGATGGCTTCCGCCCCATAAAGTGCGACCCCCATCACTGCGTTCAGCGGACGGATAGCCGCAGCACCGCCGAGCCAGAGATAGCCGGAGGTGCCGTCTAGATGCCGCTAGCCGGTCTAGCCACGTGCGGCTAGGGCTTGCCCATCGTCTAGCGTCAGGTAGCGGGGCTTGGCGAGGTGCGGCGGGTGGGCTAGCCGAGGGCTAGCCGCAGGGCGGCTATGCGGCCTCGCCATGACCTCGCAACATCTAATCAGACCGTGGCTATACGACCCTGGCTAGGCGACCCTCAACATCTAGGCTAAACATAGCCAGCCCTAGCGACATCTAGCCGAACCCGCGGCTATCAACCCGCTGAACGCAGTGCATGAGGAAATTTATTTGGGCGCGGATGTATCTCCGCCCTATACAAACTCGGACCCCGCCCCATATAAAGTCGAGTCCTGCCCTAAATAAACATTGTTATTGATAAGCTACAGATGCTGATATGCTGATATAAAATGTGGTCGACCTTCAACTTTAACCACGGTCAATTTTCAATGTTTGAGCCATAAGGAATCGGCCAGCTCGGCTGCCGGAAATATAAAGCTGTTGAACTTGCTTGACTGAGCTTGTGTACAGCTACATGTACTCGATGAGGTAGTTGAAGCGCGAGGCCGTGTAATGGTCGTAAAGGCCATCTAAAGCTAACTTCACTGCCTGTTCGAACTTCAACAGTCGCTCATTTCACTAAGACCTCTGAGCCAACGACAATGATCCTGCAAGGAGCTCCCAGAGTTAGGTAACAATGAATATCTGGCAGGATGGCCGTTCGGAGGCAACCACAGCCTGAGACGGGTAGCCCTAGTTCTTCATGTACCCGAGTTTCCCCGACTCGGAACTGGTGAAACTGTGAAGAACGGCATGGTAACTCAAACCAGGATGTGAGATGTGCTTGACACATTCCTGAGGGGGTCATATCGTGATTTTGAAGCCAACATGCCCAGAAAAGGAACGGTATGAGGAATAACCGGAAATAGCCGTCGAACTAGTATATCCTCTGAGGACTACTGTAGTACTGTGTAACAAGCTCTCCCGCTGATCAGTAAATGTATTCAGTGGCATCTTAGACTAATAATAGTTCCCGAGGGTGTACTCTGAGTGTTGAAGGGAGAGGATTAACCGGGTGTTCATTTGCGAGTTTCCTAGCTGGCAGCTGTCCATCTATATAAGAATTCACAACGGTTTGTCTCTGACCACACAACCTGATTGGCTCCTGGGTACCTTTGTCTCGGGACAAGAGCCCCGAATGATGTCACTCACTCCATGTTCCAACTAAATGTCGCCTTCTCCACCCAAATGTTAAGATGTCGAAATCCTATATTTATAGCATTACCGCTTCGGACCCTGCAGCCAAACATGGTCACTGCCACTTCATATCACTCCTCATTGCTCAGCGCCCGAATATATCTATACAAAGGTTTGTGGCCGACCACACAACCTGATTGGCTGCTGGCCCTCTTTGTCTTTGGACAAACCCATGCCGAGCTCCGAATTGTGCCACTTGCTCTCGATTCTCTAGGCTCTGGTGTCATATGTGGAACCAAAATTTGTAATTCAAAAATATTCAAAAAGTCGCTCCGCGGATTGTGATTCCGCCGGTGGAGAACCGCTTTAATTGTTCTGTGGCTCAGTTGGTTAGTGTGTGGTTTCTCGTATATGTTTTTGACGGTCGCGGGTTCGAGCCCCAGTATTAACTAATTTTTTTTATTTCTGCTTTCTTTCGTTTCCCTCCCTCGGGCTCTCGCTTGCCCACTCCCAAATCAATAACACGAAACAGCTCTTGACAAACTGGGTGTTGTGTTTGTAAGATGCAGAGGGATCATAATAATCCTTGCATGGTACAGGTGAAGTCAGTTGCTAGATGCCAAGGTCTGGCCTGAATATCTTGCCTGATGAGTCTCAGATAACAAGGTAGAAGTTGTGAATATTGTTTGTCTCGACCACGCAGGCCGAGAAACTTATATAAATGTGGTATGTACCGACCGAGTGATGGTTTTGGATTGAATTTCCTCGGATTTGAAAACCAGTTAAGCAAAATTTTCGCGGCCTGCAGCACTCGCAATGTCAATGGAGCAGTCTGACATGTTCCACATTTTTTCGGATGTTTATATATGCTAATTGAATATTGTGTTCAATATAAACCCTTAATTCTTTGCACGGTTCTGACAACACTTTGAACCATTTTTTCCGGCCTGCGGCGCAGTTAAGGTCTCTCGACACATATCTATCTATTTATATCTACTGGATGTTCAACCAATCCACGAGGGTGAGCAAAATAACAGAAAAGACAGAAAATAGGGGCCTGGGAAATCGCCAGGCCCAATGCGGCCTGACTGCAGGTGACTCAGGCCGAATTGGGCCCGGCAGGCCTAATCCGGCCTGGGTTTCCTAATCGGGCCTGGGATCGGTTCCACATATGACACCAGAGCCATTCTCTACCCGAATGTTGGGTTTCTATTTATAAACTGTCAAGATCACCAAAAACTGTACGGGTCGTGCTAAAAATTCAGGAAAGGGATCTGAGCTTTGAGAAAATGTGTTACAGGAATAAACACTGGAAGAATGAGGGTTTGGCAGGTGGAGTTATCGGCCCAATGCAGACAAGTTGAATGACAGCATTTTCTCCTTTTCCTTCAAACTGGATGGCTCCACCAATGGAATTTACTGGTGTAACTTTGTCAAGTCAATTCCGGATAAAGTATAAGCTGACTTGAGATGAAGGCAAGATTAAGGCATAATTTTGCAACCACCATATAATTTTGGCATCTGAATTACTCACCTATGCGAACTGAACCAACTGGGCGGAGATGAGCAGAAGTGCTGTAAAATAAACTGCACTTTGTGATGAGCCTGGTAGTTAAGTAAGATGAGGGGGGGAATATACGAACCCACTGAGACTTTAAGGACCTAAAATGAGGGAGCAATGGAGGCCCCCACCCTGAATATTGACATGAGAATTGAGAACTGTACATGTGGACTTTTGGCATTTGCTCTTCCAAGTAGAAATTAGAATGTTGGGTTTATATTTATAAATTGCGAAGATCTGGTATCTGCCGTTCGTCTCGAACAAAGGCAGCCTACACTTTTTAAAAATGGGCCCCAGGAATGAGGACATTGGATCGATGGATGGTGATACAAAGGGATTTTTTTGAGGGCAAGATAAAATGATCTCTGGCAAGTTTGGGGTGAAATTATCAGTCAGATAAAGGCTACCGGAAGGATGAGGGTTTGTGTTGTATTTGTTGTGGAGCAAGTTGCTTGCAAGAAGAGTTCCAGGTGGAGTTATCGGCTTGAAGAAGGTAATTTTTAAGAAAGCCAGGGTCAATTCTGAATACAATTTTTAGGAGCTATCAGCCGACTTGGGATGAAGGAAAGATGAATGCAGAATTTAGCACCCCAGAATCAGAACAAATGTATCGGTCTTGCCGGTTGAAGATTGATGAATCTACGGTACCGACGGTACTTGAAAATTTTGGAAAAATGTTGTGAAATTTTAATGAGCCTGACAAGTAGGATGAAAGCAAAATCAAAGGCAAGATATTGCTACGAGCACACTGTGAGACCTGAAGATAAAAGAAGGCAATATGAGCTCCCCAAGCTTTAATTATTGCTTCACTTTCCCTCGGGCAGGTTGTTTATATTGAGGGAACAACGAGGACCTTTTTTTAGTTGCCTGATTGCAATGCCAATTGCAGAGAGCCACAATAAAACTGTGCATCAGGCCGCGAGGAGTCAACCGAAGGTTGATGATGAGCGGCATCTTAATCTACAACATTTCAAGAAATCAACCCTGTAAGATCAGTTGGTATCATTGTAGCCATCTAAATAGATTAGCACCGTAGCGTAGCACGGGAAAACTGCTAGTTACAGAGAACAGATCTCGCTCAGGCACAATATTGTTTTAACGAGGCACGTAATTCAATCGAGATTATTAATAATTGACATTCGTACCAAATGAAGCTAATATTAAGCTCAGACAGGTCTAGGGCTCCTTCTGAGTGACACAGAATAATAGACGAATTTCTTATGATGTTTGATGTTTGAACTTTTTTTGGGGTGGGGGGTCAAGTTTATATAGGGCGGGCTTGAGTTTGTTTAGGGCGGGCTCGGCTTTGTTTGGGGCGGAGGTTGCGGTCGTGCCCAAAATAAAATGCCCCATGGGGGTCGTCGTTTATAGGGCGGAGGCCATCAAAACACTGTTATATATAGGGCGAGGGTCAATCTTTTGGGGACGGGAATAAAAGTGCATCGGGACCGCCATAGGGCAGAGGTTCCGTTCGCGCCCAAAATAAAATGCCCCATGGGGGAGTCGTTTATAGGGCGGAGATCATCAAAACACTCTTGTATATAGGGCGGGGGTCGACTTTTCGGGGCGCGGAAAAAATGCGCATCCGGACCGCCATAGTTTCAGTAGACCCCTCCCGTTCTAGCCTCGGACCATCCTCTCATGACATCCCAATTGGGAGCCCTGTCATGAGAGTCTGGGCCTATCCCAAGTAATTTGGCCGGACCATTGCAGTGTCTGATGGGGACCCAGTTCTACGTACAGAGGGCGAAAATATTACACAGATAGCCCGTATCACCGTGCTTTGGATCGTCGTTTCTTCCATCCATTCCTATCACAATTTCACCAGTGGACAAACCATTGCGGTAGATAAGTCCGGTTCAATTTTAACATCCCGTATTCTTATAGCACAAGCTCCTTTCTCGCTGTCTTGAAATTCGTCAGCTTTTGGCCAGCACCAAGCAAGGTTCAACTCCAAAAATTGGCCAGGGGTCGGTAGGAAGAGCGCCCATTCACCTCGGGCCCGAGCCATTGGTGTACACAGTCCTGCCTCTTTCTTTCGGCTATTCCTCATAACATGCATTCTCGATCGATATCATGGAATTTTCGCATAAATGAATCATCGTTCGCATTGTTCCAACAAATATTTTAAGACCCAAACCAGTCCAAACTCTAACACTTGGCCAAGGGCCGAAATTATACAGAATGGCTCGTACATTGACTGTTGTTCCTATGTTCCAGCAGACTCAGCCCGTTCGATTCGGGCCCGAGCCATATGTGGGCTTCATGTCTTTTTTTTTCCTCCTTCGTCCCTGCAAAATTCCGCTAGGTGAGCCATTCCTGCGGTCGTTTAATTGAATTCATAACATCCCGCATCCCAATCACCTCACCAGACCACCTCAAAAAAATCGTCAGCTACTCTGTGACAGACTAAGCAAGTTCAAGCTCCAACAATTTGCCAAGGATCGAAATCAAGAGGATACACTGCGTTCAGGGAACGGATACCCACAGCACCAATCCAGATATAGCCGGTGGTGCCGGCTCGATGCCGGCTAGCCGCTGCTAGCCGGTCGAGCCCATGTGCGGCTAGGGTTGCCCATCACCTAGCATCAGCTAGGCGACGTTCGGCAGGGTTCGGCGGGGGGGCTAGCCGTCGTTTCACAGCCGCTAATCACAATACGGCTATACAACCCTGGTTAGGCGACGGCCATCAGCTGAACTGTAGATAGCCATAGCGTTCATTGATTAGCCACCCCCCGGCTATCAACCCGCTGAACGCAGTGATAAGGCTCGGTAGCGCGTGGTGCGCATCTGTATTTCTTCAAAACCAAGAAATTTTCTTGGTTTGTCCTTCAAGTTCCAACAGACCCAGCCCGTTCGACACGCCTGAGCCATGTGGCGCATCCACCTTCTTTTCTTTTCTTTGGCGCATGCTCGGCTCGGTTCGATATCACCGCAGGATTTCACCCAGTGCTCATTTCAATCTTGGTTTTAGATTACTGTCTCTTCCGAGGTTCTGTTCGAAATAAGGAGATAAGGACTCGGTAGCGCGCGGTGCGCACCTGCTATTCATACTTGTCCGCGAAACAATTATGCAGCCATAGATCTCGCGGGTGTGCTTTGTTTTCTCTCGTCCGTTTCTGTAATGTGTCCATTGGACAGACCACTCCTGTGGCTATAAAATTCAATTACAGTGACATTTCGTGTTCTGATAACACAACCTTCATTCGAGGGTATAGTTGTTTTGCTCCAAATGAACTTGAAGCGGTCCAACAGTTGGCCAAGGATCGAAATAGTAGGGAAATGCTCGGTAGCGCATGGTGCGCATCTGCGTTCACTATTTCGGATATTTGACTCAGAGGTATAATGCAGACTTCGCCTGTTCGACTCGGGCCCGAGGCATATACATTGACTTGGTGGATTCTTTTTTTTCCCTTGGACGCCCGAGTCCTGCTATTCTGCACAAGAATTCCACTAAGTGAGCCATTCCTTTGACTGTGCTTCATTTTCTAACATCTTGCCATTGAACGGTGAACCATCCTTCAGCCTGTGTCAAAAATCACGACTATCCTCATAAAAACGAGCTCGAAGTCTAACAGTTAGACAAGGTCCGAGGTAAGGGAATAAGGCTGGGTAGTGCGTGGTACGCAGCTGCTTTCACTGATTGGGTCTTATCATCATATAATTCCAGCAGACCCCTCCCGTTCGACTTGGGCCCGAGCCATGTGCGTCAGTTCGTGCAATTTCTTTTTGTTTCCCTCGTTATTCCTCCAGTTTTCTGTGAAATTGTGCGGAGCCTTTCCTTTGGTTACACTTCAATTTCTTATATCCTTCGATCGAATGATGAACCATATTTTAGACTGTGTCAAAAATCACCCCTATCCTCATAAAACCAGTTCGAAGTCTAACAGCTGGACAAGGCCCGAAATTATATGGAAAGACTCGGTAGCGCGTGGTGCGCATCCGCATTCCATTGCTGAATGGTCTTATCTAATTGCAACAGACCTCACCCGTTCGACTCGGGCCCGAGCCATGGTAACGCTGTCTACTGTTTTTGGAATCTTTTTTTTCACCCAGTGTCCATTTTAATCTTCGTTCAGATTATTCTCTCTTCCGAGGTTCGAAATAAGGGGATAAGGCAGCGTGTGGCGCGCATCTGCGTGCATTGGGGCGATATGCTACAAATTTTCAGCAGACAGCGCCCGTTCGACTCGGGCCCAAGCCATGTGCATAAGTTCATAAATTCTTTTTTTCCCTTGGACGCATCCTGCTATTCTGCCCACAAATTTCACGACGTGAGCCATTCCTGTGCTTCAATGTCTAATATCCTGCCATTGAATGATGTACCATTCTTTGGCTGTGACCGCAATTGCTACATGGCAAGTCAAAATCCAACAGTCAGCCAAGGTCCCAAATTATACGGAAAGGCTCGGTAGCGCGCGGAGCGCATCTAGCCTCGGTTAGAATAAATCCAAGCAGACAATACCTGTTCGATTCGGGTCCGAGCCATATGCATAACTTGCGTATCCTTTTTTCTTTCCCTCGTTCTTCCTCCAATCATGGGCTGGATGAGCCATCGTCTACTTTAAATCTCAGATCTTGACAATGAACCACCGTTCAGACCGTGGCCGCAATTGCGACATGGCAAGTGAAAGTGGGTTCAAACTACAACAGTTGGCCAAGGTCCGAACCTATACGGCAAGGCTCGGTAGCGCGTGGTGCGCATCTGCGGTCAGTAAATGTAAACTGCAGTTACGGCAGACCCCGCCCGTTCGACTCGGGCTCGAGCCTTGTGAAGCGTTTGAATGCTTTTTTGTGACAGTTTTGCCCTTGAAATGACACGGCAAGGACAGCGTACGGGATTACATGGCAGACTTTACGGAATGGCTTGGCCGAATGGCTTGCGCCCCTTAGCGGAGTTTGAATTGGGTGGGGCGGGCGTGTACGGCGTGGCTTGTGATATGGCTTGGCTTGTCCTCGGCTACACTAAAAATTCTCACTGTAGGGATTTCGTCCATTACAGACTATTGGTGAGCCGCCATTGTTTGTTTCTTTCCCTACTATGTTCTGAACATTCCGACCATCCTCGCCGCCGTGATGGATTGCCACCGCTGTTGAACCTCATAATTCAATTTCGCTCATCTGCCATATCTTATGGCATTGTTTCTAGCATATATAATCGCCTGATACAGTTAAGACCCATTGTCTAGACCCAAGAAAGTAAGGAATGTCGCCATCGGCATTATCCGACGGCGCACTCACCCAGTGATCTCCTTAAACTTATTCGAGTTATTACTACAAATAACGACGACACACCCATGCCCACGCCATGCACACGCCCAAGTCACATCACCGAAGTGATTGGATGTTCAATTCCTAGATCCCTGGCCTCAACAAAATTCAACATTCTATTATCACTCCCTTCCACGCCAGACCAGAAAAAGTTGTATGTGTACAAGCCATCACGCCCACGCCAACGCCCGCATATAGCGAGCCACCTCCGCCAAACCACAAATTCCCATCGCG
Organism: Mycena epipterygia; assembly: GCA_029281465.1. Classification (NCBI taxonomy): domain Eukaryota; kingdom Fungi; phylum Basidiomycota; class Agaricomycetes; order Agaricales; family Mycenaceae; genus Mycena; species Mycena epipterygia. The sequence goes on along the minus strand of JARJCQ010000058.1, from coordinate 481,225 downwards.
ATGAATGGTGTTGGATATCACTAGCTCATTGAATTTGCTTTGCAATGCAGCCGGTGATCTTTATCCTGCTGGAAATCAAAAAAGGTTTGGCAAAATTATGTAGAGCCTAAATTAGTAAATCGTTACTGTGTCTTTCCGCACGCCGGACACAAGCCATTCTGCTCGGTGGCGGTGCCCATGAAATTAATTTCAACCATTGTGCTGGGTTTCTCCACACACACACACATACACAATGTACCTTGGACTGAAATTCTCCATTTTTTAGCTGGCTCACAATGAATTCATCAAGCATTCCTGAGATATTTGCGCAAGCCATTTGGCCGGCTTGTGTCACGTGCACAAGCCATTCGGCCCACACCTGGCGGCTCAACACACCCGAGCCAAAAATTCACACAAGACGTCTTTAACACGACGGAAAGGCCTGAACATGAGGCCTAGTAGTGAATATCGCACTGGACAGCCACAAACCGTTTCAAAATGAATTGATTTTCAAACACAACTTCCATTCTATTCAACTTTCAAGGCATGACAAGGAAGGATGGACTAAAATGAAGGTGAAGGAGAATATGTTTCGATGATCTCTTCGTGCCATATTTGTGCGTGCCATTTGGTGGGCCGGAAACAAAACATGCTGGCCATCCCCTCGCCAGGAGTCGAAAGTTGTGCTCCATGATGTATTATGAGCCGAACCTCTGCTTACACACATGGATTTCACATAAGAAGGTGCATTCCATGTAATACATGGAATTTGCCGTAGAAAAGTGTTGCGTAGTAGGCATGTAGTAATGTGATCGATGGTCGAACCAGTTTACTTAATCGCGGTAGCTGGTGCTTGCACAATCTCGGGATATATCATCAATGAGCACTTGCCATCGTTGTTTTTACCCACAGAATCCCTGGAGACATTTGTTTGTGTCAAATTTGAAAAAGAATGGAAATTCGGGCTGACTTGGGAGAAAGGAGACTACGCATGGCTTCAAGTTTGTCCATTCTCTTACCTCTTTCAACACAATCATGAGCTGAGATATCATACGAAACTGTGGGGCATCACAAGCCAACATAATTTGGATGTGTATGACCTTTGTGCTGGTCATTGTTGCACTGCATAGTGTATATTCGCTGTTGTGCCACATAATGTCGGAATTAAATTGCTCCCGCGTCGGGGAATGCCTCGGGTAATGCTGCTGGGAGGGTCAGATATGCTAGTTGCGGCGAAATTGGCGGGCAATGTGGACAAGCCACTGTTGTTTTTTGGCTGGGACGAAGTTGGCGGAATGGCTTGCCAAGCCATCAAAATGGCTTGCAAGCCGATCGGCCAGGCGTGGGCGGGTGATCCCACCCAAATCCACGCCCCCGCCCGAAACAAGCCATTCCGCGCGGGCACAAGCCACTTTTGCAAGCCAAAAATGTCACTCTCGATTACATGGGTATCTACGTACAGAGAACTTCCTACACAAGCGTGTCCATAGCACTAGATAAATTCGAAATAAAACTGACAACCTGTACTATACACAACTCGGCACCGCATAAAGTCCAAAATGAATTGCTCAGGCATCCAGTAGACTTGAAGAAAACATAACTTGCTTTGGAGACGAAACAGAAAACATTCGGTAGCAGAAACACCCTCGACATAGGGGCATTCCCGTCACTACACCGCCAGCGGTCAGACACGTAGCCCCCACGTGTCGTCGATATGTGTACCACGTATCGAGAACAGGTGGCGGCCAGGTTTAGCCAGCTGCACTCCAGGTTTATTCTTGTATGGGTCCAGCATGGAGCCAGGTCAACCTGGCCACCAGCTGGTCGGCGAACATGGTATGTAGATGATCTTTCAGGTGAATATAAGACGTTCTTTTTTTGTCCTCGCCTGCATTTGCGCAAATGGGATCGGGAAAAGTATATATTGTGAACAGATAATAGTAACACACGGATGTATAGAAGAGGGATGAGAGAACTGTATGCACGGCCTGAGAATTCAAACAAACGGAGAAGATCGTAGCCACACACGTGATACCGACACCGATGCCCATGCCACGGCCGCGACTTTCCCGCAAGAGATACAGATCTCAACTCGAGAGGTGCGACGGATCTTGATATAGTCTTGGTCGGACTCTAAATGATCTAAGCCTCAGCACATTGATTTGCATGCAGGTTTGGATTGCAACGGCATTGCGGAGATTCCAAGAGTGAAATAAGCGGCCACGTATTGAGGAATGGAGTCGAGCAAGAGGAACGACTTGATGATCTTCAGGTTCGTAGGCTTGCATTCATTTGACGAATGGCTTGAATTTGACTTGAATTTTGAGTCCTTTGATTGTGAGCGGTTTGACGGCGGTGTCTTGAGGGATGTATGGCAGTCGAGAAGCCAGTGGCAGGGGTGACAAAATAGAGCATAGAGGTAGGGAAATGAAGGTGCTGCATCAGCTAACGAAGCCTTTGAGAGTATTGAAGGGCCAGCGGCTGGAAGACTTGACGTCCGATGACAACAGTACCAATCTACCAATATGCCAAGGGAACGGGCGCATTGGTGCGACACTACCAATATGGACACTGGTGGATGCACGCCAACGGCTGCGCGCAGGTACGATACGATGGGGAGGGGACGCGGATGAGGAAGATGAAGGGAAGAGTAAAGTTACTGAGCGACCAACATGCACGTGATAAGATACATGAACAAACATCGCGCACGAACCTTTCACCAAGCTACTTTCATACGACAACGCCGCTACGAATTGAGACACCAATCTATCTCTGCTTCCTTTCAATTTGATTTGGCCCATATTTGCAAGACGATCTGATCTATCATCTTACTGCCAGACCTGAGACGATCGATGATGCACTTCAAGTCTTCAACGCCACTTTGGGCCGTGCACCATCTGTTCAATTGAATTGGGGATAGTCCCACGTATCATTCCTACGCAGGATGCACTAACATATTCGTGCTGTTGCACCGTCAGAATTACTATAATTCCAGGTTGTTGAAAGATATGGGAGTTATGCTGCGGTCCAGCTGGTGGACAGGTGGAAATTCAGGCTGTTATGTCTAGGTGGTAGCAAGCTGGATGAAGGCTGTAACCATGTTTCGCAAATTATGGTTGCCACCTGACAGCTCCGGGTGCAGGCAACGTGTGGGCACTTTGGCGGTGTATGTCAGTCACCCATGACTCTCTAGACTCTCTCTCTCATTTCAAGCTCTCTCGGATCTTAGAACCTAGCTGAATCATCCCGCCGAATCGCCTTTCCCGGGACTTGCCTGAATTTCCTGGACTAGAGGATCTCTGTGTCTGCTGAGGAGACACCAGTGGAGACACAGACGCCGCCAGCACCCGCAGCAGCACCCACACCCTCACGCCGCCCGCACCCGCTCGACCCGTTCTTCCCTCCTCCTAACGGTACCGGTGTCTGCGCCTGGGCGCGGGAAGGGCGGCCGCATGGAGAGGGCCGATGTGGAAGCGTTCCTTGCTTCTGCCTCTGCTTCGTCTGAGTCGGCCTCGACTTTCGCGTATGCGTCGGCACCAGGCGAAGAACAGGAGGTCATCATCGACCTGGGCCGCACGCGGCACGCGATATGGCGCGCTATGGTCAAGATGCGTTTGCTTTCCATTCGTCTATCCGTCTATCCGTCCATACCCGTCCGTCTATCGATCTATTCATCTGTGTCTATCCATCCCCGTCCTTCCCTCCGCTCGTCCATATATCTATACATCCCCATCTCCTCTCTTGCTCTCTATATCGCTCTTCATCTCACTCCCCCCAGACTCCGACTCCTTCTATCCCCTCCCCATTCCCCGTCCCCGTGCCCTGGGTTCCTATCCAAACCTCTGATCGTTAACCCGACAGGGCTGACTTGGCTCGACCCCATGGACGCGGTGGACAGCGGCGGCGTAGGTATGTCCTCCTCGCGGATTCATGTTTTGTATTCTCCTGGCAGGTTTGCAATCTTTTGCAAGTCGTACTTATACGGACGTTGTCACATCACATGATGTGACATGACGTGTGCGCTCGACGCGTCGCTTCCCTGCCCTCAGAGAAACTAGGATGCCTTTGCCTAACCACATAATTTTGTGTTTTTAACGAAGAATAACTATGGACTAATAAGCTGTGTATATTACATGGAACCAAATTCAAACTGTCCAGGATTGCGAGGTCCCTCGGTAAACTATAATCCTGTGGTCAAATATATAAGTACATCGCCATATCAGCCTGAATGAATTGACCTCATCCTCGGACTTATATGGATCCTCCTCGCCATTGTCATCCAGATGGTTCCACGGAACGTTTTCCTTGACCCAGCTATTGCTTCTTCAGAAGTCATTTCTCGGAAGGAATATTGACGTACTAATTCTCAGCCTCGGGATCGCTAACATCACGATTCACCGCGCTCCAGGAATCTCTGTTCCGTCTTTTGAGCGAAAAGACAGGGACATAAGCCCTGGAGCCGTCCTTGGTAAAGTCCCACAGTTGATGGAACCCGCTGTTCAACGCAGGTTTGGAGGAAAAAACCAAACTGCCTCCTGCCCGGAATGAAATTTTGCTGAACTTCAGCGAGGAAAATCACGGCACCCCTCGTTTTCGAGAACTGGAAGTTCATCGTTGTTTTGAGTGTTGCACCCCCCCGAAAAGAACTAGAAGATGATTTGTAACTAAATTCAGCTATCATATAACGGACACTCACGCGCCAGGTCGACTAGATACATTGCGCACTTTGTCCTTGTGGGCGTAATAAGTTTGGTACCTTCCTGGAGCATCGGGACCAATCTCTGGTTGGTAGTTGACAGCGCAAGCAGCAGTGGCCTCGTCAGTATAAACGTTGCCATCGGACTCCCATTGTCCGGTACATTTATCGATTTGACCGTAATCCCCAACCTGGGATCTATACGGATTAAATCACACGTAGTATTCAGGCATGCGCACCTTTATCTCCTTCTCGGGGTTGATATTAGACCAAATAGCGTGTCTTTCGTACAACAAAATTTCGGGAACTGTTTGACGACTGTTTGAATTTTGTCGAAAAATCCAGGAGTGGCATTACGACGATCGATGGGCCTGTACAATGGGTAAACGAAGTGAAATCAGGGAGAGCGCAGAGGAACTTAAATTGATGCTCACGCGCCAAGTTTACGACTTCGAAGCTGTGTGCGGGAGGTATCTGTCGGACTCGAGCTTTTCTTTCCGGTGCTCTGGCCTACAGGCATTCCAACAGCTTGGGAACATCGATGAGCTCTCTGGGAAGATCGATGAATTCAAAAATACTGTAACGGAACCGGTGGCGGCAAGCCTCACTCAGAAGTTTCGAGAACCAAGCGAAGCTGATGACGAATCCCTGTCAACATCACACCACTCATTGTGGACCGCCACGGAGCAGTGCCATAGCGGTGGAGTAACGTCTGAAGTTAGAAAATGCTGTAAAAGCTACCTTCTTCTCGAGTTGTTCTCGAGAAGGCTATTCACTGCGTTCCGGCCCGTTGTAGCCGAAGCCGGCTAGGGCTCGGCTACAGGTGTCTACGTTTTCTTACGTGACGTAGACGTGATGTAGACGCATGTAGACACATAACCGCATGTGTCTACGTCACGTAAGAATACGTAGACACATGTAGCCGATGTTCGGCTATACGGGGCCGGAACGCAGTGTTTATTATGACATTAAAAATGGCGGATAGTACTAGTACTTCGCGTGGATTTTTTGAAGGAAAGAAGTTTTTTGTATTACTTAGAACGGCACCGACAGTAGTCATGTTTAAATTTGTAGATAATACAATTCTGCTTATCCTACGAACTAAAAGTACTCACAAAGCCTTCGCAACCTCCGCCGTCTTTTGATTAATAAATGCAATCCCCGCCTCCCTAAAATTGTCGTTTTCAACTAAACTCCCACTTCCAAATCCCTGAAACACAATATGCTGTCCACCACTCGGACCATACGAAGGCCAGACGGGTGCACCGGCGATGAGATTGTTGTTGGGGGTTTGGTCGTGCGTGAAAGCTGAAAAAACATAAGCAGGGGGTATGGAACAGAAGATGGGGAGACGGGGAACGTACAAATCCACATGCTACTCATGAGCAGAGCGAGTTCGGCGTCGATGACTCGAGGACCAAGAGGCTGGTTAGAGGGTAATGCGGTGTTGTTGTTTCGGTCGTTGAACACATAGGCAACCTCAGAGAAATGCGTAGCTAACAGCAAACGTGATCAGAAACACCCTCGAGAAAGGTACCTAAGAGGACGTACCACCAGTATCTATCGGGAAATGATAAGGCGGTTGATTGAACCTGTACGAGAATGTAGCTGCCCCTTTGGCATTCGCCTGGGCAAAAGCACGTCGGGGTCCAACCATGACTGCGTCGCCGAAGAAGGCCCCGCTCTGTGTAGAGTGCCTCACTGAGGAATTGGAGCCAAGTCGAAAGTGAAACAGAGCTCACTCTCTTGTCCTGGAATCCAGTCGATAGTATACCGTCTCCTGTACCAATAGGAACACCTTGAGCAGGGTCATCGGGGTAGAGTTGCAAGATTTGTTGAACATCTGCTGCACTGGTGAAGGCGTAATTTGCTGCGAAACCAATATATCATCTGAAAACTCGCATGGAAAGAAACGACACACTGGAATTCCTTGCCAGAATCGCATTGACCAAATCTGAATCGAAATTAATACCGCGAGTCATGAAGGCAGTCCCTTCGTCCGAGTTCGCTGTTCCGTATAATTCAGTGCTCGGGATTAAAGAATGCACAAGCCGACTCGCCGCCAACAATCAATGGAACCTTGACAAACTCTCCATCACTAACCTGCCCTGCCGGATCCACCTTAATGAAATCACCATCAACGACTGGATTAAAGGCCCCTGAGCCAACTCGCGCCACTGAAGCGTTGAAGGTGGAAAGAGGGAGAGCTTGGAGACATGCGATGTCCGAACAGTTCGTGATGGAGAGGAGTGTGTTCCATGTTGCGTTGTATGTGGCGGCGCGATTGGAGGCCATCAAGGGGGCCCAGTAGCCGCTTTCGGAGATAACTGGAGGGAAGTTAACGTTATTCAAGTGGAAACAAGAGGATGAGAGGGACGCACCACCACGGAAGAGATGATCATTCCTCCCACCAAAAGCAAGCATGTGTTGGAATACGGAACTTCCACCGGCACTAAAGCAGGTGACATCAGTCCATAATAAAGTAATCAACTTGGACTTGACGTACCTCTCACCCTGAATCGTCACTTTTGACGGGTCGCCTCCAAATGCTGCGATATTTTCATTGATCCAATGGAGAGCGAGGCGCTGGTCCTTCAATCCTAAATTGAGTAGACCAGCTTTTCTGGGTTCGTCGCCGACAGGGAAGCCATAGGCTGTAAGACGATAATTGAAGGAGGCGAAGATCTACGAAAGGATTATAAAAATTTCCGAAGGGAAGATGAGAGCCTTACGATGGGCTTGCTCATGTTGACGGACCGCTGAACATTGAAACTTCCATTATATCGGATATTGTCCGACGATCCCATGGTGTATCCCCCACCTACAGGCCAACGTCAGCGTCTCTTAGCTTATTCCTACAGCAGTAAAAGAAACAACCTACCATGAATCCAAACCAACACCGGCAACCCCTCTCCCGGCTTCACACCCGTTGGTCTAATGACATTAACCGTCAAGCAATCCTCCCCCTGCACATAACCAATATCATCCCCGCCGATACCTACACACCCCACCGAGTAATTCAACGCCTGTTTCACTTCGCTGAATCGTTGATTAAGGGATTGAGCGGGGACGAAACGACGAGAAGGTTGGGCGTATGGGATTCCCCCGAAGAAGTCTTGGTTGAAGGTAGGGAGGAAGGTGCCGGCGTAAGTCCCGTTGAGGGTTTTGACTGTTGGTTGGGTGGAGGATTGGGCGGAGACGGGGAGAGCGAGGAGGGAGATGTAGGAGAAGAATTGGAAGAGCTGCATCGTGGTCAATTCTCGGACTGGACTTTGCAAAATCGCGCCTTTTGCCCAGAGTGAGCCGGACACCGACAAGGCATTGCTTACTTATATGTATTTTCCCATCGGACTTCCAGGTCGTCAAAAAAAGCCTTGCGCGAAGAACCAGTAACATGTGATGTTGCACGTCTTCTGACTCAATGGTGACTCAGACCAATGTCGAACTGAGCATGTGAACACAGTGTGATGGGAAAGGATCTCCATTAGGATCTAGCGATTCCCATGAAATTGGACTTCGAAGAGCGAAGATCCACACTTGAGGAGTAGCTGAGCCTCAGGACCCTGAGAGGGTGAGGACAGCTGGTTGCCAAGAGAAACCCACAGCGCCGTATTGTTTCGGCCGTCTGCCAGCCCCTGTTAGCAGGTGACCATGATGCGCCGCTGCACATCATCCCGAGTTGGTTTTATATCATCCGCCCCGGCCCTATTTCGCTCCGTCCTTTATATATCATCCGGATCGATCCTTTTGTCTCCTTGAAGCCCACCCGAATATACCTCTGGGACTCGACCTCCGGCGTGACCTGAGTTTCTTACAAGAACACCAATTATTGGCTCCACTCCGAGCCAAAGATAGAGAGCATGAGAGAATAGCGAAGCAATTGAGGGACAACTGTTTGCAAAAGGTCGGATCCGCTGGGAGATGGGTCCGTGGACCGTTCATGGACCATAGACCGTGGATTCAGACTTCGGACATGGCACGTGTGTCGCTGAGGTAAAGCCATCGAAAATCAAGGGGCTACCATGATAAGGAATTTCCTAATTAGGAGAAGGGGGGGGGGGTCCCTCTGGGTGCTGAAAAATGTATTTCATACCTGTTTTCAAAACTCGTTGAAATGCACAGAAAAACACCTAGAAAAAAAAATGGAAATATTTACCAGCAAACGTGATCAAAACTAGCTGAAGGAAAGTTTTCAACATGCTTAGACCTTGTTCAGCTCTACCCTGTGAATATATGAGCCCTTTTTCACCAAATCAGCTACTGAGTCGAATCACGTCACATCATATCATTCACGTGATGATCACAGCCACCCTAGCGAGTTCACCTAAATTTGCTCTGAAGAGTCTGGAAGCACCTGAAATTAACCTGAAATATATTCGGTATAGCTCTCTGTGGTGTCTAGATGGCCTGGGAGCGGTTTCTGAACATTTTCGACCTCCCAAAAAGGCAATTTGATGGCACGTGTTGGCTTACGTAGGGGGGAGGGTCCACCAAACCTCTGAAAAACGTATTCCGACCTTGGGTGTTTTTTTCGGGGATCGGTAGCCCCTTGAATGGACCTCTACATGGACCAGGATCCCATTTGTGACAAAATGTGACCAGATATTCGCGTCATCATTGCTAGAAGACGGGTCGGCTTCATAGCGGAGACTGCCGAATTTAAAAAGGCTTCAGACAGACGGACAGGCTTAATTTGAGAAAAGTGCAGGTAGAGATCTTCACCTTCTTTAAGGCCAGGCAATCTCTTGACCAAAGTTGGTGAGAAGTATACAAGATCTGCCTACGCTCCGCTCCGGCACTAGTACTGGTACAATATTATATAGATCCATTATCAGACCCTCGTATTCGAGCCCGCAGAAAAGGAGGCATTGAAACATCGGGCAGTATCGGAGAAAGGCAACTTGGGATTTGAAGTAAAATTTAAACAGAGGCGAGCGGCATTTACTATCTTTGACTGACATTCCGGACACATAAGAAAGATTGTTGAATAGCTTTGTACACATTGTATTTTATGACAAAGCGAGTAGGCCATTGGATTCTAATTTATCTTTTCATGAGGTGTACCAGTTTAGTTTGTGCAAAACGGTCCAGTTGTCGCCGAACGACATGATTTTCTCGAGTGTCCGAGTAGTAGGTAATGCATCAATTTTTGATTGCCGGACTTGCCACGGAGTCCCGGCGCATCGCAAGACCTCAAAATTTGGGATTCAAGTTTAAATGTACCATATGTACCCCAAACATGCACCAGGAGCCGAGGAATGAAGTGGAAGGCTCTCAGGATACGTGCTTTGTTCCTCGAGTGCATGGGCCATCCAATATCTCATTTTTAGTAACAAAAGCCTGTAATTTCGGTCTATTGCCGGAGTTGCGGGCCACCTATATACACAGAAATTGGTATGAGCATAAATATCATGTAGAACTATCATTTGGATGTCCTCTCAGGTGGTAAATGCCTCCCATTAGTGTTGATAGTTCCCAAAACATATGAAAAACCATCAATTTGGGGCTACCTCCCAACTTGTTTCGGATAAGATCAGACAGTGATGTGCCCAAACCCGGGTTTTTCTGCTCTACGTCATATAACACACCCTAAAGAGTATACCAAAACAAAAATCTTGGAAAATGGTTCAGAAATGATCGAGAAAAAGCTGAGTGTCCGAGTTGTAGGTTTGTCCGGCCCGGCGGTCCAAGATAGTACATTTTATCCAATGCTGTGAGATTACGCTCTGATTGGGCAGACGATGTGGTTTATTGGAGAACTATAACAGAAAAAGGAGAGCCAAGAGTTGTCTTTAGTCCACTGCAATGGTTGAGTTCTTGCGAGAAATATTGAACCCGATAGGAACTCAGGTTCGAATCGCGCAGTCCTACAGAAGTTATTGATAAAGTCGGAAGGTTGAACTCAAAATGTCAGAGCTCGTTCATCGGTCCGGGTGCGGCGGTTGTCGTGGGAGGGAAATTCCGAATCGGTTCGCCAAAATGGCGTTGAATGTGGAACTACCAGGTCGCAGAAATAGACGAGTGGTCGGAGATCTCCACATCTCGCAGTTCTACAGCATTCAGGCACTCGTCGTGTTGCGCCATGGCTGCAAAAAATAAGGTTTGGAACTGCACCTGGTCTGAAAGGATACTTGAACATGAAATACAGTATGTCAGATGCTTAAGTGCATCGATAGGGGACGAGTATTTGACGTATCTGTTTACAGTAAACGGTGTCGAACATGCAACCGTACAGCATGAAAGATGCGCCCTCCCTTCGCTCCGGCCGTTGCACGGATGATATTAAGATGGGCAATATTTTTCTTGGCACTGAAATACTATGTATGGTATTTTACGGGAAGTAGCAAAAAAGGCCAGAAAAACATTACTGATTGAGGGACAGTACAAATACATATCCAAAACCTACATAAAGGTAGCAGAAACATCCGCAAGCGAGATATTGAATGCAAGAGTGCAATCACTCCGAAGAACACCAGGCGCCGCGCCATCGACAGTGTAGCAGGTGTAGCGATTTAATAGAAAACATGATCTGCAGCATAAAAACGTGCCCAGGCAGAATGTAAAGACTGCAGTTTGACCATGGGAGAAATCAGTTGAGGAATGGCAAGAGGGCTTCAGCTTGATGCACAAAAGCAAACCCAGAAAGAGCAGAGGAATTCAGAACAATTGACGGCGGGAGAAGGGGATGAAGGAATGGGAACTGAGAAACAGTAGGCGGCTTTTATGCTCGGGAAATATTCAGCACCTCCTGGCCGCAGTTTGCTGCGACAAACTGCGCGTCAACTGCGCGTATCCCAAAGGAGCTCTGGTACAGTCACACGCATCGATGGTATGTATTCCAAAAATCATCTTTTGAACCATGAGGCCAACCAGTCTTGGATGAGGCACTGCAAGTTGACTGCGAGAACTTTAACAGAAAAGATTGACTGGGGGTTTTCTCTAGTTGAACTGTGCTGAGCAATCGTCGACAGGTGCGGCAAAGTATGCGTAGTCCGTAGCGTGCCAATGGAGATATCTGCGACAAAAACAAGTGCACAATGTCGAGTACGCGAAGGGAAGAGCGAGAATGGAGATGAAAAACAAATGGGGCTATTGCACCGCCGAACGAGCATTTGCTTAAAGAATGGTTAACCAACGCCCGAGCATTTACCCACTTAAATTCAAACTCGGTGATTGCGTAATAACGCGGCTAACAGACTTCAACAAGCGAGGTACGACTCGGAGCTCATCTGTTGAAACGTCTGTCTACGAGAGACTACCATTCCTATGGCTCTGGTTGAATTTCTAATATCCTAATTTAAATATCCTGTCATTGAACGCTAAACCGACGTGGTTCCACGAGATCGCCAGATAGCTGCCCTGGTCAAGGGGGTTCGGGCCGGTCAAGCCGGCACCGGGTGCCGGTAGGTAGTCAGGTCGGAAAAAAAAAATAGCCTTTTATGAATGGGCCCAAAATGGACCCAAATTTGCTGCTGAACCTTCATATTTGCGCTGGTGGGTCCACACAATCAAAACTGTGGTCAAATTAAGTGTACGAGGCAAGACTCGGCCCGTTTTTGCTCTGCAATGAGGTAATTGATGCAAGTTGGCCCAAGTTAGTTAGGCTCTGAGAATATTCAAATTGCCTAATGAACCAAATATATTGTATTTTTTGAGTACTTTATCTGCTGAACATATGTTGAGCACCCTCCGTAATGTCCCCTTTCACAATGAGCTGGGGGCAAGTCCTGGGTATAACTTGAGGCCCCGGTACTTGAACCTTATGCAAAGCAATATTCAGCCATGTCCAGGTCCAATTTAGACCACAAATTCCATAAATACCCTCTGCAGTGAGTTTGGGAGGTTCCACGTTGAACTTGCGACATCTTCCGGGAGGTACACACGTGAAATATTACCCGATTTGAACGTCACGTGGTAGGTAGGTCCCCCAAGAAGGTATTTTTTCCCCAAAACGGCATAGGGTATGATATTTTTTTTCAGAACCCCCTTGGCCCTGGTGGGCAACGAGCTCCGGCACTTGGCCAAGGACCGGAATCATAGGGTAAGGCTTGGTAGCGCGTGGTGCGCATTCGCGTTTCGATCGTCTAGAGACAGCGCCCGTTCGGCTCGGGCCCGAGCCATGAAATTTTAAGTCGATTTTTTTTTTCTCTCGCTCTCTCTATCTTTAGGCCCACGGGAAGGAGATAAAATTGTCCTGGTACACGCTAGGCTCTCGACACGCGTGGTGGTGCAGATACTAAAATCGAAATGGAAACGCGAACACGATTATAAATTCGGAATAAATTGACAAGGGGGCCCATAGGCTTTATAAATATTAAGACGCGAAACATAACCTCTCTGGTCTGAGAAAACGCGTCTGCAGCCTGACATTCAGTCTAAATAGGGGGGCAATGCTGTCACTCTGTCACAGTGACCATCCGTCACAGTCACCCATGACGCCGTCACCGCTACAGAAAACAAGATCCGGGACTCTCTCGCTCTCCTTCCAGGCTCTCTCGGATCTTAGAGCCCAGCTGAATCGTGCCGCCGAATCGCGTTTCCTGGACTCGCCTGAATTTTCTGGACTAGAGGATCTCTGTGTCTGTGCTTTTCGCTTCCCCGCATTCTGCTTTCTCCCAAGAGTCGCTTCTATAGCCTTCGTGGGGCAGCTATACAGCCCAGTATAAGCCCAGAATGTTCCTCCGCGCCCTGCGCCCCTCCCGCTCCCCGCGCATCCTCGTCCTGTCGCGCTTCCACACCCCGCACCGACGCTGGGCCTCGCGCACAGTAACGCACACCTTCAAGCTCGCGGACATCGGCGAGGGCATCACCGAGTGCGAGGTCGTGCGCTGGGCCGTCGCGCCCTCCGCCCCCGTCACGGCGTTCGATCCGTTGTGCGAGGTGCAGAGCGACAAGGCGAGCGTGGAGATCACGAGTCCGTGGGACGGCGTGGTGAAGGAGCTGTTGGTGAAGGAGGGCGAGGTGGCGCGCGTGGGGGCGGGGCTTTGTTTGATTGAGGTGGTGGAGGAGGTGGGGGACGCGGTGGAGAGCGCGGTGGAAGAGCCGAGCGCGAGGAAGGAGGAGGAGACGCCGGTGGAGACACCGACGCCGCAAGAAGCAGCACCAGCGCCCACAGCAGCACCCACACCCGCGCGCCGCCCGCATCCGCTCGACCCGTCCTTCCCTTCGCCTTCTAACGGCACAGGCGCAGACACCGCCCTCGCGACGCCCTCAGTCCGCCACTTTGCGCGCACGCAGGGCGTCGACCTCACGCTGCTTGCGCCCGGACGCGGGAAGGGCGGGCGTGTGGAGAAGGCGGACGTCGAGGCGTTCCTTGCTTCCGCCTCTGCTTCATCTGACTCTGCGTCGACTTTCGCGTATGCGTCGGCACCGGGCGAAGAACAAGAGGTTGTCGTCGATCTGGGCCGCACACGGCACGCGATGTGGCGCGCTATGGTCAAGGTGCGTTTGCTTTCAATTCGTCTGTCCGTCTATCCATCCATCCGTCTATCCATCTATGTATCTATGCATCCCACTCCTGTCCCATACACCTCGCTCGCTCCGCTTCATCTTGCCCTCTTGCGCCCTCTCCCGCTCACCCTCTCTCCCGCTACCTCTCACTCACTCTCGCTCTCCCTCTATCCTCTCTTTTCTCCATCCCTTTCCGCTCTTCATCTCACTTGCTCTATCCCCCGCCCTCGCTCTCGCTCCTTCCCAATCCTCCCTCTCTATCTCCCCGCTCTCGTTCACCCTCCCACTGCCTCCCATCCCCCCTGCTCTCCTATCCCCGTCTTCCTCTGTATCTATGTACCGACACTAACGCCCCCACAGAGCCTCGAAATCCCGCACTTCGGCTACTCCACCACGCTCGACATCACCGAGCTGCACGCGCTCCTCCCCCTCCTCACCGCGCACATCCCGCCGCAGTACCTCCCTCTTTCCCCCTCTTCCCCCTCTTCGTCCTCGAGCGCGACGAGACCAGCGTTCTTCGAAACCCTCCAGGCGCAGGGCCTAGCAGACGCGGAGGTGCCAGACACAGCGCGCTACGCCCGCCTGACATACCTCCCCTTCCTGCTCAAGACGCTCGCGAGGGCGATGATGGACTTTCCTCTGTTCCGCGCGTCTATCACTCCTTCCTCTTCCCCGTCCCCCTCCCCGTCGTCCTCTTCCCCATCCTCCCCGGCATCTGCAGCAGCAGGAGACGGCGGCGCAGCACCAGGAACACCAGGAAGCGCGAAGCCGACGCTAACGATCCGCCCGCACGCCGACATCGCGCTCGCGCTCTCCACGCCCACGGGGCTCTACACGCCGCTCCTGCGCGCCGCGGACACGCGCTCCGTCTACGAGCTCGGCGGCGCGGTCGCGCACCTCGCGGCGCTGGGGCGGCGCGTGCCGAGTGCGCTGGGGAGGGAGCATATGGGGTATAGCGTGAGTAACGCGAACGCCTCCGGGAGCCCGAACGCGGGGACGGGAGGAGGAGGCGGAGGAGGAGGAGGGGGAGGGGGAGAACGGCACGTAACAGGGGGCACGCTGACGGTGAGCAACGTGGGGAGCGCGGGAAGAGGGACGGGCGCGATGCCCGTGCTCGTACCGGGGGGCGGGGTCGCGATCGTGGCGGTGGGGAGGGCGGAGTGGGTTTGGGATGTTAGTGACCAATATTGGAATTCTACCCTCCCTCATCACGGGGCCGGAGGCGCAGGAGGAGGAGTGGGCTTAGGCGGAGGTGGAATGGGCGTAGGAGAAGGAGGGATGAGGGGCGCGCGGCGGCTGAAGCTCCCGATCTCGTGGGCGGCGGACCACCGCGTCGTGGAGGGGGCGGAGCTGGCGGCGTTTGTGGAGTGCTGGCGCGGGTGGGTGGAGGCGCCGGGGCGGATTGTGGGGGAGGGACGATGAGATGTGTGGCATGGGTTAGGGACGACGTGTGGAGGAGCACGCAAGGCTGGCGGGGAAGAAGGGCACGGGAGGGACGATTGCCATATCATCGACCACGTCGACTCCCCGTCTACTAGTAGCCGCGCCGCCCACCCCGCCCTCCGTCCCCCCAGCACCCACATCAGGGCGTGCACAGTGCCGACCCGCGCAAAGCCTGCACCAACGCAAACGCATATCGATAAATGTAATATTACAAGTAACTCGTATTCCTTTCATCTTGTATTTTATAAATGCATAGTGTAAACGAGCACGAGGGGGCGTGGAATGGGGTAGGTGAATGGTAGCGGGTCGCGCTTTGATGATACACAGGCTGAGTACATACATAGTACATGTGGAAAGAAGGGAACGGGGCGCGGAGATTAGGAAGAAGGAGGGCAGACGGCGGAGACGGTGGTGGTACGAGCGAGAATCGAAAAAGTGCACGAGCTGGCGCGGGATGGTGGCGAGGAATGGGGTACGAAAGTGTAGGTGAATGGTAGCGAGTCCCACTTTGAAGATACACAGGCTGAGTACATACACACACACACAGTACGTGTGGAAAGAAGGGAACGGGGCGCGGAGATCGGGGTGGTACGAGCGAAAATCGAAAAAGTGTTTGTGACTTTTCGATGAATGCGGCGAGCATAGTGACGACGACGGATCACAGCACATATTGGCGACTACGGACCTATTTAGGCGTGTAGAATGCTTTTATCGCTTGTTGGAGCACCTGTGGACGCGACAAACCATAAGCCCAAGTTCACCTACATCCACAAGATCCTCACCATGCGGCTCGACCAGAGGTTCTGGAACAAATACACGGCAGAGAACAGCCAGCGGATGGCGCGCACGGTGCAGACGTCCCACGCTCTCTCGGGCCAGGTCCGGTTGCCCCGCAGCCTGTATATGTATGTGTGGGCGATGGCCTGGAATTCACTGTTTGAGATGTTACGTTATGTGATTCGATGCGCTGCGACGCACCGTTCGTTCCTTTCTGCGGCAGCATCCCTGTCCAGTCGCATCTTAGGATCAAGAAGAATGTCAGAGATTAAAGGTGCGCGAACCACTCTTGGCAGAATTCCTCCGCGTGTATCGCTGATTTCGAGCCCCCGCCAGCCGTTTCGATGTACTTGTCCAGCACCGGAGCCAGCTCTTCCCGCAGTTTGCGCAGGTCGTTGCGCTGATAACAGAGGCTACTCCAGACGTACATGGGCAATATCCATGACAGAAAGATTAGCACGACGAGAGAGAGGATCACAATAGGCCAATTCCACTCGCTCGGTGTCGAGAGCGTCAAAAGCAAGCCCTTCGCACCGAGGTATAGGTGCTTCGGGGATCAAAACACATCGGGACGCGGGAATACGGAGGAAAAATTCATAGCGCTACGTCCTCCTTACACGAGAGCTGACAGCGTCCGGGCAGTTGTGCAACGCGATGGGTATGGACAAGACGCGGAGGTCTAGTGTTTGCCATAGTTTGCATAATGATCTGATCATTTGATCCAAACAAGGACTTGCGTTTTGCTTTCGACCTTCCGCTTCCCCGTTGCTTGCTTTCACTGCGACAATTTTGATCACGACGGAACAGACCGTTAACAATGCAGTGGGGGTATCGAGAGGACCGTTGGTGTATTCATTGAACATCAATTTCAATACTACCGTTTTGGCTTGGTTTTGGCTTCGTATGCGGTACGCCTATCATCTAAGATATTTTCCCCCATCTCATCTCACTATGAACTTGACCAGCTGAGCTCGAACAACCTCCAATACTCTCTGACATCCGCCTGGCAATACGCGATTTCGACCGCCAATCTGGTTTACAACGGCGACTCTTCTGCGCTGCCGCAATATCTGTTCTCAGAGGATAATCCCATGGTCACTATATCGGCGAACGTATGCCCCATTGCTTGGGCTGTTGATTTGAATTCGGCTGCGGAGCCACCTTCTAGCCCCGCGCAATGTGCTGGTGGGCAGGTTCGCGTGGAGCTGGTGCCGTACGGGAACGCAAAGTTGAGGATGACGGAATTGCCCACTTTTTAGATAGCGACGCATACAGTATTTCGACATGTACACTAACGGAGACCTCCTGTGTAAAGTAAAGTAGGTAAATTGATGTCCGATTTAAACAAACACGGTCCTATTGCTGTTGAACCACGGGATTCGTTTGCACTGCTCGCAGGCGTTCTGCGGTTCAGAAGCAGCGGCTATGGTGCGAGCATCAGAGCTGTTTGAAGGGCCCTCCAAGGCTGTGTGTTGGAACTATAGTGTACTGTACGGACATGTATGGGAGCAACGGTGCCGGGACCGTGACATTTTGTTGCCACACGATTTCAGGCAACGGGCTCTCGGTGACCGTGACTGTTGCCAGATTGGGCAACGGCCACCAAACAATGTTTTAATTTTTTTTTAAAAAGAAAGGAAATTTTGGGTCTTTGAAAAATGGATTTTTATTTCTCGAGTTCTATTTTGCATTCACGGTGACATTCAGACGCATATAAACTACGTACAGGAGCTGAGATTCAGTTTTTCCCCCACTCAGTCTACTGAGTCTGAAATGGCCTGTACCAAAGCCAATGTTCCTCCTAAACCCGTGACTGGTCCGCCTTAAACACTGATTTCTCGCATCGACCATCTACAGTCCCTTCTGCGAAACCTTCCGCAGGCTCTCCCAGAAAGATAATTGGACATTTAATGACAAGGGCCAGAAATGGATGGAC
This sequence comes from Mycena epipterygia, assembly GCA_029281465.1. NCBI lineage: Eukaryota > Fungi > Basidiomycota > Agaricomycetes > Agaricales > Mycenaceae > Mycena > Mycena epipterygia. The sequence continues at coordinate 462,944 of JARJCQ010000058.1, read as the reverse complement.
ATCAGGGTTCCAGCAGGAAGTGAGGACTCAGATAATGATTCTTGAAGTAGAAGACATGTCACTGTAGCCAGAGGATTTTTTGGGAGATTTTTACGAATTTTTACGAATTTTTACAATGTCACGGTCTTTTTTTAAGCAACAACCCAATCGTGACCGTGACTAGGGCTCCGACCCGTCCGTCGTTGTGACGGGTTGACGGCCCGTCGCGACGTGCCGGGACCCGTCCGTCCAACGATCTGGGGAGTCGTTAAGACGGCCGGGTGACGGACGGGTCCACCAGTTGACGGGGTACCCGTCCCCGGCCGTCGACGGGTAGTGACGGGTTGACGGGTCACCAAACCATATTGTCCATATCTGGGTGGAATTTGTGTTGAATGGTGGCTAATCTGTGCTCATGTAAATGGATGATACTCACCCATTATATATCAGTTGTAATCACATCTTCTCTCAAGCCTGGGCCGCAAATTCAGCCTTTTCGGAACTTCCCGAGGAGTACGATGTTCAGCCTTCTCGAGACAATTGAAGAATGGTGACCAACAATTAAATCAAAAATAGAGGAAGTGTAAGCAAATGTGGTATTTTACGGTGCGCTCAATCGACTGGAGGGGAGTCAAATGGTATTTTATTTTTGCTTAAAAGTTGTTCATCACGATTTCAGCATGTATCTGGCACGTTTATGGCTTGAGCATGTGTTGAAAGAACTCTGAGGCATCGTATTATTCTTTCGACACCTGTTTAAAGTAATTACACAGTTACAGAAGTCAAATTTGTGCCGCAGGAGACCAGTGATGCGCACAAACCCGTCGCGACGGCCGTCAACCCGTCGACGGCCGGGTCCCGTCCGTCGGGCCAACTTGAAACTCGCGTTGACGGCCGGGTGGGCCCATCCGGTGTCCTGCGACGGCCGTTTTTTCGACGGCCGTCACGTCGGACGGACGGGTCGGAGCCCTAACCGTGACATTGAAGGTTTTGGGCAACGCAACGGACCCCTCCGTGACCGTGACCGTTGCTCCCATACATGTCCGTACAGTATACACCACTCTGCTGGTTATTTGACGTCGAGGAGGAAGAGCGAAATGAGTTGCAAGGATGGGGTTAACCGGAGATGAAACCAAAACGAAAGCCATTCATCTCGTCGATAGACCGGATATCGCCTCTTTTTGACATTGTTGACGTGGCGACAAATTTAAACCGTTTTAAACCCGATCCATACCAGTCCCTAGGTACGCCGCCGTGCTGTGCCTTGACTGCCTTTTTTATACTGGCCGTAATTGGCGAAACAATAGCTGTGTGATCAAGCATCCTCTCTTCCCCACCATGACTTCAGCCAGCGCAGCAGCATCGACGGAGGGCTCATCTCCAACAAGTGCAACCTCAAGTGCATCTTCCGCCCGTGCGGATTGGCTTGATATCTCGCTGCTGACGGCAAAGACAATCACCGCCGCAGCGGAATGTGTCCCCTTCCCCTACGTCAAAGGCGTGTGTGGCACAGTTGTGGTTCTCCTAGAAACCATTGAAGTAGGGTACTCGAGTGGTGCTTATAAAAATTAAACTGATTTTGCATCTCATAGAAAGTCAAGAAGAATAGGGACGACTGGAAGGAACTTTGCGAAACCACCATGAATATCATTACCATTGTTCATAGCCAGCTACTGGTGCACGGTGATTCTGGAGCCACACATTTCAAACAGCTGTGTGAGGAGCTGGAAAAGTACATTCAGTCTTTTTCGGTCGAGATCCTGGCTTACTTGCATAGTTTTCTGCAGGAAGCGTATGATGGAGCACAGCTGTTGCACAAAGAGCCCAAGGGGTTTCGTGGTTGGATCAATAAAATTGTCAAGCTGAGGAGTACTTCAGACGAGATCAGCAAATATGGGAAGACAATACAGGAGTTACGGTCGAATTTTGTGGTATGTGCATGCAATTTCAAGAATGCATTCTCTGACGAATGTTGTAGCTTGCGGCAACAATGGGGGTGAACTTTCACCTTGCCAAGGCTCTGCCAATAGTGCCACTCAACAGTAATGTGTGGGTGTATCTGCAGAATCTGGTCTGATATTAGTTTTCAGATGTCATTGCAGTTGAGGTTACGCAAAGTATCAACAGCTGTCCCCCACCATCCAGAATCTTTCATGGCCGAGAAACCATTCTGGCCAAGATGCACAGATATTATGCAGAGGACACAGGCAAACAGCGAATATTTCTTCTGCATGGACTCGGTGGTGCTGGAAAAACACAGATAGCTCTCAAATTCATTGAAGAAGCCTCTCAGTGAGTAATGATTATGGGTGAATGGCTGATGCTGTCTGAATAAGTTCCCTTCCACCAGATTCTCAGATGTGTTTCTCATTGACAGCAGCACTCCCGACACAATTGACACAGGCTTCATGAATATAGCTGTGTCAAAGAATTTTGGAAGCAATGCACAAGATGCCTTGCAATGGATCAGCAACACATCTCATGGATGGCTCCTGTTTTTTGACAATGCAGATGACCCAAAAATCAATTTGCACAACTATTTTCCTCGCTGTAAACAGGGAAATATTCTTATCACATCTAGGAATCCTGCACTTGCTGTGCATGCTGGGCGACACTCTATTGTGTCTGACATGGAAGAAACTGATTCGGTGGAACTTTTGCTGAAGAGTGCTGCTCAGGATTCTACACCCTGGAACCAGGAGGTTGCCACAGAGATTGTCAAGGTTAGCCTCAATTTCTGAAATTGATTTCAATTCCAAATATGTTTCAGGAGCTGTGCTATTTTCCTCTTGCCATCATTCAGGCTGGAGCATTTATCTCAAAATCCGGAGTACTCGACAGTTACTTGGCCCTCTATTCAGCTAACCGGGTCCGGTTGCTGAGTGAAAAGCCAGCTCAAACTCATGATGATTATGCCTCAACGGTTTACACCACATGGCAGATTAGCTTTGAACAACTCACTCCACCTGCAGCAACCCTTCTACAGCTCTGCTCCTTCTTGCATCATCAAGGGATCTCTGAGCAAATATTCAGTAATGCATCTAGTTATACTTTTCCAGTGAATGGCCCATCAAAGATGGAACTAGAGGGACCACTTGGAATTCTCTCTCAGTGTATGGACACTGCTGGCTGCTGGGACTCCTTGCGATTCATGGATCTGATAAATCAACTGAGAGCATATTCGCTGATCAGCTTTGACCAAGTGACAAAGATGTTTTCTATTCATCCACTGGTGCATACATGGAGTCGAAGCACACTCACTGATCCAAGAGGATATCATTCACATATGGTTGCTATCGTTGGGATGTCATGTGCAGCCATCACACCAAAGACAAAATATGTGGCTAGCCGGCAGTTGCTGGCCCATCTCGATTCTTTACTGCAGGGTGAACCAGCTATAGCACTTGATTTTTGTTTACAATATGCAACTATATACAGTTATGCAGGCCAGCATCAGAAGGCAGAACCATTGGAACTGGCAGTTCTACAGAGACGAAGGGAGACCCTAGGGGAAGATCATCTAGACACCTTGACTGCCATGGATTATGTTGCTGAAACATATCATGAACTTGGTCGGCTGCAGGAGGCAGAGGCACTTCAAAGTATTTTCTTTGAAAAGCGACGGACCATTTTGGGAGAGGATCATCCAGACACCCTGCTTGCTATGGATAATCTTGCCAAGACATATCATCAACTCAGTCGACTGCAGGAGGCAGAGGCACTCCTAATTGTGGTCTTGGAAAAGCGACGGGCCATTTTTGGCAGGGATCACCCAGATACACTGACTTCCATGCTTTATCTCGCTGGGACATATTGTCGACTTGGCCGAATGCAGGAGGCAGAGGCACTACAAATTGTGGTCGTGGAAAAGCGTAGGACCACTTTGGGGGAGGAACACCCAGATACACTGCGTATAATGAATAATCTGTCATTGACATATTGCAACCTGGGTCGACTGCAGGAGGCAAAGGCACTTCACAGTATTATCGTTGAAAAGCAAAAGACCTTTTTGGGAGAGGATCATTCACAAACCTTACATGCTATGAGCAATTTCGCCCTGACATATCATCAACTCGGTCGACTGCAGGAAGCAGAGGCACTACAAATTGTGATCTTGGAAAAGCGAAGGGCCATTTTTGGCAGGGATCACCCAGATACACTGAATGCCATGCTTCATCTTGCTGGGACATATCGTCGACTTGGCCGAATGCAGGAGGCAGAGGCACTACAAATTGTTGTCTTTGAAAAGCACAGGACCAGATTGGGAGAGGAACATCCACAGACACTGGCTACCATGAGTAATCTGGCATTAACATACTGTGACCTGGGTCGACTGCAGGAGGCAGAGGCACTTCAAAGTGTTGTCTTCAAACAGCGAAAGACCATTTTTGGAGAGGATCATCCAGTAACCCTGCTTGCTATGAGCAATTTCGCTGTGACATATCATCACCTCGGTCAACTACAGGAAGCAGAGGCACTACAAATTGTGGTCCTCAAACAGCGAAGGACCATTTGTGGAGAGGAACATCCACACACACTGGCTATCATGAATAATCTGGCATTGACATACTGTGACCTGGGTCGACTACAGGAGGCAGAGGCACTTCAAAATGTTGTCTTTGAAAAACGAAATACCATTTTTGGAGATGATCATCCAGATACCCTGATTGCTATGGGTAATCTCGCTAAGATATATCATCAACTCGGTCGACTACAGGAGGCAGAGGCACTTCAAAGTGTTGTCTTCAAAAAGCGAAAGAGCATTTTGGGAGAGGATCATCCAGACACCCTGCTTGCTATGTGCAACCTCAGCAAGACATATCGTCAACTTGGCCGATCGCAGGAGGCAGAGGCACTTCAAAGTGTTGTTGTTGAAAATCAAAGGTCCATTTGGGGAGAGGATCATCTACACACATTTGATAGATAGATATGCTAGCTTGGGAGCATTCAATAAGTACAGCAAGTAAACAATAAGACTGGTATAACTTACCCCATGATGCCAATCAAATCAGACTCCATATAAAAAGTTTTATCGACTATCATAAAACGCTACCGAGCCTTTACCCAGAATTCCGGACCTTGGCTAAATGTTGCAGTTTGAACTCAATTTGCCTTGATATGGAGCAGGTGAGCTCACAGTTTGAACTATAGGTTAATGTAGGCTAGGAGAACGATAGCTCAATGCTGGCACAGTTTTTGCCGAGATATAGAACCGAGCCAAGAATGTGCGAAAAGATAAAAAAAAAGTTACAACACTATCCAGTCATGGCTCAGCCTCAAGTTGAACGCCTCTGTCTGCTGAACTACGGATTAACCCCGACGATGTATGTAGATGCGCACCACGCGCTACCGAGCCTTCCCCCACTATTTCTGGACGTATCCAACTGTCAGAGCTGAAGTTTGAACGATTGGTCTGGACCAGAGTAGCTCGTAATTGTTGTCATAGTCTGAACTCTGGTTCAATGTTCATTAAAGTCAATGCCAGGATGTCAAAAATCGAAGAAGCACAGTCAAAGGAACGGCTCACCCGGACTAAGCGCAATTCAGCAGAAACTTGCTGGCTTGGGCCGGGTCGAATGGGCGTTTGTCCGCTTCACAATTGAGTCCAAAGCGAAGAATCAAACGCAGATGCGCACCGCCAATTCCCTTTAAGTACTTTCCCAGCATGTTGGTCCTTGGCCAACTGGTGCAGTTTGAACGATTCGACCAGCGCAGCCGGCGATTTTTGACACTGTTTCAACTATGGTTCAACGTTCAACATTCAATGACCGGAAAGAGCGGCTCACCCAGCGCAATTTTAAGGAAAGTTGCCAGATGCGTAGAATGGGCCAAGAAGGGGCCAAAAAGAATTCATGAAATAGTCCACATGCAGGTCCGCCCCAAGTCGAACGAGAGAGGTCTACTGAAATTGTCACCAAAGTGGAAAATACTGATCGCAGATGCGTACCGCGCGCTACTGACCCATTCTTCTGTTAAATCGGTCCGAGTCCTAGGCAAGTGTTAGAATTTGGGTCTTCAGCAGAGCAGTCATTCGGCGACTTCCCCGAACCAGTCAGTCTTGTGTCAGGATACCAAAATTCGATGCGTAGATGGCTCACTAACGGATGCACTTTTGTGATCCAGGACGATATAAAAAAGGCACGAAGAGAATTTAGGACCGGTGCGCGCTCCGTCTACGAGCTCGGCGGAGCGGTTGCGCACCTCGCGGCGCTGGGGCGGCGCGTGCCGAGTGCGCTGGGGAGGGAGCATATGGGGTACACGGGCGCGCAGGGACACGTAACAGGGGGCACGCGGACGGTGAGCAACGTGGGGAGCGCAGGAAGACGGACGGGCGCGATGCCTGTGCTCGTACCGGGGGGCGGGGTCGCGATCGTGGTGGTGGGAAGGGCGGAGTGGGTTTGGGATGTCAGTGACCAATATTGGTCGCCGAATCCGCACTCTGGCCTCGGCGGCGGCGCTGGTGGAAGAATGGGGGTTAGCGGTGGAGGAGCAAGGCGGCTGAAGCTGCCGATCTCGTGGGCGGCGGACCACCGCGTGGTCGAGGGCGCGGAGCTCGCTGCATTTGTGGAGTGCTGGCGGGGGTGGGTGGAGGCACCGGGGCGGATTGTGGGGGAGGGACGGTGAGCGTGTGGCATGGGCGAGGGATGAGGAAGGCGGTTGAGGTGTGGGGCACGCGAGGTGGCGGGGGAGGGCTGGGTGGAGAGCAGGGCGGTGTAGAGGCCGGGAGGAGGGACGACGATCGCCATATCATGGACCCGTCGACTCCCGGCTCTTGGCCGCGCAAGTACCGCCCCCGCCTTCATCCTCTAAGCACCCACATCGGGGTGTGTACCTGGACCAACGCAACCGCATATCGAGAAATGTAATATTACAAGTAACTCGTATTCCTTCCATCCTGTATTTTATAAATGCATACGATACTATAAACGAGCACGAGCGGGCGCGGGTGGTAGCGAGGAATGGGGTAGGTGGATGGTAGCGGGTCGCGCTTTGATGATACACAGGCTGAGTACATACACACACAGTACATGTGGAAAGAAGAGAACGGGAGGGAAGGAGGGCAGGCGGCGGAGACGGTGGTGGTACGAGCGAGAATCGAAAAAGTGCACGAGCTGGCGCGGGATGGTGGCGAGGAATGGGGTACGAAAGTGTAGGGGAATGGTATCGAGGGAGTCGCGCTTTGAAGATACAGAAGCTGGGTACATACACGGCACATGTGGAAAGAAGGGAACGGGGCGCGGAGATCGGGGAGGAAGGGGGGCGGACGCGGAGACGGTGGTGGTACGAGAATCGAAAAAGTGCACGAGCGGGCGCGGGATGGTGGCGAGGAATGGGGTACGAAAAGTGTAGGTGAATGGTAGCGAGTCCCACTTTGAAGATACACAGGCTGAGTACATACACAGTACATGTGGAAAGAAGGGAACGGGGTGCGGAGATCGGGAGGGAAGGAGGGCAGGCGGCGGAGCCGGCGGTGGTGGTACGAGCGAGAATCGAAAAAGTGTTTGTGACTTTTCGATGAATGCGGCGAGCATAGTGACGACAGATCACAGCACATATTGGCATATGTGCGTTTAGGCGTGTAGAATGCTTTTATCGCTTGTTGGAGTACCTGTGGACGCGACAAACCATAAGTCCAAGTTCACCTGCATCCACAAGACCCTCACCATGCGGCTCGACCAGAGGTTCTTGAACAAATACACGGCGGGGAACAGCCAGCGGATGGCGCGCACGGTGCAGACGTCCCACGCTATCTCGCGCCAGGTCCGGTTGCCCCGCAGCCTGTATATGTATGTGCGGCGGATGGCCTGGAATTCACTGTTTGAGATGTTAGAATGTACGATATGTGATTCGATGCGCTGCGACGCACCGTTCGTGCCTTTCTGCGGCAGCATCCCTGTCCAGTCGCACGTTAGGATCAAGAAGACTGTCGGAGATTAAAGGTGCGCGAACCACTCTTCCAGAAGTCCTCCGCGTGTATCGCTGATTTCGAGCCCCCGCCAGCCGTTTCGATGTACTTGTCCAACACCGGAGCCAACTCTTCCCGCAGTTTGCGAAGGTCGGTGCGCTGATAACAGAGGCTACTCCAGACGTACATGGGCAATATCCATGACAGAAAGATTAGCACGACCAGAGAGAGGATCACAATAGGCCAATTCCACTGGCTCGGTGTTGAGAGCGTCAAAAGCAAGCCCTTCGCACCAAGGTATAGGTGCTTCGGGGATCGAAACACATCGGGACGCGGGAGTACGGAGGATAAATTCATAGCGCTGCGCCGTCGTTACACGAGAGCTGGCAGTGTCCGGGCAGTTGAGCTATGCCATGGATGCGGACAAGACGGAGTGTTTGCCGTAGTTTGAATGCTGATCAGTGATCTGATCATTTGATCTAGACAAGGACTTGCGTTTTGCTTTCGACCTTCCGCTTCCCCGTCGCTTTCTTTCACTGCCAGACGACTATGCGGCTCGACATTCTGAAATACGGCTGTTCAATGGCCACAGTTTGTGCTCCTAGGCATCCGATATATATCGCGATCCGAGCGCAGACCTTTGACGATTCGCGAATCGTCTCCGAGGAGTCGTCGCGTCCCCAACGCGTCCCTCACAAGTCCCTCAGCCCGATTCTTCCTCGCAAGCAATTGTCTAACCTCTGGCAACATTGGTATCTTCACATCTGTGTATATCCTGATGTACCTGACGTAATCTTCGACGACAGCAAAGAAGACTCGGAAGCGGCTCCACATGGCAGACAGAGTTTCGTTGACAAGAAAAACAAACGGAGTCGCGATCAAGAATATCGATGCCAGTTTTCGCAATATTCTTGTCCGGCTACGATGCCGAGACATTCGGGTTCTATCTCTGCAAGTACGAACGAGGTAATCAAATATTTAAACGAGGAGATATTATTCGATAATCATGCATATAGGTGCGAACATCCTTGATCGTTGAATTTCTCTTGGATAACTCTTAGACCTGCGCACATTGGACTCATTGTTCAAATATCGCAATCCACTTCCTTTCTTCCGTGTCAACGGAATTGACAGGCTCTTAGCTGGGAGCTATTCTATCAAGATATTGTCGCAGCCACCACTTTTCGCATGACCCCTGGCAAAACGCCTTGAATTTAAACGCCCCCGGCCCTGCTCAGACATGTGAAAGTCGATTTCCGCTGGACGCAAATCATCTTACTGGGGATGGTCGATATCAGATGATGTGGGAAGATAACCACGTGCGCGAGCCACGCATGGTATCTGAGTCAACTCTCTCTTCAAAGTTTCTTACGCCCGTCGCTGCATCGTGGAGTCGACGGTGAAAAATCCAAGTGTACCCGAAAGGTGAGCACAGGTGAGCACTGGCCGTGGCTTTTTCGTTACGACCATCATCTTCCCGAGCTTGTGAAGATCTTCCTGCCAATTGATTCTCGATATTAATAATCCTTTAATTCATGGTCACCGGGTCAGACCACGCAGGTCATGGCTCACAAGACCGTCGACCATGCGCACAGCCCTGGAACTACCACAGGAACTTGCTTGCTCTTCGCGTCGTTCTACCCAAGACTTACATCCACAATGCCCCCTGGCCGTGTCTTGCTCGGCCTTCTAGCCGTCGTTTTCGTGTCGGCTCAAACCGTGACCCTGGACCCCACTATTTTCTACAACGTCAGACGTGCGTGCGCTTACTTTGCCAGTGCCTCAGGGTACCGCTCAGACATTGGACAGTGAACGGAGGGAAGGTTTCGGGATGTTCCCCGTTGGACAACATGCTAAGCAACCAGGGCTGTGACAGCGTCGTCCAGGATCTTTGGGTTCGGAGTTCATATGATCGGACCTTGACCTAGCCTAGCTCATTCATGCTTTGCGCTTTATCTAGTATCAAGATGACGAGTCCCACAATCAGCGCTATCGATTCGTTCCTGTCCCACAGACCACCAATACGTTCAACATCATTTCAGGTCTTCTCGGAGCTTATTTTATTCGTGTCGCCGTCTGATTCCCTGTTCCCAGGTTGTCAACAGTATCTTAGCTGCCAAACGTGCGATGGACAAAGTACCACCGATCTGTACACCATGGATGATGGCTCAGGTCGTCAGAGGCCAGTCACTAGCTCGCCTAGTTTGTCACTGCTTCACGGACTTGCAGATGGATCCTCGCACCTGTGACTGGTGTCGCCAATACCTATACTATCAGAGTGGCTGGTGGTAGAGATGCGTCCTGCGGAACGTACCTGTCGACGGGATCCCAATGCACCGACACATATGTCGATCTTTTCACCAGTGATGATGGCTCAGGTTCGCGTTATCTGAGCGACTTTTGCGCAATCTGATCCAAAGCTGATCCCATAAAGGTCGACAACGATGGACTCTCACTCCCGTGACTGGCGCAGGGGGATCCTTGCCATGTAAGATCTCTCGAATACGATTATAACCTCGCACTCATAACGGAGACAACAGTGGAACCATTCAAGTACACCGAGCTTCCTCTTGGGGCGATAAAACCTTCAGAGAATTCGTGGTTGAAGAACCAGCTCGTAGCCCAGGCTAACGGCCTCCACGGGAACCTCCAAAATTTCTGGCCGGCCGTTCAGACCTCCGCTTGGCTTGGTGGTGCCGACTATAATTCCCTTCAGTGAGTATTTCCAACCGTCATCCCGCAGTTGTCTTGACTTGTTACTTTTTTTCAGCGAGAGTGGTTCATACTGGTAATATCGACTTCGCCAACCCGTTCAGTCGAAGTTAATTTATTGCAGGCTTAATGGGATTGTCCCAACTGCCTTTCAACTCAACGATCAACGTCTTCTAGGCGACGTTGCTGGCTGGGTGAACTACATTGTCTCCGGTCAAGGCGCTGATGGTTGGATCGGTCCTGACAGCAACCCTCGTGTCCTTTGGGGAACTTATCCTGCCGTCTTGGCCCTCCGGGTATGTTGGCTACCATTCGCGGTTACCGATCGTCTGATCTCACCCATAGCAATACGCGCAAGCGAACTCGACAGCAGCACCCACCATCTACAACGTCCTGGACAAGTACTTTGTCCTTATGAACGATATGATCTCCGAGAGCGGAACTGGTCTGGAAGAATGGGGTATTCACCGATGGCAAGACGTGTCCATTGTTGCTCAGTGGATGCTCGAGGTTCATCCTAATGGTCGTGTAAGCCCTCCATTTTTAATGCGCCACAAACGCAGCCGTTGACTTTTTTTTTCTAGGAAACGATGTACTTGAATTTGCTCAAGCTCCTGCGATACTTTGGCACGAACTGGACGTACTTTTTCTCCGACGGCGTTTTTCCGACTGACGCTATCAACCACGTCGATATCAATTTCCACGGTGTGAACGTTGCCCAAGCGATCAAATCTGAGGCTGTTGCCTTCCGGTTCACTCGTAATACAACTGATGTCGATTCAACTCGTAACCGCATCAACACCCTCGACGAGTACCACGGTCGAGTTAGCGGTGTGTTTGGGGCAGACGAACATATGGCTGGCAAGATGCCCGAGCGAGGATCGGAGCTGGTGGGTCAAGAAACATTTTCGCTGGATTAATCTGATTGAGATCCTCAAGTGCATGGTGGTGGAAGAGATGTACAGCTTCGAATATGTATATACGGTTCTAGGAGACAACGCGTACGCCGACAGGGTCGAGAAGCTGGCTTTTAATGGTATGTTCGCTTTTTGCGGACTACTGCGTGACATTGACGCGTCCTTGCAGCTCTGCCTGCTACTTTATCGGCCAATATGTGGGAGCATCAATATCTGCAGCAAACGAACCAAATTCAGGCAGCGCACATGGATCCTAATCCTTTCGCTACGGATGGGGTGAATTAGGCTCTCTTCTGGGTTAGACAACCGCTGATAATTCCGATAGCCCGATTCAAGTACGTTCGGATTGGCGCCCAACTTCGTAAGTGCTGTATTTGAGAGGGCGTTGAAGACATCTGATCGTTCGTAGCCTTGTTGTACTGTCAATCACGGTCAAGGATGGCCCAAGTTCATTGTGCGTTTCCGCCAGCCTGTCACTCAGTTTCTAACCGTTCTTCCAGAGCCACTCGTATATGACCTCCGCAGACGCAAAAACGCTCTATCACGTCCTTCTTTCCCCCACAACCTTCTCATCGACTCTGTTCAACAACAACGCAGTCACAGTCAACGCTCAGACGAACTATCCCTTCTCGTCGACGATCAACTACTCTATCTCTGCCCAGCAAACATTCAGTTTCGGGATCCGGGTACCTGCCTGGGTTCCCTCTTCGAAGATATCCTACACGGTAGACGGCGGTTCGACTCAGACTGCTACGGCTAACAGCGCCGGCTACGTCCTTCTGAATATCGCTGCTGGGTCTCACACCGTCGCCGCCGTCATACCGATGAGCATCACGACGGAACAGACCGTTAACAATGCAGTGGCGGTATCGAGAGGACCGCTGGTATATTCATTGAACATCAATTTCAATACTACCGTTTTGGCTTCGTATGCGGTACGTCTATCATCTAGGATATTTTCCCCCATCTCATCTCACTATGACCTTGACCAGCTGAGCTCGAACGACCTCCAATACTCTCCGACGTCCGCCTGGCAATACGCGATTTCGACCGCCAATCTGGTTTACAACGGCGACTCTTCTGCGCTGCCGCAATATCCGTTCTCAGAGGATAATCCCATGGTCACTATATCGGCGAACGTATGCCCCATTGCTTGGGCTGTTGATTTGAATTCGGCTGCGGAGCCACCTTCTAGCCCCGCGCAATGTGCTGGTGGGCAGGTTCGCGTGGAGCTGGTGCCGTACGGGAACGCAAAGTTGAGGATGACGGAATTGCCCACTTTTTAGGTAGCGACTCATACAGTAGTTGGACATGTACACTAACGGAGACCTCATGTGCAAAGTAGCTATATTGATGTCCAATTTGAACCAACACAGTCCTATTGCTGTTGAACCACGGGGTTCGTTTGCACTGCTCGCAGGCGTTCTACGGTTTAGAAGCAACAGGAATTACGGCCATGGTGCGACCATCAGAGCTGTTTAGAGGGCCTTCCAAGGCTGTGTGTTGGAACTATAGTATATACACCACTCCGCTGGTTATTTGACGTCGTAGAGTAAGAGCGAAATGAGAGTTGCAAGGATGGGTTAACCCGAGATGAAAACAAAACGAAAGCCATTCATCTCGTCAATAGACCGGATATCACCTGTTGACATTTTTGACGTGGTGACAGATCTAAACCGTTTAAAACCCGATCCATACCAGTCCCTAGGTCCGCCGCCGTGCTGTGCCTTGGCTGCCGTTATTATACTCACTACGTTCAGGGATAGCCGCAGCACTGCATATCCAGAGATTGCCGTCTAGATGCCGCTAGATGCCGGCTAGCCGGTCTAGCGCACGTGCGGACATAGCCGCCTCAGTAACACGTAACCGCTATCAACGTGGTGAACGCAGTGACTAGCTGTGATTGGCAGAAGCTGTGAATTCAATCATCCTCTCTTCCCCACCATGACTTCACCCAGCGCAGCTGCATCGATTCGAGGCTCATCTCCAACGAATGCAACCCCAAGTGCATCTTCCGCCCGTGCGGATTGGCTTGATATCTCATTGCTGACGGCAAAGACAATCACCGCCGCAGCAGAATGTGTCCCCTTCCCCTACGTTAAAGCCGTGTGTGGAACAGCGGTGGCTCTTCTGGAAACCATTGAAGTAGGATGCTGGAGTTGTATGTAGAAAATTCAAGCTGATTTTGCATCTCACAGAAAGTCAAGAAGAATAGGGAAGACTGGAAGGAGCTTTGCGAAACCACCATGAATATCATTACCATTGTTCACAACCAGATACTGGCACATGGTGATTCTGGAGCCTCACAGTTCAAAAAGCTGTGTGAGGAGCTGGAAAAGTACATTCAGTCTTTTTCGGTCGAGATCCTCGCTTACTTGCATAGTTTTCTGCAGGAAGTGTATGATGCAGCACAGCTGTTTCAAAAAGAGCCCAACAGCTTTCGTGGTCAGATCAACAAAATTGTCAAGCTGAGGAGTACTGCAGATGAGATCAGCAAATATGGGAAAAGGATACAGGAATTACGGTCAAATTTTGTGGTATGTACATGCAATTCCAAGCGGGTATTCTCTGACAAACATTATAGCTTGCGGCAACAATGGAGATGAACTTTCACCTTGCCGAGGCTCTGCCAATAGCACCACTCAACAGTAATGTGTTGGTTTATCTGCGGAACTTAGTCTGATATTAATTTTCAGATGTCGTTGCAACTCAGGTTACCCAAAGTATCAACAGCTGTCCTCCACCATCCAGAATCTTTCATGGCCGAGAAACCATTCTGGCCAAGATGCACAGATATTACGCAGAGGACACAGGCAAACAGCGAATATTTCTTCTGCATGGACTTGGTGGTGCTGGAAAAACACAGATAGCTCTCAAGTTCATTGAGGAATCCTCTCAGTGAGTGATGATCATGAGTGAATGGCTTATGCCATCTGAATAAGTTCCCTGTCCACCAGATTCTCAGATGTGTTTCTCATTGACAGCAGCACTCCCAACACAATTGACACAGGCCTTATGAATATAGCTGTTTCAAAGAATTTTGGAAGCAATGCACAAGATGCCTTGCAATGGATCAGCAACACATCTCATGGATGGCTTCTCTTCTTTGACAATGCAGATGACCCAAAAATTAATTTGCACAACTATTTTCCTCGCTGCAAGCATGGAAATATTCTTATCACATCTAGGAATCCTGCGCTTGCTGTGTATGCTGGGGCACATACTGTGGTGTCTGACATGGAAGAAACTGATTCTGTGGAACTTTTGCTAAAGAGTGCTGCTCAGGATTCTACACCCCAGAACCAGGAAGTTGCCACAGAGATTGTCAAGGTTAGCCTGAGTTTCAGCAACCTGAAATTGATTTCAATTCAAATTATGTTTTAGGAACTGTGCTATTTTCCTCTTGCCATCATTCAGGCTGGAGCATTTATCTCAAAATCTGGAGCACTCAACAATTACTTGGCCCTCTATTCAGCTAACCGAGTCCAGTTACTGAGCGAAAAGCCAGCTCAAACTCATGATGATTATGCCTCAACAGTCTACACCACATGGCAGATTAGCTTTGAACAGCTCACTCCACCTGCAGCAACCCTTCTACAGCTTTGTTCCTTTTTGCATCATCAAGGGATCTCTGAGCAAATATTCAGCAATGCTTCTATGTATACTTTTCCACCCAATGGCCCATTGAAGGAGGAACTAGAGGGACCACTTGGAATTCTCTCTCAGTGTATGGACCCTGCCGGCAGCTGGGACTCATTGCGATTCATGGATTTGATAAATCAACTCAGAGCATATTCTCTGATCAGCTTTGACCCAGCGACAAAGATGTTTTCTATTCATCCACTGGTGCATAAATGGAGTCAGAGCACACTCACTGATCAAAGAGAATATCATTCACAAATGGTTGCTATCATCGGGATGTCACTTGCAGCCATCACACCAAAGACAAAATATGTGGCGGGTTTGCAGTTGTTGGCCCATCTTGATTCCTTGCTGCAGGGTGACCCAGTTATAGCAGTTGATTTTGGATTGCAATATGCAACTATATACAGTTATGCAGGCCAGCATCAGAAGGCAGAACCACTGGAACTGGCAGTTCTGCAGAGACGAAGGGACACTCTAGGGGAAGATCATCCAGACACCTTGACTGCCATGGACTATGTTGCCGAGACATATCATGAACTTGGTCGACTGCAGGAGGCAGAGGCACTTCAGAGTGTTTTCTTTGAAAAGCGAAAGGCCATTTTGGGAGAGGATCATCCAGACACCCTGCTTGCTATGGATAATCTTGCCAAGACATATCATCAACTCAGTCGACTGCAGGAGGCAGAGGCACTACAAATTGTGGTCTTGGAAAAACGAAGGGCTCTTTTGGGCAAGGATCATCCACAAACCCTGACTGCCATGGTTCATCTCGCTGGGACATACCGTCGACTTGGCCGAATGCGGGAAGCAGAGGCACTACAAATTGTGGTTGTGGAAAAGCGCAGGACCACTTTGGGGGAGGAACATCCAGATACACTGCATATAATGAATAATCTGTCATTGACATACTGCAACCTTGGTCAGCTGCAGGAGGCAAAGGCACTTCACAGTATTATTGTTGAAAAGCAAAAGACTGTTTTGGGAGAGGATCATCCAGAAACCTTGCGTGCTATGAGCATTTTCGCCATGATATGTCATCAACTTGGTCAACTGCAGGAGGCAGAGGTACTACAAATGGTGGTCTTGGAAAAGAGAAAGACCATTTTGGGCTGGGATCGCCCACATACACTGAATACCATGCTTCACCTTGCTGGGACATATCGTCGCCTTGGCCAAATGCAGGAGGCAGAGGCACTACAAATTGTGGTCTTGGAAAAGCACAGGACCAGATTGGGAGAGCAACATCCACAGACACTGGATACCATGAATGATCTGGCATTAACATACTGTGACCTGGGTCGACTGCAGGAGGCAGAGGTACTTCAAAGTCTTGTTTTCGAAACACGAAAGACCATTTTGGGAGAGGATCATCCAGTAACCCTGCTTGCTATGAGCAATTTCGCTGTGACATATCGTCAACTCAGTCGACCACATGAGGCAGAGGCACTACAGAGTGTGGTCCTAGAAAAGCGAAGGACCTTGCTGGGAGAGGAACATCCGCACACATTGGCTATCATGAATAATCTGGCATTGACATACTGTGACCTGGGTCAATTACAGGAGGCAGAAGCACTTCAAAGTGTTGTCTTCAAAAAACGAAATACCATTTTTGGAGAGGATCATCCAGACACCCTGATTGCTATGGGTAATCTCGCCAAGACATACTGTCAACTCGGTCGACTGCAGGAGGCAGAGGCACTTCAAAGTGTTGTCTTTGAAAAGCGAAAGACCCTTTTGGGAGAGGATCATCCAGACACCCTGCTTGCTATGTGCAACCTCAGCAAGACATATTGTCAACTCGGTCGATTGTGGGAGGCAGAGGTACTTCAAAGTGTCGTCATCAAAAATCGAAGGCCCATTTGGGGACAGGATCATCTACATGTAACGGCCTACCTATGCATATAGGCAGTTGTTCAACCAACTGCCTATGCACCACTTATTTTTCTGTTTACTCTTAGCTTCCAATTATGATTCCTACATTCGTACATATAACATGAATCACAATCTCTTTTTACATAATCATATATTTTGAGTAGTCTGGGCCTTTAGCCCGAATGGATATGTCTTCTACCCTCTACTACTGTACCATTTCAACCAAAGGTTCATGGTATGTCACCCGTCACCTCAATTATTCACTGCATTCAATATTCATTCCTTGGCAATCATGGGAAAGTTACCCTAAATGGTAAGCCAGCAGATGCTGGAGCGAAAATCTTTGTGTTTTTGGACCCATTTAGGCCCCAAAAACCATCCTCACTGTCACCTGAGTGAAATTGTTCAGTTCACAGCCCTCTATCACCCATCACCTGAGCCTTTGGTCGAAATGGTACAGTATCGCAAGCCTAAGCTTCACTCAGCTCAACTAGCTACCTGATGCCTCTCACAGGACAGCAGCTCAAGAGCCTCATGAAGTCAAGGTGCATAACCATTTAGCATAGTTGCTAACCCATTCCTTTCCCCCTATCCAGGACCTTAAATATTGAGACATGAAGACTGCTATGCCTAGGACTTTCCTTAGTATTTAGTAGTCTCTGGAGTAGGGTTCTACACCATACAGACTCACTGCTCTCCAGACACAGAGACTGCTACATCTAGGACTTTCCTTAGCATTTAGCAGTCTCTGGAGCAGGGTTCTACCCCAAACAGAGATACCCCAGCTCAACTAATGCTTGCCAGCACATCACCTCCAAGACCTACCCCAACTTTATATTTGTAGTGTAAGCCTTCGCAGCGAGTCCTACACTACACACACTTACAGCCATTTGCGGAGCATAGGGTGCAGTGCATTTGTTTTTTTTTTGTAAATTTTCACCAGAACAACCGTCCTGGTATTATTTCTCGACTGTTTCCCTCGGGAACATGCTCAGTCACTTTGTGCTGAGAATACAGAGGTCCTGGCATCTTGGGATTTCTTTTATGCACCCTGCGTTCATTTACTCAGCAAGTTTGGGCTATTTTTGGCTGTTAGAGTGCAGAACATGTCGCACGCGGGCTGTAGTCGTCCGACTGACCTAAATTTTTGATATGATGGACTTGATGGTATTACAGAGGGCCTAGAATACCGTGATAGTGAATGTGACCCATTCTTCAAATCTATACCTCAGAGGAGAACCAACTTGATATTGTGCTTGCCAAAGTGTATGATAGATATCAAAGACAGGTTTGCATTGAAAAGTCCACAATGGGTTCATAACACAAGACAAGAATGATAACCATGCACAAGTGGGATTTAAAATCCATCACTAATTGGAAAATGAGGGTTCGCCGCAATCACAATCATTCCCCTCGTTCCTGAACATCGGCATAACTACATTCAGTACACCAGCAGAGTCAACATGCTCATCCCACGTCATCATCTGAAACAGATTCCACCGACTGAACATGAATGTGACACTTGCAAAGTTCTTGCAGTTGCATCACAAGCAAGGAAATAAAAAGTGAAAAAAAATACACCACCCCACAGGTGACTTGAGCTCCACCAGGCTCGCAGGCACCACGAGCCACACAATCATTTAATGTTGATGATGATTACCTTGCCTTTATTGCAGTCACTGCCTCCCGGTCTGTCTGCAGCATCTGCCCTTTCCCCACTCTCAGCGCGTGCGAGGCCCCTACCCCCTGGTGATTGCACACGGCGGATGCAACAGCAATGCATCATGCATTGTGGAAACAAGGTGTGGTGGAGTGTCGTGCGAACAAGATCCCTATCTGGATCACGCAAGAAGGGCATCGTGTGCACGGCGGCGGGTAAGATGAGGCTCGCGGCCAACCAGGGTATTGGAGTCCACAACAGCTAAGGTAGGCGTCACACGCATTCATCGAATCACGTGCCCCATCGTGTGATGCCGCCTTCCGCCCTGTACTACTTAATCCCGCCACATTTGGAACACAATCTAAAACCATAGAAAGACTCGGATTGACCTTGGGAACAATCCTATGGTTTCAGATTTCAAGTATATACACTGGTTGAACATTTGGAGTTTTTCACTGGAAATATTGGTGAAAAACCTCCTTCATTTTTCACCCATCTTTCACCGAAAAAAGAGGTGAAAAATTCAAGCTTTTTTCATTACTTTTTTGACTGGAAACCAAGGTGTAAAATTTGAAATAAAGTTAGTGATTTTATTTGCAAGAGGAACAGCCATAATTCATGCACGTTCACACCTGAAAATGATGGTGAAAAATTCAAAACTTTGTTCACAACAATTTTCGCCACAAAAACCACAATAAAATGTGTGAGTAATGTTAGGTGAAAATTTGTGTAAAACTTGAAACCCTGGATCGAGGTTTTCAATCCTTTCTCACCATCTTTTTTTCCACTTTTTCACTGGAAAACGAGGTGAAAAAGCTACCTTATTTTTTTTCACATTTTTCAGTGTAAATACAAGTGAAAATGTCAAAATATTTTCCTGGCATTTCCCACCAGCAATCAAGGTGAAAAATGTGAAATAGGGTTCAATACTTTTCTTCAGACATCTTCAGAAAAAAAGCACAGAAAACAGCTTTTAAATTGGTCACTTGAAGATACAAAATCATGACTTTTGCAAGCATTTCCTCTCCGGCGAGGCAAGAGTGGCATGGATTTCGGGTCCCTGACCTGTTTCACACTCAGATAGATCTACCAAGCCTTGAGCCAAGCCACAACATCTGTCAGCCTCTGCAAAGTCCCATGGATATAATATCCGTGGTCAAACTGAGCCAAAATCATGACTTTTGCGGGAATTTTCTCTCCGCCGAGGCAACGGGGGCATGGATTTCTGGTCTGTGACTTGGTTCACACTCACACGAATCCACCAAGCCTTGAGCCAAGCCAAAACACCGATCAGCCTCTTCAAATTCCCACGGATATAATATCCGTGGCCAAACTGAGCCAAAATCATGACTTTTGCGGGCATTTCCTCTGCGGCGACGCAAGAGTGGCATGGATTTCTGGTCTGTGACTTGTTTCACACTCACACAAATCCACCAAGCCTTGAGCCAGGCCTAAACACCCATCAGCCTCTTCAAAGTCCCATGGATATAATATCCGTGGCCAAACTGAGCCAAAATCACGACTTTTGCGGGCATTTCCTCTCTGGCGAGGCAACAGTGGAATGGATTTCGGGTCCCTGACCTTTTTCACACTCAGATAGATCTACCAAGCTTTGCGCCAAGCCGCAACATCTGTCAGCCTCTTCAAAGTCCCATGGATATAATATCCATGGCCAAACTGAGCCAAAATCATGACTTTTGCAGGCATTTCCTCTCCAGTGATGCAACGGGGGCATGGATTTCTGGTCTGTGACTTGTTTCACGCTCGCACGGATCCACCAAGCCTTGAGGCAAGCCACAACATCTGTCAGCCTACTCAAAGTCCCATGGAGATAATATCCGTGGCCAAACTGAGCCAAAATCATGACTTTTGCGGGCATTTCCTCTCCGCCGAGGCAATGGGGGCATGGATTTCTGGTCTGTGACTTGTTTCACACTCACACGAATCCACCAAGCCTTGAGGCAAGCCATTTCCTCTCTGCCACGGATATTATATCCGTGGGACTTTGAAGAGGCTGACAGATGTTGTGGCTTGGCTCAAGGCTTGGTAAATCTGTCTGAGTGTGAAACAGGTCAGGGACCCGAAATGCATTCCACTGTTGCCTCGCCAGAGAGGAAATGCCCGCAAAAGTCATGATTTTGGCTCAGTTTGGCCACGGATATTATATCCATGGGACTTTGAAGAGGCTGATGGGTGTTTGGACCTGGTTCAAGGCTTGGAGGATCCGTGTGAGTGTGAAACAAGTCACAGACCAGAAATCCATGCCCTGTTGCCTTGCCAGAGAGGAAATGCCCGCAAAAGTCGTGATTTTGGCTCAGTTTGGCCACGGATATTATATCCGTGGGACTTTGAAGAGGCTGATGGGTGTTTTGGCTTGGCTCAAGGCTTGGTGGATTCGTGTGAGTGTGAAACAAGTCGCAGACCATTGCCTCGGCGGAGAGGAAATGCCTGCAAAAGTCATGATTTTGGCTCAGTTTGGCCACGGATATTATCTCCATGGAACTTTGAAGAGGCTGACAGATGTTGTGGCTTACCTCAAGGCTTGGTGGATCCGTGCGCCCGTGAAACAAGTCACAGACCAGAAATCCATGCCCCCGTTGCATCACTGGAGAGGAAATGCCCGCAAAAGTCGTGATTTTGGCTCAGTTTGACCATGGATATTATATCCATGGGACTTTGCAGAGGCTGACAGATGTTGTGGCTTGGCTCAAGGCTTGGTAGATCTGTCTGAGTGTGAAACAGGTCAGGGACCCGAAATCCATGCCACTTTTGCCTCGCCGGAGAGGAAATGCTTGCAAAAGTCATGATTTTGTATCTTCAAGTGACCAATTTAAAAGCTGTTTTCTGTGCTTTTTTTCTGAAGATGTCTGAAGAAAAGTATTGAACCCTATTTCACATTTTTCACCTTGATTGCTGGTGGGAAATGCCAGGAAAATATTTTGACATTTTCACTTGTATTTACACTGAAAAATGTGAAAAAAATAAGGTAGCTTTTTCACCTCATTTTCCAGTGAAAAAGTGGAAAAAAAGATGGTGAGAAAGGATTGAAAACCTCGATCCAGGGTTTCAAGTTTTACACAAATTTTCACCTAACATTACTCACACATTTTATTGTGGTTTTTGTGGCGAAAATTGTTGTGAACAAAGTTTTGAATTTTTCACCATCATTTTCTGGTGTGAACGTGCATGAATTATGGCTGTTCCTTATGCAAATAAAATCACCAACTTTATTTCAAATTTTACACCTTGGTTTCCAGTCAAAAAAGTAGTGAAAAAAGCTTGAATTTTTCACCTCTTTTTTCGGTGAAAGATGGGTGAAAAATGAAGGAGGTTTTTCACCAATATTTCCAGTGAAAAACTTGAAATGTTCAACCAGTGATAGTCTCAAAAAAATGTTTTTATCACTTTTTTAGAAAGTGCCCCAAATGTGAATTGGAGAACGCTCACAGCAACTTGACTTTTTGCGCTTCCCAATAAGGAAGTTCCGATCACGGATCAGTATCACATGACCTATTTGTCAGCCCTTTTCTCATTTCTTTTCCTTGCCACCACATTTCCTCGCCGATTTCACGCGACATTCACACATTTTGCTCATTCCCAAGACTAAAAACAATCTAGAACAAAAAATCTTGGTGTATTGGGAATGTTGGGGATATGCGAAGCGGATTTATTGCATGTTCCCAGCATCATCAAAGGAGGAGGACTTGGAAAAGGATATGTTAGAAGCACTTGATTCAGTTCCGCTTGCTTCTATACACCGTTTTGCTGTCCGGTGGTCAAAGGTTTGCCAACACATATTTCCACGGGCTCGATGGAGCAGATGCAGCATGGGCAAACAAGAAATATTGGGTCCATAGAACTTTACCTCCCCACTTTCGTGATGATTTACGAAGGCGGAAGGGTATTTCATAGTTTAAAAATGTTTACACTGTCCTGATAGTCGAGATACAAGTTTTTTTAAAAACGATCCAAAAGTTCGCGCTTTCCTACGTTACTGTCACACATCAGTCACATTACACATGATTCGATGGATGCGCGCGATGCCTACCTTACCTGCCGCGTGTTGTTAAACAGGACATCGAGCTTGCACGCACATGTGATTTTTGCACTTGATGCACTCTTCCTCTAAGTGCTTCGCACGTTGTTGTTGTCGCTGTGGAGGTACGCGTTGGCGGTGACTGAGCAGAATGGGCCGACCAGCACCACACAATGGTTTAGTATGAACGTGCCCACCGTGAGCTAATTGCGAAGCTGCAGCCAAGCTGGCGGGCGGCGTCGTGACTCTGCAGTGGGGGTCAGTATCTCATTCCGAGTCGTTTGAGGATTTAAAAATGAGAAACGCACCGCGAGGAAACAATCAGTGCGACTGGAATCGGCGCGCACCGGTTAAGAACTGCCACTGCCCGCCGTTTGGCCTGGAAAGGGACCCCAAGTTGACCCCAAGGCTCGGATGTGTTGAGCCGAGTCGACGGTGTTGTGGGTTGCGCTGGGGGCCGAATGACAGCATACGAAGGCAG
This sequence comes from Mycena epipterygia, assembly GCA_029281465.1. Taxonomy (NCBI): domain Eukaryota; kingdom Fungi; phylum Basidiomycota; class Agaricomycetes; order Agaricales; family Mycenaceae; genus Mycena; species Mycena epipterygia. The sequence continues at coordinate 439,736 of JARJCQ010000058.1, read as the reverse complement.
TTGGACAAAGGGGGAGTAGATAGGAACTACGAGATAGTATTCAAGGAAACCTGGGCTTGCAATGGCTTGCCAGAAGCTGAAGAGCGCGTAAGGCGAATTGTTTGCTTGTGATGATCTTACAAGGTGCTTACAAAGCTCTTATTAGTAATGTGACACTCTTGTAAGAGGTTTTTCGTTTTTCTGACATAAGATATCCCGGATACGATTATAACCTCGCATTCATAACGGAGACAATAGTGGAACCATTCAAGTACACCAAGCTTCCTCTTGGGGCGATAAAGCCTTCAGAGAACTCATGGTTGAAGAACCAGCTCGTGGCCCAGACTAATGGCCTCCAGGGAACTTACCGCATCAACATCCTTGACCAGGACCACAGTCGAGTCAGCGGTGTGTTTGAGGTAAACGAACATATAGCTGGCAAGATGCCCGAGCGAGGATCGGAGTTGGTGGGTCAAGGAATTTTTTTCCTGGATTAATTTAATCGAGATCCTCAACATCAGGAAAATGTTTTTCATCTGGCAGAGCTGGTGCCAACTCTGCCAACACTTTCAACATGCCAGAATGTGAGCTGGCAGCATATAAAGATAGCCTATGCCAGAATATATTCTGGCAGCCATCTTCGCCAGTTTTTTTTCTGGTACCAGAATCTTGGCCAGAATCTCTGCCAGGATCGCTGCCAGTATATACGGCTCTACCATATTGTGGTCATGTACCCATATAATCACGCATTACGATGAAATAGGACAATAATAGCATTCATTTACACCCCACAGAGTGTGAAACAAGTGAACTAGTATATACTACAGCGGTGGCTACCAGTGGCTATTTACTAAGGAACTTACGACACCATTAGAAACAATCGAAACTAAGGAAGGGATAAACTCACCTCATCATCTGAGATGATAACAAGAGAACGGGTGTCCGGACCGGCACACTCGGCCCAGGGAACAGTGCGAAGGCCTGCTCCAGCTTGCGGCTTCCAGGCAAAGCTAGATGGAACAGGAACAGGTGCCATCAGGAATCTGTACGTCAATGAGGCAATGCACTCACCAGTGTACACAACTGTTCCCACTCCGAATCGCGCTTGATGATTACCAGAATGGGAAGCACAGCATGAGGCGCAGACAAGGAGCATGAGTATAAGATAATCACAGGCAGCGGTTGCACAGACAAAGAGGCCCAAGAAGTCGGCACAGAATGCGGGGTCACGTGGAATGCTTGCAGCCTTGAGAGATTTGCAGATAGAGAGCAGATAGAGAATTGAAAGGCTAGCTTGAAGATCTTGAAACAAAACTTGAGGTCTTGAGGTATAATGGGGACAGGGAGCCAGACGAAGTAGGGGAAGTGGGAAGAAAGGAAGAAAGAGGTGTCGACGTGGCAAGCACTGACAGCTGCCAACGATCACGGCATTTGATGTGATTGATCGGAGTTTCAATTGACTTAGTGGAATTTGAAGTCGGCGATCGGGATATTTCTTTACAGCCCAGATCCGCAATATTATTATTAGGAAATATGTCACGCTGATATAATTCTGTCCACTGGTCTCCACTGGTACCCAAATTCTGGGATGCAGGCCAGAGGTTTTGCCTCAGATGTCATAAATAGTAGTCTCGTTCCCGCCGTTATAGGGCAACTAGCTCGCTGCGCTCGCGGGCCACTTACACATAGTACTATTTATAATGTTCAAATGATACCGAGGCAGATTTTGATGGAAATTTGATGGGGGAGCGTTGCCCTATAACGTCTGGTGCAGTTTGATTGGAGAGGCTGCGATCAGGTCACGCTTGGCACCTCGCGTGATACAGCGTGACATTTCGCCTCAGACACGCTGTGGCGCCATGCTTTCCAAAGTCCAGCCAAATTGCACCAAAGGGTGCCTCATTAATATGATGAAGGCCTTCGTCAAAATTGTGGCAGAAGGGGGGCCTTTTGCGCAACAGAGAAACTCCATGGAGGGACGGCACGTCGGTGACACTACGTTACCCGACGTTATGATCGTGACCAAAATCACGGATCGCAACATTCTCGATAGAAATGCACCAGATGTTAGGGCGGTGATCTCGCGGCTGTTTTCCCATCAATTTCTGCCTCAAATTTCGAAGTCCGCTGATCCCCCCCGCACCGCCCTAACATCTGGAGCCGAGATTACATAAATAGGAGTGCTGGTTTCTTTCTTGAGTCAGATATTGTACTATTTCGACCGTAAGTTCCCACTATGTCACCCATAACCTAACATGTTCATTTTTCAAGGTGTTCAATCACATCAAATTTGCCATACTATATTATCCCGACCTGCCACGATATAATATTCTGGCCAATGTCCACATTCTGGCACTTGGATTAAAAAATGGCAGATCTGGCGAGTTTGCTGAGCTGGCATGAGCTGGCGGCTGAGGCTCCAGGTGCGCCAGATGTGCCAGCTATGCCAACTACTGCCAGACGAAAAACATTTTCCTGATGAAGTGCATGGTGGTGGAAGAGATGTACAGCTTCGAATATGTGTATTCAGTTCTCGGAGTCAACACATACGCCGACAGGGTTGAGAAGCTAGCTTTTAACGGTATGTTCGGTTTTGTTGCAGATTGCCACATGACATTGACGCGTCCTTGCAGCTCTGCCTGCTACTTTGTCTGTCAATATGTAGGAGTACCAATATCTGCAGCAAACGACCAAATTAAGGCAGCGCACATGGATCCTAATCCTTTCGCTACGGACGGGGTATGTCTCGCTCTCTTCTGGGTTCGACAGCCGTTGATAGCCCGATTCAAGTACGTTCGGATTGGCGCCCAACTTGGTAAGTGCTGTATTTAGGCGGGTGTTGAAGTCATCTCATCATTCGTAGCCTTGCTGTACTGCCAACCACGGTCAAGGATGGCCCAAATACTAGTTCATTGTGAGTTTCCGCCGCCCCACCATTCCTCCAGAGCCATTCGTATATGATCTCCGCAGAGGCGAAAACGCTCTATCACGCCCTTCTTTCCCCGACAACCTTCTCCTCGACTTTGTTCAACAACAACCTAGTCACAGTCAACGCCCAGACCAACTATCCATTCTCGTCGACGATCAACTACCATATCTATGCCCAGCAAGCATTCACTCTGGGGATCCGCATGCCTGCCTGGGTTCCGTCTTCGCAGATATCCTACACCGTGGACGGTGGTTCGACCCAGACTGCGACGGCAAATACGTCCTCTTGAATATCGCTGCTGGGTCTCACACCGTTGCCGCCGCCATCCCGATGAGCATCATGACAGAACAGACCGTTAACATCGCAGTGGCAGTATCGAGAGGCCCCTTAGTAGTATATTCATTGAACATCAATTTTAATACTATCGTTTTGCCTTCTTACGCGGTACGTTTATGATCTAGGATATTCTTTCACCATCTCATCTCATTATGACCTTGACCAGCTGAGCTCGAACGACCTCCAATGCGCTCCGACGTCCACCTGGCACTACGCGATTTCGACCTCAATCTGGTTTACAACGGCAACTCCTCTGTGCTGCCGCAGTATCCGTTCTCAGAGGATAAACCCATGGTCACTATATCGGCGAACGTATGCCCCATTGCTTGGGCTGTTGATTTGAATTCGACTGCGGAGCCACCTTTTAGCCCCGCGCAGTGTACTGGTGGGCAAGTTCTCATGGAGCTCGTGCCATATGGGAGCGCGAAGTTGAGGATGTCGGAATTGCCCACGTTCTAGGTAGCGCCTCCTATTTGGACATGTACCACTAACAGAGACCGATGCAAAGTAGCTAAATTGATGTCAAATTTGAACCGACGCGTGCAATTGCTCTTAAGCCACGGGATTTGTTTGCACTGCCCGCAGTCGTTCTGCGGTTCAGAAGCAACAGGAATTCCGGCCGTGGTGCGAGCATTAGACCTGTTTGGGATTGGTTCAGGGGCTTCCAACTGTGTTGGAACTGTAATGCATGTACACTTTACTGATTATGCGACGTCGAGGAAGAAGAGCTAAATGAATTACAAGGATGGGGTTAACCGGAGATGAAAACAAAGCGAAAACCATTCATCTCGTCGATAGACCGGATATTACCTCTCTTTGACATTTTTGACGTGGCGACAGATCTAGCGACGTTCTGGCTTTGGCTTGGCCTGGAGCCATGGCTTTGGCCTGGCTTTGGCTTAAAAAATCCCGAGCCAGGCCAAAAGTCAGCCTCTGGCTCAGCTCGGCTTTGGCCTGAGAGCCACCGAGCCGCGGCTTTTGGGGGGGATTTGATGCCCATTCGTGGCTTTGGCCTGGCAAAATCTCAGGCCAGGCCAAGACCAGCCCTTGCCGAAGCCAGCCAAAGCCAAAGCCAAGCCAGATCTAAACCGATCCATACCAGTCCCTAGGTCCGCGGCCGTGCGGTGCTTTTTTTATATTGGCCGTGCTTGGCGGAACAATAGTTGTGGAATCAAGCATCCTCTTCCCCACCATGACCTCACCCGGCAGAGCAGCATCGACTCGAGGCTCATCTCCAGCGAGTGCAACTTCAAGGGTATCTTCCGCCCGTGCAGATTGGCTTGAGATCTTGCTGCTGTCGGCAAAGACAATCACCGCCGCAGCGGAATTTGTCCCCTTCCCCTACGTCAAAGGGGTGTGTGGAACAGCTGTAGTTCTCCTGGAAACCATTGAAGTAGGATGCTGGAGTTGTGCTTAGAAAAATTAAACTGATTGTGCATCTTATAGAAAGTCAAGAAGAATAGAGAAGACTGGAAGGAGCTTTGCGAAACCACCATGAATATTATTACCATTGTTCACAACCAGATACTAGTGCATGGTGATTCTGGAGCCTCACGGTTCAAAGAGCTGTGTGAGGAGCTGGAAAAGTACATTCAGTCTTTTTCGGTCGAGATCCTCGCTTACTTGCATAGTTTTCTGCAGGAAGTGTATGATGCAGCGCAGCTGTTTCAAAAAAAGCCCAAGGGCTTTCGTGGTCGGATCAACAAATTGTCAAGCTGAGGAGGACTGCAGATGAGATCAGCAAATACGGGAAGAGAATACAGGAGTTACGGTCGAATTTTGTGGTATGTGCATGCAATTGCGAGCGGGCATTCTCTGACAAACATTATAGCTTGCGGCAACAATGGAGATGAACTTTCACCTTGCCAAAGCTCTGCCAATAGTGCCACTCAACAGTAATGTATGGTTCTATCTTCAGAATATGGTCGAATATTAGTTTTCAGATGTCGTTGCAGCTCAGGTTACCCAAAGTATCAACAGCTGTCCCCCACCATCCAGGATCTTTCATGGCCGAGAAACCATTCTGGCCAAGATGCACAAATATTACATGCAGGACACAGACAAACAGCGAATATTTCTTCTGCTTGGACTCGGTGGTGCTGGAAAACACAGATAGCTCTCAAGTTCATTGAGGAATCCTCTCAGTGAGTAATAATTATGGGTGAATGGCTGATGCTGTCTGAATAAGTTCCTTGTCCACCAGATTCTCAGATGTGTTTCTCATTGACAGCAGCACTCCCGACACAATCGACACAGGTTTCATGAATATAGCTGTTTCAAAGAATTTTGGAAGCAATGCACAAGAGGCCTTGCAATGGATCAGCAATACATCTCATAGATGGCTTCTCTTCTTTGACAATGCAGATGACCCGAAAATCAATTTGCACAACTATTTTCCTCGCTGCAAACATGGGAATATTCTTATCACCTCCAGGAATCCTGGGCTTGCTGTGCATGCCGAGGCACACACTGTTGTGTCTGACATGGAAGAAACTGATTCTGTGGAACTTTTGCTAAAGAGTGCTGCTCAGGATTCTACACCCCAGAACCAGGAAGTTGCCACAGAGATTGTCAAGGTTAGCATGAGTTTCTCCAACTTGAAATTGATTTCAATTCCAAATATGTTTCAGGAACTGTGCTATTTTCCTCTTGCCATCATTCAGGCTGGAGCATTTATCTCAAAATCTGGAGCACTCAACAATTACTTGGCCCTCTATTCAGCTAACCGGGTCCGGTTACTGAGCGAAAAGCCAGCTCAAACTCATGATGATTATACCTCAACAGTCTACACCACCTGGCAGATTAGCTTTTAACAATTGACTCCACCTGCAGCAACCCTGCTACAGCTCTGCTCCTTTTTGCATCATCAAGGGATCTCTGAGCAAATATTCAGCAATGCTTCTATGTACACTTTTCCAGCCAATGGCCCATCAAAGGTGGAACTACAGGGACCACTTGGAATTCTCTCTCAGTGTGTGGACACCACCGGTAGTTGGGACTCATTGCGATTCATGGATTTGATAAATCAACTCAGAGCATATTCTTTGATCGGCTTTGACCCAGTGACAAAGATGTTTTCTATTCATCCACTGGTGCATAACTGGAGTCAGAGCACACTCACTGATCACAGAGAATATCATTTGAATATGGTTGCTATCCTAGGGATGTCATATGCAGCCATCACACCAAAGGCAAAATATGTGGCCAGTCTGCAGTTGTTAGCCCATGTCAATTCCTTACTGGAGGGTGCCCCAGCTATAGCAGTTGATTTTGGGCTGCAATATGCAACTATATACAGTTATGCAGGCCAGCATCAGAAGGCAGAACCACTGGAACTGGCAGTCCTGCAGAGACGAAGGGACACTCTAGGGGAAGATCATCCAGACACCTTGACTGCCATGAACTATGTTGCCGAGACATATCATGAACTCGGTCGACTGCAGGAGGCAGAGGCACTTCAACGTGCTTTCTTTGAAAAGCGACGGACCATTTTGGGAGAGGATCATCCAGACACCCTGCTTGCTATGGATAATCTTGCCAAGACATATCATCAACTCAGTCGACTGCAGGAGGCAGAGGCACTACAAATTGTGGTCTTGGAAAAACGAAGGGCTGTTTTGGGCAGGGATCATCCACATACACTGACTGCCATGGTTCATCTCGCTGGGACATATCGTCGACTTGGTAGAATGCAGGAGGCAGAGGCACTACAAATCGTGGTCATGGAAAAGCACAGGACCACTTGGGGAGAGGAACATCCAGATACACTGCATATAATGAATAATCTGTCATTGACATACTGCAACTTGGGTCGACTACAGGAGGCAAAGGCACTTCACAGTATTATCGTCGAAAAGCAAAAGACAATTTTGGGAGAGGATCATCCAGAAACCTTGCATGCTCTGAGCAATTTTGCCATGACATATCATCAACTCGGCCGACTGCAGGAGGCAGAGGCGTTACAAAAATTGTGATCTTGGAAAAGCGAAGGGCCGTTCTGGGCAGGGATCATCCAGATACACTCACTGCCATGCTTTATCTCGCTGGGACATATCGTTGACTTGACCGAATGCAGGAGGCGGAGGCACTACAAATTGTGGTCTTGGAAAAGCACAGGACCAGATTGGGAGAGCAACATCCACAGACACTGACTACCATGCATGATCTGGCATTAACATACTGTGACCTGGGTCGACTGCAGGAGGCAGAGGCACTTCAAAGTGTTGTCTTCAAACAGCGAAAGACCATTTTTGGAGGGGACAATCCAGTAACCCTGCTTGCTATGAGCAATTTTGCTGTAACATATCATTATCTCGGTCAACTGGAGGAGGCGGAGGCATTGCAAGTTGCGGTGCTAGAAAAGCGAAGGACCGTTTTGGGAGAGGAACATCCGTACACACTGGCTATCATGAATAATCTGGCATTAACATACTGTGACCTGGGTCGACTGCAGGAGGCAGAGCTGCTTCAAAGTGTTGTCATCAAAAAAAGAAATATCATCTTTGGAGAGGATCATCCAGACACCCTGATTGCTATGGCTAATCTCGCTAAGACATACCACCAACTCGGCCGACTGCAGGAGGCAGAGGCACTTCAAAGTGTTGTCTTTGAAAAGCGAAAGACCCTTTTGGGAGAGGATCATCCAGACACCCTGCTTGCTATGTGCAACCTCAGCAAGACATATTGTCAACTCGGTCGATTGCGGGAGGCAGAGGCACTTCAAAGTGTTGTTGTTGAAAATCGAAGGGCCATTTGGGGAGAAAATCATCTACACACACTTGATAGATAGATATGTTAGCTTGGGAGCATTCAATAAGTATGACGAGTAAACAATAAGAAAGGTATAACTCACCTCAGTCATATCTGACTGAGGGAGAAATGGTGTTGTGGTACGGGCCATGATGTCAATGAAATCAGACTCCATATAAAATTTTTATTAGCTATCATAAAGTGCTACCAAGCCTTGACCAAGAATTTCGGACCTTGGCCAACTGTATCAGTTTGAGCTCAATTTGTCTTGCTATGCAGCAGTTGCACTCACAGTATAAACTATAGGTTAATGTCAGGACAACAATAGTCCACTGCTAGCACAGTTCTGCAGAGATATGGAACCGAGCTAAGAATGTGCGAAAAGATAAAAAAAGTTACAACACTATCCAGCCATCACTTAACCCCGAGTCGAACGGCTTTGTCTACTGAACTATGCATTAACCCCGATAATGTATACAGATGTGCACGTGCTACCGAGCCTTCCCCCACATTTCGGGATGTATCCAACGTACCCTGGGATGGTTTGAGTTTAAACCATGTTGTCTCCAATGATAACACTTGGTTTAAACCAGGCCTTGGTACTCTATAGGCTGCCTGTTATTCTGTAGTGGAACCAAGGTCAGTTCAAACCATGTTGGTTTAAAGGGTGGTTTGAACCGGTTTAAACCGTTTTTTGGGCTGTCTGTTGTTCTGTAGTGAAACCAAGGTCAGTTTGAACCATTTTTTAGGTTGACAGTGGTTCTGTGGTGAAACCAAGGTAGGTTCAAACCATGTTGGTTTAAACCAGTTTAAACCATTTTTTAGGTTGACAGTGGTTCTGTGGTGAAACCAAGGTAGGTTCAAACCATGTTGGTTTAAACCAGTTTAAACCATTTTTTAGGTTGACAGTGGTTCTGTGGTTTAAACTGGTAAATGGTTCAACCAACATGGTTCAAACCAACCTTGGTTTCACTACAGAACAACAGACAGCCTAAAAAATGGTTGAAACTAGTTTAAACCGGTTTAAACGAACATGGTTCAAACTGACCTTAGTTTCACTACACTACCTTGGTTTCACCACAGAACCACTGTCAACCTAAAAAATGGTTTAAACCAGTTTAACCCAACATGGTTCAAACCGACCTTGGTTTCACTACAGAACAACAGACAGCCTATAAAACGGTTTAAACAACATGGTTTGAACTGACCTTGGTTCCACTACAGAATAACAGGCAGCCTATAGGGTACCAAGGCCTGGTTTAAACCAAGCGTTATCGTTGGAGACGACATGGTTTAAACTTAAACCATGCTGTTGCTGATCCAACTGTCAGAGCTGGAGTTTGAACAATTGGTCTGGACTAAATCAGCTCGCAATTTTTGTCACAGTCTTAACTCTGGTTCAACGTTCATCAAATTCAATGTCAGGATGTTAGACATCGAAGAAGCACAGTCAAAGGAATGGCTCACCCAGACTAAGCGCAATTCAGCAGAAACTTGCTGGCTCGGGCCCGAGTCAAATGGGCATTTGTCTGCTTCACAATTGAGTCCAACGCGAAGAATCAAATGCAGATGCGCACCGCCAAGTACTTTCCCAACATGTTGGTCCTTGGTGCAGTTTGAACAATTCGACCAGTGCAGCCGGCGATTTTTGACACAGTTTCAACCATGGTTCAACGTTCAATATTCAATGACCGGAAGGAGCGGCTCACCCAGCGTAATTTTAAGGAAAGTTGCAGGATGTATCAAAAGGGCCGGCCAAAAAATTCACGAAATAGTCCACATGGGTCGGCCCCGAATCGAACGGGAGGGGTCTACTGAAATTGTCGCCAAAGTGGAAAATACTGATCGCAGATGCGCCGCGCGCTACCGACCCGTTCTTCTATTAAATCGGTCCTTGGTTAAGTGTTAGAATTCGGATCTTCACCAGAGCAGTCCGAGTCATTCGGCGATTTCTTCGAACCAGTGTTGTGTCAGGATGTCAAAATTTGATGCGTAGATGACTCACTAACGGACGCTTTGTGATACAAGAACGATATAAAAAAAATGCACGAAGACAATTTAGGGCCGGTGCTCGAGTCGAACGTTGTCCGCTGGAGATTTATCCGCTTCGATGAATCGAGCGCAGATGCGCACTGGTGTTATTAGGATGGGAGCAATTGAGGCAGAGAAAAAGAATGGCTCCTCACAGATGGCGGAATTTTACGGTGCTGGAAAAGGAGAACGGGTGGACGAGAAAGAAAAAAAGCCATTAAAGATATTCCATGGTTCGCACCCGAGTCGAACAGGCGTTGTCTGCTTTACACTCTTATTCGAGAATCGAACGCAGGTGCCCACCACGCGCTGCAAAGCCTTTCCTCCATTAAATCGGTCCTTGTCCAACTTTTAGAATTTGAACCTGCCTGGTCCGAACCAGAGTAGTTGGTGAGTCTGGGGACAAAGCTGGAAAGCTTGTGAGCTTGTGTTCTTGGGACGTAGGATGTGAAACTTTGTTCTTGGGATATTGGATGTGAAACTTTGTAACTTTGAAACACGGTGACAGCTTTCTGCGTTACGCCGTGCGGTGCTGAGGAGAATGGCAACAACGAGGGCGAAAAAGTACGAGACCTCAAGGAAAATGGCTCGGACCCGAGTGGAACGGGCGTTATCCGATTAACAGGTCCCTGACAGCAAGTACTTAAGTCGAATGCAGATGCACACCACGCGCTACTGAGCCTTTCCTCATAAGTTCGGTACTTATCCAGCGCTTGGAGTTTGAGCTGGTTTGTCTCGATGAACCAACTATGCGGAGATTTCCTGTAACCGTGAGGCGGTCCAGAAAATCGAGGCGAAGCGAGCCAAAAATGCGAAAGGGGAATAAAAAGCACAACCTGAGCGAACCCGAGTCGAACGGGCGGTCTCTAGTCAAGCAGTCTAAGTACCACAAGGTTGTCGGATCTGATTTATTTGTCGCGCCAGCTACATCATTGCCGACCAACATCACTACAAACTTAGTGCTAGGATCCAGAATTACAATTGTCGATGTTGCATCGGGGCGAGACTCTTCAAACCCCCGTGCTGCAGGTGTTGTTGGGCGAGCAGGAGAACGACAGGATCGGAGAGCTCGCTTCGATGTTCTACAAGTGTACAAAGTCGTCAGCTTTGCAATAGCCAATCGCTTCGTTGGGCGTACAGTGCATTCTCCGTTCTGGTTCGGGTTCGGGAAGACGAAGGTGCTGCTGGCGCATGTGGTGCCAGTGAACGAGCCGACACAATGTTCCACGGTGTCAGTGTCGACCTGCGAATTTAAAACTGTCAGGAGCTTGTATTTGGCGAGATGCAATTGGGCACACTCGCCCTGAAGGAGTTCTTGCCGCTGAAGGAATGGCACGAGTCGTCGCAGGGGACCACCAGTGCGGTACCCGCGCAGTTGAAGTTGCTGAACGCAGTGACCGAGGCGAGCGCAGGAGCAGCGGCGGCGGCGGCGAGGATTAGGGCGAGAAGCTTCATGTTCTGTGGTGCGGGCGAGTGGAAGAAATTTGGAGTAAGTAAAAGGTCATCGAGACCTTTATGGCCGATACTCGCGAGCACGGCAGTGTCACGCACTGATTAAGGTCCTTAGAAAAGATCCGAACAAAGCTCTGGCCGCCTGGCGCTTGACCTGGCGGTGATGGTATCCGGCATCATGGGAAGAGGATTTACATGGCATGCCCCCTAGGAACGTCTTACCGTTGGCTCCTTTGCTCCTTGATATCCTTGAAAACCAGCTGTTCAGTTTTTAGATCTGTCGTTCCAGCGAGCGCCGTGATATATCCTGGCAGACATCTCCTAATACTCTGACGAGCAACGGGATCTTCGAGACAGGGCTGGCTGTGGAGCCATCACACGGCGCGCATCTGATGGTGGACATGGATCGGTGCTGACGGCGTGAATACACCTTCACTGCGGGATTTATCTCAGAATGGTCCAACGAAACACTTCGCCAAGGATCTTCGGGTCGTCATCCGGCACCGTCCTGCAAGCTTCAGCAACATCTCGTTCGTGGGCGGGGTTGTGTGTCGTTCCCGCGTTTTCATTGATGATCAAGGGTTGAAATTCCCGAAAATCCCTGGAACCGGCGTTCGCGATTCGGATCGGCCATGTAATGCTGCCTGCCTACCTACCTACCCGCTGGAGAAGTCACTCGGCGAATATCGCCGAAGTGTAGTATTTTCATCTGAATAAGCAGTAGCTGAGAGCAGCGGCTACATTCCTAAATGAATTGGATGAATATTGCGGAGCGCGCCACGCTTCCAATACTGTATAATTTCGTTCAAATCGACCAGGGCAGCGAAGAATACACGATGACCACGTACACACGTTGTCGGTTGATCCGGGAGTGCGGTTGTCGTCTCGTATTTTTGCACTACTCTTGACCTGCGGCATGAGAACATGAAACACAACATAACGCGAGGAGAACATACACATGCCGCCAATTTCCGCCGGCTGTCCGACGCGTCCATGGGCCCGCCGAGTCTCCGTCAGCTATCGGTAGAGGGGTAGAGGATAGCTAGTATGACACTCACCTCCATCTAGTGGCGGCCGGGAGCGTGGAATCATGTTCAGGACAGAGCAATGAATATTACGAATATTAGATGAGCTTACTGACCGCATTTACGCGTAAGTATCTCGAGCTGGGAAGGTCGTCAACCTCCAATTTTGAAGTGCAAGAGCGGCGGTTTCGTTACCTGCCTGTGTGGCGAGATTAGCAATAGCGCCTTCATAGTTGAAAAATCCAACACTGAGGATCCCTGCAGCACGATGAGAACCAACGTTCACAGTTCAGATAGGGCGTTACTTTAATTCCGCGCGTGGTTGCTTGATGTTACCGTATACGCGCGTGAGCGCGTCAGGAGCCTCTTCTTCGCCGGAGCAGGGGGGTAGATAGAGACGGAGAGCGGGGAAATAGAGAGCGAGATGGCGAGAGAGAGTAGAGAGAGCGAGCGAGAGAGGGAGAGAGCTAGCGAAGTAGAGAGAGAGAGGAGATAGAGGGGTGGGATACATATATGTATAAACGGATAGATGGATGGATATATAGAATCGAAGATAGAGAGAGCGCGCACCTTGACCATCGCGGGCCACACCGCGTGTCGCGTGCGGCCCAGGTAGACGACGAGTTCTTGTTCTTTTGCTTCTCTTCACAGGCGGGGGTGCGGATGGGTACGTCGATCCATACGCTGGCATCGATGTCGATGTCGATGTAGACGTAGACGCAGATGAAGGTGTAGCAGAAGCGGAAATGAAGACCTCCACATCGGCCCTTTCCACGCGCCTAATGGGCTCTAGTAGGACCAGGTCGACGCCGTGCGGGCGGGCGAAGTGGCGCATGGAGGGGTGGTGAGGGCGGTGTCTGCGTTACTCGGAGAAGGTAGGGGGAAGGACGGGTCGAACGGGTGGGGGCGGCGCGCGGGTGTGGCTACTGTGGGTGATGGTGCTTCTTGCGGTGTCGGCGTCGGCGTCGGTGTTTCCGTCCGCTGCTCTACTCACGGCCGGTACGGCTCCTCCGCTTTCGCGTTCGCACTCTCCACCTCTCCCTCCTTCCCTGCCTCCACCACCTAAACCACGCGCGTCACCTCCTCACCACGGGCTCGTGATGTCCATGCTCACCTTCTCGCTCTGCACGTCGCACAACGAGTCGACCGCGGTGAAGGAGGGGCGAGGGGCATCGCACTCGGTTATGTCCTCGCCGATGTCGCAAGCTTGAAGGTGTGGGTTACGCCCAGTGGAAGTGCGCGAGGACGAGCATGCGCTGGGAGTCGGAGGGTGGAGGGCTCGAAGGAACCTGTGGGCGTGTGTTGCGAAGGGAACGGTCTCTCTCTGTATCTTAGGGACTCCTGGACCGAATGCAAGCTGGCAGACGAACGAAAGCACAGACACAGATTCTCAAGCCCAAGACACATTGAACCGAAGCAGGCATCTAGGAGCACAATTTATCGCCAGAGTTCAGATATGCAGCAATATCCGAGAGAGCTTGTAAGGAGAGCGAAAGAGAGTCCAGATCTTGTTTTCTGTAGGCGGCGAGTGACGGCGTTACGGGTGACGGTGACGTGCGGTCACGGATGATAGGGTGACAAGAGTGCCCCTATCTAAGTAATGAGGCCGAAGGCACGTTTTCTCCTCCCAGTCTGCTATTCATTTACCATTTATGCCCACTGGGAGTATTTTATCCTTGCCGTAGGTGTGGTTTCAAAGAGAGAGCGAGAAAAAAAACGAATCATGTCCTACCATGGCTCGGGCCCGAGTCGAACGGGCGAGGGTCTGCGTTATCTTTGATTTGGACAATCACAGTGCGCGCAGATACGCACCGAGCGCTACCGAGCCTTGCCTCTATTAACTCAGTTCTTGCCCAAATATTGGAATTTGAATTGACTTGAACTTGCCACATAAGAATTGCGGTCTGGAGCTAAGGTCCAATGTCCCGATATGATTCAAAAATTGTTGAAGTACAACCATTTGAGAAGATGAGATTGAACCGAGCCAAAAGAGTGCAGGCAAAAAGGTCTGCAACGAAAGATAATGGCTCGGGCCCGAGTCGAACGGACAGGGTCTGCTGGAAATATCTGAATGACTTCAGATAATCATTGAAAACAGATGCACACCACGCGCTACCGAGCCTTTCCCGAGCATCTTGGTCATTGTTTGACTGTTGTAGTTTGAGCTCTCTGAGTTTCTTCATCAGAACAGTTAGTCGGGAATTTGACGACAGCCGGGAATCGTGGTTGGTTTATCTGGTAGAAATTGATCTATAGCCAAAGGGAAGTACTGTAGTATATGCGCAATAAAAGAAGGGAAAAAAAGCGTACGAAATGATGCATCATAGCTCAGACCCGAGTCGAACGGGAGGGGTCTACTGAAATTGTCGCCAAGGTTCACAATATTGACGGCAGATGTGCACCACGCCCATTGAGCCTTACCCTAGGAATCTGGTCCAGAGTAGCTCACAGATACAACCTGCAACGAAACTTGTTATCAGAATAGTACCGGATGCGAGCAATTGAACTGGAGACACAGAGATGATCAAATTCGACTGAGGAAAAAAAAAAAGGGCAGACGTCGGGAATGGCTCAGACCCGAGTCGAACGGGCTGTGTCTGCTGGAACATGGATAACAGATGATCGTAAGCAGATGCGCACCACGCGCTACCGAGCCTTTCCTCTCTTACTTGGACCTTTTCCAACTGCTGGATTCTGAACCAATCCCTAGCCTTACCTAAGTCTTTGGAGTTTAACCCACTTGAACTTGCCATGTAGGAATTTCTACCCATTCTGAACCACGGGTCCACGTTTAATGACAGGATATTGGAAATTGAACTAGAGAAGAGAACAAACGGCTCAGCACATGCACACAGATGGCGGAATTTTGGTGATCTCGAACCGAGCTAAGAATGCGCAAAAGAAAAAAAGAAGAAAAAACAACGACTCCTAATCTATGGATCGGGCCCGAGTCAAACTGACTGCTGAGCCACGGATGATTGAGGACCAATATACACAGATGTTCACCACGCGCTACCGAGCCCTTCCCCATAACTTCAGTCCTCTAAGTGCCAATTGTCAAACCCACGGAGTTTTTCTAGGTAGAAATTGCGGCCACCTCTGAACCACACAATGGTTCAATCGCAGGTGGTATCGAACCGAGCCAAGAACGCGTCAAAAATTACAACCCTATCCAGCCATGGCTCGAGCCTGAGTCGAACAGGCGTTTTCTGCTTCAAATTGGGTCCTCAAGCCCGAAAACGCACGCAGATGCGCACCGCGCGCTACCGAGCCTTTCCCCATAGTTTTGGTCCTCGGACAACGGTTGTACATGGTGTGAATCCACTTAATCTTGCTATAAACAATTGGTCTGAACCATATTCATAGCTCAATGTGAAGGGGTGAAAATGGGAAGGAGAAGGGCAAAAAAGGTTTTAAAAAACACACGAGTGCATGCATCTATGGCTGGGGCCCGAGTCGAACGGGCGGGTCTGGATTCAGAGCAACCATACGGATGCTTAATGGAATGCAGATGCGCACTGCGGGCTACCGAGCCTTCCCCACCCCACTTGGTTCCAAGATAAATAGTTTTAATAAGTTCGGTCGATGGAGTTTGAACCCACTTAGTCTGGACTATAAGCTGGGCGATTTTGACAATTTGAACCATGGATGTGAAACTTTGAAGTACAACGATGGCTCACTGCCGACGGAATTTTGCAGGAAGTGGGAGCAAGAACGAGGGAGGAAAAAAAAGTACAGAAATAAGGCATGGCTCGGGCCCGAGTCGAACGGGTGTTGTCTACGGCACTTGTTCACAAAAGGTGTAATGGAACGCAGATGCGCACCGCGCGCTACCGAGCCTTACCCCGTTATTTTGGACTGTATCCAACTGTTGGATTTTGAGATTGAACGAGGACATTCCATGTGAGTACATACAACCGAAAGCTACCGCGCCGCAAGGTATCCCATATGCTCACTGACGACCCGGTCGGTCTGTGCCGCACAGATCTGGAATCCCACTCCTCCACTCTTTTCATCCCTCACCCATAATCCCTACCCACCCCCGCCAGAACTCTACAAATGCAACGGGCTCCGCGCCGTTTATGATGTGTGAGTGTAATCAGCGTCTTAGATACAATGAGTAGAAATGGAGCATACCTTGACCATCGGATGCCACATCGCCGCGTGTGCCCGAGGCCGACGACGACGTCTTGTTCTTCTTCGCCCGTTAGCAGGGGTGGGTGTGGATACGTCGACGTAGATAGAGATGAGGCAGAGACAATCAGCGCCTCGACGTCCGCTTTCTCCACGCGCCCGCCCTTCCCGCACCCGGGAGCGAGCAGCGTGAGGTCGACGCCGCGCGTGCGGGCGAAGTAGCGCACCAAGGGGGTGGCTGTTGCAATCTGGAGTTACGTACAAGCTTACGCACTCACGGACATCACGGTCCGACTCACGGAGATCAATGTGGGGCCCCTTATACATATATATAGCTTATGCATCGCCTAGCACATTCCTTTATCCGTTTGCCTACGTACCATCCTGTACATCTTAGGCCAAACGTTCCTTGTTGCCGCTCTGCTGTCGCTCCCACCTCGTGACCAGTCCTCCACAGTGGCGAGGGCGGTTTTCTGCATTACTCGGAGAAGGTAGGGACGACGGGCCGTGCAGGTGGGGGCGGCGAGCGGGTGTGGGTGCTGCTTCTCGTCTCAGAGCGTCCTAAATCTTGTTTTCCGTAGGCGGTGACGGTGGTAACGGTAACGTGGGTAACGAGTGACAGGGTGACAAAAGTGCCCCTATCTATGAAGGCGCGTTTTCTCCTCCCAGTCTGGTATGCATTTACCACCACCATTGACTATTCATTTATACCCACTGCAAGTATTCTATCCTTGTCGTAGGTGTGGTTTCAAAGAGAGAGCGAGAAGAAGAAGAAGAGGAAAAAACGAATCATGTCCCACCATGGCTCAGGCCTGAGTCGAACGGGCGAGGGTCTGCATTATCTTTGAGTTGACAAACACAGTGCACGCAGATGCGCACCGAGCGCTACCGAGCCTTTCCTCTATGAAATCAGTTCTTGCCCAACTGTTGGAATTTAAGCTTGCCATGTAGGAATTGCGGTCTGGAGGTAAGGTTCAATGTCCCGATGTCATTCAAGTACAACCATCTGGGAATATAAGATTCAACCAAGCCAATAATGCAGGACAAAAAGTCTGCTGCGAAAGATCATGGCTCGGGCCCGAGTCGAACGGACAGAGTCTGCTAGAGATTTGTGAATGTGAATCACTGAAAGCAGATGCACACCATGTGCTACTGAGCCTTTCCCCAGCATCTTGATCCTTGTTTAACCGTTGGAGTTTGAACTCTCTGAGTGTCTTCATCAGAGCAGCTAGCCGGGAATTTTGAGGACAGCCGAGAATCGTGGCTGGTTTGTCTATTAGAAATTGAACCATAGCAAAAGGGACGGTGTGCACCGAGGCAAGTGTTTTCAAAATAAAGAAGGAAGAAGAAAAAAGACACAAAGTGATTAATAAAGACTAGGAATCGAAGCGAGAAGGCCTACTGAAACTGTCGCCAAAGTCACAATACTGACCGCAGATACACACCATGCATCATCGCCTTGCCCTCGGTATTTCGGGCCTTGGCCAACTGGAATGAGTCACTTGGTCTGAGAGCAGCTCACCAGATGCAAGCAATTGAACTGGAGGACAAGAGATGGCTTACCCAGCATAGAATTCAACCGAGAAAAAAGAGAAAAGGCAGAACTGAAACATAACTCAGGCCCGAATGGGTCTACTGGAAAGTGGACGACAAATGATCGAAAGCAGATGCGCACCACTTGCTACCGAGCTTTTACTCTATTAACCTTTCACAACTGGCAGAATTTGAACCCTCGGTGATGTTCTATTACCGGGGGTCAATCTATAACACGATACTATGTAAGGAATTAAGACTGAGATGAGAAGTTTCAAGAACTACATTGAGCCTCAGCTGGGTTACCCGCCAAATGCAGATGATCCGCATTAATTGAAATTCTCAGTGGACAAATACCAGTAATCCTATCTTTACTGTGTGGTGTGGTTGGCAGCACATAGTATAGTTTGGCTGTATTAGTCTCCGAGAGCTGTCATCGGCAATCACATTGGGTTTTCTGCTTCTACTCCCATCCCGCTGCGAGCCCCGCTGGCTCATCTCTGGCCCAGAGACCCCGAGGCGTCTCCATCTTGGTGATTGGAGTGTGATTCGCTCTTCTCCACGTGTCCTTCAGCCCAGATAGGCTCTTCCTCCACCTCAGAGCAGCAACTCTCAACCCAGCTTCCACTTGCCTCCAGCTGATTTCTCAGCTCTTTTTTCCGAAACCCCACCCCTTCCTTTGACTCTTGGCACATCCCGGTGATAAGCCTTGCAAATAACCACTAGTGGAACACACTATTTTTGCGCCTTTCAGTTGTGTTTGCAATGTATATTATCTTATATACAGAACTAGTACCGAGACTCAGAGGTAGCTGGTTGGGCCAAGATCACAGAGTAATGGGTCATCGAGGGGGTAATACGTCGAGGTGACTGGCTGCACTTGCCCTGAAACGTGTAAGGGTTTGTGTAGTCCACTAAACATCATGAGTAACTTCATATTCAACTGGGTTATGTTGGGTATAAGCCCAAGTAACGAATTGGGTTGAATTGCAATACCGTTGTGACGCTTTAGGGTTGTAGAGATGTGGACATCAGATCAGACGATGGCCTAGAACACCGGTCGGACCTTGTTTCGGACTATACCTGACTATACCCGACGGGCTCAACTATACCCGTAGTTGCCGGCCTGATTGGAGATTCCCAAAGGGTCAGACTAGACTTCTACCAAGAACCCAATTATGGATATAAGCCGTGAGGGGTATCGTTCGAAAGCTGCGACACTATACTACACGGTATAGGGATGCTAGCTGGAGGGAAACGAGCGAGGAGGGCAGGATATATGAATCAATCCTGTATCTGATGTCGGTTTGGGCGGATTGGAAATAAGCTCAGTGCTGACTGAGCTTTTGGCCTTTCAGCTGATTGCTGACTGAGGTTCTGTCTTGGCGGATGACTGTAATATGGCGTGCTCGAGGCTTGCAGCCAATGGCACCGACTGGATTCACTATACCGGATAACTATCCGACGGGTACACGGCTGTTTGACTCATATTTTCTTATATCTGCTTGTACTTATTTATTCTGGGACTTGTATATAAGTAGTAGGTCGTCGCTATTAGAAGGACACAGCATCACCCCACGACTAGTAGGCTTACACTTGCGATTCGGGGTGATCTGGGATCTTCTGGTTGTGCACTACCATATAGAAGGGTGTGGCATCTCGAAATCTTACTCTATTGGATGTATATTTGAATCGGAATTATATGGGATACTAGAACACTGCCTTGGACGTCGGAACTGCTACTAGAACACTGCCTTGGACGTCGGATTGATACGAGAACACTGCCTTGGACATCGGAACTGCTACGAGAACACTGCCTTGGACGTCAGATTGCTACTAGAACACTGCCTTGGACGTCGGAATTGCTACTTTGGATTATATCCACCCACACCACAAACCCCACGGAGTTGTAAACTCACCACACGCTCTTGGGTATTGCGCCTATCGTCTCTGGACACTCAACCTTGCCTTGGCTTTGCCTTGTCGCTGTGAAGCATTATAATATCTACCGTTTTGGATATATCGTTTTGCGCAAGCAAGCAATATCTCTGCAACACAGTACTCTACACACTTTCTCCTACCCAAAACCTCTCCCTTCAACCTTTTAAAGGCTCTGAAGCAGGGACTGGCACTCGTCGGTTTCTATTGGGAATCTTACGTCTTATATCTTGCGCTTTGTTGGTCGGTTGCATAGGCTTTTGCTTATATCTGCGAACTTTGTGTTTGGGTATAAACATTTCGAGTTTCCCTACTAGTTTAAGAGCACACAAATCACCGGCACCGGTTCCCTCGCATCGACCGCGTCTCTGGACGCACATTCACCCACATCGCTTTTTCCCCCATCTTTTCGCCCTTACGGGACCTGTCAAAATCTGTCATGACCAGCGGCGCGAAGAAGGAAAAGGCGAGGAAAAAGGCGAGAGCACAGAAGCTCTTGGAGGAGGAGCAGCAGAGAGTGGAGGTGGAAACAGTGCAACGAGCCTCTGTAAGCACCCCTACTTCCCTCATCACACCCGCCACACCAATCGTCGCACCGTCCGGAACTGTAATTGATGACACGTCTATTCACGGCATCTATGACCGGCAGCGCCGTGCCTGGCCTGCACATCCCGACTCTCGCCCTTTCTTCGACACTTCGACGTTGATGTTCTACGACAACGACACTCCCCAGCTTGTTTTCCCTCCCAACCATCCCGCGGCAAACTGGCCACCCCACCTGCAGTCCTAAATCTACGGCCCGTTGGACGACAAGCCGCCTCCTCTTGTCCCCGTCCTTCACATCACTGATTCGGGACGACCGCGGGACTTCTCTGCCCTTCGTGGGATCGCTTCTACCCATCCGTGGCGCACAATTCGGAGACGAAATCACCGTCTATTTCCCCAGCGCCGCGAACAGCGACCATTTCCCAGAGCACTGCCCAAAAGAACGGTAATAGCTGCCCCGCACACAGATATCCTCGCCATCCTGGATCACCCTCTCATTGTATCCCCTCCACTGCCACCGCCGCGTGAGGATCGTCCACCTGGTCTTTCGCTACGACCTATCGACATCCTCGGTCTATGGCCACTGCATCCCGATGACCCGATCCACCCTGACAAAGTCCCTGCCCTCGATATACCTGCGCCGCTCATTTGCCCGTGCCCAGCTGACCACCTCGTGCTTCCCGTTCCTGCCCTACCGGCGCAGACACCATACGGACTGGTGCGATCTGCCCTCGCTCTCGCATGTGCTAGCGAGCAACCACATGCAGCTTCCGCTCTCTCCGCCGTATTTGACATCGTTTGGAGGCCATATCCACATGAGGATGACCAGAACCACCTGGTGGAGCTTCCTGGGGATCAGTTAGTCATTCTTTGCACACTTGCGGAGTTCATCACAGTCGAGCCTGTCTTCGCGGCCTTTCTGCATAGGGCGATTACCGACTTCGCTACCGGATGGGTTGACCATTGTTGCCGCGAAGATGCTGGAGGTTAGATCGATGGCGCGGGGTCGCGCCCGTACATCGCTTTGCTCGTACGTTTTTTGGAGGGGGGTGACTGTGGTGTGGTGGAATACCAGTCTTGGGTGGAGGATCAGCAGCCTACCGCGCTGACGGATGGCTGGCTTGCAGCTGATGTTTGGGTGGGGAACAACTGTTCAGCAAGCTCATTGTTCATGTTGCGACAATGTATTTTCCATATTGGGCAGACGTGTTCCGAAAACCACTTGGAAACACATGATCGCTTCACATCAGCCCATGACTGGTAGAGAATTGAGGGTGTATGGTCCAAGTGCCGAAGCGGAGCGAAGGCACATCTTGTGGTAATCCATTCATTCGCACATTGTCCTCAGCATGCAGTCCGCACCTCACTGCTAAGTATAGTTATCCATCCATCGCCAAGTGGGACAGCCTTAACGGTAAATCGCGGGTAAAGCGTGGTTCAGGTGCTCCCGAGTTGGTAGTCCGGGAAGGTCCGTCCCACATAACGTCTTCTGTGAACGATCTAAACTGTTGGTCACGAAGGACACGGGCAAACAGGGCTTCGGAGGCGTATTTTGAGAAATGCGGAATTTTAACTGTGATATTCATAGTTTCGGTACTAAGGAGCCCTTGGAAAGCGGAGGCTAAAGAGGCATCATTTCATAGAGAGACAGAAATGAGTTCCCGAGTTTAGGTCACACTGACCGCTTTACTTTATGGCTAACCCCAGTATTCCCGCGGATCGACCAGTCTGGATTTGACGTCTCATCTGCAAGAGGCATCAGGCAGCATCGCAAGACGAAGATTGGGACTGAGTGATTCTGTCTAATTTCAGAACCTGTACGACTGATCATGAGCCAACCAGGCAGAACACACCGAGCCCGCCAGATCTATGTCGTGAATGGGTAACACGGTGCACACTCGAGGTACTTATTTTGGGAGAAAGGTCTGTCAATGTTTACGATAGCCCACCGCGAGCTCGAGACATGAGACCCGGCGGCGAAGGAGCTCTGAGAGATCGATGTTTACCAAAACACTTTTTTACCCCAGACCCGAAACGGGAAGGGCTGTACTGCGGCCTGACTTTCGTTTACAGTACTGGTGGCCTTTGCCCTTGCAAGATGCCTTCAGTCATCGCTGCAGCAGCCGATCTGTTAGGTGTCTATGAAATTGGACAGTGCGGGTAATTGATGGATCCGGTTTAGGTGGCTTGTGCAACCAAAATGCCGGAACTCCCAGCGCGATGCGCCTCGGGGTGAGTATCTTGCAGCAATCAATTGCGCCAGAGTCCTGGAAGTGGCCACCTACCATGAATCGATTACGTCGGATAAACATCCATCAATTACTCGCCCAACGAAATGAGGGTGCCAAAAGGTGACCGCCTTGAGTCCCTCGTTCGGACTATTGCCCTAATCAATAAGTAGACGCATTCCCGGGATTCCTTGCGCATCTATTCTAAATCTCTGGCATTTTCTGCTGCCATTCATAGATAGTAATCCGGCCTCGTGCGCTGACCCCACCTCAGGCTTGAGCTGCCTAACCTTCTCGAGGGCGACAGATTCTGTGATACTTCTTCTAAATCCTAATTGCTATGAATCCCGAAATTTAACAGAATAAGACTCAGGATAAAATTAAGCCCAGCGCGGTCAGTACATCGATATGCAGAATGTTCCACGAAACGCGAGCCCGATAAGAGGAAACTAATTTTTCGTGCGTTTACCCAGCTAACAGCTTGCCACCGAAGGAGCGTATCTGATGGATGAAGAACAACTCGTGCCAGACGTTCTCTGATCCTCTGAGGCCGTCCTTTCGGCGCA
Source organism: Mycena epipterygia (assembly GCA_029281465.1). Classification (NCBI taxonomy): domain Eukaryota; kingdom Fungi; phylum Basidiomycota; class Agaricomycetes; order Agaricales; family Mycenaceae; genus Mycena; species Mycena epipterygia. Next base: position 416,290 of record JARJCQ010000058.1, on the reverse strand, counting down.
CTCAATTCTCTTGCTATCTATAGTAATCTATCCATGAGTCTACTGGCTCTCCGCCGCCAAAAATTGGACATACTGCGAGCCCGAACCATATTTAGCTCTCGATCGACCATCATATATACATCGCGGGGAATCTCTGAGGTCCATCCAACTTCCCCCACAATACCAGACAAGATTCACAATTCCCCCAACTAGAAGCACGCGTCGCCCAAAATGCCAGACTCGGATAACACCATCGACATTTCCCCAGAGCAGGCCAGATTCTGTGTTCGGTTCCCTGAGGGCCGACTTTGCAGATTGGTCAACCGCTACACTGGGACCCTGCTCGATGTTCGCCCCGGATTGAACATCGCCAGTGATGAGGTTCCCCAGGTCGTCGGTAAGTTCCTAACATTGACTTTGCTTTTCGTATTTACTCCTTAGCTCAACGTAACCTCGAACACCAGGCAACGAAGAGAGCGCTGGCGTCCAATATGTAATCCATACGATTATCGTCTGATTCCACTGGACCTGATAGTCTTGATTTAGTGGATTGTCATTCCTTACGGAAACGGGCAGGCGATTATTCCCCTGCCGAAGGACGAGTCATCCACAGTGGTATACCTGACACCTAGCAGTCCCGTCTTGGAGAGCCCAGTCACTGTTTCTCCCTTCCCCGCATCATGGAACATCCTGCCGACGTCTCGGTCTCAAAGCCCTAAAGGCAACCCTATCAAAAGCACCACCGTCCCGAAGGGACTGTATGAAGAGTGGACCTGTCAGATCAGCTGGCCGCACTTTAAGGAAGTACGAATGTTGGACTTGTATCATGGTGGTGTAAAGCCAGACACAAAGGTACGTCGTCTCAGAACCTGGAAACGTAATTTATTAATATACGAACAGGTTGTTTCCTGGGCCCATAACGGTCAGGCATGGCAGTTTTGGCACATCCAATTCCTCCGGTACAGCTCCAGATGGGGGTAATTGGTGCGCATTGGCCATGTATTATAATCCAGGCTAACCACGTTTCTTTGTGAAGAGAGAAGAAGCAGTGTTGACTTGGCTACAGACAAGTTTTGTCCTCGAATTTACTTTACAGTACGATTGATTTGCTTCACAAGGAGGATAGCATTAGAGGACGGAATTTCATGAATATATACTCAGTGTTCGGTGGTCTTCCCGATGCGCCTGGTGATCCTCTCATACGAAAGCGTCCAAATGTTTGTACTTACGCGGCTGCTGTTTGCGAGAGGTCAGCGTATGAGACGGGTCGAGACTGGTTCGGTGGTACACGTGATGTCTAAGGCCTTAATTGAATGACAGGCTCCAACCTAGGGCCTAACCTAAGGCATTGTTTAAGGCCTAAGGCCTTAGGTTCAAGTCAAGGCCTTAGGTCTTAGGGCAAACACTGTGTGGAAGCGTGCGAAGACGAGGATGCGCCGGGAGCGGGAGGGGCGGAGGGGGCAGAGGAACATGTAGGCATGTGTTGCGAACGGGAAAGCTCTATCTCGATCCTAGGGACTAAAGCTGAGGACCAAATAAGTACAAGCCACTGGCAGATACGAATGCAGAATGCGGGGAAGCGAAAAGCACAGACACCGTCAAGTCTAGAAAATTCAGGGAACGCAGAGCAAGCCTCGGGAACGGGGCATTGAACCTTACCTCCAGACCGCAATTCCTACATGGCAAGCTTAAATTCCAACAGTTGGGCAAGAGCTGATTTAACAGAGGAAAGGTTCGGTAGCGCTCGGTGCGCATCTGCGTGCAATGTGTTTGTAAACTCAAAAATAATGCAGCCCTCGCCCGTTCGACTCGGGCCCGAGCCATGGTGGGACATGATTCGTTTTTTCTTCCTCTTCTTCTCGCTCTCTCTTTGAAACCACACCTACGACAAGGATAAAATACTTCCAGTGAGTATAAATGAACAGTCAGTGGTGATGGTAAATGCATACCAGACTGGGAGGAGAAAACCCGCCTTCACCTCTAGGGCTGGACGCCGTACCGTTACGGTATACGGCCGTATGCTTTACGGGTTCTTACGGTTACGGTGGCCCTGTACCGTACCGTAAACTCGAAAGACTTGGGCTTGCCGGTACGGTACGGGTTTTTACGGGTTTCTACGGCCGTAACGCGTTCTTCATGGTGCAGGTGAAGAAATCAGGGTTGGAGGGGAATTAAAGCAGTGAGAATTCACCGATTAACCTTGATTCAATTTACAACTTCATTTTTTAGCAAAGGAACTGGTTGAAAAAGTCGCAACACCCGACACCTGACCTGTAGTATGCCGCCAGCCTCCTGTTGGGTGTCTTGTTTTGGTCTTACATCAAGAGAAATTGTTCGCTGAGCCTTTGAATATTTATTTGAGCATCGTGACCAACCAAAATTCTCTTTCAGACTTTCAAAAACTGTTCAAAAAGGGGTGTATCTGAAATGACCCCGGACAACGTGTAGGAACATATTCAAGGCTTTGATACATGGTCTGAAATGCTCATATATGCACATAACCCCTTTTAAGATGTTCTAGAAAGCAATTAAAATTTGATTACAGCGGCAGTCTGTGGTTGTCTGCGGCAACAATTAGCGGCAGCCAAACACATACAAATATCTCGCTGCGGCAGTCTGCGGCACTTTGTCGCGGCACTTTTGAACTTTGCTGCGCCGCAATTTCAATATGTGCTGCGAAACTTTCATGATCATCTCTTCCTTAAAGACTGTCCTCAGTGTTGCTACGGAAAATGACTGGCCTGTCTCACAGCTTCGCAGACCGGACGAGCTGTAGAAGACGAAGTTTTACATTAACTACGCCGTTTCCCCTGCTTCACAGCAGTTCTTGGTCGCCATTGACATGTTCACCAATGTTCAACCAACCCCCAAGTTCAACAATTTTCAACATCAACCGGAACTACGACTCCACTAGGACCCCATATCTCCGAAATATGGTTTGAGTTCAAAGATCCGCATGCTATGTAGTCTCTCGTAGACAGACGCTGCAACAAATGAGCTCGTACCTCGCTTGTTGAAGTCTATTGTTTACCGCGGGGGTCCGATCGAGTCGTGTAGCCGCGTTATTACGCAATCGCGGAGTTTGAATTTTAGTGAATGCTCGGGCGCTGGTATTTATGGCCTTGGACCCTCTCCCATGGCGTTTAACCTTCATATAACAAGCATGCATACTTCCTAGATGAATTTACGATTTTTCTCCGTCCATTTTTAGTCAGTTTTGATTATTTCTAGGTTGTACGTCGAAAGAACACGTGACCAGATCGCGCTCTTTGCACAACGGATTACAACCCACCTTTCGGAGTTCTGAGGAGGCAGAAATCAAGGAACAGCGCTAGCATTCTATCCTGTGTCAAAAGCTCATGAATTAAGTAGTGCTATATGAAAAAGCGTACGCGACTTGAATTCAAGCTCCGAGATTGCGTAATCACTCGATTACGCGATCAGATTCAGACCTCCGCGGTACATAAGCACAAGACTACATGCTATGCGCACATAGTAACCGGCGATCATAAAACTGGCCATCGTAAAGCGCTATCGGGCCTGAATTTAAGTCCGCAGCAAGTCTCAGTAGTTCCATAGATGCTTCCGTTTGAGAGCCCTGTCAATTAACTGCCGGGGATTATTAACCCTGGTCATTACCAGAAATTATCGATCCCCTTTCAAATCCTCTTCCAATATTAGGAGCGGTGTGGTAGGCATGTCGGCGGTACTGTTTTGGCTTCGATCATTGTTGTCCCGCTATGTGCCAAAAGAAAGTGCCAGTAATTATAGCGCAAAAGAGTTCAGCCACGCAGGTCCCAAGCATTCGGCATCGTTCGGCGAAATTACAGCCGGGAAGTTCGATAGATAGGGGGTTTAAATATGGTCTACTTTGTCCGACGGGGAATATGGATATGGTGGACAAAGACGGATGTAATGTTGAATCAAGCAGGCGTGTGCCAGATTCGACAGGGAATCACCTAAGTTCCGATGGCAACGCAAAACAGGGCTCATCATCGGAGCCGAGTACGGCGCTCGCGGGTAAAGAGATCAAATATAATTAATTTACAACGTCCGCTGTTACGGTGACGGCCCAGGGAAGAAGCTTTGGAGTTGAGAAGATGAATTGCCATGCCTAACGGACCACGGTGCACGGTGGTGTTGTGGGGAAAAAAGGATGTTCACCTTGCTTAGTCTTGCTTATTATGCTCACCTAGGCGTTCAAAATAGAACCCTACCCCATCCTACCGCAATTAAGGACATAGCAGTCAGCCGGTAACCAGAGTATTGTTAATGTCAACGGAGATAACATTACCTCAAAGATGCATACATAGCCCTGACCAAATCTCCAGTTCTGTCTCAGCTATTCCATCAGGATGCCCCACCAGCCCAGTGCCACGAAAATTCGCCTCAATGGCATCATCGACAGTTTGAGTCCCATAGTACCACTCCTGGACAAGCTCAGCATCGCTTTGGTGCCTCATTCATTCAAGCCCTCTTGAGCACAACTGTGTCTCTGATGACTGCAGTGCAGGTAATAACTTGTAAATATGAGGTCTACAAATTCTGATATGATTTCCCAGAATGTCAAGAGGAACAAAGAGGAATGCATTCTACTTATGGAAAATATCCATGGCATTCTCTATGCTATAATTGACTTGCATATCAAATCTGAAACTGTAGGGAGATTGCCGCCAGTGATATTGTCTCATACTGGGAAGTTTACAGAGTGTGTTTTTATAAGAATTTGAGGTTTTGCTGGCACTGACTAGTGATAGAACACTTCACAAGATACACATATTTGTGGAAGGACAACAGGATGGGAACAAGATCAAATATTTCTTCCGGCAGAATGAGATGAACACACTTTGCAAGGATTGTCACATAGGGCTGGAGGAGGCTCTGAAGGTTTTCAAGGTAAGTTGTTATCAATTATTCATTCACATATAGACAATTAACAGCCGTTTATTGTAGGTTGACATTAGTCTCATCGTTGCCAATAATGTAGCCGAAATGCAGAAAAGGGCAGAACTCATGCACCAGGAACTACTTGAATTGGCCGAAAACTCTTCAGATGGGACAACTTCTGATAGGGCATCATCTGTGGGTTGCATCTCAACATGGTTTGTCAGTATACACCTCCTGATCTGAGAAATAGATCTATGGGAGCACCACCAACTTAAACAACAGGTTGGAGCATAGAGCTATTAGTGTATCCCTGTGAATAACCATTTTCACAGTTCAGGCTCATTCTCTATGTTGCCTGCCCAGCCAAAGATATTCCATGGACGTCAATCAGAACTGGAGGATATTGTGACAAGTCTCAGCCAGGAATCATCCCATATCGCTATTCTAGGCCCTGGCGGAATCGGGAAAACAAGTCTTGCAAGAGCTGTCCTACATCACTCTGAGATTGCTGAAAAATATGAGCACAGGTTCTTCGTTGCTGCAGATTCTGCTGTCACGAGTATTGAGCTTGCAGCCCTGACTGGGTCACATTTTGGACTGAAGCCAGGGAAGGATCTCACCAAGGCAGTTGTCCAGTTCCTCTCTAGAGGCCCACCCTGCCTTTTGATCCTGGATAATCTGGAAACATCATGGGAACCACTTGAGTCACGTAGTGGGGTTGAAGAGTTTCTTTCTCTGCTTACAGATGTCCCACATCTTGCATTGATAGTGAGCATATCACTATTTTGAAAATTCAACCATTAATATCCTGACAGATCACAATGCGAGGTGCAGAGAGACCAGGCAAGGTCCGCTGGACTCGGCCCTTCTTGGACCCTTTAAACCCCTTGTCACATGCTGCTGCCCGACAGACCTTCATTGAGATTGCAGATGATTTCCATGAAAGACAGGACATTGACCAGCTCCTCCACTTGACTGGTAACATGCCCCTTGCAGTAGATCTCATTGCACATATGGTCGACTATGAGGGCTGTTCCACTGTCTTGGCTCGCTGGGAAACAGAAAAAACAGCACTTCTTTCAACTGGCAATGACAAACAGTCAAACTTGGACACCTCCATTAGTATGTCACTTGAAAGTCCCCACATGACCCCCGGTGCCAAGGCCCTGCTAACACAGGGGGCAACCACCATGGCTTATGATTCCATATGCCACGGCGGCTTATGCGCGGAATGTGTGCGGTATCTGGCTGGATATTGGCCAGCTGATTATGTAATATAAATTACCACAAGGCTGAGTTCAAACCCTGGTGTGGGCAACACTTTTTCAAACTCGATAAAATCAATTCCTCACTAGAAGAACATACCTGATATTTAAAAAAATGGGAACCCTTTGATTTAATCACTAACTTAGATGGGCCTGTATCACAGTAGTAGCTGTTTTTTTTTTACCAAGACTCAGTGCTGTCCCAGAGTTCTCGAAACATGTATAGAAAGAAGTGGTACCCGATGGCATTTGGGGCAAGACTTCTTGCGACAACTAGCTGCATGGGCATGTAGCTGACATGGACACACTTGTTGTGGGTTGTGGTAACATAATAGTGCTGCTACCTCACAGAGTATACAGTGTACAGCACAAACCGGCTCCATGCAGCTCCCAAGACCATGCTCAAGTCTCACTGTGCCGGTTTGCTGGGTTCCTTGGACTGAAGACCCATGGATTTCATGCAGCCCAGCATGCAGAGGGAGTCCAATAATACTATTGGTCAGAACAGTCAATACACATAAAATAGCTTTAAAAAACTTACAGAAGACCATGCTATTTACCCCAGCACAGTGTGTGGTCAGAATAACATGCTCCAATTGTATTCATCATCAGAGGCAGTGTTCTAGTAGTAGATTAAAGTTTATAAGTTTCTCAAAAAGGTTGCCTGCTGCAGGGTTTGAACTCGGCCTTGTGGTAATTTATATTACATAATCATCTGGCCAACAACCAGCCATAAACCGCGCACATTCCACGCATAAGCTGCCGTGGCATATGAAATCATAAGCCATGGTGATTGCCCCCTGTGTAAGCCTTCTCTCAATCCTTCCAGATGGGCTCTCAGCCATTGAGCTTGTTGAACCTGATCTTCCTATCCAAGACATTCTGGGGTGTCGGGCTATATTGCTCCAAACCTCGCTGGCATACTCTGATGATAAACAGCGCCTGAAGTCTTTGGTGCCTATTCGTGAACATATCCATACTTCTTCTCCACCATCCCCCCTGCTCTTTCACCCTCTTTCCAAATATTTCCATTCAGTGCTGGATTTGCACAAGAAATACCGTGGAGCTGCCCAGAACAATGCAAGAGTCAATCAAATCACTTCAAATCTTGGCAACCTTCACCAATTATTGCAGCTAGAATTGCATCCAGAAAATCCAGATCTGGCCCATGTGGTTGATTGTATACTTGCTCTCACCTATTTAAGTCGCATCATGGGCCATGGTGGTTTTACATTAATGGACTTTATCCCTGCCATTTTTACCCAGCCCTGCAACCATGAAATAGAGGTGAAATATATCATTGGGCTATTTACTGCTGTGGGTTTGCACCCAATCCCCAATCCAGAACTCTTGATTCAGCAAGGCATGGCTCATTTCCACTACTTCAATAACCCCATACTTGAATGTGAGCCTCTGAGATTATTTGTCTCAATATGTTTCTGACAGGCCACTATCACAATAGGCAACTTCTATAATGGAGTTGGATATTACTACCAGCAGTGTGAAAATAACATCTCTGCAGCAACACAATTCTATGAAAGGGCACTCAGTAGCAAGGTTTTGTCGAAGCTCAAGGGAGCAATATGCTGTACACTTTGCAGCACTGCAGCAGTTATTTTGGATCAAATGCCACATTGGTGATTATGCAGCAGCACAAATGCATGCCCATGAAGCACAGGAAATTGGTCAGCTGTCTGGAAATCTACTGATGGAAGCAGGAGCACTAGATAATGAGATTGTATGTCTCATAAGCCTGGGTGATCTGAAAGAAACTCTTGCCTTGGGTCAAAGAGCCAGAGAGCTTCTGCAGCTGTGTAGTGTGGCATGCAGGGTGGACAAATGGACACTGGTGTCATCGCCCACCTGGCAGAAGCCCATCTGGTGAAATCTGAGTACCGAGAAGCCCGGAAGATCCATCTTGAACTTTTCCAGAAATATTCTTCATGGCAATCTCCTTATGGACTAGCCTGTGCCCTGAGCAACATTGCAACAGTTGATGTTATGGTTGGTGCAGATGCCCTCGAGGTGCAACAGAACTTGGGAAATGCAAAGAAGAAATTCAGTGACTTGGGAATGATTGGTGAAGTAAATCGATGTGAAGCAGTTATGGCAGACCTTTGCCTCCAGGAAGGCAATGCAATGGTTGCAAATGAGTCACTACAGCAGTGTTTGAAATCAGCTTTGGGAAAAGATTCTAGTGCTGTGTCATACTGTTTGGAGAGACTCGCTGATGTTAATCGCTGGACTTCTACCACCATCAACTTGTCATGCAGATGGCCAGTGATATACTTGGCACAAGCATATAAAACCCAGGAGAAACTAGCCGTTCACAAGGCACTCTGCTTCATAGGTGATGTTTTGCTTTCTCAGGGTGATGAAGACACAGCATACAATCTTTTCATTGTGGCACTGGAAGGATTCACCTACATGGATGTTCACCGCAGCAGAGCCGATTGCATGCTTTGTCTTGGGGACATTGAAAAGGATAGAGGACAACTGGTGAAGGCAGTGGACCATTGGAAAATGGCTCGTCCACTGTTTGAACAGTCATCACAAGCTAAGGACATGGCCCAAATTGACATCCGACTTGCCTCAGTTGACCAGACTGTGTTTAACACACACCAAAAAACCCTTGCACTTCTGGACAAGCTAGAGGCACCTACCACATCATTAGGCCAGCTCTTCATACACAATATGGGCTTGAAAAGTGAGGAATTAATGGCTGTTGAATGTTGAATGGGAGGATACAATTCATGAACCATGAAACATGTGGCTGCCCAGACAGTAATTTGGTTGTGATATCTTATTTAGTTAGGAGAAGGTTGTGTCTAGGTTTTACATTGTTTTTGTTCTTGTTCTTGTTTCATCATTACTTTTTCTGGTATCCCAGAGCCTGATATACTTCTTAATTTCCATTCTCTGGCATCTCCTGTAGCCCCTAGTTAGTAGTTACAGTGCTATTCTTTTAATTGAATATCAATGTCATTTTATTTATTTTCATGCTATGATCCATCTTGTGCTTACATGTCTTTCCTGACGCACTTGGTTGAAACACTCCCAGATTTTAAAAATTTCGGTTGGAGATATTGTAGACTCAGTAGTGAGCGAATGCAGCGGGACTCTAATTACATCAGATTTCATAGACTGAATAGACAGCTTGCGCAGAAGCCATTGGAGCCATTCAATGGCTTGTGGCGCATGCACAAATGGATGGCTTTGTAGAGCCATTTGCCTGTCAAATCTGTGCACATGCCACAGGCCATCAAGTGGCTCCAATAGCTGTTGCCAAGCTGTCTAATATAAACTGCACATACTTAACTTGGACCTGACTTGTGATTACTGTGCAGGGCACTGACAACAGATCTTTAACGATCTACAAATAACAGTTCAAATTAGGCTTATAAAAAGAAGATCGGATGTGCCTTCCTCATGTGAAACCCATACTCAAGGTCCGTCCTGCAGTCCTCTGCACCCCTGTCGTATCCCATCCTGTCTATCTGCTGTAATGCCGGGATTGTGTGAGTAAAAAAACCAAATCCTAGTATCAATTGGCACACACGTCCAGTGATGCCTTCAAGAAGCTTTCCAGTGAAGAAGAGTGGAATTTCCCGTGTGTAGGTTTGTGGAAATGGGTCGGTGATTAGTCTGTTAGTTACCGCGCTGATTACCCGGGTGCCTGCGTTATTATGTAAGCTTCCATTTTAGGAACTTCGTCGAGACGCGCCGAGACGCGTCGAGATGCGTTTCTCTTCTCCACTGCACTGGATATTAGGGTGGTCCAAAATGTACTGAAGACAGTTTTAATGAATTCCAGGCATGTTGAGTTTCACTGCGTAAATACACTGGGGTGTTTCCGAGAAGGAATGGTTAAAATCAGACCAATATATTCGTAAAGGGGCTTTACTGGCTCTGGTCATGCTGGAAAAAAAATCAGCAGACAATTGAAAGTGTTTAATTCAGAACAAATGCATCAAATTTGCTCTCAGTCCCCAGCTACCACTACGATGCGTTCAAGTCATCTCAATGGGCCATGTACGTGAAATCCGCAAAAGGGAATCTTACATAATAATGCAGGCACCCGGGTATCAAGGCGCGGTAACCAACAGACTTTATCGAGCGAGGAACGAGCTAGTACCGATAAAGTGTCTGTCAAGAGACTAGTCGGTGATCCGGTATGTGTAGGACAATTTTTGAATGTAAAAGATGAGGAAATGTCCCTGAAGGCTAGAGTGTCAAAGATAGTCGAAAAGAGAGTAAGAAAGTCCGAAAATGAGGTGACAAGAGTGCAAGGTCGTATGATGTCGAATTGATGTTGCTGGTGGCTACACAGCCCACTGGCAACTTTTCCAAAGGAAATGGCGGGCGAGCACCGAACTCTCCCTGGGTGTATGCCCTACACTGGTCACGTCGATGGTGGAGAAGATTGATTGAGTGGCGTTGTGGGTCCCTATTTACTAGGTAAACAAATGTAAGCTAATATAGGGGTAAAACTAAAATAGATTTGAATGGAGAACGTGGAAGGGATTCCACATCCTGGCCATCCAGCCCTACCACACTGGAATGCTGTCAGCTATGGGTGTGCTGAAGGGATAGCATAATTAGGATTTTTGGCAGAGCACAACATTGTGCTGCTGCTAGAATGTTGATGTATGGGAGATGCTGATTTATGTGCTCATAAACTAGTAGGGAAACTCAAAATGTTTATACCAAAACACAAGTTTGTGGATATAAGCAAAAGCCTATGCAACCAACCAACAAAGTGCAAGGGAGAGGTTTTGGGTAGGAGAAAGTGTGTAGAGAACTGTGTTGCGGAGATATTGCTTGCTTGCGCAAAACAATATTTCCAAAACGGTAGATATTATAATGCTTCTCAGTGACAAGGCGAAAGCCAAGGCAAGGTTGAGTGTCCGAAGATGGTAGATGTAGTACCCAAGAGCATGTGGTGAGTTAAAACTCTATGGGGTTTGTCGTGTGTGTGTGGATATAATCCAAAATAGTAATTCTGACCAAGGCAGTGTTCTAGTATCAATTCGACATCCAAGGCAGTGTTCTCATAGCAGTTCCGATGTCCCAGGCAGTGTTCATATAGCACGACCACCGAATGTGTGTACTTGGTCTCAACCGCCAAAATTTGATTCTCATTTGGAAATCCAGAAACCTCAGAGTTCACCTGGAACCAGTTGATTTCCATTGGTGCAGACCTTGAATTTGTATCGGTGGACATGACACAATCTTTCTCTCTGAGTTTGACCAATACCCAAGGATCCGAGTCAGTAAGACATGGTTGGGAAATAGAGCTAGACTTATCTTTCCCCACAGGCAATCCGAACCCAGGATGATCAAGTTACACAGCAGGTCTCCTGCACTAACGAAGACAGACAAACCTGCTCGATGCAGGCGGGTTGATCCTTTTCACCTCTATTTGTTGTCCTAAATATCTCGCCGTCTAGATCAACGTCACGAGCTGTACCTATAAAGCAGAGAACACACTCGATTTGTTTCTCACTGGCTATATCTGGTCTGAATTCAAGACATGGGTCAGTCTCGAAGTTACTCACCCAAACGTTCAATTATTCATTCAAGCTATAGTTCCGGGCTCCGGAGTGCACGAGTGCGCTCTCGGCTTCAGGCGGGGCGTCTCAGAACTTGTCCGGGAATGATCTCAACAACTGCTACGATCAGAATCAGTGCGCGGAACACCACCTCTGTGAGCATGTTATTTCCTTTCGCTTCTGAACACGGCATGACCGCGGCTTTTAGGGGCAATGACTGCTGAGACCTACGTCCCAAACGAAGCCGACCGATCTCACCCGATATCGTATGCCAGTAGCTTCTCCAGTTCTGCGGCCTCAAGCTATCAATTGGTTTGCAGTTAGATTTGGCTCAGGCAGTGGTGGCGAGTCGGTTGTTGTCTCCCATTCTGCTCTCGCCTGGGTTGCAATTGCTCGACGGCTCCGAGTCCTAATCATATAAATACATTCCGCATTGAATCCTTTCCTCTCACCCTGTTCAATTGAATACCAACTACTTATATACCAAGTCGAAGTCGGAGGAAATTCAATCTCTGGTTGGAATTAGGCTGCATCGTTTACGTCCGATGAGTTGGTGGTGAATATGATCCACCATCTATAAGCAGACGCAGAGCAACGCCGATCTGCGACCATGAGATCCGATTGGGGCATACAGTGCAATTCCTCCGGAGTTGCAGAACGGCGCCATTTGTGAAGTGAAGCATTTCGCGGAGTTGAATGATAAGCAACATTTTATACCAACTGAAAATACAAAGGTGCCAATATCCGTGCGATGAAAGAACTTGAAGATATTGATTGTACTGTGTCCCTGCGTTCCTAATGACTGGTATTCAATACTTGGATGGCGGTATTTGAATCTAAACTCGCGTCCGCTACGTCAAACCTAGCAGATGTCAGATGGGAATCACAGGATGGGGAACGCTGCCTTACTTTGGCCTTTCAAGACCGGCCAGGCGAGCAACTGGAACATGATAGGCAGGTTGTCCCATAACACCTGCAGTTGAAGGCGGAAGTCCAGCTCCGCAGCAGCAGAGCAAGTACCACAGATGTAGAGGGAATCCCAGTTAAATTCGCCTTCAAATACCTCGTTGAAATGACGCAGGCCTCTTTTTTCGATCCAGTCGAGCCGCATACCATCCCACTGTACCACATCTTCGCATTCCGGAACGCGCTGAAACAAAAACCTGTATGCGAGACGGCAGAGGTCTCAGGTCCGTCGTAAATCCATGTATGGCCATGGTGCATCTCTTTTTGTCCTCGAAGCTGATTTCGGCGTCGAACAGCTCAGCCACGGAATGGCGGCAGCATCTGTAGAGAGTGTCCGGAAGAGCCACACGAATGTCGTAGTCAACAGCGAGTTTCAGAGCGATGAAATCATCTCTGTCCATTTCCACGTATCCCGCAGGCACCTGGCGGCCAAGGAAGGCCGATGATGTCGAGGGATAGAGAGCCGTCAAGATGGAAACCATGCGGCCGCGGATATGCTCTACATGGTATTTGTGCTGAGCCGCAAAAGAATGGACAAAGTGCGGAGCCCAGAAACCGGTTCGTTGAAGAAATATCTAGCGTAAATGGTGAGTTTTCGACGCGTCAAAGTATGGTGTCGATGATAAGCACCCAGCGTCATGTATGGCCATTAGAAAGATCCTCAGCTCATCGGGGGAATCGTGTAGCACGACGAGCGGGCATCCTTCGTATGTATCTTGCGTAGTCTGAGGCTGCGGTATACCGCAGGTGTCGCGGAAGATGGGGGACGGGGCAGAAAAGACGCCGCGATACTATAAGACTGAGACTTCAAGTGCGCGAGAGCTAGATCTAGATCAATAGTAACTCAGTTTTCGCGCACACAGAAGTAAGCGGAAGCCTTATAATATTCACCTAGATCAATAGTAACTAATAAGAGTCAGTAAAGAGTAAGAAAGCAAGTAAGAGAGTCGCTCACCTCAGTATTCGCGCACACAGAAGTAAGCGGAAGTCTGAGGGGAGGCGACTCCGAACTCGAGTACAGCGTGAATATATACACAACGACGAGTTCCTGAGTATAACCAAAAGAATACTAATATAACTACAAGAGAAAAATGCGAAAACTATCAGCTACGAGCTATCATGTTAGATTGTACCTTCAGGTAATAATTGTACATAGCTTTGTGGCGAGACAATATATTGGTTGGACTTGAATGCCGAGTGCGTTACAAGCGCGCTATCCGCTAACAGATACACGCGAAACAGTGTGGTTTCAGCTTGCAGGACTAGGGTGCCGTCGTCGAACCAGACGTCCGGCGACGAGCGGTTGAAGGCTCGGGTCATGATTCTCTTCTAGAAGTATTTGGCAATCACAGTCCGGCATCGGCAATCTATCGGCATCTCGGCTCGACGTCTCCTTTCACTGCTTCCTTCCACATCATTCCTTGATTCTTGTTTTCGCGGCAGACTCATTGAACGCAGGCTGAATCCATCTGCGACCCACTGCAGCCATTTATTGGCGGGCCATAGCTGTCGCACCATTGGCCAATGCCAAGATTCTACTCGGATCGGAAATTGAAATGCGATGCGTGGCATTTCAAGCGCTCGCGGCGCTGGCGGCTCCGGAGAGGGCAGGGCATGTCACTTTGACATGCTGTTAAGGCCGGGCACCTGTACCTGGGCATCTCACGAGTCGCAATGGGCCTGATCAAAAGAAGTTACCTCACTGTCCCGGTTCATGCGCGCATTCGGGTTTAGGAATGTGAGTGCCCTGAAAAGTGCTCAGGACATGCCTGCCACCTGCCTCGACGGCAGGTGACAGTGACATACCCTGGCTTTTGCCCGCTGTGAGGCCGATGAAGACGGGTCTGGGCTGGGCCTTGCACCCAACTTGCACTTGTCCTGTCCGTTGCTGCTGAGATCGCGAAGTTCCTGGAGTCAATATTGCTCGCTGGGCTTCCTTCCTTAACTTGGAGCTTATTCTTCTAGCGCTGGATTCCAGGTATTGCGGAGCCAGAGTGGGTTTATGACTTCGTTGACTGATCAGACTGCGAAGCCCAGGTCAAGTATGCGCTTTAAGCGCTGAATCGGAATCAATACATCGCTGCTCATCTGCTGATATCTACCCCTGGCGTCCGCGAGGGTGCCAGTGGCAGTGATGCGCCGATGGTACCTGCAACGCACGGACTATAAGCACAAAAGGCATTCTTGATAATGCCTAGGTCGACGGCTTCCCATTCTTCACCCACTTTTCTTATTACCCTCGCCTTTTCTGACAATGAAGTTGGCGTCCACCCTCATCTCTGTCGCATCGACTCTCAGCGTATCCGCTCTGACTGCGCGGCCGCGTGACGTTTCCGTTGACCCTGCCCTCGTCCCACCCTTCGGTGTCAGGCCAGGTGTGAACCCCACCGCCACGGGCGACTGCGACGGCTTCGGGGGGATTAAGATCCCCTGCTCCTGTCCGCCCGACCGTAACTCTTTCCTCGCTGTATGTCTTTCCCCTCATCTCATCATCTCAATCGTCTTACGCGCTTCCAGTCACTCAACGCCAACGTCGCCGCCGGCCACGCCACCAACAATCCCAGCTTTGCCACTCCTTTCCCAACTGATCTCTCCACCACGTCTGAAATCACTCGCCTGCAGACATGTATTATCACGCTCCAGAACCTCTTCGGCTCCGGTGTCGGCTGCCCCGCCGAATCCACGACGTACGCTGCGCGCCTCGCGTTTCTCCAGAGCGGGGTCCCCACCGTAGACCCCAGCCTCGTCCCACCGTTCGGTGTTATCCCCGGCATAAACGCCACGGCTACCGGCGACTGCGACGGCGTGGGCGGAATCAAGGTCCCCTGCTCTTGCCCGCCCGACCGCGAGTTCTTCATCGAGGCATGACTTCCTTTCTGCCTTCCAACGACCATATTTATAACCTTACTTTGTAGGCACTCACCACGAACGTCCTCGCCGGCGACGCCACCAACAACCCCAGCTTTGCCGCTCCCTTCCCGACCGACGCTTCGCAAGGCTCCCAGATCGCCCGTTTGCAGACCGAAATCCTGACGCTGCAGAACTTGTACGGCGCCGGGGTGGGATGCCCCGTTGAGTCCACGACCTTCGGATTGCAACTCGCGTTTCTGCAGAGTGGGACCCCCAGCGTAGACTCTAGCCTCGTCCCCCTGTTCGAGATCACAGCCGGCGTAAACCCCACTCCCACCGGCGACTGCGACGGGGAGGGCGGCATCGCGATCCCCTGCTCCTGCCCACCCGACCGCGAATTCTTCATCGAGGTATAATTCTATCCTGCCTTTCGAACGACAATTTCTACAAGCTTGCTCTCTAGTTGCTCTCCACGGACGTTGCCGCTGGTCATGCTACCAACAACCCTAGCTTTGCTGCTCCCTTCCCGACGGACGCTTCCACAAACGCGCAGATCACGCGTCTGCAGACCAGCATTATTGCCCTCCAGAACATGTTCGGCCCCGGTGTGGGGTGCCCCGTTGCGTCCACGACCTTTCTTCAGCAGTTGCAGGCTCTCACCGGGTAAATGGGCGGATGAAGAGTCAAAGTGGCGAATAAATAATCAAAGCGTTTTTTTGTTTTTGTGTTGCTTGTTGTATGGGTGTCTTCGATGTGCCGTATAAATGGCTCGATTTTTTTGGAACTTGGAGTGTAGGGCCATGGCGGGGCCCGGCGGAAACTCTATACTTAGCGAATACAAGTTCGACATCTCACCATTCTTAAACCATGAGTATTGCCTTGCGAAGACTCCAGGATCGCCAAGTTAGTGTTGCTACAACAATACAAGCTATAGATACAAATTCTCAAGTGGGATCAATCCTCCGCCGGCTGGCCTCTTAGGGACGCGTTTGAAAGTCGTGATTGCTCCAATTGAACGAGGACGGGATTCTCAAGTGCGGCCGCAACCCTCTCCTTATCGTTCAGTTGCTTATTAACTGTCAAATCGTGAGTGGATGCTTGGGAAATATTTGGATAGATGGACCAGCCAGTTCACTCTGGTGCGATCCGGGCTTCAGCGTTATGTCGATTTTGAAGCGGCTTGGAAGGACACGGAGGAGTCTGAGGCCTATGGTGTGCCGATGAGATACAGAGGACGCAGCCATCAACATACCGACCTATTAAAGCAGACATCCCACAGTGAGACACAGTAGGGGTGAACTCGACCATGACGCGATTCCCGCTGACTGTTATCTGGGGTGCGGACACCACACGGAGCTCTTCGAGCGTGTTCGGATGTTCAGGATCGTATATAGACCTAATAAGATCTATTTAGGTAGCCTCCGTTGAGTCAAGGAAGGTGAAGGGGCTCCAGCTTAGGCGTACCGAAAATTTCATCCTGATCAATAAGCTCCTCTGACTCCACCGAGTCGTACCCTCCTTCGGTTTTTGACCAGACGCTCCCCCCTCTTTTTCTTCTGATTTAACCGAGATCGATCGCCTTGGTGACTTACTGTACTATTTCGACCGTAGGTTCAGGTGACGGGTGACGGAGGGTCGTGAACTGAACCTATTTGTTACCAGTGACGGTGACGGCGAACTTTTGTGGCCCAAAGCGGTGTAAAAATGCAAAAATTTATCCTCCGGCACTTGCCGGATTACCATTTATGGCAATTTTGATGTGATTGCCGAGGAATGAACATCTAACCCAGTGAACATGTAAGGTGACGGGTGACATGGTGTGAACCTACGGTCGAAATAGTACAGTACTAGTCTCTCGATGCACTGCCATACGGAGATCCTCCATGACTCGGGAATTCAAATGGTTCATGGATGACGCCCAGCGAGTACCCCTTATGTCGGGGTCTGCCCAGATCCGCTCTAATCTGTCCACCCAAAGTATGGCAGATGAGGACGGATCTAGCTATAAAATGCCGAAAGTGATGGTCAACGAGCAGACCGAGAGAAGCTAGAACAGAATACGCGTCAAAAAACCAAATGGTTACGGCTTGGTCGCGTCTGTTGTTCGTTGCCATATTATCTTGAGGGCCGTGTGTAATCGTAAGAGTTACAGGAAGCTGTAAGGGATAGGCGGCCCGTCTGCATCCGAGATACCACGTGATGAGTTGTATTTATAAATGTTCAACTGCGGTCATTCCATTTTAGTTACTCTGTTTCAAGTTTCCTTTATCAGATACAAGGTAGCGTAGCATTTAGAACAAGGTAATAAAGTACAAGGACAATTACACTAGTATTTACAGCTAATTGCAGTACCGAAGGCGCGAACCAAAATTTTATGTTTTGGGATATTTTCAAAGAATTCCCGATATCTCAGTCAGTTCCTCACCGATTCACATAAAGACTGGATAGATCTACTCGGCTAATTCACGCGCAATTAGTGATAGAAAATAATTCGTGAAAATATTATGTATTAGGTATTTTCTGGCTCTGGGCTGTTTTCGCGCTGAAGGCTGTCTAGCATGCCGAGAACATGTCCCAGTGGCCTAATATTTTAAGACAGACAAAATTCATAGTTGAGAAAACATGTGATAGAGCCAGAAATATATGAAATTCCTAGATAAATGCAATCTTTACAATATCTCTCAATGCCAAAACTGGCAAATGTATCCGAGGGAGATAGGGGGACTGGGAGTAATTTATCCGTGCTTCTGGCTCTATCACATATTACCTCAGCTATAAATGTTGTCCGTCCTAAAATATTAGGATGCTGGGACATGTTCTCGGCATGCTAGACAGCCTTCAGCGCGAAAACAGCCCAGAGCCAGAAAATACCTAATACATAATATTTTCACGAATTATTTTCTATCACTAATTACGCGTGAACTAGCCGAGTAGATCTATCCAGTTTTTATGTGAATCGGTGAAGAACTGACTGAGATATCGGGAATTCTTTGAAAACATCCAAAAACAGAAAATTTTACTTCGCGCCTTCGGTACTGCAATTAGCTGTAAGTAGCCAGCGAGTAGGCAGTTCAGCAGTTTTTCTGGATTCCAACACCTCACCCACTCACCTTTTGTTCGATCTACTTGGCTTCTGAACGACTCACACGGGGTCCGTTACCTCCGAAATTGCACGGACCTCACAGAAGCATAGGGAGGTGGCCACATGCGAAGGTGAAGGGCAGGGGCGGGCGGAGGAGGGGGGCAGGGGATGGTGGAGGTAGGAAGCAAGGAGTGTTTTACTCGAAGTGGTCCGTGCGCGCAAGGCGTTCATGGTGCGGACTTTGGATATTCCGAAGTCCAAACCTAGTTCTGTGGATGAAATTCCCCATGGTTTCCAAATTTGTTTCAGATTTTACTTATTTTCAGCTCTGGCAGATATGAGGCAAGATCAGACAGATGTTGGCAGATGTCGGCAGGTTGCGGCATAAGGGATTTTCACTGCGGATGACGAGTGGCGATTATGTCAGCGCCGCAGGTTGGCGGACCTACATTTTGCTCCGCTACCTATCGGTAGGCTGCGGTTGGGCTGTGGTCCTATGGGGCAGAGTCATGAATTATAAAACGGCGGGCGAGCTGCTCCAAAGCGCATTGTTTCATCCCAACTCTTCTTCTGCTCTTCTTTAGGATGTTGTTACTTTCGATCTCACTGGCCCTGATCAGCCTCATTGGGCCTTCATCTTCGCGTTCTGTTCCAAAACCCCAGCGCGGTCGCGAGCCTAAGACCATCAGATGGATAGACTGTCACGAAAGGATACCTACGACCGTACAGATGGCTTTCAATGTTACTCGCTCCACACCCCTCCCGTCGTCTTTGTTCTGCGGAGGCGTGTATACCGTTTCGTCATATAATACTCTGTCATTTATATTGTTTACAGAGATGGACGTTCCCACGGACTACACAAAGCCGTTCGACTCTTGCAGTAACAATATCACCATAGGTTTCGCCATGAACCGCCCTAAAAAATCCGAGGGCGTAATTATCTTGTTTGTTTGTTTTTCTATCTGGAAATTTTGCACATGCTGATCTCCATTCTGTCCAGTCACCCCGGTACGCGTCTGGTTCGAACTTGTCTCCGTCATTTTTAACTTGATGCCCTTTCAAGGTGGTCCGGGAAACGCTGCGGCTCCCCAAGCCTGGGAGAACGCCTTCAACATTTCTGGGGCGGCGCTCGCAGGCTTGGAGAATTTTGATTTCCTCGGTATTCTTCTTCCACACTCCTCCTAGTGAGACTCATTCGTTTTCCAGCGATAAACACTCGTGGGATTGAATTTTCAAACCCACTCAATTGTACTTCGGGCGTTTTCTTCAACAACATACCATATGCCTTGTGCGTCCCTCCAGGTAGAAATATCCTGTGCTGACAGTGTGGTTAGTCCTACCTCTGACGAAGAATACGCCGCGTATCAGGAAGCCATGTCAAACTTTATTTCAGCTTGCACCAGGGACAGCACTCCTGCCGGGATAATGGAGCATGTCGGGACGAAGGAGGTCATCCAGGACTGGGACCTCGTTCGTGCAGCTCTTGGATACGACAAGATCCATTTCGCCGGGGTGTCGTAGTGAGTGTCAGCGCCACTGCACGCGATATTGACCTAATGAATATCAGTGGGACGTTTGTTGGTCCAGCGTACGCAGCGCGCTTCCCTGAGCGCGTCGGACGCTTTGTGATGGATGCGGTGACTCCTCACGGAATGGTATGGCATCATCACTCCGCAACTAGACATCACTAAAGGGTCGGCATAGCCAATGCAAGAGATGGTCACAGACCAAATCGTCGCAAGCAACAGGCTACTCCTCCGCGCTGATGCCTTCTGCATGACGGATAAAGCTTGCCCATTTTATGGCCAGGGTAAAGGCAGCGTCGTGAAGGTAGGCATCCGATTTTCTTCATTGTTTTTTTTTTTTCGCTTGCAATGCTAACTGGAAGGCGGTGATTCAAGGCATGGGAGACTCTCCTTGCGCAGGCAATTGAGGAGCCGCTCGCAGCACCCAGCTGTGGTGCTGGTACAGGATGCAACGCCCCTGTCACCGCCACAGATCTGCGATTTGGCGCCGACGCAACTTTTCAATCGAATCCTGACTTTCCTCTCTTCAATTTCGCGCTCAACGCCTCGCTCCACGGTGACGCCAGCCTATTTGGGTACCAGCCCTCTGCGGATGTCCGGGAGACTATCGTTTCGGCCCTTCTATGCTCCGACTTTAGTATGTGGCACTTTTTCGTACTGACTTCATTATTAACCTCTGCTGTGTCTTCAGAGGTCGAGGATAGTTGGAAAACCTTTAAAGGCTACAACAACTTCTCTCTTAATGCTCAGAGGGTCAGTTCTTCCCCCTGCATTTGCAAATTAGTGGCTTTTAATCTTCATCACCCACAGAACGATACGGCCTCATTTATCTATTCACAAACCTGGTCGTCAGTCTTGTTATGCGCCGCGTGGCCGTTCAACGTCGCCGAACAAACCACCCTGCCCAATCATCTCCCCTTTATGTGGGTGACATCCGATTTTGATCTAACGTAAGCCTCTTGCATCCGTTATTTTTATTGCCCGGCTAACATGTCCATAGCTTGCCTACCGAGCAGACAACGTTCGCCTGGGAGCAAACTCCCAATGCAACGCTGGTGATCAGACACGGCGATGACCACACCTCCCTTGGCTGTACGTTCGATCCTCGTTGTGGTCAAGGCATGCCGCTGATCTCATCCGTAGTGACTGGCGCTGCTGGCGGCACGGCGGACCTTGCATGGGACTTCATACGCACCGGTGTGATGCCTGGAGCGCAGGACAACGCGCAAGTGACGGTTATTTCGCCTGGTGGAACTCGTGGACCAGTGCCGGATCCGTACGATGTTCCGACAGGCGCTGTTGCCGGGGACATGAGTACTATTGAGAATATTGTTTAATTCCGTTTTCGCCACTATTGTATTACCTATTCGTAAGCTGGGTGACTTCCCGTAAGGAAAATCTATTTGAAGGCGCCAGTGATGGGGTCACTGCAAGGATATTCGCGCTGCTCAGGTTTCCCGCAAGGCCAGAATATAATTTAATGTATTGATGAGGCCGCTCATGCACACAGTGCAACCCCTGGTGAATCTGCCCCAATTCTGTGGCTTCAGAGAAAATTTGGTGCTAAAAGTGTGGCCTTGTCGGAAGCACTTGAAGGGCGCACTTCAGAAGACGCAGCAGGTGAAAAACATTGATCCCAGGGTCTGTAAACCTGCAAAAGCATTTTAACTTGGGAGGAAAACCTTTCTGGATTTGGCTGAGGCACCTGTCTTGGAGACTGAGGAGACGCAATTCCGATGGGCGCGTCAAAACTTTCTACATAATGAAATTGTTGGTGTATTTTCCCACAATATGTGGTTCAGCCTGAAATTTCAGCGCAGCTTGCTAGATGTGTTCCAGGAGCTCCCTGATGTACAGCAGCTATTTCCAAACTGGGGCTGGTGTCGAAGGCCATGCTATCGACAGTTGGCGTGAAACCACTGGATAATGAATGTTCACTCAATGTCAAACTTGAAGCTCCAGACGTCAGATGGGGAATCACAGGGATGGGGAAGGCTGCGTTACTTTGGCCTTCAACATCGCTCAGGCGGCCAAGCGAAACATGCCAAGTAGATCTTCCCACACTATCACCCGTTGAACGTGCAGGTCCTTCGTGACAACAGCAAAGCAAGCACCACAGAGGTAGAGGGAATCCCACTCAAATTTCCCTGCATACACATCGCTCAAATGCGACAGGCTGTTGTTTTCAATCTGCTCGAGTCACGAAGCATCGCAATCTGCATTCAAGAGCATGCAGAAACAAGAACCTGTATGCAAGCCAGCAGTCGGCAGCCATAAAGGCATGTATGGCCATGGTACATTTCTTTTTGTCCTCAAGGCTGATCTCAGCGTCGAACAGCTCAGCCACAGAGTGGCAGCAGCATCTGTAGAGAATGGCCGGAAGAACCACCCAAATGTCGAAGTTGACAGCGAGGTTCAGAGCGATGAATCGTCTGCATCCATTTCCACATATCCCGCAGGCACCTGGCGGTCAAAGAAGGCCAACAATGTCGAGGGATAGAGAGTCATCAAGATAGATATCATGCGACCGCGAATATGCTCCACGTCTTATTTGGTGCTGAGCCATAAAAGATAGACAAAGTGTGGAGCCCAGAAACCGGTTTGTTGACGAAATACCTAGCACGAATGGTGAGCTCTCGATGCGTCAAAGAATGGTGTCGATGATGAGCGCCCAGCATCGTGTATGGCCATTAGAAAGACCCTCAGCTCATCAGGGGAGTCGTGTAGTACGACGAGTGGGCACCCTTTGTATGTGTCCTGCGGAATACCGAACAGAAGATGGGGGGACTGGGCAACCAAGACGCCGCAATACATGCGAAACAGTGTAGTTTCAGCTTGCAGAACTGCAGTGCCATCGTCGAACCAGATGTCAAGCGACCACCCGAGCAGTTAAAGGCTCGGGTCATACTTCTCTTCCACGTCCATGAAAGTCAAGAGGAAGAGATGTTGTCCTCTGCTTGGCAATCACATTGATTGGCATGTCGGCATGTCATTTCGCATGTCAGGGATGATGAGGTTAGGCCACTTAGCTGCTTCGCTTTGCTGCTCATTCCAGCATCATTCTTCGATCTTGTCTTCGCGGCAAACCCATTGAATGCAGGCTGAATCTATCTGTGACCCATTGCGGCCACTCCACTCATCTACTGGTGGGCTATAGTTGTAGCACCATTGGCCAATGACAAGATTCTGCTAGGGCTGCCCACCATCCCAGTCTTTACGGGTGTGACGGGTGCCATAAAAACGCAGGCCGTCTCATCCCATCTAGGGCTGCCGCCCGTGCCTCTCATGGCAACGGCCATTGACTTCATGGGTGGTCCACAGGCATGGCCTGTGTCTCCACAGCCTGTCGACTTGGATTCCAGAGCCCAAATGGGACAGCACGGGCAACAGTGATTTGTGTGCTCGTAAACTAGTAGAGAAACTCGAAATGTTTATACCCAAACACAAAGTTCACAGATATAAGCAAAAGCCTATGCAACTGACCAACGAAGTGCAAGATATAAGATGTAAGATTCCCAGTAGAAACCGACAAGTGTTAGTCCCTGCTTCAGAGCTTTTAAAAGGTTGAAGGGAGAGATTTTGGGTAGGAGAAAGTGTGTAGAGAACTGTGTTGCAGAGATATTGCTTGCTTGTGAAAAATGATATATCCAAAACGGTAGATATTATAATGCTTCTCAGTGACAGGGCAAAAGCCAAGGCAAGGTTGAGTGTCCGAAGACAGTAGGTGCAATACCCAAGAGCATGTGGTGAGTTTAAAACTCCGTGGGGTTTGTGGTGTGTGTGGATATAATCCAAAATAGCAATTCCAACGTCCAAGGCAGTGTTCTCATAGCAGTTACGACGTCCAAGGCAGTGTTCTAGTATCCCATATAATTCCAATTCAAAATAGACATCCAATAAAGTAAGATTTTGAGTAGCCACACCCTTCTATATGCTGGTGCGCAACCAGAAGATCCCAGATTGCCCCGAATTGCAAGTGTAAGCCTACTAGTTGTGGGGTGATGCTGTGTCCTTCTATTCTTTTTTTTACTTATATACAAGTCCCAGAATAAATAAGTACAAGCAAGATATAAGAAAATATGAGTCAAACAGCCGCATATCCGTCGGATATTTATCCGGTATAGTGAATCCAGTCAGTGCCATTGGCTGCAAGTCTCAAGCACGCCATATTACAATCATCTGCCAAGATAGAACCTCAGTCAGCAATCAGCTGAAAGGCCACAAGCTCAGTCAGCAGTGAGCTTATTTCCATCCACCAAAACTGACATCTGGTACAGGATTGATTCCTATATCCTGCACTCCTCGTTCGTTCCCCTCCAGCTAGCATCCCTATACCATGTAGTATAGTGTCACAGCTTTCGAACGACACCCCTCATGGCTTATATCCATAATTGGGTTCTTGGTAGAAGTCTGGCCTGACCCTTTAGGAATCTCCAATCAGGCCGGCAACTACGGGTATAGTTGAGCCCATCAGGTATAGTCCGAAATGAGGTCCCACTGGTGTTCTAGGCCATCGTCTGATCTGATGTCCACATCTCTACAACCCTAATGTGTCACAATGGTATTGCAATTCAACCCAATTCGTTACTTGGGCTTAGACCCAACATAACCCAATTGAATATGAAGTTAGTCATGATGTTTAGTGGACTACACAAACCCTTACACGTTTCAGGGCGAGTGCAGCCAGTCACCTTGACGTATTACCCCCTCGATGACCTGTTACTCTGTGATCTTGGCCCAACCAGCTACCCCTGAGTCTCAGTACTAGTTCTGGATATAAATTGCAAACACAACTGAAAGGCACAACAATAGCGTGTTCCACTAGTGCACTAGTGGTTATTTGCAAGGCTTATCAATGGCATGGCCGTAATGGGTAGACGGGCTGAGAAATCCCTAAACTTTCAATGAGTTGTCAGAACTGGGATGTTTTATGGATGAAAAAGTATGGGCCATATATCTTATTGCAACAGCAGGTTGCAAACCAAAGTTGGCAAATGTTAGAAGACACACCAAATTTCAGCAACTGGAAGAAGATGCAAGGCAGGTGGTGGATGCTGCTTGAAGTCATTCTGTTACTTATAAAATGTGAATTTGATTACTGTTCTACAGAAAGCATGGATAAACTCGCGAAAGAACGAGTTCCAACTTGGTGCCAAAAGCGGAAATGTCACTCGGCGTTGTTGGGGTCCGGATTTTTTTGCCGGAACAAGGTGTCATGCTGGCCCGCAAAGGTGCATGCATGGAAGAAATTGATGTGGGTAGTTCCAAAACCTCTCTGAGTGTGTCTCATCTCGTGAAATAGATCAAAACAGTTGTGTTTGAAGGCACCCGTTGAGCGGCCGTGACGGCCGTTTTTTAACGGCAAAAAATGGGTGGTACCCGTGCCATGACCATGCCATCGAGGAGAGTTTAAAGGCCTTAACGGAATGGGCACAGCACCCATTCGACTGGTGCCATCGAGCCGTGCCAATGCGCACAGGTGGCAGCCCTAGTCCCGTTGAGCCCTCGGCCCAAGGATTCTATGTGGGATGGGTTCGGGACGGCATTTTGATTTTGCCGTCCGTCCCGTCAAAGAGCTGTTGTTGATGTATTTTTGATGGAACTACTGTACGGATTCGCTGTATGTACAGAGTTGAAACCCGGATGCAAAAAAAAAGTTCTTCCGCATTTCTCAATGGCAAGGCAAAAAATTTGTAATTCAAAATTGGGGGACGCAATACTATTACCTCGTAGTGTATCCTCAAATATTTTCGGATTTCTTCGGTGAGCAGTTGTGCCGCATGAACACATTGTTTTCGTGGCCTGTTTTGGTGGAGGACCCCGATCAAGATCCCGATCCGAAAAATCGGGTCACGTACACGTGTCGATCACACTCCCACGCCAATCTGTAGCTGTGAGAGAGAGAGGGACTGCTGAAACCCCCCCATGCACAACATCAGGTCTGGAAAATGTGGCAGACACTCACAATTACGATACTCTCCTCAAGACTTCTGGCACAGCCACAAATTTTCGTTTTTGGCACGTTTTCGATTTTTTTGTGCTCACCGACGTTTGACGTGGGGTTTTTTGACTGTCTAGGATTGCTCACTATCTCTATCAGAGTATTTCCAAAACAATTAGGATCAACCACGTCAAAATTGAGCCTATAATTCTATATTTTTCGCATCCGGGTTTCAACTCTGTATGTTGTTAAAATTCATACACAAATTTGTTCCTCACAGATATATGTCATGCTGTTCTGGGAGCCCCCAGGAATCTTCTCCACTGCGACCAGCAGAATCATTTTTCACCGCCGCGGGTCACGTGAGAGAGAGCGCGGCGGATGTTCAGTTTGTTCGTTACGCGCAAAATACGCAAATCAAGTACGCAGTGGAGGTCTCAGATGATCCCTGGTGAATTTAAGCTTGATACACCTAAGGTTGAAACTCTGATTGTCTAATTTCGCATACCTCGAGAGTCGGCCCCGTCCCATTAACTTACGGTTGACGGCTGTTTTTTTGCCGTCCCGTACCGTCTCCAGGCCCAAAAATGGAAAAGGATGGCCGTTACCCGCCGCAGCTAAGATTGACGGCCGTCCCTGTCTACGGGACGGTGGGCAGCCCTAGATTCTGCAACTCGGATCGAGCGCTCGCGGCGCTAGCGGCTCCAGAGAGGGCAGGGCATGTCACTTTGACATGCTGTTAAGGCATGTGCCCGGGCACTCTGGGAATCTCACGAGTCGCAATGGGCCCGATCAAATGAAGTTACCTCACTGTCTCGGTTCACGTACGCATTCAGGTTATAAAAATTCTTTTGAAATAGTTCTCTACACCCTTGGCCTGGTCCTGGAAATTGAGTGACCAGTACCTGCTGGATTCTGAAGAAAATTACAACGAATCTCCAACACGAGTTCAACATCTGGACCTAAAATAGATGGACAAAAACACAAAGGGCCAGCAAAAAATGCCCAGAACATGCCTGCCACCTGCCTCGACGGCAGGTGACAGTGACATGCATTGACTTTTGCCCGCTATGAGACCGACGAAAAAATATACCCCCGGGTCTGGAACTACAGCACGATTAAACGGCCGAAACGCCGTTCACCCAACTTGTACGTTGATACTGAGATCGCGAAGTTCCTGGAGTCAATATTTCTCGCCGAGCTTTTAACTTGTTTATTCTTTTAGCACTGGATTCCAAGCATTGCGGTGTCAGGGTGGGTTTATGGCTTCGAATCGCGCCCATAATACGCAATGACTGATCAGACTGCCAAACGGAAGTGCTTGACCTAAATCAATGCATCGCGGCTGGTCCACCGATTTCTACCCTGGCGTCCGCGATGTGAATCACGGTGCGAAGGAGGATATCGGGACAGCGATTCACCGATGGTACGTACAATGCAAGATGCTCCTTCGAAGCAATGGACTATAAGTACAGAAGGAATTCTTAGTATTGCCTGCAGTGGGTCGACGGCTTCCCACTTTTCACCCACTTCTCTTATTACCCTCGCCCTTTTCTGGCAATGAAGTTGACGTTCACCCTCATCTCCGTTGCACTGGCTCTGAGCGTATCCGCACTGGCTCCACAACGGCGTAGCGGTTTCATCGACCCTGCCCTCGTCCCACCCTTCGGTGTCATGCCAGGTGTGAAGCCCACCAGCACGGGCGACTGCGACGGCTTCGGGGGGATTAAGATTCCCTGCTCCTGTCCGCCCAACCGCAACTCTTTTCTCACTGTATGTCTTTCTCGTCGACTTCACATTTTGGTTACCGACTTCCTTACTTCTAGTCACTCAATGCGAACGTCGCTGCCGGCCACGCCACCAATAATCCCAACTTTGCCACTCCCTTCCCAACTGATCTCTCCACCACGTCTGAGATCACCCGCCTGCAAACATGTATTATCACGCTCCAGAACCTCTTCGGCTCCGGTGTCGGCTGCCCCGCCGAATCCACGACGTACGCTGCGCGCCTCGCGTTTCTACAGAGCGGGGTCCCCACCGTAGACCCCAGCCTCGTCCCTCCGTTCGGTGTTACCCCCGACGTAAACCCCACTGCTACCGGCGACTGCGACGGCGTGGGCGGAATGAAGATCCCTTGCTCCTGCCCGCCCGATCGCGAGTTCTTCATCGAGGCATGGCTCTCTTTCCGCCGTCCAACGACCATGTTTACAACCTTACTTTGTAGGCACTCACCGTGAACGTCCGCGCCGGCCACGCCACCAACAATCCCAGCTTTGCCGCTCCGTTCCCTACCGACGCTTCCAAAGGCTCGCAGATCGCCCGTTTGCAGACCCTCATCCTGACGCTGCAGAACTTGTACGGCGTCGGGGTGGGATGTCCCGCTGCGGCGTCCACGACATTCGCGATCCAACTTGCGGATTTGCAGAGCGGGACCCCCAGCGTAGACCCTGCACTTGTTCCCGTGTTCGGTATCACGGCCGGCGTGAACCCCACTGCCACCGGCGACTGTGACGGAGAGGGCGGCATCAAGATCCCCTGCTCCTGCCCACCCGACCGCGGGTTTTACATCGAAGTACGAAGTTCCATCCGGCTTTGTTGACTACAATATTTACAAGCGTACTCTCTAGGCGCTCTCCGCGGACGTTGCCGCTGGTCATGCTACCAACAACCCTAGTTTTGCTGCTCCCTTCCCGACGGACGCTTCCAAAGGCTCGCAGATAACGCGTCTGCAGACATGCATTATTGCGCTCCAGAACCTGTTCGGCCCCGGTGTGGGGTGCCCCGTTGCGTCGACGACCTATCTTCAGCAGTTGCAGGCTCTCACTGGATAAATGGGCGGATGAAGAGTCAAAGTGTTTTTTTGTTTTTGTTTTTGGGTCCTTTCATATCTGGATATATCGCTTGTTGTATGGGTTTCTCCGACGTGCCTTATAAATGGTTTGATTTTTGGGAAGCGATCTTCTGAGAGACTATTCGGCAGCATGTATGGAAAAGGAAGTCAAAGATGGAGATTACGTGTCGGCGGATTTGTTCGACGTCGGGTTTGATGTTAAGCCGCAACAGTGATAGGATAAACTGCACGATGTACTCAGAAGCTGCAAACTCTGCATTCAATTCCATCCGTTACATGCGCGTTAAAGGAACAGTTCTCCAGGAGGATAATTGAGAGGAGGTATTATTCTGCTCTATCGAGCATCTTTATTTTTCGTGATTACTTTAGGAACAGGATGCGAAGAACAGCGGGCCCATGCGACTAGAAATGAGACCACTCATTCACCATTGAATTCTTATCTCCGCGATCTTGGTGGACTGATGTAACTACACTGCAAGCGGTACCTGAAAACGAGATAGGAGTGGGGTTACTGCTTGGTCTCACCTCCGTGCGGCGCCATGAAATTAAAAGTCCCTACCAACCACCAGACAGGGAGGTGGTGGACCCGCCGCACTGAACAGGCATAGACAGCCGCCCTTCAGTGTTGTCCAATGATTCATATTGTCAGTGAATTAATGCCAGGGTATTTCCCTCGATACACTGCTTCGTGTGCCTGAGCCCAGGCTCGAAATTGAAGCGAACTGTTAATAAGTTCCCTTTGTGGCTAGATAACAAATAGCGCCACACCGGCAACAGCGGATGCCGGACCCGGAGCTCGCTTCGTTTCTGCCACCACGTCTAGCTCGTTCGACGCTAGGACTGCGAGCTGACCTCTTTTCTCACCCGAAATGAAGGAAATGCTCCTCTAGCCTCTCGGGAATGAACGCAACCGACGCTTGTCGCCCTGGCGCTCATGACGGCCACTGGCTGGGGCTGACGGCGGATGTGCCACCAGGGGTCCAACCTGTCTCAGCGTATTCAATTCATTTCGCTACCCATTTTTCCGCACATACGAGAGCAGTATGACTCAATACACCCCGACTTGTGCGTATATAACCTGCTGGGAGCTCGGTATCCAGTCAAGCTCCAGTCATTTCCCTCTTCAATGCGGTTTCTTCGGGCCACTGTTTTCGTGCATCTCATCCTCGTCGGCCCCCTAATATTTGGTGTCGCCACTCGAGTTCCGCCAACAAGAACTGACAAGGAACGTGTAGCTCCCCACCCGAAGAAGGAGACGAACGCCGATCGATTCCGCCGCGGGCTGGGGCCGCTGCCTCCCACACGACGGGACCGCAACAAGCGTGAGTGGACAAACCATTCACCATCTAATCATCTCAACCTGAAATTTGTCTCGCAGTTAGCTCCCGCGCGTCCGCCGTACCGTGTACGCGCCTTTCCAAGTGCGTATATCAAGCAGTAAGCCTATGTACTTATGAGCTCACCCCGCCTCTTCCAGCAACGTTGGAAGGATCCAGATCCGGCGGCTAGCCGGCGATAAGATCGGATTCGTCGGTGACCGGTATAACGACGACGACGCGTACAGGGTCCGCGCACGGCGCGCTGCGCTAAGCGTCACCGTTCCGCCTGTCACGCCTTTCGGTGGTGCGATCGACCTAATAGCAGTGAACCCACCTGATTCTTCCAACCCTTACTTCGGTGCTGTTTCGAATGGCCTGGGAAATCTCGGTGCTGAAGAGGCCGGGTATGATTCCTGTCTAATATGTGCAGAGCTTGGTATTTATTCACCTGGATTCCCAACTAGATTCGCCTATCTTTCGGGAATCAGCAACTCAGGTCAGAATGTGTTCGGCGAATTTCCGTATTTTTACCCTCTGACAATAAGACTCAGTCCGTAGCAACAGCCCGCCATCTTTCAACGCGGGGACGAGTCTGACGTTAAACGGCCACGGGGGTGTCGAGACCCAGATATGGACGATGAACTGCCAGACGCACGAGATCACAGCCCAGTGGATCAACGCCGACGGCAGTGAGTAGCCCAGCTCGTTCACGGCTCCATATGCACATCCCAGTAATGTTCATGATTCAGGCCAGCCACCGACGACGATATTCTACGACCCTCGCGGCAAATTTCTCGGTTTGACTGGGAATCTGGGGGCGGTGGATCCGGATGCTTTTCCTGTGGTGAGTTTCTTTGCCAAATCGTTTTTCTATGGTGGGATTGACGATGGTACAGACGATAACATTTGTTCAGGACTAACTTGGATGAAATTCGTTAACATGTCTTGTTCTAGATCTATTTTAATTTTGCTTCGTCTCGTTTCATAGATATCTCATGTGGTTCTCCACTAGTTTCTGTTGATGAATACTATATTGCATGCAGCCCGGACATTCTTTCGAGTGCTCATGATCGTGAAACTTATAGTTTGCCCTTCTTCAGCGTTTCTAAGGTGAACAGCGCGTCATAGGCGGTTGTAATCTGATGGACCAATTTTCGAAGGTAGTAGAATAAGTATTGGGTTCCGCTACGTACGGAATGTCCAAGCTCGTTGGAAATATATTTAATGCAGAAGTTCAAGGTGGAACTCTATAACAGGTGTCAACCTGAGGAACGAGCTGGTATCGATAAAGGAGTTTGGTAAGAGAGACTAGTGTCAACCATCGCGCTGCATAAGCTCATTCAACGTCTGAGTCACCAAATGTGCCGCGTCCGCTATCTGCTGGCGTAAATTTTCATCGCCCACTGTGGAGAGCCGATGGACCATCTTGTCTCCGTGGAATGCCAGAAGACTCTGCTTGAGGAGATATTTCCTATAGTCGCTTGGAACAGGGTACGCCAGCGATTTGGCGGTCATCAATGTAGTCGACTTGAAGAATATGCGGACCTTGTCGGCGTTGATGTCGTCCACATTGTAAGTCCATGGCTTGCTGTAGATGGGCCATGGTAGCGCCTCGAAGGTCAAAGGCGCGGAATCAGAGAATTTGAACTTCGCAAACTCCTCCGCGAGGAGGATCGTTTCGAACCGTTCAAAAGCGAGGGCAGTCGTCCACAGTATTGAGTTTGTGTACTTCTCATCCCGCTTCAAGCATCGCGACTTTTCGCGTTCTGCTCCGCGCTGCTGCTCCGCTTTCCGTTTCGCCTCAGCCTCGTGTCTGCTTTTCTCTGCCCGCTCTCTGTCAGCCCTTTCTGCCTCAGCCTCTCGCACTCTTCTTTCGTCTTCCCTTTTCGATGTGAGGAGGCGTATCAGCTCTGTGAGCATTCCTTCTCGGCCGTCCTCGCGCCCCGCATTCATCGCCAAAGTTTCCGCGTTCTTTCGCACCTCCTCGTCAACTCTTAAACGCTGCACCTCTGCTTCAAGAGTTTGGCATCGACTATGCGCCTGCTGTAGATCGTTCTTCAAGCTCCGAGCCTCTCCTTGCTCGGCCTTAAGACGATCCTCCATCTCGACCCTGCGCATCTGTTCTACATTCCGCGTCTTCTTCACGACCTCGTTCTCCTGCTCGAGCTTCTGGTTATCCTCGACACTTTCGGCCAGCTGAACCGACAGTTGCTCCACTTGAGATCGCAGAGTGCTGGTCTCCTGCCGCTCGCGGGACAACGTCTTTTCGAGCTCCACGATTCGCGTCATGGATTTCAACCGCTTTTGTTCGTCATCCAGCTGTTCCCGATTCCGCGTCTTCCTCGCGACTTCGTTCTCCAGCGTGAGCCTCAGGTTATTTTCGGTACTTTTGGCCAGCCGGTCAGACAGACACTCCATTTCGGATCGCAGAGCATCGGTGCCCTGCTGTTCGCGGGCCAACGCCATTTCGAGCTCCTTGACACGCGATATAAATTCCAGCCGCTGTTGATCTTCGTTGCGCGCGCACTCAGCTGGATTATGGAGGGGGATTATGAATTGCGCCAGCCACTCTCGGAACACCGTCCGGGGAAGCATGCCCAGAGGGCTGAGGTTTGGTTCCGGGATAGAGAGGGAGGCGGATATCACCCCGCAAACCTCCCTCGCTCCGAGGGGGTTTAAATCGATGGGTTCGTCGTCTGCCTCGGACGTTTCTGCAACAATACCATCGGCCAGAATAGAGCTTCCCAGCTCGTCATTCAACCCGGCGGCCTCGAGCATCGAGAGGATGGGGTACATTTCTTCGCCGTCAAAATGGCGTCCCACTAGTGCCCTCCTGAACCCGACCTCTACATCCGTCGTGAAAACCAGGTCGTGCGACGAAGCCCACGCAAGGAAATTCGACACGAAGGGCGCTAAGGTGCTGTCTAAGAGGACCCTCTCCACCAGCATTTGAACTGCCGCTGGGACATGACACGGGCGGAGAGAAGACAGCTGGCGTTCCGCGTTCTTCAATTCCTGCTTCTCCAATATGTCGTTGATCGTCTCGAAAAGTGTCAATAATTCTGAGGTCGTGGCCTTGCGGTAGGGGATATCGGCCAATCCAAGGGGGGGATTTTGCTTGTGAGACATGTCGGGAAGCTCTGTGTCGCTGGCGGTCGAGAGAAGGAGTGGGCGCTTAACTCCGGTGGGCGTGAAATGCCATGCGGAGGAAGCGTGGCGATTGGCTCATGATCGCCGAGTCGGATCGGTACTTGTTGGTTTCCGCCTCAAACGTAAGCACCCGATATAGTAATTATCTTCCGCAGCTTCGGCAGGCGTGAGCTCGCCCTATAATTAAGGGTCGCGGTCAAGCCGCGGGCCCCGTTGAGGCTGGCCGCTGTGCTCCGCTCCGCTTTCATTCAAGCGTGATTGGGCCCTGTCACGTCGGTCGCATCATTTTTATATCACGACGCCCATCAATGATCTTTCGTCGTCCCTCGCCTCTCCCGCCCTTGCCTAAACCCACAAGAAATCAGGTTTCAATTACATTTCGAAAAACAAAGTTAGCCACAGTAGCTTTTATAACACGGCACTACTGCAAGAGCGCCCAGGGTTGGGTTATTTTTTAAAATGGCGGGAGGTTGTCGGGGACGGTGAGCGGAGACCGGTAGCGCCACCGGGTAAGTGTCGATGTTTGGCTGAAGGCAACTTGAGGTACTGTATCATTTGGTTCAGTGACGGGTGACACCGACATTTTTTTGATGTGTGCAAAAATCGCCTTAAATTGAAACAAAATTTATCGGTCTTCTCCGCTGATTTTTTTCTAAAAATAGTGAACTTTTGGTCGAAATAGTACAGTATTACTGGAACATTGCTGGCCATTAAGTATTGTGAAAAGGATGGATTGAAGTAATCTATGGCTAAACAGATATTGTACTACTGTACTCCTTGCTTCGTTCGCACTTTTTACTATATCCTCACCCTAATATTAATGAGAGCTGAAGCTACATCAGCAAGCACAAAAAACTTGTGACCTTGCGACCTTTTTATCTTGTTTTGAAAAAATTATATTACAGAAATGATGTCTGTAATCTAATGAGATAGGTTAGGATTTTTTTTTTTTTTTTGATGTCTTGTGGGATTTTGGACCTGGCTTGTTGTCTTGTGAACTTGCGAGCTTTCGGACCTTGTACGTGCACGTACAAGCACGTACAAGCACAAACAAGCAAAGTGTGGAAAACGCGATGTACGCGACCTTGCGAGCGGCTAGCCTAAGTGAGAGATAAAGCAACTGAATGCGGAGGACATCACTCAATTGATCATATCTCGTGGCTTGTTTTCTTTCTGCTTGCTGAGCTCACCACCTTGCCCGCTGTCGAGCTTGCTTCGCAGATTTTTGAGGCCCCGCCCACCCTCCCTTGTTTAAAATCATTTGCACACTTGGCGCTCCTGGTCTTCGGTGTTCTCGGGCATCATCTTTTCTCTCTCGCAGTCCCGGTTCGCCTTGTGTCCTGAAATTGACAACCTCTCGTTCCAGAACCTCATCAAATATTTATCCATTCATTGGTCTTCTGGGCCTCTGTTCTTATACTGTTCACTTTGTACATTTAATCATTCGCACAACAAGTGCAACGCCACTAAAATAAATGCATTCGCGCACAGCTTTTCACTTTCGCGCACAACTTTCCACTTTTGCACACAGGTTTTTTGACTGTCTTCGCGTACACTTTTCTGTACTTTCGCACATAAAGTCCGGGATCTCTGCACGCACCAATAATCACGCGCGACTTTGTATCATTTCGTGCAAGATATTTTCCGGACACAAATAGGTCCACTACATCAAGAGCCTAATCTACAATGCTACGGCGTTGTCTATGATCTCCTCCTCCCTTTTCAGCACACTCTTCCTCCCCATGGCGTCCTTGAGGTTGGTGCAAGTTAACCGAAGACACTCGCCGGTCATTCAACCGCCCTGGATGTTGTCGAGTGTATCGTGGATTTCGGAACCTGCAAGTTGTTCCTGGATCAATGACCCGAGAATGCCTGTTGTCGACGTCCAAGCCTTATTCCACTGTTCGATGCAGTATTCGGGGTTGAAGCACCAAGAAATATGGGTCGGAGGAGACGAACACACGGCCAGCGTCGCTCGGTGGTCCGTAACCGCTGCCTGCGCTCTAGCTAATGCCCGATAGGCCTCCCAACCCAGAAGCTTCTCCTCATTCTCGTCAACGTCGGTGATTGGAACTTTCATTATTTCGTCGAAGGCCTGGATGACCCAGCTAGTGATATGGTAGTCGCATCCCATCCGGAAGCACAAAGCCGCATTCAGCTCGGAATAGGTCTCGAGATGATTTATCGCCAAGTCAATACCAGTCCGCCCTGCAAATAAATGGCAGATTCTCAAGATCGTACATAGGTCGGGCAAGTCGGGCAAGTCGGGGGAAACCGCACTCCACTTGTGAATTGGTAAGGTACTTGCGGCTAAAAGACTGCAAGTTTTCACTCACCCCCGTGTATTGGACACATACTCCAGAAACCTTTCCCATTCAAAGGTGAGCTGGTGCCGTCCAGGCCCACTTTCCTTGCCTCCTCCAGAAACTCTTTGGAGCTCTTGCTCAGAGACAGAAGGGGGTGATTGGGAATGGGCAATGTGAGCATCCCATTGAAGAATTCGCTCAGGGAAATGAGCTGTTGTCGGTAGACGTTGTACAGGGCAGCCTGCAATATATTAGCTTTGCATATACTCCAATCTCAACATTTTTTTAACCTTCAAAGTGAGAGAGCCATCTGGAAAATACAGAGGGATATACCTCGCCATTCCGAGACTCAGAAAAGGACAGCCTGCAGCGATCACATGATTTGCGCATTTTCCTCTGCTAAGCAAGAGGTGAGCGATCTCTGGATCTCACCATATGATCTGGTAACGTGAATCACTGATGGGGGGACGGATCATCGGCATCACAGCCACATCTATTTCGGGTCTATGGGCAATTCGCCACGCTGGCATGGTCGCCGTTCATTTTTACCTGCTATTGGGCTGCTCTGCGTCTCTGGAATTCAACTATTCTTTATATTAGATTTGAAGACAAGCTTTACGAAGCATTCTTTAACAGAGAATTATGTGCATCATGTACAGGCGTAGGGGCCCATCTTGGGTGCAGAATTGGATGCTAGAAGTGCACCAAAGAGTTCGGAAGGCCATGGCCAGAGGGGATAGAGGCGAAGACACGAGTGGTGCAGGAGCGACACATTTGAAGTGGCATGGTGATAAGCCTTGCAAATAACCACTAGTGGAACACACTATTTTTGCGCCTTTCAGTTGTGTTTGCAATGTATATTATCTTATATACAGAACTAGTACCGAGACTCAGAGGTAGCTGGTTGGGCCAAGATCACAGAGTAATGGGTCATCGAGGGGGTAATACGTCGAGGTGACTGGCTGCACTTGCCCTGAAACGTGTAAGGGTTTGTGTAGTCCACTAAACATCATGAGTAACTTCATATTCAACTGGGTTATGTTGGGTATAAGCCCAAGTAACGAATTGGGTTGAATTGCAATACCGTTGTGACACTTTAGGGTTGTAGAGATGTGGACATCAGATCAGACGATGGCCTAGAACACCGGTTGGACCTTATTTCGGACTATACTCAACTATACCCGACTATACCCAATGGGCTCAACTATATCCGTAGTTGCCAGCCTGATCGGAGATTCCCAAAGGGTCAGACCAGACTTCTACCAAGAACCCAATTATGGATATAAGCCATGAGGGGTATCATTCGAAAGCTGCAACACTATACTACACGGTATAGGGATGCTAGCTGGAGGGGAATGAATGAGGAGTGCAGGATATAGGAATCAATCCTGTATCTGATGTCAGTTTTGGCAGATTGGAAATAAGCTCAGTGCTGACTGAGCTTGTGGCCTTTCAGCTGATTGCTGACTGAGGTTCTGTCTTGGTGGATGACTGTAATATGGTGTGCTCAAGACCTGTAGCCAATGGCACCAACTGGATTCACTATACCGGATACATATCCAACGGATACGCGGCTGTTTGACTCATATTTTCTTATATCTGCTTGTAGTTATTTATTCTGGGACTTGTATATAAGTAGTAGGTCGTCGCTACTAGAGGAAGACCACCTGATAATACCACAAATCCCCTCTAACTAGAGGGTGTGAACCCCCCCCATTCACACCCTCTAGTTAGAGGGCCAGCACTTGCCACCAAACAGCCACCAAACAGGTGCTTTTAGCCTGCCACAGTAGCCACTACCTGGGTGAAAAAATGAAAATCACACCAGTTTTGAAGCCTTTTTAAGCTATTTAGTAAGCATTGTAAAATGGTCAGTAATTTTGTGACCCGGTGCCACAGCTGCCACGGGGAAACCAGACCCCATTTCAGTGCTGCATATCTGGCCACTACTGCCACCACTTGTTTTTTATCAGGTCAGTAATTTTTGTTACTTGGGTATGGGTCCACTGCTGCCACCACTCTTTTTTGCTCAGGTCAGTAAATTTGTGACTGGGTGATATTGCCACTGCTGCCACCACTTCTTTTTTGTCAGGTCAGTAATTTTTGTTACTTGGGTAGGTGTCCACCGCTGCCACCACTCTTTTTTGCTCAGGTAAGTAAATTTGTTACTGGATGATATCACCACCGCTGCCACCACTCTTTTTCGGTTAGGTCAGTATATTTTGTTACCTGGGTATATGTCCACCACTGCCACCACTCTTTTACCGCTGCCATCACTCAATTCAGCTTGAGTAAACTTTACCAAGTCCGTGCATCCACCACTGCCACCAATGACCACACTACTTGACACCATACATTCACTTGTCCTTATCTACAGACAGCATTGCTACCCCCTCCATGACTTCTGACAGCTCCTCCCCCTGAGCAATCTCCCCTGTATCTTCATTGTTGTCGCTATCCTCATCTGCCAAGTCTTCTTCGGAATCACTCCCCTCAGCCCGACAATGAGCTAACTGAACTTGGGGTGCTGAAACTGTGGCCATGTCTATGTTGATGCTCACGGTCTCCACCACACCTCCACCGCTCACCTAACACCCAGTACCAGGGTTCCTGTGAAGTTCAGCCCAAGCTTTTTCACCATGTTAGTGAGCCACTCCATGTGCTTTTCATCAAACTGTCCCCTCTGGTGTCGATATCTCCGGACGAAAAAGCCAGGGTGGGTTCCACCAAGGCCAGCTCAGCCTCCTTCTTCATCAAGAACTTCTTCTTGTCCTTGATGTGCGTCACAAGCCGGCGAATCTCTATGTTCAGTCGCTGAATCTCCTCCTTCACCCGTTGTATCTTGAAGTAACTGTCCATGAGCTGGCAGGCAGCTGGTGTAGCCCACGGCCGAAGAGCAGCATTGGCATCAGGATCACGGAGAATGTCGAAGTCTGCCAGGAATGTGTAGTCAATGACCTCAGCCCAAGTCAGAGACGGATGACGGGGCCTGAGGGCGGATCGGACTTGAAGCAACATTTTGATGTGCTTTTGAAGTTTATACCCTACAAGAATTGATCAGTCAATAACTTCAAGTGATATCAAAGCCTGACTCACCGGTTTGAGACATGTTCATCTTTGTGAGCTCAAACAGCCGCTTTACCACCAGCAGCTCCAGCTTGTCTACACACAGCCTATAGCACCTCGTTGATACCAGTGTTGCTGCTTGCCTCCACTTGGCCCCCTCAGGAACCCAACGTGTGACAATCTCCATCTTTCGCTCCATCTCTTGTACCGCCTCCAGGGCCTTTTCATAGCTCTCCCGTGCATGACACTTTGAATTCCAGTGTGCAGTGCTCCCTTCTTCACAGACTACATCAAACTTCTCCCCGGGAGTCAGGAGGCATGGCAGCACCGGTGAAATGAAGCACTTGAGTGCAGGTGTGAAATGCTGGCTGAGACGAGCGAAGACTAAGCCTCACTCAAACCTAACCAACAAAACCATAACCAACAACTCAAATGACGACAATGTTTTGTGCTCGGGGTGGTGGGTCACGTATCGACCGTCAATCCAAGAAACACTTCAACTCTCCAAAGATTCAATTGGATCACAACCAGGTTATTACAACTGAGTTGGAAAAGTGGGTCTCAATGAGTTTATTACAACTGCGTTGGTAATATCTTTGACACATCTGTAAAGACAGTGCCGGTAGACTTAGCTAGGTCGTGTTAGGACTGCGCCGGTGTGTGGGAGCCTTGTTAGGACTGCGCCAGTGGGTGGGGGTGTCAGCGAGTCTATTAGAACGGCGCCAGCAGTCTCAACGGGCTAGTTACAACCGCGTTGGTAAAGTCTTTGACACGTCTGTAAAGACAGTGCCGGTAGCCTCAGCTAGGTCTTGTTAGGACTGCGCCGGTGTGTGGGAGCCTTGTTAGGACTGCGCCAGTGGGTGGGAGCCTCAGCGGGTCTGTTAGGACTGCGCCGGTGGTCTCAACGGGTCAGTCACAACCACGTTGGTAAAGTGTATGAACTAACGCTGGAGCCGCTTGTCTTCCCGACAATCGGACTAACCACAGACTTAGATAGAGCAGTGACGAGTGGGTTGGAGACTAAGTCTGAGATGGGTGTATGGGGTCTAATGCTGTGCGCCGGAGGTCTGACTAGACAACCGGTTGGGCGCAGACTTATGAAGAGGCAGGGACAGCCAAAGCTTAGGTTTTTAATCTGTGAGTAGAAGTTATGCCTAGGTTTTAGAGGTAACTTTAGTTGCTTATAGCCAAGACTAGGTCTTTTAAGCTAATAACCGCTAGTGTGCCAATAACCGGGTAATAATTCACTGTCCAACTACTGTTACAAGTGTGGCTTTTATACTACTGAGAAGGATTACAAACGGCTGAGTGAAAACATGATATCAGGCTGATAAATAGGCAGATTGGAAAGCTGCCAAGGTATATGACGACGGTTTATAAGCCCGTCTGGGTATACATCCAGTGGTGAATAGTGCAACCACCTTAGTTATCTGGTTTATCATCTCTTTTGACTGCACGTCATGCCTGGAGTGCTTATATAGCACTACGCAGGCTCAATAAGCACAAGTAGACCTCCTTTACTAAGGCTATGACCAGCTAAGTTCAAATCGAACCCACAGGACACGGGCGCACCAAGATGGGCGCAGATCACG
Organism: Mycena epipterygia; assembly: GCA_029281465.1. Lineage (NCBI taxonomy): Eukaryota > Fungi > Basidiomycota > Agaricomycetes > Agaricales > Mycenaceae > Mycena > Mycena epipterygia. The sequence goes on along the minus strand of JARJCQ010000058.1, from coordinate 375,958 downwards.
TGATCTATCCGTTATGTTCCAATTATTCCGTGCGCCCGGGTTGAACCCAAGGTGGTGCCCATTTAAACTGGTGCGCCGTCATCAGTGCCAACCCATGTATCCAATTTGAGCTATTATCTTCAGTGTAACCATTGCAACCATTATTGAGCCAATCTGGTATTGTTTCCTTCATCTAATCCCTTGTTTGATGCCTTGCGCCCATATTGAAACCGAGCTTGTTGCGCCGGATAGCACAACTTGCCGGGTTAGTCCTATGGTCAACCTAGCCTTGTATTGACACCGAGCTTCTTGCGCCGGATAGCACAACTCGCCAGGTGAGTGCTACAAGGCAACCTATTGGTTCTGTGTTCAATGTTTGTGGTCGGTTCAAGTGCTTTATAACGGCTTTGATACTCAGTCTCGGGAGTAGACTGGTATCCTTGTGTCCCATAGTCTACCATTAGAATAGTTCTAATAGTGGCGAAATGCAAAGATTTCAGGTGTGGAAAGATCCACACCTTATCACCGGTGCAAAATGTTGTTTGTTGGGGTGGTGGCATGGGTGGCAGTGGCAAAGAGTGGTGTTTTCAGTGGCAGTGGTGGCAGGAATGATGATGGCACAGGTGGAAGGTGGAGAGTTAGTTCTGTTTGGACGAGTCAGATTCTGAGACTCACTTTCTATCGTTCAGGTTCACCAGCCTCTGATAATATTCCATCTGATCTGTCTCCACCTCAGGCTCCTTTGAAAGCCTGTTGAGGTAAATCTTTTCCTCCTCCAGCTGCTGCTCAAACAAAATCCAATGTGTCTTGTGTATCCAGTATTTCAACTGCCTGCTTGTAGTTGTTGACAAGGAAGGTGCCTGTACTTTTCCACTTTTTGCCCTTGGATTTCCTTTTAAGGAAGCACCCTTTTAGGCTTTGCATCACCGAAGGCCGTCTCAGGCCGTAGACGAGGAATAAAATATTGGACAATGGTCACAGCTGCCTCTGTCACTTGAGCCACTGATGAGCGAGGAGACGAAGATGGGCCAAATTGGGACGCAATTCTCAATGGCAAAGGTCGGTGGCACCAAGATTAAAATTACTAAGTATATCGGAGTCTGTATCTAACGGTAGTAAGAGCCCCTTGTCGTAGGTAAATATGTATTCTCGTGGTAATAAGTAGTCCCCCGTGGAACATCAGGAGGAAATGCCGTGTTATAAAGTCCAAGAGCTTGTCTGATAAGCATTTCCGGGGACTCGGCTTCTGGGCTGTTCGTCGTCGCAGGTGGAAGTGAGCTATCTGGAGCTGCCAGATCTTGAAATACGTCGAAGTCTGCATCAGCGCCAGGTAACGCCGGGTGAAGGGAGTCGCTATCGTTGACTGATACAAGCAACGACGGCGGCTCTGCAGCCTGTGTCAATCTCGCTTTCTTGCTGGTCCGCGTGTCTGCTTGTGCCACTTTCCCACTTGACTCACCACCACAGTATGGGTCGGGGTTTTGCCGCTTCTTCGCGCCCTTTCTCCTGACACCCATCACCTCGGCTGTTTCGTTCCTCGTCCCTTGGTTGGGTGCGATCGCTTTGACAGTCCTGGGAAGTATCTCTGCCCCATTTGTAGCATCGGCCAGAGCATGATCCAGGACTTGTAACGAGGTCGTGAGGGGCTCCGAAAGGCTAAGCTTGCTGCGCTGAATAAATTGCAGCTTGTGGACGATGTAGTGCAGGAGTAGAGTATCCTGTTTAGTGGCAGGCGTTGCAGGAGGGGGAGTGCGTGATGTGGATGCAAGCGGTTGATCCGTTGGTGAGACAGGATCAGCCTCGTCCCATGGCTGTGAGGTAATGGGGAGAGAGCACGGCACGAGGAGGTCGGGGAAATGGTCTTCGACAGCGCAGATGTGTTTGCAGAAGGAGATAGCAGGGAAGGACGGGCAGGGATGGCATGTGTAAGTCTCGAGATCCACCGTATAGAGAAGTCCGGGGGTACTCTGTGACTTGACAGCAAAGCGACGCCTCGGCTCAATCTCCTCTACCATTTCCAGCGTTATCTTGGCGGCCTGTTTATGAATTGAATTTCGTTTCTGAAGCGCGAGGTCGGGACCATGGAATCCAAATGGCTGAGCTCGATGATTGGCAATGTAGGATGGGAGTGCAATATTGACGAGTGTATGAATGAGCTGATCAACACGTCGATTGCGCTTGCCATCCATGTGGAAACTCTTTAGGACAAGGTGCCACCTGAGAGGAATTAAGTCAGTCCGTGGCTTAGGCTTCAAGGGATAGAAATACATACGCTTCAACAAGCATGTTAGTGTCACAAAGCTCGAAAATTGACCGGTCTTTCCGATACACCGCAGACCATAATCGTATTGTTTGGTCATCCAGGTAGTTCTTCTCGAGGTACCTGATCACACTATCGGGAGCCAAAGCCTTGATTTCCGCCCAACGTATCCAGAACTCTGCCTCGTCTGTGATATGATTCCATGTTTTGAGCTTCTCCCAGAGCTCCGGGTACTGGGTGATGACGAAATGTTTCTGCCACGTGTGGAGAACGTGCCACCAGCATAGGAGGAGAAATGATTCATAATAACGGAAGCGGATAAGTCCCAGTTGGCCGGCGTCGTTGTCGGACATGAATTTGCCGGGAATGATATCCGGATTAAGCAGACGCAAATGCATCAGAAAATAGTTGATTGTATCGGCTTGGCCGTTGGACGCGATGAGCCACACAATGGGCATACCATGACCATGCCGATCCCATACGATGACAGTAAAAAGTAGCATGCCAGCGTAATATGTGGAATTATGAGTCGCATCGAGACCGGCAAAGTCACAGCCCCAAGCGTGGAAACATTTCCGCTGATATGGTGTTTGGATCGCGAGCAAGAAGGAACCGGCATCAACATCAGAATCAGGAGGAGGGGGGTCGCTACTGGATTTGAAGAACATCAAAGTCGATCGCATGGAGGTGATCAACCCATTGGAGAGTCGATTTTCCGTCGTGTGGGTCCAAGTGGATGTTTTCGGCCTCAATTCTCTTCTGGACGCGACACACATCTCGTTGCCGAATGAATTCTTCGCGTCGAGGGGCCTGAGACATGAGATCTGGTAGATTCTTCTCCGTATGTACGTCGCCACGAGCTCGTGCTAGCTGTCAATGGAACGGCGATCAGATGCGTTTGAAGCGAGAACAAATGGAGACTTACCACAATTTCTGGGCGCACACCAGCCCGTAAATCTTCTTCAATTTTAAGGAGAGCAGCAACAGGGATACGAGTATAAATCAGATTCTGAGAACCGATGGGGTGGGAGTGGTTATTCTCGTATCGTCCAAGAATGGTAGTCGTCCTGGGATATGTCTTGGCGACTAAACGGCACGGGCAAGGTGTCCGCTTACTGGTTATCTTTCTCTCCTGTTTTCCCATCGAAATATAGCGGCTCTTTCCACCTGTACCCATGCGCGTGCACACGTATATGTGCTTCTTCATCCATTGATGCTCTGTTTTGCCTCTGTTCGGTTCCTCCTCCTTTAGGATGAGCTCGATGGTTTTCTCGGCCTCCTCAGCGCGTAACCATGCGTGCAAATCGACAAGCGAGGTCCAGGACAAGCTATACTGACCTGATTCGACGTCGAACTGGTATGATCCACGTTTCACGTATGGTGAGATAATAGGGGGTGGCGTGAAAGCATTATATGTAAATGAGCTCGGTTGCGGCACCAGCGGTGGCACTGCATGGGAAAAAATTTCGGACTCCTGAGGTGCTCCAGGGGGGATGTATTGCTGGAACGGCGTCAATGCTGGTGTAGTAAATTGGCTGTGAGGTGGGATTGGCCAGGAATGGCTCTGTGGGGGCTTGGTGGGTGGAACATAAGCCCGGAACGTGAATTGTGACATGAGAGCGGTCTGATTAGCTCTAAGACGCGACAATTTGTGTCTGGAGGCGTCAAAACACGTAGGGGAGGCAGGTGGCACAGTAATAGTGTCCAGGAGTGCAGGACCAGGTGGTCGGAAGAGAGAAAAGACAGCCTCAGAGTTCGAGCCACCGAGAAATGCATTGTTCTACTCAAAGGAGACGTGTGACAGAAAACGACGCGGCAGGAGGAATAGAATATAAAATAATAGGCCAGTTCGGTGGCAGGGGAGGCGTCCGGAGAGCACGTGCAACCTCCTTCCGAATAAGGAGATGCTTAGTCACGAATCCAAGGGCGAAAGGTCAAAGACTGGTGCCTGTTTCCCCCAAAAATCAGTACCATAAAATTATCTCCAATGTTGTGCTTACTCAGGTTGCCATACGTCTCAAAGGAATTAACGTGTTCCAGGAATGTGGTGATCGTTTGTTTCCGATGGAACACACTGGCATATCTCACAGACCTTGACAATGAGTTTGATCTTGAGAAGTATCGCTCGCAGCCTGAGGCCTTTCACGTAGGTTGCAAGATATCAGAGTTGACACTTGCGGTTGTGAGTGTGCCCGTGAAAAGCACCCACGAGCATCCGGAAGTTAAGCTCCTTGGCTCTTGCGCCTAGGGGAGAGTTCTTGATAGTGGTCCCAAACTTGCACCCAATGTCGTAGCCAGGTCCTAAGTCTGATCCAAAAGCATCCAAGAGCGCTTTGCTGATGGCAAGGCCATATTTTGCCCTGTAGACAGATCAATATCCGTGAGAATATCCATGGCCACCATAAGTGCCACCACTGCCACCACTCACAATTTTCCACTTCGGACCATGTCCACCACAAGCAATACAAATCCATGGTAGCAAAGGGCTAGGAAGATGCCCGTCTCATCGAATATCCCCCACATCTTAGCAGTCAGCTCTTCAGAGAGGTTTTTCCAACATTCTTGGAATTCATTTTCCTCCTCTGGGTCGTTGCTCTGCTACTAAGTCATCAGCATCCATGCCTGCCACCAGAAAACCTGTAGACATACCGGCATCCTCACTTGCATGGCCAGTACCTCCTTTGCCCACATGTCCACCTTCTCTTGGCTGAGGAAATAATCCCCTCCTGCCTCCGCTGTCCTTGGATCAGGATGCTCAGAACCTCCACGTAGGGGCTGTTCATTGTCATTGAAGCCCTTTTCCTTCCTCAGAATTCTCTTCAACGAGTCGCTGCCGTCGCATGTGCCCAGCATTTCAAAGATCATCTTTGCCCCCCCCTCCAACTTGTATGTGCATGCTGGGCAGCAGTTCTTGAGGTGCCAGTTGAACCCATCCCTCCCCAAAGCCTTCTTTACGCGGCCATCCACCGTCTTCAAGACCTCCAAGTAGACGTCAAAGCTAGGCTCAAAACCAGCCTGTCTATGAAAGCAAGCTTGTCGATAGACAGGCTGGTCGATCTGAGTTTAAAATTCACATGTTAAGTGGGTTACTATATAAGGCTATTCACATTTTTCTTTATCTCTCGCCAAATTCATTCTTCTCAGAGTAAGGAATGTGTGCCTCAGTGTATATAATAGGGCCTTTATCCTAGACAAAAATATGGAGAATTGAGCCTCATACAACATATTCTATCTTAATTGTCAATGTTTGGATCCAAAGTTATCTGCACGGAACATGCGGTCCGGAATAACCTTATATGGTAACCCACTCAACACACGAATTTAAACTCAGATCGACCGGTCTGTCTATCAATAGTTTCATAGACAGACGGTCACCGGTCTACGTCAAAGCATGTAGAGAGCTGTTGTGAGCTGTAAGGCTTGAAGGCAGCACCATGCAGGTCTGAGAGGGTTTTGATCCAAGCCTGGACACTAAGCTGAGGACACCACAGGCGGGCAATACAAAACATTTCAAGGACATGTGTTGCCACTGCTAATTTGGGCATCCATGGTGAACATGGAATGAGACCCTGCCCGACGAGGGATGACATGGTATATTCATCTGTGCTGAGCATAGTATATGTACCTTTATGTAGGTCAGTAAACAGAGGACTTGATCACAGAAAGGAATTTTGGTGTGCACTGAAGATGTCCACAACCTTTACTACATATTCCGTCTCCACTATGTCCTCAGGGGGGGGTACAGGTCCGGCCTCCATTCCCTGTTCCCCCTGTGCAGCCCCCATGCCATGTACGCATCTGTCATCGCCTTCATTTGGGCGCGGAAACCCAATACACGTCTCTGGACAGAATCCCATCAGTTCCTTGTGTCATGACACTTACTGTGTTAACTTATCAAGGCACGCCAGGGACCAAGGAAACCCAAAACAAAGGGAAAGTGACACACCGCTGCTTTTTACTATTCAGCTCCTCATTTAATGCATCCTGCATTTCACCCATCTCCCCACCCCCATGACTGATTTCCGCCTGAACATGTCCATCCAGAATGTCTCGATAATCCTGCATTCCAATCTCCTCGTCAGCCCATTCATTTGGATCATCTGGGATATCACGCAGTCTATCAAATACCCGGCGGTTCTCGTTTGAGAGCCCTGAAAAATCAGCTAAACACCATTCTAAACAATTGGAACATACCAGCCAGACGTTCCTGAAGTTCCTCCCGGGTAGCTTGATCCATTTTGTGGCACTCCTTCTGATTCAGAGTGCGCAACTGAGCTGTGACTGCCCCTGAATCATCTTTAATTTTCACTGTAGTTCGGACATTGTGGCAGGCCTTTTTCCGAACTGCCCGGGATGGTTTGAGCCCTGCCTTGGGCATTGCAGTAGAGTAAGAAAATTATGGAGTTGTCAACATGTGAGCCGATTTCTGTTGATCCTTAATTCCTGCCACCTCTGCCACCAATCCACACCCTCCAATTTTTCATGAAGGAGTTATATTGGTATCCAACGCACCGTAGACAGGGAGGGGTGGAGCAGGGTCCATATTTGTAGCTACATGGGTAGCCAGGATATCAAAGTAGATAATGGCTAGTCCTGCCACCCCTGCCACCAATCCACACCGTCCGACTTTTTATGGAGAAGTTATTGGTATCTGATGCATGGCAGACAGAGAGGGGTGGAACAGGGTCCATATTTGTAGCTACATGGGTAGCCAGGATATCAGAGTAGATAATGGTTAGTCAGATATGTAGGTGAGTGTGCTGCTGTGGTCGTCATCCGACAAGTCCTCAAAGTCTGAGTCTGGTGCAGCTACATCTTCCGCTGACAACACCTCCAAAGCAGCTTCCAGCTGCTCTACCAGCCCATCGCGGCGGAGGCGGCAGACAGCACTCTCTCAAGATGGCTCTTCCGCCCACTCCTCATACATCATCATAGCACGGTCCCCCTCAGCCATTGCTCGCGCTTGACCCATGCTGTGGCCAGCAGAAAAGTAGGCAGCGGTGCGAGCATCTGTCATTGTACAGACACTCGCAGCGCCGGCCGTTGCAGCAGTCTGGTACTGCGCAAGAGCCGTGGTGAGGGAACTATGGACCACACCGCCTCCGCAGACCTAGGGCAGGTATACGGTGTTTGGAGACCGGAGTGGCAGGAAAGGGAGTGGTAGCAGCAGTGGCATGAGCTGGGGGCGTTGAAGTGGTGGTGGAGACACGGGGACAGGGGCAGGGCTTTTAACCAATCCGATGCCATGAACAGTGGATGGCGAGGCTGGTGCAAGGATTGTGGTAGGCTTCCTGGGTGTCTGGGGGTTCTGGGGCATGTAGCGTGGGCTGGCAGAGATGTTGGCCCTTTGCAGATTTTGGGAGGCACGGTGATTGTGCTCACCTGCATCATATCCTGCATGCCATGCTGGCAGACACGCCTGGATGGAGGGGTAGCTGACAGCCCCACCATGGGAAATGCCAGTGACAATGCGTTGCACAATGGTCCTGGAAAAGACCCAGGATGAGCAAGGAACAAGAGAAAAAACAGCAAGATATGCGCACCAAGATAAGTAGATCCTGGGTCCAGGAGATCTTCTTGCAGCAGGACATGTAACAAGGTAGAATGCCTTCACAGCATTCTGGGGAGCACCAGGGTCAGAATGGACCGGTGGGCTGCAGTAGTAAGGTGATGATTCGGCCATGGGAAGGGAAAGCAAAAGCTGGTCAACTATTTGGTGGTGTGTGTCAATGCTCACAAGACCATCTAGCGTCCGTTTAGCGCCCAGTTCCACTGCTGCCACTTAAACTTTGTATACGGAGTCACAAATGTTCTATCAATTTGTAGTACAATGCCACTGGTGCCATCGAAATTGGACTACTGAAAAAGATAAAAATCAAAGGTACCTATACGTGATACAGCCGTCCTGGTGCACAATCCGGCACTCATCTGCAGCTGGGACATAGCATGCATCTGCCACCTTATGGCGAAGCTCATCCTGGTGATCCTCATAGCGCTGGGCCTTATAGACCTCCCACTCCACCTCATAGTCCCTTGGGTTCTCCCTCCTCACCTCTCTCTCGATAAACTTCTTCGGGTCCATTTTGTTCATACAAATGACTTTAGCTTTCCAGGTGAGGAATTCCCTGTTTCTGACAATCAGTGTAAGTCAAAAATTGATCCATGTACCATGAGCGAGCAACATGCTTGGTCCTGTATGCAGCATCGTGCTCTAGTGCTCGCTGTCAGTACTCTTCCGCAGTGTTCACATTAGCCTTGATCTTGGCACGAGACCTGGTGTGAATTGAGCAACGGTAAGAAATATATAACTCAAATTGAGACAGATTTTACCTCGCCATATGAATTCGTGCTTTTTCACCTTCCATGACCTTATTCCTGAGCAATAATGATATATAGTGAAAGCCCATGGGGTATTACACTCACCTCTAACAGTATTTGGCCCTTGCCACACAGAGCTGGGCTGTTCTTTGAGAAGATACCTGAGGCTCCAAAAGCGTCCCTTCTGCTTCTGGAGTGCTGATTAAGAGCAGTGAGAGTTCTAGAAGCTGGCAGAGGCTAGGAGACATACTAACCTACTATTTCCTTCCATAAAATGTTTGAGAATATAAAATTGTGTCATTGTGGTAGTTGAGAACAAGAGTTGCTTGGGACAAACAACCGACAATCAGGCTGTTTTGTGTTCTTTGATGGAAAAGACTAGAAATTAGACATAAATCCGAATTTAAATCACAAGCTGCTGCGAGGTATAAAAAAGCATTCTGTCTCTTCAGAATTTCCAATTTGTGTTAGGCAGACCTATGATTTTTGTTCTCGCCGAGGATTCCGCATGCCAAGTTCGGGATCATGTCATAGCGAGTTACGGGATCATGTCCCAGGTGGGGTTTCACCTCAAGTCCGAGTGTGGCATGGATATCGTGGCAGCGGTGGAAATCATCAACTTTTTCCTGTTTTTCATTACATTGAAGGTGGTGGCTCAGGTGGAAATCATTAGAAGAATGTTAGGGTCCAGCTGACGCCAGTGGCATGGGTGGAAAGTTATGGAAAAAATATGATATAGCTATCTAAATTTACATTGCTTTGAGTTCAGCGAGCGTGGAAAACAAGCCAGCACCCTCCGACGCCCACTCAAGGCCCAGCTGCTTCTCCTCCTTCTCCTCAGGGCTGAGGGTTGCAAAATACTCCTCCTCGGTCTTGTAGCCATGTTCCACCCGTCGGAAAAGTCCCCCAGCGGTGTACTGAGTAAAAGAATACCGCTGTTCCCCAGAGGCAATGGCTATGTTGGAGTGGTAGATGGTGGCGCTGGGGATAAGGATGGTTGTCCCAGGTGGGAACTCTAGGACGAGCTTGCAGTCCCAGAGAATGAGATGGCCACCCTTTGTGTAGTCGAAAAATCCGAGGGCAGTGATGGCGCACCACCCGAATGCAAGGTTGGCGAAGTTGCAATGACCCAGGGCACATGTCATGGGCCCCAGGTTAAAGGTGACGGCAGACCAGATACCATTGAGGAAGGGTCGGCGTAGATGGGGGTTGGTGGAGTAGAATTCACCCATATAGTCGACGTAGAAGTCGTAGAGGTTGGGTGCCCAGTTTGCAAAGAGACCTTGAAGGAATCATAAAGATCCGCTACACGTCCAAAATGCCAGACAATGACTCACCTGTGGCAAAACCGGCCAGTCGGATGAATGCTAAGTTGCTCAAAAGCAGGCAGAGGACCGGGGTATTGATGACACCATTGACAAATGGGCCCGACACAATTTAACCTCACCATGTGAATCGCCTGCACTGAGTCCGGGCCAATTCCCATGCCGATGGAAGGTGTGCTCTGAGGAGATTGAGGCAGTTGCACGCATGTGCTCCATTGCCGCAACAGCAGGGCCGTGAACGTTCTGCATGAAGTTGTCTTCATCTGGCTTGCCACCGTACACACCACAGACCTTGCCAAGGCTGTCCACGATGGGTCATGCTTGACTGACAATTATGTGAGATTGAATGAATGGGAAGTGAATGGAGCAGGGGACACATGAGCCATGGGACTCCACGAGTGTAAACCCCTTGAATTTAGCCGGTGGGCCAAAGAAGTCGGTGAGTTTGTGAGTGAGCACAAAGCCCGGCTCCACTGCATCCACCAGCTTCCCCTCTGGAGACTCGCCCTCATCCCGGAGGCCAATCCACCCAGTTGACGCAATACGAACTTTGCACAGCTCGAAGCGTGCCTTGATGGGGGGGTGATTTGTGGAAGTGGTGAGGGTGGTGTGGGCAGGGATCCAGAAGGGGGTTAGCCTTCTCCTTGGCTGCTGCATGCTCAGCTTTGCATTTGAGTTTGGAGCGAGCCTTGTCTCGAGAAGTAATAGTAGGGAGGGAAGGAGTGGTGGCAGTGGTGGCAAGGGGGACTTTGCACGATGAGGGCCAAATGGGTGCCAGCAGATTGACATGAGGAGGTCTGCTATTGAGCTCTGAGAGATCCTCACATACACCTGTATCAGAATCTTGGATGGCAGTTGAGACCACCGTTGCAATGCAAAAGGTCTTGGCACTGATCTCAGTAAAGGGGAAAAATTTTCTGCCTGAATGTGTCTGAGGTTTGAAAAGTCAGCTAGCTGTTTGTAGCGAAGCGAACTGTGATCGCACCTCACGGAAAAGAAGTGCGTCCAGACCAGAGATGTTCACATTCTTGACAGAATCTGCCACCTGGCGATCAATACATTATCCAAATGGAAAAGAATATGAAGATGGAACAGAGAATGAATGAAGAATGGGGGTGGCAGAGATGCAGCGAGTCCCGGGCACGGGTATCAGAAGCAAGACATTTCCCAAGTGGTCGTGCTCATGTTGTTCCCCAGCAGGAGTACCACAGTGAGCAGCAGCGGCACATTCGCCCGCAACGAACAGAAGAAAGAATGTGCTTAACATTCATTTTGAGCTTGGGACACATATTGGGTGCAGTGGTTGGGGAAGGTGGTGGTGGTAGAGGAGGAAGAAATGGTGAGTCACACCGAAGCTTTGTTGCCATTATTGATCCATCATTGTTCCGGGGAGACCAGCCACTGAAGCCACCACACGACTTGAAAAGAAATATTTCCAGGCATCTGCCACCACAGCCACTGTACCCACTTTCCACCTGAGCCACCAGACGAACAGGCTGAGAGAAGTCATGTGATGGGAACAAATGACATAAACACTTTTGCTCGCTTTTCACCACCCTTGCCACTGAACCCACCACTGCCAACAATTCCAAATCTTTGTATTCCAGGTATGTGATAGGGATATCCATATATGCTTACCATTCTAACTACTCCACTAATAGCTATGCCTGCGAGCCAACCCGCTTCAAAAGCCAAATCCACCAAAAAGGCCAAAGGCACGGCCCAGGAGGCCAAAAAGTCCAAAGCTACAGCCCCAGACATGACGACATCGGGGCCTGCAGTCGAAGAGTCAGCGCCTGTATGGAGAAGTTCTCGCCACAGCAAAGATGGCCTGGTTATTGAGCCTGACATGCAAGACACAGAGCCCCCTCCCCAAAAGAAAAAGAAGGGTAAAAAGAAAGGTGTGCATCGGCTTGCATCAACAGATAGATTCTGATAGAACTGATTAGATACGACCTCTTTGATTCCTCCGGTTGTTCATGTACCTGTTGACGGTGACGAAGACAAGCAGCGAGCTGCTTCCGAAATCGGTGGCTTGGGTGGCAGGCAACAGTCCAACACCCCAGAGTCTAACCCCTCCAGCAATGCCCCTGCCGCAGAAGAGTCCCACCCAAAGCACGAAGGATGGGGAGGAATCCTCAGCGCCACCACCTCCCCCTCTTTCCCCACTGCCATGAACTCCCCCTCCTTCCCCACCGCAACGAACTCCGCCTCTCCCGCTGCTGCCACCTCTGCTGCCACGTGATGAGGCTCTGCCATCTCTGCCTCTGCCATCCTCGCCACCTCTGTCGCCACCTCCCCCACCACTGCATGATGAGGAGGCTCTATGGAACCTGGCCACCCATCACCAACGCAATCCAGAGGGCACTGTGCAACCCCCAAAGCCAGTGCGAGGGAAGGACAAGGTGAAGGGGACAGCAGAGAGCAATACAGCAGACCTTGGCCACAAGCAGAAGAAGGCAGCTCAGGCAGAACTGGTTGAAGCCATCCGGGCATTCGAGGTAGAGGCCAAGGCACGAGCAGCAGAGTTGACCACGACACTGGGGCTGCCACTGGAGGAGGTGAGAATGGTGTTGGGACATGCCACCAAGTTCAAGAAGAAGAGGGCATATAACGAATTCTCTGCCAAGGTGTGAAGGCGCACTGCTGAGCTCAACAAAGGCATGTTACATTTTCTTTGAGACAATGCTTTTTGCTAACTGAGATATTAGATAGGGAAGAGGGAGATCGTCTCAAGCTGAATGAAGTCCAGGAAATCGTCAAGGTTGAGCCTGAAGATACGTGGTCACAGGAGGACCTCGACCAGCTTAAGCTCGATTTCCTCACCCACAAGGCGGCTGAGGAGATGGGGATCCAGAAGTCCAACACCGACGCCGCCAAGGATGTTACTCACATTGGTGACCGGATGTTTGAAGAGGTATGTGATGGTTGTGTCTGCAGTGGCAAGTACTAACAAAACTTGCATATTTCTAGCTTATCCTGCTTGAGCACCATACTGGTGCACAGGGCTTCTGTGTCTTGGTTGGTGGCAACGTGAACGACACCATCACCCCAATGGTGGTTGGCTCTCCAAGCTCCCTCGCCTTCATCCCTGCCATTCTCAAAATGGACGCCGGAACTCTTGCCCTCAAGTTCCAGTGCTATGCGTCCCTCAAGGATTCCATGCCTCCAAAGGATGCTGTGAAGCGAAGGTTGGAGGTGGTCGAGATGATTGAGGCCAGTCTTCATGAGTGTTTCATTTTCTTCCGCTGCATATATACTGACAATTGTTTTAAGGAAAGCGAGTGGAAGGGGCGACCTGGGGGTGGAGTTTGAGGGGTGGCCCAAGGGGTTCGACATCAAGGCACCTTCCAAGTTTGGTGCTGGGGGCTCAGGGGCAATCACCACTTTGTGGGAGTGGTTGACAGCAGGGACGTGTAAGTTTGTACCCGTCGACCCAGAGAAGTGCACTGCCATTCAGGCAAAGTACAAGAACTTCAAGCATGGCACCAGCAAGAAGGAGGCAAACGACGACAACAGCAGCGAGGAATTGGAGGTGGAGGAAGACGAGCCCAAGGTCAAGAGAACATCGGGGAAGAGGGCAAGGGTGGAAAATGACGAGGAGGAGCCACCCAGGAGGAAGAAGAAGGCGGTGAAGTTTGTGGAGGAGGAGGAAGAGGACGATGATGGAAAGGATAAGAAGAAGAAGAAGGTGCAGAGGAAAGTGAAGGCAACAGAGGGTGGCGAGGAGCCAAAGAAGGCTGTGAAGCACAAGTCAGTGAGAGAAGATGCAGAGGTACCGCTACCCAAGAAGACCAGGGCCACCACCAACGACAATGACGCCCCCGAGGAGGACACCCCAACGGTCAAGAAGAGGGCATTTGCTAAGAGGCGCAAGGTCACCAAGACACCAGAGTTCGTGCCCACCGATGTCGACGAGGATGTCGATGTCAGGTCTGGTGGCAGTGGTGGCAGCGATGACAAAGCCTTCGCTGGTGATGGAGGGGAGAAGGGGAAGGGGAGCGCAGAGGGCAAGGGGAAGGAAGGCGGCAATGACAAGGCTGGGGTGGCTAATGCAGTGGTGCGTTTCAACTTGCTCAAGAAGAGGCAGGCCGCCAGCCTTGAAAAGGCCGCCATAGCCAAGGAGTGTATGACGCATGACCTACCGCTGAGGAGGTCCACCCACAAGCAGCCGAATGCTGTTGCCGGCCCCAGCAAGACCAAATCCTTGAAAGACATTGACATGGAGTCCTCCAAATCCGGCTTCGTTTATGACAGCCAAAGCTCTGAGTGACACTCGCCACCCTTTCCCTCAATCTTATTTCTGCTGCCAAGGACCTTCATCTTTTCTTTTTTCTATTACATACACAACTCGTCACACTGCCTGTTTTCCTTAGAGAATTGAATTTCTTGATGCTTTTAGCACATACAATTGAAATGTGGTGGCTAGAGTGGCAGAAGCGACTCAGGAACGTAATTCAATTTGACTAGTGTTGCTGTGGCACTGGTGACTATGACATTTGAGTAACCAATTTAGACCGAAGTTAACTTGAGTGGTGGCAGCAGTGGCGATATTACCCAGGTCACAAATTTATTGAAAAGAAGTGGTGGCAGCAATGGCAATATCACCCAGTCCCAAATTTACCGACCTGAGCAAAAAAGAGTGGTGGCAGCGGTGGACACGTACCCAGGTAACAAAATATACTGACCTGACCGAAAAAGAGTGGTGGCAGTGGTGGCGATATCACCCCGTCACAAATTTACTGACCTGAGCAAAAAAGAGTGGTGGCAGCGGTGGACACCTACCCAAGTAGCAAAAATTACTGGCCTGACAAAAAAGAAGTGGTGGCAGCAGTGGCAATATCACCCAGTCACAAATTTACTGACCTGAGCAAAAAAGAGTGGTGGCAGCGGTGGACACATACCCAAGTAACAAAAATTACTGACCTGACAAAAAACAAGTGGTGGCAGCAGTGGCCAGATATGCAGCACCGAAATGGGGTCTGGTTTCCCCATGGCAGCTGTGGCACCGGGTCACAAAATTACTGACCATTTTACAATGCTTACTAAATATCTTAAAAAGGCTTCAAAACTGGTGTGATTTTCATTTTTTCACCCAGGTAGTGGCTACTGTGGCAGGCTAAAAGCACCTGTTTGGTGGCAAGTACTGGCCCTCTAAATAGAGGGTGTGAATGGGGGGGTTCACACCCGCCCCGCATGCCACACCTCCACCGCATTGCGATGCTGCGCTGAGTCGCATCCCTCACCTCTGAGGATCGGATATCACAGCCCGTCCAAGGGTCAATGTCTCGTGCAGCGACCCACACCATCTTCGACGAAACATCAAAGTAGTCGACCGGTTTTGATTGATATTTGATTGTTTGTTCTAAGCCGTCACAGACAATTCGACGAGAGTTAACCTTTTGGCTTGCAAAAGTGGCTTGCGCCTGCGCGGAATGGCTTGTTTCGGGTGGGATCACCCGCCCACGCCCGGCCGATCGGCTTGTAAGCCATTCCGCCAACTTGATCCCAGCCAAATAAAAGAAGTGGCTTGTCCACATTATGTCGTTATTTCGCCAGAACTAACCTATTGTTCCCTCACAGTATCATTCCCTGAGACATTCCTTGAGGTGTGCACCATTCAATTTCAGAATTTTGGGCTATAATCGTGGGTATACACTGCACGGCACAACTATGACCAGTATAAAGGCTGTTTGGGTTAAAAAACTTGTGGCTTGTGGCGCTGTACACATTCATATGATCTGTTACTAAATTGATATGTGTGAGGAGTAAATATAATCAATAAACTCGAAGCTCGGTGGCATTCATTTGACCCACTTGACTATGATTTAAATTTCTTTCCATGGCAGGCCCCCAAAAATATGACGCTATATAGGAGTTCAATTTAGAACCGTCCAAACAAGAATGAAACACTCTCGTGGAAAAGCTTGTACAACTTGTACAGTATCTCTAGTGTGGAACCTGCCAGTTCAGACTTCGGTCAGGTTGGTTTTGACTGTGGAGTTGGAAATTTGATACCCATTAGGGTGTAAGTTTTATTATGTGACACGTGAGAGGAAAAATACCACCCGCTGCATAATATTTGAGCTCGTAAACGCGATTCAGGGTGGGCGGGGACATTGACCTGTGCAAGTGACACAGGCCGGCCAAATGGCTTGCATAAATATCTCAGGAATGGTCTATGAATTTATTGTGATTCAACTACAAGATGAAGAAATTCAGTCAGGGCTACATTGTGTTTTTGTGTGGCAGGAAACCCCAGAACAGTGGTTGAAACTAATTTCAGCGTAAGCGTGGGTACCGCCACCAACCAGAATGGCTTGTGTCCCGCGTGCGGCAAGATACAGTAACGAGTTCATCAAATTTATCGCCATTCATTTAAATTTTTTGTAGCAATACAGATCAAGGACCAATGGAAGTAGAAACTCTATAATTTAGACAGATACAGAACATTGGGACCACGGCCCTGGGACCCTAGTACATTCGACCTAATGCCAGTCTCACTAGTGAAAATTTCTGATGAGGAAGAGAGTGGAAGAGCCCCTCTTTTTCTGGCAATATCTGGGACATGAATGGACTTGACATTGCGTCCAAATACATAAACGATAAAGCGGGTGATCTGGCGAGGGCGTCGATTAGTGTGGCGTGGGCGTGGATGCGGACCAGTTTTGCGTAGGCATGCAAAGGGCATGGCTTGGGCGTGGCGTGGCCGGAATAAATCCGCTGACATTCAGGAAGATTCAATGGGTCGAGTGGCAGCTGCAAACTCTGTGGTTGAATATTGCCAAATGAGGCGGGTGATAATAGTAGCATGGATCATTCGTCTTTCCCAATTCAGGGCCATTGGATGGCGATTTGACTGCAGTTGAAGTCAACATATGACCTTGCTGTGCGTCAGAGAGCAGAATCGAGTTGCCTGGTTCAAAAGCCGCAACCGTGATCAATGACGGCGGCGAGGTTGATGGGGATGTTCCGAAAGTGGTACGGGACAAAATAGATGATGGCGGCACACCAGTGAGCATTAATGAATCAAATGTCTTTGGTGAGAATGTGTAGTGTAGCCGACAAGCCAAGCCATATCACAAGCCGCGCCGTCCACGCCCGCCCCACCAAATTCAAACTCCGCTAAGGGGCGCAAGCCATTCGGCCAAGCCATTCCGTAAAGTCTGACAATTCGACTACGCGCATGTCTTGACATAAATTTTTAGAAACAGGTGGATGCCCCCATCCCATCCAGCACCTTGCACTTTCCCTCTCCACAAAACTTGACCCATTTGATCAACGAGGGATACTCTGGATCGGTGCTGCAGCGGAAGATCGAGTGGCGCATATTTTCGCCGTCGCGGATGCTATCTCTGTCGGCAACGGAAAGTGCTGGGTCTGTTGTGGCCCCCCAGGAGGCCTCGGTTACGAGCCAATCGTACACCCATGCTGGGCACGAGGAACATCAGGCAACAGATATGATGAGGAGCGAAAGCAGCGTACACATCTGGTCCAAGAGGACGTGACCGCAATACTGTATTATTTCATTCAATTCAACCAGGGGCGTGACACGTGACCCAAAATACCAATTCGACCATTCGACCAGCGCCGAAAATTTAATGCGCCGTGCAGGCGATTTTGCATGATTTTGCACCCTGCATGACATATTGTTAATTCGACCACCGGGGGCGTGATGCGGTACACTGTACCAAAGTTCGACACCGATCAGGGGGTGCGTGACGGTTTGCATTCAAGAACGAAATGCGGAAATTTGGGCTGGCGTGCCACCACTTTCAAGCCAGGGTCCGTATCAAGCCTCTGGATAAATCCGCGAATCCGCGCTGTAGAACACTATTTCTGAGGTGCAAAAGAAGAAAAGACCACGGCGATTCGAAAGACAGAGAAAATTTACTGTAATTGTCTGTAGTGAGTCGACTAAACATTGTAGGTCCACGGCTCATGTATTGCGATTCTGCTGCGATTCCGTAACAATACAGCTGTCATTGTCGGTTGTTTTTGAGTTTGGCTTTTGTTGTTCGAAACCTCTGTCCTCTACGGCCACATACTGTGAACCCTTAGCGCGCGTTCCTGTCCCTCCTGCGTTCCGCCTCAGAAACTAATCTATCCCGAATGATGAATCACAATCGTAGTGCCACCCACAGAAATCTCGGGACAGGTGTGGCCACAACGGTCAACTTGAAGTAAGCTCCCCGCCTTCGACAATTTTGTAGCTACGCGTTCTAATCAGTGTTTTTAGCCTATCCGGTAGGGACCGGTACTCTTTCCGGTCTGTTGGATCGATCTGTCCTTAGTACTCTGTATTTTTCCTCCCTTGGATTCGGAGGCTATTTGGAAACTATCTGACATCGTGCTTCAAGACGGCGCGAACTCCTTCCGGAAGTTCGTTCAAGAATGTATAACCCTATGTTGCAATGGCAGAACAGTCAAAAATTCTAGCATATCCTCATCCTGCTACTCGCCCTCGATCAACGTAGCCTGCCACACGTCCTCGCTCATAGCTCATTCTGCGACTGTCCTCCTCGATCTTGTCGAGAGTGGACTTCCAAAATAATAAGTCGTCTTTATCCCAGCTTTTGTCGTTCTGCAGGGACCTAAGAGGGGGGGTTGAAAGCTCGCCTGTTCACCCGTCGACATTTCGAGTAGTACTCGAGCTTTTCGTCAGTCAAGTAGCATCCCCGTGCCCCCCTGCACATGGATTTAATCTCCTCCAAATAGCCCTGCCAACGTTCAATGAGTTCGAGTGGTGGATCAGGAGATTCCTAGCAAGTCGTAAGGGATGGTTCAATCCGCGATGATGGCCTTCGGACGCACCTTAAGCCATCGGACAACGTCGTGAAATTCAATTGGGCGCAGGTAAGTCTCATAATCACAATCCTTCGAGTGGTAGAACACATCCCACGACGGAATGAATTTACAGAGTTCATGTAAAAATTCGGGGCTTGAGTGCGGAGAAGATCTGATGTGTCGGCCCCATTCTGGCAATCGTGAACCATTCCGGATTCCTTGAAATTACACCTATGATAACGAGAGATTAGTTCAATTGCAACCATATATAACTTCGCTCACCATAAATCCACAGGTAAGACCTTGCGGCATATTTTCTGCATCAGACGCAAGAATCCAAGAGCCAAATCTCTAGATGTGTAGGACTCGAGGTGGATCTCCGAACAAAGTGTAGGTAGGATTAGAAGCATTTCTCCAAACTGCTGAGGTTCTTCGCCTAAGATTGGGCGCAGCGGGTATATAGCGGTCCTCATATCAACCCATGAGAGATCCAATAGAATGTGAATAAAGAATAGCTCCGACCACACCTCAGTGTGACTACCTGCTATTTCAACTTGCAATCCCCCTTCTCCTCCTCCAAAAGGCCATAGATGGAGTAGTGTCTCATCAAATCTGGGATGGTGGAGCAGCCACCTGGCTTGAAAGATACGAGCAAGGTTGGCCACTGGGTCAAAAACATGCGAAGGTCTTCTATTGACTCCTGCAATGGACCGTTGTTCATATTGGCCTGAAAAAACCGGAACGATGGGCACGGAAGTGTGTTTCGGAATCCTGGAGTCCAGGAGCCTTCTCTGTCCTTATATGCTTTCACCGATTGCTTGTATATTTTGGAATTCATGTCTTCATAGTAGAGCATGAAACGGCATTCTTCCCATTGTTGTATGCATCTTCAGCTGGATGGCCAATACCCTGGGTCCAGAAAGGATGTAGTAGGCAGAGTTAGAGTGACACTGCCACTTACCTTCAACCATGTTAGGAGTTGCTCTATTGTTGAGAGTATTTGTGTTATGTCCCTGTTGATTTTCGACCAGAAAGAATCTGGATTTATAAGCCGAATGAGAGGCACAAGCGCTGCTGAAGGTGGCATCAAGGTGATGAAGGTGATGAAATCAACCCAGAAGGGTTTTAAGTCCCTAAAAAGCGCAAGGTGAGCAATGGGCTGTATAGCTCACGAACCGCTGCTGCTTACCATGCAATATTTACCCGAGGATCTTTCCATTCGCAAGAGAGTACTTTGAGAACTTCGTGAGCTACGTTCATGCGGGAAACAGAATCCAAAGCAATGCAGAAAATCGATGAACGCCGTCGGTCATCCAGAAAGTCAAGAAATGATGCGTGGTAAACGATGATGGCCTTGTCCTCGGAGCCTATATCGAGGACAGAGTGCACGTTACGGAGCGTTAACTGGACATCACCGGACTGCAGATTCAGAAGTTGTTCAATCTGGTGAAGAGATAAGTAGAGGGTTGCAACAATACATACTGTATTTTTTCATTCAATTTGACAGTCACATGTCACAGGGGGGTTGTCGAATTGGTCGGATGGTTCAGAAAATCGTCGAAAGTGTGGTTCGAGGGCCAGAAATCCCCATAGAATCTCTCATGCATCCTGTGCATCAATACTAGCCACATTTATTGTTCTATCTCAATTTCTAGCCGTATACCAGCCAAATATCAGGCTAAACTCAATAAAGTCACTGAGCAACACAATTAATTTAAACATGAATCTGCCTGGCTCCCCATGCTTCCGGAAAAAATCCCCAGTCGACTGTATGATGCCCTGCATCCTTTTGACATGCTGTCAAAATTTTGAGGGGTGTCACGGTCTAAACTGGGCCGTGTCGAAGTGTCGAATATGTTCCGGTTGTCATGCGTCACCCCCTCTGTCGAATTGAAAGAAAAAAAAAAGTACTGCGACTCGGAACTCTGGACGCGTTCCTTCTGCCTCCTGCATTTCAGACATTAATCCATTCCCGAATGATGAATTGCAATCGTAGCGCCAGAAAACCTGAGACAGGTGTGGTCACAATGATCAACTAAGCTCCTCGTCTTGAACAATTTTGTAGCAACACGTTCTAATCAACTTTGTTCTAGTCTATCCCGTGCTCTCTCCGTTCCGATGGATACCTCTGTCTTGCTGAGCGAGCACGCCACCGTGCTCGAAACAATTTCCAGTCTCAACGCGCGCCGAAATCAGCTTGCCCCGATCTCGAAACCAGCTGCCAGACTTGTATCTGAAATATTCCTCGTCGTTGCGGCATATTCCCGCGTCTCCGCCATTCACCCAGGGTACCTCTCCCCCCCTGAACTCCGGATCTGCACCTTTGGTGTTTGCCGCCACTGGCACGCTGTGGCGATGGGGTGCGCCAGCCTTGGGAGCTACATCAATTTCTCTCGCGACTGACCAGGAAGAATGGAGGAAGCTCTCCTACGCCAAATCCACACCTCGCGTTGTCCAGGCGACTCTGCATTGGCCTTGCGCGCTGGAAAACGTATCGCTTGCCCTCGAAGATAATTCCAGAATCCAGTTATATTTGGGCTTTGAAACGCGCCATTTTGCCTTGTTTCTTCGTGGTCTTTGGAAGGCAGTGCCAGTGCTCGAGGTTCTTCGACTCAACTATGCTCGCTCTAACAGTGTCAAACTATCGCCCTATTTTCGCCCACCATGCGCGCGCTCGACCTGCGGGGATGCGGCATCCCACTGGCAGAAACATCATATCTACTCAGAAATCTCACTTACTTGTCCATCGATGAGGTGCCTCCCGACTGCAGATTCACAGTGGTCCAGTGGCTCAGGATTCTCCAATCTCTTCCATCACTTGAGGTCCTTTCGCTTTCCGAATGCTTTTCTCGGTGTGGAAAATTCCACCGCAATCTACCTCTTATTCCACTTTCTGAGCTCTTCTCCGTGGTCTTAGAGGAGTGTGTCGACCATTGCTCCGACATCCTAAACCACCTTGTCTTTCCACCAACCCCCTGCCTCGAAATCACCTGCGACCCCGACTACGACATGGATATCAATTATTTCTGCTCTGCTGGACCCTCTGGAAAGTACTTGAAAATCGACCTCCGGCGCAAAAACTCCGATCTTTGGGAATCTCATAGAAGTTCATGCAAGTCAAACTTTGCGCCTCCACAGATGAGATGGACGATGTGTCCTCCGTATCCGAGGGCTCGGAATTTTATTTCACAGCGCGTGTGCCCGAGGAGACCATCTTCGCGTTGACACTTGCAATCATCAGTCTGTTGCCCACTTCGGACGTTGTAGTGCTATGCCGCTCTGTTGGGACTCAGTGTGGCTCAGTTCTTGTAAGACGTGTTCCCCTCCGCCCTTTAGCTCTGCTCAAGATTGGCGGAGCCTCCTCCGCCACTTTCCCGCTGTCTGCACGGTGAATCACATCCAATACGACTGGGCCAGCACTGTCCTGTGCATCCTCACTCCTAGTCCAGATTCAGAAGCCGACGGCAGCACTTTCCTACCCGCGCTGCATACACTCGGATTTGTCAACACCACCTTCGACGTCCCTGGAATCATCCTGAGCCTGATATGCCTCTTGCGCCGGCGCCGCACGAACAGCTCGCCTATCGCGAAGATCCGCATGGATTTCTGCACGAATGTGGCGAGCAAGATTCAGGTGTTACGGAATGCGGGGGTGGGCATTGAGTGGGATGGGAATGACCGCTTTGAGGGCGAGGAGGAAGCGCTGTTTGAGCCGCACACGATGAGGACGAGGGCAGATTAAGACATCCTGCGGCGTACTGAACATTATCACATATGATCTTTTTGTTTGTTCTAATAGATTTGTTTGTTACGATGAATAGGGTTTTCAATTCCGACCAACTCCAGCGACAGTGTCGAGGAAGAATAAATTTTGAAAATTGTGGGATCTGGTCAATGACTAGTCTCTCGGTGACAGACGCTTCAACATACTGAGCTCGTACCTCGCTTGTTGAGTCAATGACCGTCTCATTCTTTCCTTCTCGGCTTTAACATTCAAGATGGTTTGACTCCGAGTTGACCCCGGCGTCGTGATAAAATGATTCCTTCTTTCCAAGTATGGGCCCGCACTGTGGAGGAATACAACCGGCTTTATCGCAGCACGGCCTCGAGGTTTACGTCAGATTGGTGAGTAATTTGGATGCCTAGAAGTGCAATATGATCAAGATTTTGTTGTACTGACCTCAGTTCTAGTTCAGTCCAGTCGCAAAAAAAAGGAGGACGGTTGTATGGCAGTCCCAATAGTACCTAGATGGTATTTGAGCTAGTCGCAGAGCATTTGAGACCAGAAAGAAATCAGCAGTGGCATTTCGATCGTCTTGCACTTCCGTGTAAAATTCCCAATTAGGACGAGGCTGTACCTCGGTAACTTCACTGCGCATTCAATCCGGTCTCAAATACTGAGCCAACTTGGATTCCTCCTCAGCTTCATACATTGGAAATACTGCCCGGAAATACTGCCCGGAAAGGCCAAAGACTACAGGATGTTGTTTACTGAAGACCATAAAGTGCCATCAAAAATATCTTGCACTTCTAGGCGATCAATAGTAAATCATCGCCATAGGCCGTCTCTAGATGTAGCCGGAAAATACGGAAATCAAACTTGGACACTTGGATGAGGAAAAAATCAATGATTCCACGTACCGTAACATGTAGATCCAATCATTGAGGGCCTCAGTCATTTTCGCCCCCCTCCAGTAACAAAACCTCCAATCCATCATGGCGAAGCAAATTAAGACCATCCAACGGCTCAGAATATGGCCTGCGCCCTGAGTCTGTGAGCGGTGCGGTAGCCTTGAGGGCGCACTTCTTTGCCTTCCACCGGGATTCCAACATCTCCAAATACATTATGTAGTCGATGTAGTTGTCGTCCTCGCATGCGAACGATATATCTAGCAGCTGAGGAGCCGTCGGTGTGCTGCCAGGGAGGTCGGAGACGGTGAAATTCGAAATCAGGGTATTGACCTCGTTTATGACCTCGGGGCCGTCGGTGATAATCCGAAGATGAATGATACAGGGGAACTTCTCCAGGAATCGCACGGTGGTATGGGCATCAAACGACCTCTCAGGCCTCTCAGACAAAGCCTCCGGAGATGACACGACGAGCGGACGAGGAGGGATTCCAGACACACCCACATGGCGATTTCCTCTAAAGCAGGGGTCCTGATATAGTCCAAGATTGCCGAGCTCGATACTACATAGGGATAAAACATCCAGAATTTTAAATGAGCCGACTTGGCCGATGTCGACGAATATACGAGCCTCGACCAGGTTTTTGGCGAGTTTTAGAACGTTCAAGTGCATTTCCAGCGGACCGTCCAGCTCATACCGTGTCAGTTGATGAACTGACAGAGGAACTGAGAGAGAACAATATTTGTCATATATGCCGGCCTCGACCAGAGATGGAGCTATACGGAAGGAATTCATGGATTCCACGGATAGCGGGTCGTTCTCGTGAACAGGTTGGAGCCAAAATCTGCGCAGCAACGGCATACGGTTGCGGATGGTAGCCAACATAGACAGCATCATTTGGATGGCTACGAGACTGAGCGCCTCCCAACGTGAAGAGTGGTTTAAGAGGCATTCGAACACTTTCTCCTGCGGGCCAGATTGAATGCTACTGGCCACGACATTAATTTTCAATGTCTGAGCGTGTTGGATTTGGGTCTCGAGCATGGGAAAGTGATGCGCGGAAGGGGAGCATATTCGATAATTGATGGCAACCGGGGACCACAACGAAGAGGTGGAGAGAGACTGCTCTCCAACGACTACTGATGTGGGTCAACAGCCACAGGCTATCCATTACATCGAATCTGCCCCGTTTCGATGTGTCACGGACTGCTGACAGCAATGTCCAGGAAAATATCTCGCCCAGCACCTCGGATGGTATCCGCCTGAGTGGAGAGAGGATCACATTATTCTGCGCAAGGAAGCTTGACAGGGGGACCCGCTTTGCTTCCAACTGCTCCAGCTGATTCCGAAGCTGTAAAATCTCGTGGTCGAGACATGCTAATCGTGGTGCGATTTTGGATACGACTGCCAGGACGAAAGTCACTTCAGGATCCTCTGGTGGCTCATTGGTATTCAAGAGTTTGTGGTGGCGACTTCCAGAGGCCACAGTCAGATCGAATGGCGGTTCTGCCAATTCGGAGCTAGTGGCAAGCTGAGCCCCACATTCAGAGTAAACGTCAGTACTTGCAATTCGGGGGGAAAGGAAGGATATACACACCTTTATCAATGTTGAGACGCAGTTCCACAGTGTAACGAGCGAGGAGTCTGTCAAGAGAGACTAGTTCTGTGCTGTTCCGTGGGGGGGGGGGGGGATTTATTATACTCGCGTGGTGGTGAGCGACTCTATGTCACGCTGTGCCGCTGTGCAAACATCCCCACACAACTAAGGCTCCAACCATTTCCATTTGTAAACATTTTGAAATGGTTAAAACCATTTTTATTTCCGTTTAGTTTGCGAACTCTGGTAAACGGTAAACGGTTCAAACGGTTGAAAAGCTGAGTGACCTGATATGAGTTGTGTAGTGTGTTTCCAGCAACAAATATGACCCAGAGTGCTCCAGAATATCAAGCTACAGGGACAAGGAGGATATCCAAGCACCCAAGGGTATCGTGGGCGGGATCGGGGCGGAGGGCGGCAGCTGCTTCCTGATCGGGTAATTCCGTGCATGACTGATGGCGCGCTTGTGGCGCGCACTGATTTCCATCCCGACCTCATGCCGCCTCTGAATTTGAGACCCCAGCCCATGAGGTCCCTCAGCGAGAATAAATGACTTGTAAGTCCATCTATAACCTTGATTCCCACTCGGAAGCCCACAGAAACTGATTCCAAAGGTGCCCTGTCAAAATTACTGTTTATAAACTGTTTTAAACGGTTTACAAACGTTTTCTAACCGTTTCCGTTTAGTTTGCAGTTTTTCACAAACAGAAACTAAATGGTTGGAGCCTTACACACAACACCTCGCGTCAACGATTTTTCCTCTTCTAAAGAGTGGGACAATAAAGATAAAGGTATGCACTTTATTTGTCTCTCTTGACAGATGCTATACTAAAAAAACGCTCGTGCCTCGCTCGTTATACGTACTTTATGTCAATTCCAAGAAATAAACTCTTTCTCTTTCCAATAGTGCATCCACTGCTTCGCGTCGTGCTCGCTCAGTGGCTTCAAAAGCTTCATGGAATCACTGATCTCCTGTGCTTTCGAGGTGGAGAATTCGATATCTCCTTGGCCGGTCAAAACGCCGTTGAAAAAATCAAGCAACTTGAGACCAGGCTGCAGAAGGTTAGTAAAAGCGTCCGGATCGCAAAAAAAAAGGACGCACAATCTTTTCGATATCCTGAGCTGTTGCATGAGCGGAACGTGTCTGCAGTTGATGGACCCAATCTGCGAACGGTATCAAGGGGAGCCGAACAATGCTGGCCATGCTTGACATGACGGTGTTCCAGTGTACAGGCCGTGGGTGGACCAGGTTCATCGCAAACGGTGTGTCCCCCATGCGGAGCGCCGCGTCGATGATGGTGCGAGAAACGGCGTCCGGCTGGATCCAGGCCACGGCCGCGGATGGATTTGAAGGGAAGCTTCCTAACGCGATGCTGGATTTCACAATGGCGGGTACCCAGTCGGACGTCGACCATGAACCGTTACTCGCAGATCCACAGACCTGTCCAATCCGGAATGAGATCGCCTTAAGACCAGACGCAGCTAGTAGCTGAATGAATATGAGCACAAGCACAACCAGGAAAGAATAGAAATGCGTACCCGCTCCGAGATATATTTGCTCTCGCCATATCCATTGCCGACAGCCACGTCTGCATCGAGTTGAAGTTCTTCGGGGAAGGGACCCAGCTTTTGATCCCAGCCTTGGGCAGAGCCGACGGATGACGTGAACAAGAAACGAACCCCGGCATTCCGCGCTTGGCGTGCCAAATCAATGAGATTGCGGGTTCCCTTGACGTGAGGCTCAAAGGAAGCAAGGTTCAAGTTGAAATCGAGTTTCCAGGCGTTATGGATGATCACCGTGACTGTATCGCGAAGCTGAAATAAATTAAAGCAAGGTCTCAATGAAAGGAGTTAAACATACTGTGCCCAAAACATTAGCAGGTAATCCCAAATCCGATTTCGACGTGTCACCCTCGAGATACACGAGTTTTTTGGACGACAATAATTGGACATCCAGGGCACGATCAACAAAGGCTGCTTTCTGCCGCTCGGGTAGCGGAGTTCTGCTGCTTCGGTTGAAAGCATAGACGCGTTCAACCGAATCCAAACCCAGTAAAATTTCAAGAATGTGGGATCCTAGGCCTCCCGTCGAGCCCGTTAAAAGTACCATCTTTCTACCAGTCGAAGGGACTTGCTGTTGAATTATAGGTTCGTCGAAGCCTTGGCTGTATTTTTCAATCATGGCCTCGACGATGGCCTTCTTCCCACCGGTTGAGATTTTTGAGTTCTCGTACACCAACGCCATAATCGCACCGGCCAATTCCTCGATGGACGGATAGGCATACACGAAGTTCTGCGGAATCTTAAGCGCTGCAGCGTTGGCCTTCTTTTCGGTAGAGTTCTTCAACGCGCCGACAATACGGTGTCGCAAGAAGGTCGCGTTGAGGCTGTCGAATCCTTGGTCGAAGATGTCACAGCCACGAACTATGTCCCTTTCCGCGACTAAACTAGCATGTGTGGTGAGCCACGGCTCGAGATCTCGGGCGGTCCACGAGGAAGGCGGTTCGATATCGCTGGCCGCGTTCCCGCTGGCTTCGATGGTGTCGTAACTAATAAATTCGACGCGTTTCAGTCAAAGTGCAAGCCGGTAGAATGCGAATATTTACAGGGTTTCGATCTCGTCTTTGTACAAGACGAGAGTTGCCTTTTTGATCACCGTGCCTTTGGCAGCACGGATAAGGGGCTTGGTTGGGTCGGCCACGACAATCATCTCCTTGTAGATTCGAGAAAAGGCCGGACCATGCTATCAAACATCTCAGATAGGGCTTCAACGCGTCCCCGGAATTGAACTGACCTCGTTAGCCTCCTCCACGACTGGCCTGCACTGGATATCAGCATCCGATTTCGTAAGAGAGCAATGTGTTTACTCACCAAATTAAATTCCGGAACTTTGCAAGCTGATGCTCGTCTTTGGGATCCACCTTGTAATCCGGACTGGGCTCCACGAGAACCCCAATCTGGCTACGCTCGCGCCCGAACATGACCGCTCCGGCGATAAAATGACTTGCTATCATGACATCTTCCATCGGGGCAGGTACCGTTTTCTCGCCGTTTGCCATGATAATCACGTCGTCGAGTCGGCCGACGCTTCACGAAGGAATCGTAAGCGATCCTACTTACATCGTAAACAGAAAGCACTCACATTCTATACAAATCAGGTTTCGCTGGATGCCTCTCGAACAGATCGTTGGTTGAATATCCCTTCACATCGGGTAGATTTTCTACGGAGAGCTGGTGCCTATCTGGTACAGTCTAAATTCAAGCACATCAGGAAATTGGCGCAGCAAATACAAAACCGCACAACTAACCAAGAATTGGCACTCGAAAGTTCCGTCCCCTATAGGCTGCCACCGGACATTCACGCCCCTACTGAATCTCATCCATACCCATTCGCCGGCGTCCACTTCTTCTCGTGTCCTCCGAGGAACGGTCGGTGCCCCAACTGATAATAAGGGCAGTCTCGTTAATATCGGAAGTCTGATGAAATCGGGAAATGCCTACACTCGGTCGCACCATACATCGTGCAGATGTTCACGCCCTGGTTAAACAACGAGTCACCAACTCGCGACGCAAGGGGTCCTCCACCATATACCTAGAAGTTGAACCTTTCAGACCGACTTGTCTATTGGGAAATTAAACACGCACCAGCACACTAAGCGTCTTGAGATACGCGACGTCCTCCGGTGACTGCCATTCCAAGATCATTGACGGCACCGTGATTATTCCCGTTGCGTTGTTCTTCTGCGCATTTTCAAGGGCATTTTGAGCTGTTGGGACGGTGGGGACGACGTATTCGGTCGCCGTGGAGGCGGGAGCGTATATGCAGGCCGTACCGCCGAGCAGCAGTGAGTGACCCAGCTGCGTTAGCGTGCCGAACAAATGGAAGGGCGGCAAAGATGCGACTGCCAGGCGTGGAACCAGTTCTGCAAGTACCCGAAGACCATCTGCCCAGGGTAAGCATATCGAACGGGCCGCAAGAGACGAAATGGCTGACCGAGGCCTGCATAGTGGATGAGATTTCTGTGGGTCTCGGGAATAGATTTAGGGAAACCGGTGCTGCCTGAGCGGGGAGTCAATTTAGGAGAACGGGAATCGGGAAATAAATGAACACACCACTGGAATGAAGGTACATTGCAACATCATCGAGTGCCGTTCTTGTACCGGGGCTCGGGTACGGTGTAAAATCGTCTTCTTTCGTTTTGCGACCAAGATGAGGGTAGATCTGCCCAAGAAGAGGAATCTCTTCGATAGAGAGCTCGTAGGGCGGGCTGTTGGCAGACGATTCTGCCGATACAGCGGTTACCAGACGAGCGAGAGAGTCGTTGGTAGTCAACATCCGGTGAGCCCCAGTGGTGCTGAGTAAATGAGACACCGCGGCCGCAGAATTTCGAGGCGAAATCGGGAAGGGCTACGTAATAAAAAATGAGAAGGCGTGTCGGTATTGTACAATGCACACGTACAACGATACCGGCTTTGATGCACCCGGCGACGATAGTGTGGTAAATCAAGACATCCGTCAGCGCAGCGATAGCCAGAACCTGCCCTTCCGGACCGTGGCGCTGGGGTCGAAGGATATGCGCGACGCGGTGTGCCGCCCTGCTAAACTCGAGGTGGCTGATTTCCGTTATGCCGGCGCCATCTGGGGAGGGAAATGCGAACGCTGCACCGCGGTTTTCATGTGTAATGTGCAGGTCAATTATTTCGGACAGATTGAGAGAGCAGTCGAGAGGTGGGAGAATGTCGGACATTGTTGTTGGTTTAAGCGCCTGATATGGTTAATTTTATAGGGTCTGGAGTCGGGGGCTGCGATAAGATGAATGAGTCGTTCGGTTAATTGACGATGGTACGAACGACATCTCGGGCACACCACCAGATTCTGCCCGAACCAGGTGCGAGATCGGACCCATAACGGAAGTTCTCTCATTGGTTGGAAGCGCTTCTATCTGCGCGGATAGGTGTGCCGATGTGCGGCACGCCATGGACGTTGCCTGTCAAGGGAACTCGGAAAGCTCAGTTTGGCGAAAAATCCCGGACCATAACGGAGTGTGCGGCATTGTGCAATCGTAATAGTCTCGTGACCAGATTCTTATGACATCCCAAAGGGAACCCTGTCATAAGAGTCTGGAACAATCACCGGCCTGTGGGAAAATGCCATCAAATTTGATAGCGCAATGGTACGGTTGTCGGGCCGGTGATTGTTCCAGACTCTTATGACAGAGTTCCCTTTGGGATGTCATAAGAGTGACACTTGACAAGTTCATAGTTACGCTCACCCCCGTTTGGGGGCGTGTGTATGAGAGTTTTCTATGACAGTTATCATCGTTTTTTATTGCTACTTGCAGGTGCCTGGTTTCTGATGCAGAACTGAGTGCGTAGTCGATTGGTAGAGCTCCGTAGATCTCGGAAAGGCTAATGGGCAGGATGCCGCCAGTGGCCGAACTCAGCCACATTCCCATTTTGGATGTTTACCGCCGGGCGGCCTGCCAAACATATGTTCAAAATGGGCCCCAATTATTGAAAACACAGACCAAGTGCGAGTCAATTTGTTTTTCACCTGAGAACTGGTCTCAAACTTCGTGTCATTTTTTCCGAGCTGATCTGCGGTGCAGCCGAGCCATAGGCACCCAGTATAATACATACAGTCATTCACGTCAGTGGGTTGAGATAGGTTTTGTATAGGATTCTGTCTTCAACTTGTTTTCCCATCTTCATGGGAGATGCTTCACAGGTTTTCAACCAGCTCTCCCAGATTTGAGCTCTTAAACGGCAGTGCTTGCCCTCCGTGTCGTATTTGTTTGATAAAGTTCAGTTTTATTTTCATTTTCTCAAGTCCTGTTCCCTGAAGTATGGAAGAGCACACTCGCTGAGCCTGCCCCCGAATCAAGGTGGTTTCAAAGTCTAGAATTTGTTACATGAACTATCCACCAATTTACGCGCTATTTATTTATTTAATTTCCATCTCAGACTCATCTCCTGTTATTCTTGCATGTTTTTTCCTGGCTGTTTGAGAACTGAAGACATTTTAAATCGGTTTCAACCAACCCTTTACTTCTGCATACGCCGGACACTCTCATTTGGCGTCCGCTGCACTCAGACATGGGAACCGAATAGGCCGGATATGAAAGCTAAACGGGGAAAGATTTGATGGGAGTTCTACCAATCGACTCAACACTGTGCAGAACTAACTGTCAACTTTGAACTTTTTGATGGAGATCGAACTTTCAACTCACTACTTCAGGTCACAGGCCGGTCTATTCCGACAGCCGAAATAGGCATAACCAGCAAAGAATCGGGAGGAGCGGAGTAGGGCGTGGACCACTTTAACACTGTCATTCTCCCCATAAAAATTGAAAAATTGAAAGAAAAAGAAACAAAATGGGGTGTACAAATTCATACTCAAATACGCTCACGAGTGTGGAATATACCCTTGGATATGAGCCCAAATTGGGGGGTTCAGCAACTCAAAAAATATCCTGAACTCAGCGCCCAGGCTTGGCGGGAATATTAGCTGTTATCATTTTTTGAAAGAGCAGGCCAGACTAATTTAACCTGCACAGCATAGGCATCAATGCTTAGCAATAATACTTCGGCGGTAATTTGGTGAATCGCGCACCAGCGATGCGGCCGCACCACAGCGGCGCAAAAGTGGAAGCGCATCAATGGCGCATCAAATACTGTCAAATGTGGGAAACCATCATGCCACAAGGACATGCCGTTGGCTGCCGGGATCAATCAATCTCGAAGTTCGACCTGCAACCAGTACAAACTACAGACCACGAAGTTCACATTCCTTGAGAAACCAAGGGGTACAGACTCAAAGTACCAATAAATAACGAAACTCTCAGCCATCTCTGCAGTGTGTAGAGGCGATGCCGTGCACAATGATGACAAGGATGGCGAATGTGATGAGCAGTTTGGGAATGCTATATTTAGCGAGCGAGACTGGTTCGCCGTCATAGACTCACCAGGAACCCATGCAAATCCCTCAAGCAACTGGTTGGTCAGTGTGCAGAATGGTATAACCGAGTGAGATGAATGTATCATGCAGTTTTGATGTACCAGCTTCTGCCATCTTGTTTCATGCTGTACAAGCTCTTCTTAAGCTTACAGATGAGGTGTCGTCCAGGTGAGATGGAGGGAAGAGGTTTGGAGCTAAACTTGTTGTAGAATTCCAGGATAGCCATATAGATTGTTTCGTCAAGCAGCGCATTGAGGTACGCATTTTTGACATCGGCTTGATGAGTCTCCCAGTTATTCGTGGCAGCGATGGTGAATACGTAAGACATGTAAACCCACATGGCACACAACGGGTGCATAGGTATCAGTGTAATTAATGCCATATACTTGAGTTTTTCCATTAGCCATGAGTCTGACTCTGTGCTCGAGAATATGGAGGCCACGTCGTCGGCCTTGACCGCAGCGATGACTTTATCGAGCGGGGGCCGGGAGTCGACAGCCCTGTGAGTGACGAGCCACTTTGCGAGGTCGAAGTTTCCCTACGAGGGAGAGTCAAATAAGATGGTTCTGTTTAAATGCAAAGGTGCTCACACCGGGGCTGAGGGCGTCCAGGGGAACGGGGTCGCCGTGGAGTTAGTCTGGGAGGACGGTCCAGAAGAAATCATTCAGCTTGGACTCGGGCGTGGCAGGTTCGCACTCTGGGCAGGCCATGCACCTTGAACCCGTTACGCACAAAATCGTCCGCCAAGAGCTGGTTGCAGTCCATCAATGCAAAATTCACACCTTCCTGTAATCTAAACTTATCTGGCTGTTCGGTAGGGTGATGCCAAAGACAGCGATAATGAACATAATGACCTTGTCCTTGGGGTAGTCAACCGTCGGCGTGGCGACATAGCATGGAATGCCCCCAATAATCTCCATCTTGCCTGCGATATAATTAGTATATATTTAGTAGTCCCTCAGGCGCCCAACTACCCTCAGGATTTCCTCATGGGTGCAATTGAATCCGGGGGGGCTTCAATAGACAGAGAAGCTGTGAATTTTATAAAGAGGGTGATGTCACGGAAATGAACGGTGAGATTCCAGGACGTTGTACTGTTCTAGAAGAGATACCTCCGCACCATAGATTAGCTTCTGTGCATCGCATCGCACGGCGTTGCGACCGGAGACTCCGTCGCGCCGACGCCGTGAATTTTATAAAGAGGGTGATGTCACGGAATGAGCGGTGAGGTTCCAGGACGTTGTACTGTTCTAGAAGAGATACCTCCGCACCATAGATTATAGTCAGGGACTTATCGAAACGGTCTCGCTGTCTAGACGTAAACTTTATGTTCAATGTTCCCACGGTTTAGGAGCAAAATCTAATTTTAGGACCTTGCGGACCGCTGCGAAGCCATAATTTCACGCCTCGCTATCTAGACGTAATCTTTATGTTCGCGATGACGCACTTTATGACTGGATGTGTGAACATTGCGGGCGCCGGTGTCGCGCTTAAATCAATAGCTTCTGTGCATCGCATCGCACGGCGTTGCGACAGCAGACGCCGTCGTGCCGCAGCGACGTGGCAACGGCACGCATGGGGGAGCCGCCCTCTACTCCGCGTTTGCTCCTCGGCACCGTCGCTGATTAACGGCCGCCGCAGCATCCGCACTAAGTAATCATAATCATGTCCTCACCCCCCTTACATATTTTCGCACCTACATGTATTTCAGCGCTGCAATTACATATCCGTTAGATCATTGTATTCCCATTGAAAACATGAACTTTTATCTAACTCCCCTACTGGTAGTTTGCGGTATGTACAGTGGTAGGAAGAGGTTCAATGTACATAAAGTGACGAAATTTCAATGGGCTAGCGAGAAGTGACGAGTTTGGCGCGGACTTGAATGAGTCTGAATCATAGCGGTAGCTATCGGGGCCACCCGAGCGGAGTTTGAAGGCTTCGGAGAACGCGATTTTATAAAGAGAAAGACGTCTAGATAGCGAGACTGTTTCGATAAGCCCCTGACTATAATCTATGGTGCGGAGGTATCTTTTCTAGAGCAGTACAACGTCCTGGAACCTCACCGTTCATTCCGTGACATCACACCCTCTTTATAAAATTCACGGCGTCGGCGCGACGGAGTCTCCAGTCGCAACGCCGTGCGATGCGATGCACAGAAGCTATTGATTTAAGCGCGACACCGGCGCCCGCAATGTTCACAGGTCCAGTTCCAGCCCTCTGCGCCTCGCGCCGCGTTTTCCCGGGCCGTGCATCATGCAAGCCATGGAATACCAAAACAACCGCTTACTGGAGAAGTGACCTTGCCATGCTGAATAAAAAACCGTCCGCCCTACTCAACGTGGGAAATGCTGGAGCACATGTTTCCTTAGCAGTGACAACAAAGATCAGCACAGAACTTCACTAATTCTGCTAGTATGCGTCATCGCGAACATAAAGTTTACGTCTAGATAGCGAGGCGTGGCTTCGCAGCGGTCCGCAAGGTCCTAAAATTAGATTTTGCTCCTAAACCGTGGGAACATTGAACATAAAGTTTACGTCTAGACAGCGAGACTGTTTCGATAAGCCCCTGACTATAATCTATGGTGCGGAGGTATCTCTTCTAGAACAGTACAACGTCCTGGAACCTCACCGTTCATTTCCGTGACATCACCCTCTTTATAAAATTCACGGCGTCGGCGCGACGGAGTTTCCGGTCGCAACGCCGTGCGATGCGATGCACAGAAGCTAATCTATGGTGCGGAGGTATCTCTTCTAGAGCAGTACAACGTCCTGGAACCTCACCGTTCATTTCCGTGACATCACCCTCTTTGTAAAATTCACAGCTTCTCTGTCTATTGAAGCCCCCGCGGATTCAATTGTAGTTGATCCGCAAATCAGCCTTTGAAACAATGGCAGACTTGATGCATGGGCCTTGGTGGGTGGTGTGCGGCAGCGTGAGATAGGGTGCGACGGGAGCGGGAGGTTTTTACACATGGCGATCGGTTATATACACGTCGAGCTTCACCTTTCGACTGCGTCGGTCAACTCCCCTTGCGATGGAATCGATATCAACTCTCCGGCTCCTAGCCAACCTAATCACCGAGTCGGTGGACACGATGGAGCACGCGTATGCGGATGCGGGGGCGCCGCTCCCGTCGCTGAACCAGCCATTCCAGCAGGATGCCCCAGGCGAGGCCTTGAGGACAAGCCCCGATGTCGCCGTCACGATCAAGAATATCATGGCCGCGGCATCGCAACTTACCGCTACTGTCTGTGATCCAATAACGAACAGTTTTAACACTGCAGTTTCAGTAAGCACGTCAATTCGTGACCGCTTCATCTCACGAAATAAAGTTCAGTTCCACCTTTCTGCATGCCTCCGTGTGGCTTTGGAGCTTAATGTCGTCGAGATCTTGCGGGAGGCTGGGCCAAAGGTGAGATAACAATAACTCGTTGTATTCTGCCTATATCTTATGACATGTATTCGCAGGGCGCCCATGTGAAAGAAATTGCTGAGCCCAGTGGAACTAACCCTGAGATAGTCGGTAAGCTTTCTTTTTCTCTGCGCTTGAAAGCGCTAAATCCTTTTGTCAAAGGCCGCGTTTTGCGTCTGTTGGCAACCCACCACTACTTTCGGGAGGTCTCAGCGGGTGTATTTATCAACAACCGACTGTCCTCGGCGCTTGACACGGGCAAGTCTTCCGCTGAGCTCTTCGCAAAGTGAGTATTACCCGATTTTTTAAATGTCGTATCTATCCTGTGTTGACTTGAGAAGACCTGCGGAGAGACTAACTGGCACTTCGGGCGCCACGGCACTGGCTGAACACGGGTTAGTCCTGTCAATCGAATCGCCATTTTCACGTTCATCTTACGTTTTAATTTCTAGCGCGGACAACACGTTCAAGGCCGCCGCATTCCTGCTCGAGTCCATCGTGCAGAAATCTGACAAAGTCCCGTACAACTTCGCATTCCGGACCGACGACTCGTTCTACAAAGCGCTTCAGCGGCCGGATAATGTGCTTAACCTGGCACGATTCTCGGTTGCGATGCGCGGCACGGCGGCAGCAGACCCCCCGGAGATGATTCTGCAAGGTGGGTTGATTGAATGAGTTTTCCCGTTGTAGTTCAATCTAACGAAATTCATTTTATCCAGGTTTCGATTGGGGTTCGCTGCCCAGTGGAGGGATCGTCGTCGATGTCGGCGGAGGGATCGGACATGTGTCGTTGGCAATAGCGTTGGGGCACCCGAAACTGCATATCATCAACCAGGATTCCGCCCCGACCGTTGAGCTGTCCAAAGTTGTGAGTACACACCCTCACTCATCTATCATGATAATCGTTGACCCGCGTCGCTCGCAGCACTGGAAAGAACGCTTCCCCGAGCACGTCGACCGCCAAATGGTGGACTTCCAAGGTACGTCCACTCTTCCGTAGTGCATGTATGTATTTCGACGAAAGCTGACGAGCATCCAACGCAGTACACGACTTCTTCACGCCGCAGCCCGTCCACAACGCCGCCGCCTTCCTCATCCGGCACTGCATTCACAACTGGCCGGACCTCAAGGCCATCGTCATCCTCAAGCACCTGCGTGATGCCGCCACGCCCACGACGAAACTCGTCGTGCTCGACAAAGTCGTCCCGCAGGCGTCGGGCCACGACGAGCACGAGATCCCCGGCTCCGCGCGGCCCATCGCGCCGCCGCCCTTGCTCCCTAACTGGGGAATTGCCACCGCGGAAATATACAACATGGACATGAGCGTGCGTGTTGGCCCCCTCCTCATAAAAAGCCATCACTTAGAGTTGTTTTTTATCCAGATGCACAACCTCTTTGGCGGCGTGGAGCGCACGGTCGACGAGTTCACCCTCCTGCTGAAGAACTCCGGCTGGAAGCTGGTGCAGGTCCACCACTGCCCGCCGTCGCCCCTAAGCCACCTCGTTTCCGTTCCGTTATAGATCTTTGGTTCCGCTGTAGATCGGCCTGAGGCGCGGCCAGGTTGTGTTGTTGGCGAGCTTGTGTTGTTGTAGAAGGGAACGGGAATGGGGCGCCGAATAAATGGTTCGTCACTCGTGTAAAACAGCATGCACGTGTATTATCTCGGAGGTTCAACATCCTCATCACTACGTCTGTGCTCGCACAGGAGATGCGCGGGAAATGCTCGGTCAGTGGACACAATTAATCAGTGCGCTGCGAGGGCGCATCAGAGCCGAAAGAACTACCAGAGAACGACACGACGTCACAATTAGGTCTCGCACTCGATGGTCACTATTCTGCCGGGGAATTATCAAGACTGAATTGGATTTATGAAGAAGGATTTCAATTGAATAAACACAGTCCGTGATCTGTGCACGGTATAGGCGAGGAAAAAGAAATGTGAATAAGAATTACAAAGCCTACTACAACGCAATGGCGTGAGCACCATCAACAATTGAGGGCTGAGAACTATCAGCAAAATGTCAGAAGATCTACTCGTGATGAATAAAAAAACACAAACGACTCGCATCGTGGTTAAATTTTGAGCCCGAGGGTGAAGAGCATTCTGTCCGTCCGAAGCCTTTTCAAACTCCGTCAGATTAGCGCGCGCTCGCTGCCGCTTCATTCCCCTTTTGTCGACCTCACACCTGTCGCTCTCACTTCCGCTCCCACCCTATATCCACAAATCACGTCCAGTGCCATGGACTGGATCAGCTTCCTTTCAAAACCTGGAAGTGTAGTTGCCTTCGTTCAGAAGTTCTTCTCACAGGACATACTCCGATCAATTCCCTTGACGTAGACTCAGTACGTCTAGATAGCGAGATTGTTTCGATAAGCCACTGACTATGATCTATGGTGCGGAGGTATTTCTTCTAGAACAGTACAACGTCCTGGAACCTATCTCTCTCGATCTTCTTGACGTCCGAACTGGTTCCACAAAAAAGATAGCATCTATATAGATCACATATACATATATAGCTCGCGCCTGCTGCCAGGATCCCTCATTGAAAATGTCGAACTACACTGGGATGCTGAGTGTGGGTTTATTCACACTGGTTGTGGGCCTTTGTATGGGCGGTATACTGTCCCAAAAATCAGCTCGAAATGTGATAAAAATACACATAATGTAAGTACCAGTTGAAAAAAACGCAATGAGAGATTTCCAACATTTGACACGATCAATCACAGTTACGTGTAAAAAAAAAATACAATATGCATCACTGCTAAAAAACAAAAACGCGACTCAAACTGCGGCCAAAAAAAATACAATCTACACTTAGTAGCCTTTGCGGCTGGGCGGAATTAAATGAGCCCGGAGCAGTGAGCACGCGTGATCACTCAATTTTCATATGATTACGCGGCCTGCTAAGGAAGATCTAAATGGACACCGAACCGAACAAGAACTGAGATTCTGAACTCCGATATGATCGACTCGGCGCAAGCTTTCTTGAACCCGTGCTCGTGGAGGTGAACTTGACGAACTTTCAAATGACACATGATGCTTGTTGTTCCAATGAAAGGGTGAGTGATGGTAGGTAGGTAGGTAGGTAGGTAGGATTACACGGCCGGTCCAACTCATGAACGCCGGTTCCAGGAATTTTCCCGGTGTACACGCACTATTTACACCTTCGTCCCTGGGCCCTCTATATCCATCAAGCTGAGCTCACGGACGCAGTCAGACTCGCCGCGGTAGAACTAAACAGACATAAAAAGTGAGTAAAAGTTAGCACATCAACTGGTTAGCCTCTCAAGCATCTAGACGGAACACGGGAACGGCGTAGAATAACTCCAGGACATCAAATGCGTATTTAGCAACGAGTGCGATAGTCGGTCTAGGATAAACAATGGCTTTCAAGAATTCTGTATTTGAGAGTTCCGCCATGCGGTGTTGCATGTTTGCTAGATCAGAGAAGAGTTTCCCGAGGAACACAGCTCGAAGATCATTCAATGCGGTCGAAGACTCGCAGGAGATCAAAGCATGATCGGGAGTCTCAACCTCCGATTTACAGAACCTACACAACCGCTCCGATCGGGGCACAGGTTGATGCGCATGGTCGACATAACGCAAGACTTCTACGGCTAACTGGTGAGTAGAGAGCAGGACGGACGTTATAGCCTCGCGGTGCTTCTGAGTCTTCACCAAAGTTAGGTAGTGCCGCAGACAGGAAGTTACTTGAGTTGGTGCCTTTTCCTTTGGGGGTTCACGACGGCCATGTAGCAAATAGAGCTTGTCAGATGAGTCAATTTCACCTTGTAAGCATTCCGACATAAGTCTCTGCACAAGTTTGGCATAATCCTCGGCGTCTACAATAGAGGTAGAACACGACAGAATCAACACAGGGCAGTGGAATGGCAGTCTTGTCGCAGCTTTGATGAGATCTTTGGCCCATGATTTTTTCCCTTTGCCAGAAAGTTCAATTGAACTATTTAGAGCGGCGCGGGCATATGTATCATCGTTGAGACCAAGAAAGTACACCAGGTGGCTGAGATCAAGAAGAAGGCGTCGGACTCGGAGAGGCATTATCCCAGTTTCAGTGAACAAGGGAGTAATCATGGAGCGACTACGGAGATTAAGCATTTGACGCATGAAGCTAACTTGAACTTTCATTAAGTGCTTGATGTGCACGTCTTCACTGTCCGGAGCAATTTCGCATCCATGGATCAAGTGGCAATCAACGCGCGCCATATAAAGCTGCTTGAGTTCCTTTGCGTTAGATGTCCCGTCATGTCTTCAATACCCAAAATTCGATGTCCACAATAGCGCGCGGTGCATGCCTTAGCTTTGTAGTGGTCTTCAAACTTATTCTGTGTCCGTTCTGATGTTGATGCCTACGTATTTCTCGTCCGTTTTAATGGTGAGCTGAGTGTTGCACAGATGGAATGTGGGAGGCGGCGAGAGCATAGGTCCAAAGATCAAATTTCAAAGACAAATTCATTGATCCCATCATCGGTCAGATCGGACCATTCAGTGGAGAGCCCACGATCCTCCATGTGCCTGTATAGTGTATCGTGAAACACCCATGGCAACGGCGATATCTTCTCAAGTGTTGCCCAGGTCGAAGTAATATGGCGAGATCCAAATCGTAGGCTGGGCGTCCTCGAGGCTTTCTGGCCAGTATGACGGCGGGGTATATGAGTGCGTGGGGAAGAGAAGCATTGAATAGAAAGCCATCAAGCAGGTAGAGTAGACTGTCAACATATGATTCAGATCGGCAGGGATGGAACGAGGATCATTGAGAGCGATTGCATTGAGTTGCCTGCAAGCTTGCTCCAGTGGCTCCACTGCTGCTGTTTTGAGGCAGTGAGTCCATAAGGAATCGAGCCTCTTTGGAAATATAGTGGCATTCCATGAAGAAATGGCGGACTTCATTATGGCCTGAGTCGTCGTTCATGGCGGCGGAGAGACAGGAGATATTGATCACCAAATTAAGACGGGACCGCTGATTCGATGGCGGTAATGGGCCCGGCCCCTGACGCACTGCATTTTTTTTTTCATATAATTCACACATTGTGTTTTTTTCTTGCAGATCAAATGTTATCGTTTTTTTCGGCAACGTTTCACATTGCGTTTTTTTTTGAAAGATTGTGCTGATTGTGTCTTTTTCCAGATGAGATTTCACTTGTTTGCATTTTTTCACTCAAATCAAAGTACAATTTTGCGCAAAAACCGTAAATCTCAGACCAAAGTTGCTTTTGATTTATGACACAGTATGTGTGCCATACCTTTGGACTGCTCATCGTTGGTATTCCGCCCGCAAACTGATCAACTGTATCCCTGGACCGAGTTCTAGCTCGTGGATATATGGTACCCGCCTCGTTCTCGGGGAGGAACCATTCTGATAATTTTTGCAGGCAACATGCCGGAACTGTTGCTTGATACGGAATACTGTACTATTGCATTCAATTCGACAGGGGGGGTGATGTGTGACATGTTGAACATATTCGACACTTTGACACAGGCCACATTGGACTGTGACAACCCCAAAAAAATTCGATAATATCCCAAAATGATGCAGGGACATCATAGAGTCGTTTGGGATAGTCTGCAGAAGCAGGGAAAGTCAGGCAGACATTGGTTTAAATTAATTGTCTGGTGATGTTTCTCCCAGTGATTTTGTGAGAATTTATTGAGTTTAGGGTGATATATATGTATAATTGACAAAAGAAAAAAACCAATAGCCAGTTTCGATGCGGGGGATGCACAAGATTTTTTTTTGTCACGCTCTCGCTGCTGAGAGTTTTTTTTTAGAATTTTGCGAATTGTCGAACCTATTCGACAACCCCCCCTGTGACCCGTGACAAGCAACCAAAGTTCGTCATCGACAGATACCCCTGTGATGCGTGACTTTCGAATTAAATGTAATAGTACAGTATGGCGTGCATGAATTTCAGTGGCAGAAAACATACGGCCAAGTTTATGCGCTCAAGGGGTGTATGGGGGCGAGTTTGCATTCATTCGGTTACACCGACCCTAATCCATCCTATTAGGAGTGACGTGCCAGCCGACCGTCTAAGCGCGAGCTAACCCTAAATACGGGTGAGCGGCACAAGGAAGGAAGGAAGGAACAAGTTGTGCGAGTGTTCCAAAATAGATCGGATGCCGTGACTGACAACTGGCGGCCGAATAATACAACGTGGGCTGGGAATGGTGGCCGATTGAGACGGGGGCGAAGTGGAGGCGAAGTGGAGGCGTAGACAAATCGTAGGCGTAGGTGGTGAGCGATGGGTGAGTGCGAGAAGGGTGTGTAACTTATAGTGTGACTACGGGGGAAATCCAAAGTGACGTGTATTCGCAAGATACTACAGCATTTATACAATGTGAGTAGAAAGGGGTAGCAGATTATGGATAGATGAAAAGGAGAAGACAATAATCAAAGGGTACATAAATTCAGGGACACTGTCGAGCTGAGTGTCCCCTGAATTCATATCCTGGTCGGCGAATCCATTGCCTGATAATTTAGTTCATTTCCGTTTTGCCGTTGTACCGTTTATCCGTGTTCGTTGTTTCATTATTCGGGACCACCGTGAGTGAGTCGGGGAGAGGAACGAGTTTGGACAGTGTTTGAACAGTGCTGACTAAGCAATGTTCAACTTGATGGTTTACGGGCTCAGCGCGCAAGCGTGCGTGACAGGAGTCTCGTTTAATGATTTCAGCTCCGTCATCCTTGATATACATCCTCAACAGTCCAGCTTTCGTCTGGGGAGCTTCGCACAGAAAAGCCGCGCTTCTTCTGCTGGGAGAGGGCAATGTCTTCCTCGCACGAGGTATCGTCCATTCTCTGGTTGTGATCCCTATAAAGCTCACAACCCGGAAGTTGATCAACATCGCTCCCTTCGAGCAATCATGAATCCCGCGTTTTCCGCCAAGAAGGTCTGTGCGTCACTCCCGAATGTTAAGGAAACCGCTAGGAAAGTAGGCCAGACGGTTTAGAACCTAAAGACACGTATTAATCAATGCAGCTCGTGGATCGATGGGAGGCGTTGGATTTTCCCGGTAATACCGTAGATATATCATTACCTGATGTGATATTGGAATCTATCGGAATCTATTGGCGATGGTGATTTCGATTAATTTGAACATTAATCTTTAATTAATATCCATCTTTTTTCCGACAGTCATCCTGGAACATCCATTCAACACTCTAGGCGGGCATAGCAAATTGACGAGGATTCACAGAACAATGATGTACGCTACTGTTTTGCCATATCATTATGTTGAATCAAATCCGTATTTGCCGGCAGCGACTCCGCTTCAAGTCTGAAAAAGTTTGGGCTTCTGGTTGACGCGGCTCTTCGCTACATTCCAGACACTGCATTCCGAGGCCCCGTAGGCACGGTCGGTTTACCTGAGTCTACGTCGGTCTACATCGGCCTACCCTAGTAGGCCGAGTCTGCCGACATGATGTAGGCCAAATTGGGCCTACTTGGGTCTACTCTCTGCCTACTGTCGGTCTACTTAGGCCTCCTATCCTGGTAATCGGGCGTTATGTTGCTGTTGCCACATTCCCACTTGGCTAATATTGCTCTTACCGGTTGCCATGTTCCCACGAAGTCAATATTTATGTATTGGTCAACAACCGGGACATACCGTGTCAATTTCCGTGAGTTAGCCGAGGTTGGCCGTGAGTGAGCCGAGGATTGACAGCAGTGGGCTGTGTCATTAAAAATAATCACATTCCCACATTCAGTGGTTGCACAGTGACGCAAGAGCGTGTTTTAACACGGCTTGGACCAGAAACAGAGCTCGGGATATAGCGAAATTGTTGATTTATTTATGAGGTGGGTCTATCTCTGCCTACAAGGGTAGGCAGAGCCTGTGCCTACAACACCACGGAATGCAGTGAGATGCCGTCCTCCGTTTCAGGTTTCATCTCCAAATACCGCGTATGGCCACAATTCAAAGATACCTACAAGAGACAAACGAGCTCGGTAACCACCTAGTTGAGGAGAAACGTGAACTTGCACAAGACGCCTCTGCAATGGATCAGAGCTTCATAGGCTGCATCAGTGGGTCATTTTATCTCGATTTATGAACATCGCGCGAATAATTGCATTCCAGTAATGGGAAACATTCGAAGTGTTAAAGTTCTTGATGAATATGTCCCGGTACATATGCGCAGTGTCCTGGTTGCTGGTGTCGATGCGACGGTAGGACTTTAAGCTTTGTTCAACGTGCCTTCGGTCCAACACAGTCCATATTATAGGGTGCCACAGTCGCCTGTCAGGTCCTCTACAGGCTCGCACGCATGACGGAATTTCAACAAGAGCTGCGCAAAGAGATCCAGGTTTTCAGAACAAATGGCACGAATGACCTTGACTATGACAATAGGGTCATTCACAGTTCCCTTTTTCTGGCTCTTTTTCTGCTCCTTTTTTGCTCCCTTTTGCTTGCTTCTGGTTGTTTTAAATTTTGAGATACTTCAGAGATGTTATTTAACCACACCCTACAGTCTCTTGTACATTAGGATGTACTTACGAGGGTCTCGGGGGTGATTGCAATATCCAATCTATGTATTATGGAAAAAAGGAACGCAAAAAGGGAGCGAAAAAGGGACGAAAAAGGGAGCCACAGACCAGGGTGTTCACAGTTCCCTTTTTTCAGCCCTTTTTTGCTCCCTTTTTTCTTGGTTTTCATTCAGTTTTGCACCTGGAAAGTTTATTTTTTTTCCCCTTTTCAACCCCTTTTACATGCCTAAATTTAAAAGGGAAAAAAAACCGGGACAAAAACGGTGGGAATACAAAAAAGGGAGAAAAAAGGGAACGAAAAAGGGTCGAAAAAAGGGAACTGTGAACGACCCTAATATGCCACTATTGAATGCCATGATCAATGTCAGCACACTGCTCTTGTTACCCGCCGTGGTTGTATCCTGACAAAAGTAGGAGGTTCTGCGATTCTATTCCATCTGTCCCTTAGCGGAACGGGTGGCCACGGAAGACTGTGTCCTTCCTCTGAGTCACCCCATCACTACCACGACCGGAATACAAATTTCCTCAATCCCAATAGAGAAAGGACAATATATTCATGTGGTCATTGTCTCTTACCACAGGTACATGGAGAACTACAACAATGTGACTTCAATTTGGGGACCCGATGCTCATGAATTCCGACCATCGCGATGGAGGAGGAACCTTGCAAGGGGCGGGCCCTCGGGCCTCATGCGTCGCTGTATGTGGATGAGATGCATCTCAGCGGAAGATTTGCTGATGCTTTCATACTAAGATTGTCGTTTTTCGGTGGGCCTACTGT
This sequence comes from Mycena epipterygia, assembly GCA_029281465.1. NCBI lineage: Eukaryota > Fungi > Basidiomycota > Agaricomycetes > Agaricales > Mycenaceae > Mycena > Mycena epipterygia. Next base: position 331,403 of record JARJCQ010000058.1, on the reverse strand, counting down.
ATGCCTCGGGTAAGTTCTGACAGGCGTAGGCTTGGGCTCCTCGCAATTGCTGATAAGCTCACTCTATTATTCCTTCCGCAACTTAAAGCTGGCAATTTGCGTCCGTTTTCCAGGCTCTTCCTTGCGGTGTATTCTGACATCTGTCTGCTTTCTATTCAGGATTTTGCAGCTCCAGGTTTTGGCGACGGAGGTCGTGCGGAAGTTCGTATTGACAGTCCCGGGTAACGACTCCGTTCGACCATGTCTTGCGCTAACCTTGGAATCTAAGACCGCTGATGGAGTCCAGCATCTTCCGTTGCACGTCGAGAATGTTGCCTAGTTATTTAGTTACTTTGTGGACGTCCTCATACATTGTTGAGACGCAAATATATGCACCCGGTGCGCCCGGTTCCTGACATCTTCCAATGTTTACGGGTGATTTCAAATTCGTGCACGAGATATATGTATAGCATATCATTTTCAGCAGGCAGTGACTCGGGATAGGACTGCTGGGACGTCTTCAATTCCGACGGCCGCAGTCTCAAGTTCGTGGTTGCGGTTTTACTGAAGAGGACTCCTAAGATCAGTATGAGGAGTATCACGAGAATACGGAAGGGAATCAGCGCAAAAAGGCGCAGTCAAAAAGCAAAAGGACGAAGAAGAAAAAACCTCTACAGAGTACCGCGATTACCTACCAAGAACTCACGAGTGTTGGGGCCGAAGGGAGGGAGTCAAAAAGCAATATTATACAGCAGATCGCGCACGGAATTTGTCAGTGGTAGAGGAGTTGGCGCTCGCGGTGCTCAGGAGCCAAAAACTTGGCCTGGGAGAACAAGCAATAGGCATTTTTACGAAACAGGCTTCAAACTTAAATCAGCGAAGATTTCAGTCGATAGCCTATCGAATTGAGGTTGAACCGTAAGCGGTACAACAATGGCAGTGCTTCGGTTTGTTCCGAATCACTGGTTCAATTTCTTCCGTAACATTGACACCACGCCAAAAGAAAAGAAAGGAAACACATCGATGGTGCATGGTTTCGGATGAGTGCGCTGGAGAAGATTGAATATACCGTATACCGTTGTGTAGAAGTGAAATGAAAGCCAAAGAAGATTTCGGGATGTAGGACCGACGGATCACGGTGATTCCCGACGCGGGCCCGGCTTACGATGTGATCATCACTCAGGCCTTCCCCTCAAGCGCTTCGACCACATTGTTGTTGGAAATACAAGCTTGGCACCATGCAGTTCATTATCTATCTTTGTGCTCGTTGCCTGTTGCCATGCCTCCCCAATATTTTACTTGACCTTCTGACTACCGTATTTCACATTCCTTATCTATTTGATATTCCCCTACATATAGAAGCTTGAGTACTTGTTGTAATTACCTCACTGGTTTGCCTCGCAATTACCCCTTGTTTGCAAACTCCCTTCTGAGCCAAATTCTGCAATTGTCGCCCTACACAAAGATCCAGATATTAGCTACGATTCCCTGCACTCCACGCCTCATTCTCTCATTGATACTTACCAAATCTGGAGAGAAAATTTGGTGCCGAATGACGCAGCAGAAGTGAGTTGTCGATTTTGTTGTGAGCGCTGGGTGATTCATTTCGTAAACTATTTATTTTACATATTATATCTACTACTGGTTAGACACCTGAAGATTCGCGCAATGTAACCCGGTGCTCAAGACTTGCTGAAGGTTTTGTTGAAGTGCTCTTGGGCGACTGCGATTGCATCGTAGGAATTTAGTAAATCCTGCATTTCCTCCGCTAAAAAACTTCTCTGTCAGCCAATTTGACGTGGTCGGAAGAAAGATTACTTGCAACGATAGAGGAGGCCATGCTTCGAGGGGACGGTAACCTGCTCGACCGACTCGGTGTTAACGAACTCGTCTCGCTCCTTCCGCACGTCCTGATACGCCGCCAGCCGACTTGGGACCTCTTCTGGCGTGGTTCTAAAAGGCAGCATGCAGCCTAACGCGCCTGCATCCTCGATCGCTATGGCCACCCCTTGTCCGAGGGTTGGGAAGGTCGCATGTGCCGAATCCCCGAGCAGCGCAAGCCGTCCCTTGGTGTACGTTGGTAGACGGGACATCGCGCGAATTTGCCAGAGATTAATCGGATCCGTAGTCATTTCGAGGACGGCCTGGAACTGGGGTCCGAATTCCTTATATTCCTCGAGCACATCCTCTTTCGTCACCCGCGCGTACGAGCCTGTACTACGTTTAATAATTTTCAAGAGCCAGGGACGCGTCCGGACTCACTGGATTGATCCTGGTCGCGCTTGTCAGGATGCACCATGCTGGACATTGATCAACGTCGCATCCTTGCATGGATACATTAACATGTTTCGGCCATTGCTGTAGCCCAAACGGCCCCCCGAAATGCCATCTTTCAGCATCCAGTCCAGTTCAGGGCGGTGAAGAAGAAAAGAGTGGTCCTGTCGTGGACCGAGGTGATGCCAAGGTCGTGTCTGTAGTCAGCTTGACGGCTGGACTGCGTGATCCTTCTTTCGAAAGGAAGAATGATTCTGACTGTCAAGATGTCAGCAAGGTGTCAGATGTGTGATACTTAGCTCGCTCGCTCAAACTCTGCTCGGTTTTTCTTGAAGTGGCTCGGACTCAGGTGGTGGTAAGAGGCAAAATAGAATGTCCTCGAATGTTTACGAATATTTTTACATATTGGGTCGGCTGCTCCCGTACTCGTGGGACACCGGAGCCCGCAAGCGAAACGAATAATCTAGAAAGGTACGTAAAGTGTCCATTGTAAATCTGTCGGCTAAGTCACCTCCTCGGCACACTGCACACCGGGGTACACGCAAATACGGATAGGGAGACATGCGCTGCCCCGCTCAGCGTCGAGGATGGGTGCCCAGTCCATCTCGAAGTCAATCCCCGGCGTGATCCGAGTGAACGAGTGGCGTCGGAAATGACCTTCGCGTCGAGATTGCTACGAGTGATGTATGGGATGATGGTAAAGACCTAGAGAGAAAGAATGCGACGTAATATGATGTTATAGAAGTATAAATGTTCACCAAACCGTGTTCCACCTTCGAAATGCAAAATTACCGACGGCACGAGAAAAGGACAACTTGGCAGTGCAATTGATCAGAAGTTGATGTGCAGCTGCTGAGTAAACCTGGGTATCAAAAGTAATTGAAACTCGTTCAGGAGTGAAATTAGTGCAAATGACAAGCTAGGAGAATAATCGAAAAATAGACGCGTTGTGTTACCATGTTTGGTCGGCACGTGCACTCGGCCCAAAGCCCGAAGGCGACGAGCGAGGCAAGTCGCGCTTCCACAGAGGGGGGTACTTTGATTTCGCCCTCGAAATCCTGTCAAAATAGTCATACAGATATACAAAAAATGAGGAGAAGCAAGATAAGAGGTGGGATCAAGAAATGGGGACTGATAGTTGAAAATAGAGAACTCATCGCAAATTACGCATGGTGGAGATCGCGCCAATGGGACTCCGCACGCTGGAAACGGTCAAGATGCCAACACTTGGTATGCTCCAATACTTCCTTCGCCAAATCTTGAGCCGTGAAAGCCAGGATATCGTCGTCGTCGAACTTGTTGGGCAACATCACATTGATCACCCACTCGAAATCGGCGTGGTGACGCTCAACTGGAAGACGCGCGCCTTTCTCGTGAATAACTTGAGTTCCATTAGCATCGTTAGCAAGATAAAATCGGTTCATGAATTTTTGGAACGTAGCGGCATTCATCGGAGCATCTTGCGTGGTGTTCGTGGACATGTAACGTTTGGGGATTGGACCGCCCGACAAGGCCGTGCGAATCTCGGACCAACGGAGCTCTGGATCGCGACGGTAGACATATGTAACAACAGGCAAGGTAACGATCTCACCGCCAAGGTCGTATTTCGTCTCTTCATCATAGATGTATTTCAAACAAAGGTCGGCACGGTCGTAGGAGGCATATGGTTTGTCGTCGATCAGGTTGTCCGTGAAGATGGTGTTAGTGGGCGGGTGGTCATAAACTCGTGCGATATGTGGGTTTCCTCGGCGCATTTGGGCGAACGGATGGAAGCCGCGGTGTGGATTATTGCTCAAAGCCATCATAGAGGAAGTGGGGAGTGAACAAAAGTGGGCGCGCACCACTGTTTAAATATATCTTGTGTCGTAATTTCTTCGCCTCGTGTATCATACACAGCCTTGAGAATTGGAGATTATCGATTGAGATATGCTGGAAAGGAAAAGGTAACGAGCATAGAGAGAAGTCGGATAAACAAATGGGGAAATACATAGCTCGTGGCCGCCTCGCGTTGGCGGCTAATATTCAAGCTTTCGGCGGAGAATGTCAGGGGAGAGCTAGGAGGTCGCAGGCTCAGTTTTGCGCGGTTTGGGCTTGAGCGATGTTTGCAAGGTTTGGTGACTGGGACGAAAATAGAATAGGCGCAATCGACGAATGTTCACATGACCCTTTAACACCGCGCCGCTGAGCTCCCGTAATACAAAGGAGTCGCGTGCGCGCTTCTCGTGAATAATATAAGGTCCGGAGTATAGCCACTCGCCTTTGTCCCCCTTGGTTTCGTCCAGCTTCGATTCTCTGAGCCACACGTACATACCCTCCTCGTAGTCCGCAAAATCGAACTTGTAGTGATGTCGCTTCGCCAAATCATCAATGGCGCGCCGACGCGATTCGCGAATGCGTTCGTTGGCTTCGCGCATCTTGGAATCGCGACGAGAAAGCTGCTTCGCACGAATGGCGAGCAGTTCCTCGTGGGTACGAACCTTGTCCCAATCAAGAGTCTGCCACGTAATCTCGTTAATATCAAAAGAGAAGACGGGGTGCACACCGTAGAGCAGATAGTACGGCGAGTAGCCTGTTGCGCGGCTCACTGTAACCCGCATGGCGAAAAGTACGGAGTTGAGATAGCGTGGCCAATTGCCTTTTGCATCACCAGTACACTTGAAGAGCGCGTCGACGAGGGGCTGATGGCTTCTTTCAACCGGTGCGTTGCCTTCTGGATGATATGGGGTAGAAATGATCACGGTGCAGCGGTATTGAGTTCGGAGCAATTCGAGCACTTCACCTTTGAACTCGGAGCCTCCGTCGAACGTAAGGTACGGCACACATGCGAATCGACAGATGATTTGCTCGTAAATGAACTTGGCGATCGAACGGGCATTGAGGGCCTTGAGTGCGCGAGCTTCGGGCCAAAGCATTGTCGGCTCAAGTGCTTGGACGATGTACTCCATATCTCCGACGCCTCTAGGCATATGAATGCAGTCAATATTAAAATGGCGAAGTAATGGGGCTTGCCAAGATTCGTTATACGGCAAAACTGGAATGTTCTTGATTGATTTTTGACACTCGATGCAGGAGCGAACGAAGTACGAGACGTCGTCATACATATTGGGCCAATAAAATCGATCCTTAAGTTGTGAGTAGACTGCATCGCGGCCTCGATGTCCGCATTCATTATGAGCACGTGCTTTGAGTTCGTCGCGCTTGGACAGATCCTCAATGAGGAGTCTCGGAAGTGTCTCGGAGGACTTCTTCGGAGCGAGCCAGAGACGCTGCTCATGCAGGAAAAATCGGCGCGAACGTTTTTGGAAACGCACCTTGTCTTTATCCGACACACAGCTTGAGGGATAGTTCCCAGTCGTAAAAAATTGGCGTAGTTGATCGAAGAACTCTGGGCCGTCTTGGTCGCGTTTTCCATGCTTGTGCCCGGCGAATGCAAGCGCGGGTTGAGCGAGGGGGATACTTTGAGCGAAATCCAGCCGTGCTTCAAACTCGAAAGTGATCAGTTCGTCCCCTAGTAAAAATTCTTCCGAGCACATCACCGTAGAATTGCGCGCATAGAACTCGGGCAACTGGCGCGAGCTAAAATCTGAGTCGTTCTTGAGAGCCGTAGACGCCACTAGAGCACAGGATTTGGCAGCATCGAATGAAGCATGAGGAGGATCTAAGTCACTTAGCTGTGGTGTCATCTTAATCGCTGAGCATCTCCTGTAAATTGGAACGTGATCCTGGGCCGCTCCCCAACTGGAAACGAATTCGTTCGAGTATTTGGCATATAAGGAATCAAAAAGGAACTTAGCTGCTGAGGTCGGTGTAGCTCCTTGCGGCACATTGTGAATTCCTGCATAGATAATGTCCAAGTACGCTTCTAAAAACTCTTCAGGATCTTGCGAGTCGTAGGGGAGATCCGAGTCCGCCTTGGGCCTGCGAGAAAGCGCGTCTTCGATCTTGAAGGACTCCGCACGAACATGATTCGGCTCAAAGTCGAATAGCCGGATCCAAGAGACCCAGCGCAACAGCGGCGCGTTTGGAACATCATCTGGTTCTCGAAGCATTTTAGCCAGCGATTTTGCATCGTGATCTAAGCGAAAATGTACTCCCCAAATGCGGTGTCGAAGCTCCTTGAATGCACGGAACACGCCATAAACTTCTGTTTTTGGCTGGCCGTAATTTTGTTCCGTCTCGCTAAAAGTGCATGAGCCGTACAGCGCGGGATGTTTCTCTCCATCCTTAATCTGGTAGACGGCCCATCCCGAGCCCTTCCAAGACGAATCGATACCTACAACAAGCAGGCCATCATCAGATTCTCGCGGACGACGAGTGATTAACTTAGCTGCTTTATAATCAATCCGCACGAGAATGGGTGCCGAAGTAATTCGCTTTTTGAGGATTTCTTGGGCTTGAATAGCTTCGACTGTGAGAACGAATGGAGTAGTAACATGGCGCAGAAGTAAAGTGAGCGGCTTAGCTATTAATGCAAAACCTTTGATCCAGCGGCGGCTGCCGCCGGCTAAACCGAGAAAGCTTCTTACATCAGAGACTGATTCTGGGAGCGGCCAATCAAGTACTCGTTGAACCAGACTGGGGGAAATGATCCACCCCTCGAGCGACACAATGGAACCTACAATCTGAAGTTTCAGCGCAGCGAGAACAGCTTTCGTACCAGATGCAGTAATCCCCGCGTTGATCAACGCTGCGAGAAATTCGTCGAAAATTTTAATATACTCCCAAACGAACCTGCGAATGTGGGGGTTAGAGGGAATAGGCTCGTCATTGTACCTTGAAGTGGGTCCCTTGACTCCACAGTCATCAATAAATGCATCGGCTTTCTTCGGTGCGACGGGTTTGAGGGCGTGGGAAACTCTTCGGCCAAACTCTTGAACCGCGTTGGTGTATCCTTGCGCCATCGTACATTGTTGCTTTGGACCGGCAGGGGAATGAAAGGCGAGGAGCGGCCGGGAGCGCTTAGCAACCCAACACGCGTCGAAGCCTGAAAAAAGATCTGCCAGACCATACATCGCGTGACCAACGAAAGACTCAGCAAATTCATTAATATTTGGCGGGAGCGCGGAATCTTGAATTGTAACGGCGTTGAGCTCTTCAAGACTGATGACAAGTCGAACTGGCGGTGTGGAACCGGGCTTCTTCGCAACCGCAAACATAGGAGATCGATAACTGGAAACTGTCGGTTCAAAACGGCCGGCGGCTTCATTATCCGCTATCACTTGGCGAACATCGTCGATAATCGCGGCGGGGATCTTAATTGGCGGGCGTTGCCATGGCGTGTGTTCTATTGTTGGAATCTCGTAGTCGGGATAATACTCCCTGGAAAAACAACCTTTTTCGGAATATTGAAATGCAAAGGCCAACTCACGAGTTACAACCACGAATGCAAGAAGATCGATCTCTTGCTTAGATAAGATCCCTGGTTCAATTCGCGCAAGCATGGACTCTAGTCGTGGAAGGGTTACTCGAGAGCCAAATTTGAGCTCGCGGTAATCTCTGGGGTGCGTAGGAAGGTCAGTAAGCTGCGGCGGGGGTATCTCACGGAAAAATTGGGCCTCAGGATTAGGCATATAGGTTGGTACAGGTCTAACTTTGCGATGTACAGGCTTGTATTTTCGCTTCACAGCAACTGCAGAAAGAGGCAAATCAGCAATCGCGCGATCAGTCCATGGGGTAGATACAACGGAAGTAGGATCGGAATTAGTGGTACGTAAATAAGATCGTATCATAGAGTCGAAGGAGGGATTGGGAACAAGATATAAGAGGGAATCAAAATCAGAAAACTCAGCGTTGCCCATAAGCGCTTCAAATGATCTTCCTAGTGTAGCGTGGGAGGTGTGGAAGACCGAATATACACTCCCTTGCTTCAAAAATTCTCTTCGTCTGACACCTCCTCAACCCACGCTGCTGGGTGAGAATGTGCATGAGTCGAGATCGTCGTCGTGTTCCTTGGGTCGGCAGGATCAGTAATAGAAATCACAACTGTGGGACTCAATTTTCGATTGCCCTCTTTCCAGAGGTATAGATGGACGGCGCCGGTGCGGTCGTAGTCGATGCGCGAGGCGAACCACTGAAGGAATGGTTGCCCGAGGATTATGTCGTGTTGGCCGAGCTCTTGGTGCGAAACAAACAGATGGTGTGGGAAATCATGCCTGCCAATACGCATAGGGACGTCAGTAGCGCAGCCCTGTAGCTGCTCAGGACTGCCGTGAATCCCCTTGAGGGACCACTTCATTCCTTCAAAGTCGACTGCGAGCGAGGCGCGCGTCGGCACTGATCTACTCGCGAGATTCAACTCCGAGCCGCAATCAATCATAGCGCTAAATTCAGCACCACCAATGGTAACCGTCATCGTGCCGGTGGTCATTGCGAAGAAACGTTTCTCTGGGACACGAGCAACAGCGTTGCTATAACGCTCCAGGAAATCCGGCAAGCGGTCCGTGTTATCGACGAAGACACGGCGTTGATTCTCGATCACCTGGGTGTGTGCGGCATTCACGACCTCGTACGCATCCGCATCGAACTCGTCGGAGTCATGGAAGGAATACTCAGCTGTTTTAGTCGAATAATCGCGCCGAACACGGGTGGCTTCGCCGAGAAGCTTCTGGAGTTGAGGACTCGCGCCGATAAGTTGAAAGAGCGGAACAGAAATGTTGAGATCGAAGATTTTCTGCAACAAAACCTTCGGATCAGCGAGGTCCTGTATATCGGAGGTAAAGTGATAGGATGGCGTAGACTTCTCTTGTTTCTTGTTGGCGTCGCGCATCACAACATCTTCTCCACGGGGCTTGGAGTTCGAAGGCAGCGAGTCCTTCCATCCTTCGGGGCGGTTAATCGGATTCGGTGGCGGCGGAATTGGCGTCTCGTTGGGTTTCGAAGGGCCAGGCACAGCCTGCTTCGGAGGCATGTGCGGAGGAGGATCGCGATCTACCTGCTTGCCCTTGCCCTTGTTATCAGGCTTACGGATAGGGTCGAAGCGGTTGGTATCTTTTCCTGCACGCGTCACAGGATCAGCGGAATACTCTGAACGACCAAGTGAAGAGACCGCAAATACGTCGCCTTTTAAAACACGTTCGTTGCCGTAGGAAAGACCAATTGAGTTCGTGCGAGGGGTATTTTGAGCTTGGGCTTGATCGCGAATCTGGGCACGGATGTAATCAGCTACTCCACCTATGAAACCGCTCGGAGTGCGCGGGAGATCGACGCCGTCAAGCATGGTGAACCGTTCGCGAATGGTGTCGAATTTGATCAACCCTGCATCGATCAGGGCCTTGGTCTCGGGGCATTTAGAGGGGTGTAAAGGGTGAGCATTATACTTGTCACACATGAAACAACGACGCGAGGAATTGCCTGTGGTCCCTGACGCGCCGGCCACAGGTACTCCCTGGTTCGTGGGGTGGGAATGATTGTGGTGCGCCTGATTCGCACTGTTCAAGAGAGCGAGATTGAGGCTGAGATTCTCGAGCATCTTGGTCAGATCTTCGACGGTGTTAACAGCTACGGCAGGGGCCTGATTCGCAGCCGTGGGAACTGGCGTCGGCGGACGTGTATTGTGGTGCGACTTCGACTCTAGACGTTTACCATCAGTGTCAAACTTAACCTTACGATCGCGCGAGTCTTTCTCGTCCTTCCACGGCTCGAAGATGAGAGAATCAGAGTCGAAACGTTTCAATAGGATTCCCATGGTGACTGCGATGGAAGGAGGGTCAGCACGCGTACGCTTATTCGCTGGTACCTGATTCATGAACCACTCCTTGATGTCGCTGGGTATACCGCTGACGAAATAATAGTCACGTTGTTCTTTCGTTAATTTCTTCTTCTTGACGAGCGGTCCTGCGATCTGGATGAACTCCTGGTGGTAAGTTTCGATTTGGTTCTTGCTAGTGTACGGAGACTTAGCGGATTGTTCGCGACAAAAATCGCGCAACGTCGCCTCGGTGTAATTCGGAGGTTCGTCCGCTTGACCGAAGAGGAGCTTGAGGGCTTCTTTCGCCTCCGAGAATTTCTTGTCCGGCTCGTCGGGGTCGAATTCGGGGCTGTAGCGAATAATATCCTTGACCTTGTCCGAGGAGTATAGCAGGATATACGGCACTAGCTGGTCTAGGTCCGCGTTCACGCCGTGTTGCACTACGATTTCCAAGAAGTCAGTGAGGTATTTGCCGTTGAAGTACGGCGCGTTTTGGGTGCCGGGAATCGGCATAGGAATTCGAAGGATCGAAGCCGCAGGTCCAGTAGTGGTAGACATGATGAGGGATATGCGAATGTGTGGGAGAGGGGGTATAAACTCGGATACTTAGCTGATTACAGGCAACGGAATACCGGCTCCCTCGCGGTGGGCTCCACTGAAGAAGAAAAGAGTGGTCCTGTCGTGGACCGAGGTGATGCCAAGGTCGTGTCTGTAGTCAGCTTGACGGCTGGACTGCGTGATCCTTCTTTCGAAAGGAAGAATGATTCTGACTGTCAAGATGTCAGCAAGGTGTCAGATGTGTGATACTTAGCTCGCTCGCTCAAACTCTGCTCGGTTTTTCTTGAAGTGGCTCGGACTCAGGTGGTGGTAAGAGGCAAAATAGAATGTCCTCGAATGTTTACGAATATTTTTACATATTGGGTCGGCTGCTCCCGTACTCGTGGGACACCGGAGCCCGCAAGCGAAACGAATAATCTAGAAAGGTACGTAAAGTGTCCATTGTAAATCTGTCGGCTAAGTCACCTCCTCGGCACACTGCACACCGGGGTACACGCAAATACGGATAGGGAGACATGCGCTGCCCCGCTCAGCGTCGAGGATGGGTGCCCAGTCCATCTCGAAGTCAATCCCCGGCGTGATCCGAGTGAACGAGTGGCGTCGGAAATGACCTTCGCGTCGAGATTGCTACGAGTGATGTATGGGATGATGGTAAAGACCTAGAGAGAAAGAATGCGACGTAATATGATGTTATAGAAGTATAAATGTTCACCAAACCGTGTTCCACCTTCGAAATGCAAAATTACCGACGGCACGAGAAAAGGACAACTTGGCAGTGCAATTGATCAGAAGTTGATGTGCAGCTGCTGAGTAAACCTGGGTATCAAAAGTAATTGAAACTCGTTCAGGAGTGAAATTAGTGCAAATGACAAGCTAGGAGAATAAATCGAAAAATAGACGCGTTGTGTTACCATGTTTGGTCGGCACGTGCACTCGGCCCAAAGCCCGAAGGCGACGAGCGAGGCAAGTCGCGCTTCCACAGCGGCCGTCGAGCTTCGACGCGTCCAGCATCCAGCGGAAGGCACACAGTCCGGTGGCCGGAGCAACGACCGGGTGCCCCACAACGACGGTGTGCAAGGTACAGTATAGTGCCGTTCGATGGATCACAACTTTGATTTTTCTGGCATAACACCCGCAATTGATACCAATAAATCAGGAATTTATTCTAGGATATACTACAACATGTAAGAAGTTATACTACTGCCAGTTAAGATTTATTGAGGCATTAGAATGTATCGAGAAGAATAAAATGGCCGTGGTCACGAAAATGTCACAATTTCCGTTCGATGGATCACTGCTGTCACACATCAGCATCATCGATCTGCTCTTCCTCCAGGTCGTCCTCGTCGTCTTCGACGGGTAGAACAGGTTTCTTGCCCAGCTTTGGCTTGGGGGGCAAATAGCTCGAATAGATTTCTTTTTGCCCAGCTCAGCTGGTTTGACCTGCTCGCGCTCATACTCGTACACTGCTGCCTGAAGATTAAGTTCCTTCTTACAACTGTTCGCGTGGGCTTTGACACGCGCAGATTTAGTGCGGGACGGCATGGGAACTTAGTAGACGCGGGACAGGCAGAACAATGCCTGAGGAGCTCCAAGGAGACGGGATGACGGACACATCAACAAACGGATGTCACGCTCCTCACGTGGAAGCGCTCGCGGAAATTCTGGCGGTCGCATTTTTGGTCATATTGCCTTGCCATTTTGGAGAGACTATAGCTAAGAAGGTGGTCTATCAGATAAAAAATGATTTGAGGCCAATATGTTATTCATTGAGATATATTTGACAAAAAGGAAAGTTGATTGATGGTCAATCATGTACTGATTGAGACAAAAACGACTTGAAATTAATTCTGGAGATTTAAGCACTCTATAAAATGCTATATACAACAGGAATTGTGCCCGGGATGTGTGGGAGGCTACATTTAATTATTGATCCATTGATGGTCCGTGATCCATTGAACGGCACTATACTGTAGACTGCGACAAACTGTTAGCCGCTATGAAATACAATATGAATCAAGAATACGGACGTAAATACCGTCGGCCGCAATCACGACGTCTACGTGGAATTCATCGCCGGTTTTAGTTGTTAATTTTCTAACGTCGGGGTCGCAATCGATAGTTTTTGTTTCAAGATATATATTCACGGGAGTACCCTCGCCTTCCTCAGCCAGCGCGAGGCGCTTCAGCTCCTCGTGGAGTGCGCTTCTGTGGCAGGACAGGCCTTGCTGTTGAACGGTTAATTTCAGCACAAGGATTAGTGCTGCGTCACTCTCACGCGACCATAGTGCTTGGCCTAGTCTTTAAACAGCGTCGTTTTACCTTCTCCTCCATTCGCGTCATAGAAGACGATCTAGGGAATATGATCATCTCGGGAGTCGGGACTCGGAAGCAAAGGTCTCTGCTGAGGTATACATACCCCTATATACTCCGAGCTCCGCAGGTTCTCCAGGGCGTAGCCTAGCGCCTCCAACACGCACATCACATTCGGCGAGACCACGATCGCAGCCCCGATCTCCTTGTCCAGCCGTGAAGTCTCAAAGACCTGTTCAAAAGTTAATGCTAGGCTCACAGATGAACACTCGCAGGCGGGGAAAATACCTTCACAAGATGGCCTTGCCTGCGCAGCACGATTGCGGCAGTGAGACCACCGAGGCCGGCGCCGACGATGGCGACGTTCAGCGGCTTGGGATTTGGTGACATGGGACAATAGATACGAAGGACAGAAACCAGTGTATTTGCCTGTGTTGTAAGGGCATGGACCGTGTCCTTTGCCAAAGCTGCGGGCATATCGAGAGCGCAGCATAGGCGTTCGGACCGGCGTCTGAACGACACAAGGCCGGGTTAGGGGCTCGTAGCTCTGGTTATGGGTTAGGTATTAGTGGTTAGAAGGCAGAGGTTAGTGTTGGCAGTTAATTTTGGTTAGTTTTAGTGAGCAGGGATGTTTAATACTTGTCAAGGACGGACTTGTGCAAAATCTGAGGATTGATGGGTGATCAATCTGCGATTGGACAGTCGCGCCATCAGCAGGCTTTCGGGCAGCAGGCCGAATGCCTATTCTACTAAAGTTGTATATACTCCCCTGAACTAAAGCCGAGGACAATCGAAAAACCGTGCGCGAAAGTCGAAAGCTGTGCGCGAATGCATTTATTTTAGTGCGCAGTGAAATTCAACCAGTATCTAGTATTTCTGCTTGCAGATGTCTGTTCCTCAGTAAACTGTGGTGGGCACTTATAGATGTTTGTGGGATCCAGATTGCTTGTCTGACTGTTTCGTATTTGTTTCCGGAACTGCCACCCACAGGTATTTATGCGTAGTGTGTTCTCTCTCGGACAGAATCGTCCGGACTATTTGAGATAGAGCATTGGCCTCGTCAATCACTCACTGGCTGGGTTACAACCACCGACATGACGAAGGGGTATTAAATATGCATTTGTTCTTCCGCGTAAGATGACGCACCTACCTTGTTTTTTATAGTGTGTGCTGCAAAAATTCATCAGCACTGAACGGCGAAACAAAGGATACAATGACATGCTTCATTCATTGTCGATGGATTTATCAAGTTCTTTCGCGTGTCTACGAGCTCATTGGATATGTATTTAATGAAGAAGCTCAAAGTCGAATGATACACGGTAACAGCTGTCAAGCATCGCGTTGCATAAGCTCATTCAACGTCTGCGTCACCATATGTGCCGCGTCCGCTATCTGCTGGCGTAAATTTTCATCGCCCACTGTGGAGAGCCGATGGACCATCTTGTCTCCGTGGAATGCCAGAAGACTCTGCTTGAGGAGATATTTCCTATAGTCGCTTGGAACAGGGTACGCCAACGATTTGGCGGTCATCAATGTAGTCGACTTGAAGAATATGCGGACCTTGTCGGCATTGATGTCGTTCACATTGTAAGTCCATGGCTTGCTGTAGATGGGCCATGGTAGCGCCTCGAAGGTCAAAGGCGCGGAATCAGAGAATTTGAACTTCGCAAACTCCTCCGCAAGGAGGATAGTTTCGAACCGTTCAAAAGCGAGGGCAGTCGTCCACAGTATTGAGTTTGTGTACTTCTCATCCCGCTTCAAGCATCGCGACTTTTCGCGTTCTGCTCCGCGCTGCTGCTCCGCTTTGCGTTTCGCCTCCGCCTCGTGTCGGATTTTCTCTGCCCGCTCTCTGTCAGCCCTTTCTGCCTCAGCCTCTCGCGCTCTTCGTTCGTCTTCCCGCTTCGATGTGAGGAGGCGTATCAGCTCCGTGAGCATTCCTTCTCGGCCGTCCTCGTGCCCCGCAGTCATCGCCAAAGTTTCCGCGTTCTTTCGCACCTCCTCGTCAATTCTTGAACGCTGCACCTCTGCTTCAAGAGTTTGGCATCGACTATGCGCCTGCTGTAGATCGTTCTTCAAGCTCCGAGCCTCTCCTTGCTCGGCCTTAAGACGATCCTCCATCTCGACCCTGCGCATCTGTTCCACATTCCGCGTCTTCGTCACGACCTCGTTCTCCTGCTCGAGCTTCTGGTTATCCTCGACACTTGCGGCCAGCTGATCCGACAGTCGCTCCATTTGAGATCGCAGAGTGCTGGTCTCCTGCCGCTCGCGGGACAACGTCTTTTCGAGCTCCCCGATTCGCGTCATGGATTTCAACCGCTTTTGTTCGTTGTCCATCTGTTCCCGATTCCGCGTCTTCCTCGCGACTTCGTTCTCCAGCGTGAGCCTCAGGTTATTTTCGGTGCTTTTGGCCAGCCGGTCAGACAGACACTCAATTTTGGATCGCAGAGCATCGGTCTCCTGCCGTTCGCAAGCCAACGCCGTTTCGAGCTCCCCGATTCGCGTCATGGATTTCAACCGCTTTTGTTCGTTGTCCATCTGTTCCCGATTCTGTGTCTTCCTCGCGACTTCGTTCTCCTGCGCGAGCCTCTGGTTATTTTCGACGCTTGTGGCCAGCCGGTCAGACAGACACTCCATTTCGGATCGCAGAGTATCGGTCCCCTGCCGTTCGCGGGCCAGCGCCGTTTCGAGCTCCTTGACACGCGATATGAATTCCAGCCGCTGTTGATCTTCGTTGCGGGCGCACTCAGCTGAATTATGGAGGGGGATTATGAATTGCGCCAGCCACTCCCGGAACACCGTCCGGGGAAGCATGCCCAGAGGGCTGAGGTTTGGTTCCGGGATAGAGAGGGTGGCGGATATCGCCCCGAAAACCTCCTTCACTCCGAGGGGGTTTAAATCGATGGGTTCGTCGTCTGCCTCGGACGTTTCTCCAACAATACCATCGGCCAGAATAGAGCTTCCCAGCTCGTCATTCAAGCCGGCGGCTTCGAGCATCGAGAGGATGGGGGTCATTTCTTCGCCGTCGAAATGGCGTCCCGCTAGTGCCCTCCTGAACCCGACCTTTACATCCGTCGTGAAAACCAGGTCGTGCGACGAAGCCCACGCAAGGAAATTCGACACGAAGGGCGCCAAAGTGTTGTCTAAAAGCACCCTCTCTACCAGCATTTGAACTGCCGCTGGGACATGACACGGGCGGAGAGAAGACAACTGGCGTTCCGCATCCTGCAATTCCTGCTTCTCCAATATGTCGTTGATCTTTTCGAAAAGTATCAATAATTCTGAGGTCGTGGCCCTGCGGTAGGGGCTATCGGCCGATCCAAGGGGAGGATTTTGCTTGTGGGACATGTCGGGAAGCTCTGTGTCACTGGCGGTCGAGAGAAGGAGTGGGCGCTTAACTCCGGTGGGCGTGAAATGCCATGCGGAGGAAGCGTGGTGATTGGCTCGTGATCGCCGATCGGTGGCTGGAGGTTGCACTTGTTGAGTTTCCGCCTCAAACGTAAGTACCCGATATAGTAATTATTTTCAGCAGCTTCAGCAGGCCTGAGCTCGCCCTCCTTATAATTAAGGGCCGGAGCGGGTGACCCGCTTCATCGGAACGGTCCTGCCAAAAAAATAGGCAAATGCCCCGTTGAGGCTGTGCTCCGCTCTGCTTCATTGCCAGCGCGATTCGCGTCGGTCTGGACCCATCATTTTGATATCCCTCGCGGCGCCCATCAATGATCTTTTGTCGTCGTCCCGCGCCTCTCCCGCCCTTGCCTAAACCCACAATAAATCAGGTTCCAATCACATTTCGAAAAACAAAGTAGCCACAGTAACTTTTATAACACAATAGAGTGCCCAGGATTGGGTCATTTTTCAAAATGGCGGGAGGTCGGTCGTCGGGGACAGCGGAGACCGGTAGCTATTGGGAGACTATTATTTATCAGCCCGATGATCGTGACTGATGTGACGAAACCGCCGACGCTCCGGCAAGGCCGATCAGGCCTAAGTGTGCTGAAGGCAACTTGAAGTATTACTGGGACATTGCTGGCCATTGAGTATTGTGAAAAGGATGGATTGAAGTAATCTATGGCTAAACAGATATTGTACTCCTTGCTTCGTTCGCGTTTTTTACTATATCCTCACCCTGACATTAACCAGCCACGGTTGAGCCACGGAGACGACACAATGTCCAAAATGGATGGCACAGCCTTGGGCGCCTCCATCCTTTCATCTACCACCACTTCACCCTGCTTCAACGGTCGGGGTCCTCCCATTAGCATGCAAATCAGAGAAATTCAGCCAGTGTCTAGTATTTCTGCTTGCAGATGTCTGTTCCTCAGAAAACTCTGATGGGCGCTTATCGATGTTTGTGGGATCCAGATTGCTTGTCAGACTGTCTTAGTCTCAAGAAGTTGCATCGTCCCAAGAAATGGACTCGGACAGAATCGTCCGGACTATTTGGGACAGAGCACTGGCCCTGTCAATCACTCGCTGGCTGGTGTGCAACCACCGACACGACGAAAGGTTATTAAATATGCATTTGTTATTCCGCGTAAGATGACGCACCTGCCTTGTATTTTATAGTGTGTTCTGCAAAAATCCATCAGCAATGAACGGCGAAACAAAGGATACAATGACGTGCTTCATTCATTGTTGAGGGATTTATCAAGTTGTTTCGCGTGTCTACGAGCTCATTGGATATGTATTTAATGAAGAAGTTCAAAGTCGAATGATACACGGTAACAGCTGTCAAGCATCGCGTTGCATAAGCTCATTCAACGTCTGAGTCACCATATGCGCCGCATCCGATATCTGCTGGCGTAAATTTTCATCGCCCACTGTGGAGATCCGATGGACCATCTTGTCTCCGTGGAAAGCCAGAAGGCTCTGCTTGAGGAGATATTTCCTATATTCGCTTGGAACAGGGTACGCCGGCGATGTGGCGGTCTTCAACGCAGTCGACGTGAAGAATATGCGGACCTTGTCGGCGTTGATGTCGTTCACATTGTAAGTCCATGGCTTGCTGAGAACGGGCCATGGTAGCGCCTCGAAGGTCAACGGTGTCGAATCCGAGAATTTGAACTTCGCAAACTCTTCCACGAGGAGGATCGTTTCGAACCGTTCAAAAGCGAGGGCAGCCGTCCAGAGCCGTGAGCCTGTGTACTTCTCATCCCGCTTCAAGCACCGCGACCGTTCGCGTTCTGCTCCGCGCTGCTGCTCGGCTTTGCGTTTCGCCTCCGCCTCGTGTCGGATTTTCTCTGCCCGCTCT
The DNA here is from genome assembly GCA_029281465.1 of Mycena epipterygia. NCBI lineage: Eukaryota > Fungi > Basidiomycota > Agaricomycetes > Agaricales > Mycenaceae > Mycena > Mycena epipterygia. The sequence goes on along the minus strand of JARJCQ010000058.1, from coordinate 313,341 downwards.
CTGTCAGCCCTTTCTGCCTCAGCCTCTCGCGCTCTTCGTTCGTCTTCCCGCTTTGACGTGAGGAGACGGATCAGCTCAGTGAGCATTCCATCCCGGCCTTCCTCGCGCCCCGCATTCATCGCCGAAATCTCCACGTTCCTTCGCACCCCCTCGTCAATGCTTGAACGCTGCACCACCGCTTCAAGAATTTGGCATCGACCTTGCGCCTGCTGCAGATCGTCCTGCAAGTTCAGAACCGCTACCCGCTCCGCCTTCAGCCGATCCTCCATCTCGACCCTGCGCATCTGTTCCGCATTCCGCGTCTTCCGCACGACCTCGTTCTCCTGCGCGAGCTTCTGGTTATCCTCAACACTTTCGGCCAGCTGATCCGACAGTCGCTCCATTTGAGATCGCAGCGCGCTGGTCTCCTGCCGCTCGCGCGCCAACGCCATTTCGAGCTCCCCGATTCGCGAGGTGGATTTCGACCCCTTCGCGCCGAGGGGGTGTACATCGATGTGTTCGTCGTCCGCCCCAGCCGTTCTGCCACCAAACCCACCTGCCAGAATCGAGGTGGCGCGATCGTCGCTCAGCCCTGCGGCTTTGAGCATCACGAGGATGGGGGCCATTGCGCCCGCCAGTGCCCTTGCGCATCCGAGCGCTATGTCCGTCGTGAAAACCAGGTCCTGCGCGGAAGCCGAGGCCAGGAATTTTGAGACGAAGGGGGCCGAGGCGCTGTCTAGAAGGACGAGCTCCGCCAGGATTTGAATCGCCGTTGGGATATACCATGGGCGGAGAGAAGAGAGCTGGCGTTCAGCGTGCTTCAGGTCTTCCTTCACCAATATATCTTTGATCTTGTCGGCAAGTATCGCTGATTCTGCGTCGCCGAGATGACTTTCTTCGTCGATATCTCGGTCAAGCGGTGTCTAAATAAAATCAATCAAAATCCTGTGTGTGTACCGCCTGCAACGGAAGATACCTACCGGAATGGGGTCATCGCTTCCTGTTCTTGGGGCTGAAGTCCAGTTTCGAGCGCGGAGGTCGATGAGATCCTGGTGTGACCGTCAGATAACTGGAGAAAAACAGAAAAATCAAAGTGACCATACCACAAGCATGAACCGAAGACGCAGGGGGATCTCCGAATGAGAAGACAATTCTCGAATCCGCGAAAAATAGACAGCCATGTGCGGGGCGGCCTTTTGAGTATCCAACAGTGCGCCAACGCTGTGCAGGAGGACGTAGAGCGCTTCAAGGATGGCGCCGAGGGGAGGGTCGGCTTGCCCAAGAGACTTCTTGATCCTGAGGAGCTTCTTGATACATTCGTGCATCATCCGCTCCGTCGACATCTGCAGCTTGAACACCTCACCCATGAAACGCACGAGCCCCAGGCGCCTTGGTGTCTCCGTCTCCGGCTCATCGGGCAAATCCTCCGTGGGGAAGCCCTTCTCGAGTCCCGTCTCAAGTCTGCCCAGCAAGTATCGCAGGAACAGTAGACCTCCAGTAATGGGCTTGCCCTCGGCGTCTTTCGCATCGTCGTCCTGCACCTTGTGGCTGATCTGCTTCATGAGGTGCCGACAAAGTCGCGCATACAGCTCGGCGCGCATCGGTTGAGATATAGCAGTGTCATACAACACCCGAGTGAGCGAGACGAGCGTCCGAGCATCGCCTTCCCCCTCAGCCTGATCCGCTATCGCGACGATCTGGCCCGAGATGCTGTCGAAGTTGGACACTGCTAGTTGGTTGAGCAGGGATGTGACTTTGCGGGGGACGCGATCGGCCGATTTGGAGGGATGATTTCGTCTGTGGGACATGTCGGGGTCCGGGCTCTGTGTCGTGGTCGAGAGAAGGAGTGGCCGCTTAACTTTAAGCGTACGCGAAAGTGATAAAATTAATTGTTTGCGTGATGGCCGTCATTGCGCCGAGGGTACTGAGAAGGTCATCGGGCGGGCGAGTGCGGTACGCTTCCCGTTGTCGAGGAGCGGCGCGGGGCCCTCCGCCTGCCAGCGCGCGACGAGTGCGACGCAACCCTCAAAAGACGGCATGTGGACGATGGTGCCAGGGTTTTTCTTCGTGAAGGCGAGAAGCTCCTCAAAGGCCCGGATCGGAAACTTACCCAACCAGAATCGAGGAGGCTCTAAGGTTGCGCCATTGGCATCCACAAGGTGGCTAGGGATTGAGAACAGGATAAGTACCTCCGGCTGAGAGCAGCGTTGACGCTCGAGGGACGTTTCTGTTGGCACAATCCCAGCAAGGCCAATGATTGGCGAGGACAGGAGGAGAGAAGACCAGCAACAAGTTAATAGAATATGTTTGTCCTACATGTACATGGTGGTCGTACAGAGGTAAACGGACGGCGTCCACAGGCGTAAACTGGTGGAATGTCATAGAACAATTAGGTAAGTTTGGTCTCGGCCATCGCCGAGCATCGTGCTGCTTGCATCAAGTCCTACCGGGGAACCCAATAATTCCAACAGCTTCTTGCGCGGCGCCGAGGTGGGCGAGTCGTCCCAGTCCGGCGTCCAGGAGCGCTTGAGCCTGGAACGCTTTTCTTTTAGGATGGTAATGAGTTCCTCATGACGCTGCGTAGCGTATTTCTGACATCGGGATGGGTAAACGTGCGTCGCAAGGCAGGCACTTCGCACCCGCATCTCCGCCATCGGCATTATGGCGGTAATGCCAGACTGAACCTGGAGATCTTTTCAGTGTCATACGAGCCAGAACGAGCCAAGGACGACGTACGCCGAAGACATCCGATGCGTGCTTCAGGCCTGCATTGCATTCCGCAATAAGATCCGCATCCTCCATAGACCGGAGGATCCTCCGCCAGAAGCTGCCTTTCACCTGGCCCCGCACGAAGGTGAGGATTTTCTCCAGTGTCCTGGAAGGAAAGACAGTGGGAGGCACCCTTAGGACAGAAAACAGCACATACTCGGAGAACTGTGCGATATTGCGAATCATGGTAGGCGCAAGGTCTGCCTCAGAGTCGTGACAAATATTGATGATCGCGCATACGAGCTGGTAGGATCGCTCTGCCATCTTGACGCCAGCTGGGCCAAAATTCGAGATTTCAGCCATAGCGGGAGTCTTAACCAAGCATGCCAACGCACCCTGTTCAGTGTCCTTCACACACTGATAAATAGGTCTCGCCGTCAGCGGAAATGCTAGGGGTGTGCAACACTGGGTTACTTGCCTGGATCATCTCCATGATCAAAAGCGACACGGTGGCCATCGCTTGCAGATAGGGTTGATTGAGGAGGGTGTAGGTGACTTTCCCGTACTGACGGATACGATCCTTGCTAGTCGCGCGTCGGATTTTCACTTTGAGCTTGGTCTCCGTGCGACGGTACAAGTCGTCTTTCTGGGGTGGGGCCTCCCTCTCGTGGTAGAGAGAGTGAACCTGATCGGACAATTGGCTGCTGTGTTCGTCTCCTCAGAATTTTACACCAAATGTGTCAAGCAAACGCACATAGCAGAAAGGGTAGCAACAACGCGAGTCTGGTACTGGGATGGAACCAGCTCTCGAAATTCTTCGCCCGTCGCAAGGGTCCACGACCGAGGGAGAAGATCTTCTGTCTTTGGCCTATGGAATAGCATAGAATAAGTGTTGAGTTCAGCCACATATATCCACATACTGTCGCAAGAGTTGCACGACATGGTATAGACTCGGGTACCAAGCCTCGCATGTAATTTCGGAAGAAAGCCTGTCTGGCAGCCAAGACTGTATCCGGACCAATAGGACCTCACAGAGGATATCGACACCTTCGATGTCTGAAGGGACACTGAGCATGGAGTCATCGGATCGTACCGAGTCCACACCGAGATCCTTCAGGAGGGTTGTGGCGCGTACGAGGATCTTCTGAACCACTGCTCGAAGCATCATTCCAGATTGTAGCCAGAATGACGGCAAGTCCAAAATCCCGCCTAGGTACCGAACAGCGATAAAGCGCGAAAATGTTGAGCTTCCCCTGCACATAAAATTATAGAGAGATTTCAGAGGTGAGGCGAAGGAGACTTACTCGCAGTCAGACGCAACCAATATTCGCTCAATTATACTGAGGCCTGCGCCCTGGTCTAAGACGGACCCAAGGCTTTGGGGCGGAATGTCCTCGACCATGGAGGAAATCTCGAGATCAGCTACACAGGTAGCTGCGAAATTGCGATGAAAATGCCACTGATCTCCGCAGACTTCTGCGGGACGATTCCATAGAGCTGTAATGGCATCTCCTTGCACCCCCGCATTTTTCAGACTTTCGCAATCCAGAAAGATGCGTCGGGTGCCAGGATACTGGGTGGTGAGGGCGACTAGACTCTTGAAGGCCTCGAGCTGCGTGCTGGAGGTTTCCGAGCTGTCTGGTGGTCAGTCAGATATTCCTCGAAAGCGGGAGCACTCACGGAAGTGCGTACCGCACGAGTCTCCCGCACTCCTTCTCCAACTTGCGGGGGATTCCCTCTCGGAGCTCAGACAGCGCTGCTTCTCGTTGACTTCCGTCTGCGAAGAATATACGAATGCGTTCTGCTACTGCAGCAGGCCCGAGTCCTAAACTGTGCGCAGCTCGATTGGCGTGCTTTTCAGCCCTGTCACCGAGAGTGGAATATATCTCGTGCAAAGTTTTGCCGGGCCCAGTGAAGGATGCAGGGGCTACGATTCTGGGGGAGCGAGGAAGTACTGGGAGGTGAGTCGCAGGTATAAGCGCCAGTGACTCTGCGGTGTAAGAATGCTGCATTTCGCTAGCAAGACGCTCCAGGCTCCAGCCTTCAGACTCAGAGAGTCAGAAGTCAGAACAGAGACTCCAGAAGGAGGAATTCCGCCGGTAGAGCGACGGAGGGACGAGCTAGGAGGACGTGGAGGACCTCGTCAGAAAAGGCTGTGACATCGCCCGAAAGTTCTTGAAACTGTCGTTTTCGACAGTGATGAGAAGGACCGGTGATTGTCATGACAGGTCCGATCCCTAGTCCGGACAAATGGGTCTAATGACTGAGAAGGTCTGAGTCCAGTCCGGACAAAATAATAATAATCTGTGCATAGAGGATGAGATTTATGAGAAATTTATGGCTTTTTCAACCTCCTGCAGTGCATTTTGGAGAAAAGTTTGAGATCCCATAGTCCGGACAAAAATAAATTTTGGACCTATGTGAATGCCTGAATCCGGACAAAATTTTGGACCCCCGGCGAGGCAAAGTCCGGAAATTTTTCTAAAGGGCCAAAATCGGGATCGGACCCTCCTCGCCGGCTAATTCTTGGGTTGGGCCAGAGGATAAACAGCTGAATTGAGCGGACGTGGTGCACGGTGCACCGCTGCAGTCATTTATGCCGGACGTTTTATGTGCGGCAGCTAACCGGGGTTCGACTCCCTGCATCTGCATATCGAGGATGTGCCCAATCTTTTTGCTGGCAAGGTAGTGATATCTTCGTGTGAGACGCATGAAATGAGGGGGAGAAGGAAACGGTGCTTCGCACAGAAACCTAAGAGGAAGGAGAATGATAAGAGGACGTGTCTGGTGCGTTTGCGGGGGGTTTCGGCCCTCCCGGCCGACGAGGGCTTCAAGACGCAGGCTGCCGGGTTGGAGGAGACTCGGGCACGGCCGAACTGGTAGATCAGATCGGGTCAAACATCCGATGCTTGCGTCACATCTTCTCCACACCGTCATGTCAAACTCATCGTTGCTCCACCGCGGCTTAAAGTCCTTTTCTCTGCCCGTTCTCGTAGACTCTCATTTCCTCTGGTCCTGCATTCCACCCAATGCAGCAGCCAACGCCTAATCTCGTCCCTACAACCTCGTCCGGCGCGCCTCCGAAGATACCTGTCACCAACAGCACTCTCGCCCTCGCCACGGCCCACCCCGGCGCCGTCTCCTACCCCTCCTCCGCCGGGATACACGCCGGCACCCCGCTTGCAGACTACCCCGTCACCGAGTCCGCGTTCCCCGGCGAGGGCGCCGCCCCCTCGCAAGCGCACGAGGCGGCGTCCGCCCGCAGCCCTGCACCGCGCGTCCACGGTTCCGCGACGCATGAGGCCGAATCCGCGCGCGGCGCCGACACCGCAGACGTCCCAGCTGCGTCGGGCGCGGGTGCGCGCTCCTCACGCGTGGAGGAACCGTCGCCTCTGTCGCCTGCAATTCCAGCGCAGGATTCTGAATCGATTCGGGCGGCGGATACCGTGCCCGCTGGCGCTGACGACTCGGGCTCTGAAGATAGCGCGGACGATAGTGCGGTGCAAGCGGGTGGAGAGGGAGAAGGCGATAAGAAAGCGCGCAAGCCCAAGCTGATGCAGCGGCTGAAGGAGCGGATGCACGTCGGGGGTGCGCAGTAGGGCTGGTGAATCTAGAACGTTAATATTTCGCGCAGCGGCGTGCGAGTTAGAATAATATTTGAATGTAGTCGAAGACGAAGCATGTATAGAGCACCATATATATAAGATTCATCGCTAATGCAGAATACACCTTCAACTGATTGCAATTACATGACTTGGAACTGATACATAGATCGTCATGTTTACTTTCGCAGGCATGTCTGCCGTCTACTTGGGTGTGAAGGGCGCAGATAAGTTGGACGGCTCGAGTTCAAATAGCAAGGAAAAACGACAGGGCGCACGGTTTTGCCAGAACTATTGGCGAGGACAGGAGGAAAGCAGACCAGCAACAAGGTAGTAGAATTGCTTATCCTACATGTACATGGTGGTCGTACAGAGGCAAGCAGATGCCGTCCACAGGCGTAATGACATAGAACAATCAGGCAAGTTTGGCCTCGGCCCTCGGCCATCGACGCGCATCGCGCTGCTTGCATCAAGTCCTACCGCGGAACCCAATAATTCCAACGACCTCTTGCGCGGCGCCGAGGTGGCCGTGGGCGAGTCGCCCCAGTCCGCCGTCCAGGAGGAACGCCTTTCGTTTAGGACGGTAATGCGCTCCTCATGACATGACGCTGCGTAGCGCATATATATATTCCTGACATCGAGACGACCAAACGCGCGTCGCACCTGCCCCTCCGTCATCGTCATCGCGGCGATAACATATAACATATAATACCATAACGCCAGATTGAACCTGGGATCTTTTTAGTGTCATACATCATACATCATACAGGCTAGAACGACGTACGTACGCCGAAGACGTCCGATGCGTGCGTGCTTCAGGCCTGCAATGAGATCCGCATTGACACATATGCTCCATGACCGAGGACCCGCCGCCGGAAGCTGTCGTTCACTTGGTTCTGCACAAAGGAGAGTATTTTCTTTAAGCGCATGTGAAAGTGACGAGATCAATTGTTGCGTGAAGTGACTGGCCGTCATTACCAGCCGCGCCAAAGCCATGGGCAATAAGTACTACACCCCGCTCGTAGAGCCTCATCCCCACTGTAGATTCTACTCCGTGAATCCCATTTTGCGACCGGAACTAGGGGGGGGGGGCACATTCCTGCTGCTCCCGGAGTTTGCTTGTTTTTTTTTTTTTGGGTTGCGTTGCTTAGCCGCTAGCGTACTTTCTCTTCTTTCCTAACTAAATCAACAAATCCACGCCGTTATTCTGCTCAGCGGGCACGATGGCAACGAGAACTTTCCGTCAACATAGAACTTGAAGGGTTAGTGCACATACGGAGACCAGAGAATATTCGAGCTCAGAGCTTACGAAAGATATCTCGCATCTTACAGGCCTTTCCCAAGACGTGGATCTTGGCTAAGACTTTTTGAAAGATGCGCGCCTTTGGATAAAATTTCTCTTACACGTGTTGAGAGTCTTGGCCAAGACGCCAAAGACAAGGGTGGTGCTTCACTGATAATCCCTAGTCTCCACAGGCTTCGTTGAGATAAGCCATTAAGGGTGAGCTGGAGACGTCCTTCGGAGCCTTCGAAATTCAATATTTGGGACCTTTATGCACGCCTGCAGTATCTTAATGAAGTTGGCTACTCAGCGTTTTCCTTCGTCAACTTGAATGGATTGAATATAGTTCACTTGGATCGCTTAAGCATTCAGATCTGTCATTCATTCACGATTCGGAACGATGATTTCTGCTTGAGTGGAAGCCAGCGAGCGCAAGAAGGATGCTGAAATCCCTAATCCATCTCCATCGGTAGGATAGGATGGTAAGTATTCAAATTCAGCGCACTGCCACCTTGGCCGGCGAAGTCTCGTAATAGGTAGCTAAAAACCGCGAGGAAGCATACATTTATGGAAAAAGGAGTATGAACCCCTCCCCTACAGAGGACCAAAAATGAAGGAAGAAGTCGGAGGCTGGAAATAGGCTATATTGAGTCTAAGACCGTCGCAATTCCCGGCATATCCTCTTCGGAATCTGGATCTTCGAGAAAGTCGATGGGGTCTAAGACCGTCGCAAGTCCCGGCATATCCTCTTCGGAATCTAAATCTTTGAGAAGGATGGGGCGGGGGGGTGCGGTGCGCTGTGCCCGGTCAAGGAGCAGAGCGGGGCCCTCCGCATGCCAGCGCGCGATGAGCGAGGCACAGCCTTCAAAAGATGCGAGGCCCGCCATGTGGGTGATAGTGCCCGGGTTGTTCTTTGTGAGGGCAAGAAGCTCCTCAAGGCCCGGATCTTGGGGTGGGACATCGGAGATGTCAAGGAACGCCATGCGCGCGGCGGAAATTGAGAGGGGGGAGAGTGTTCCAAGGAAGGGGCGCGTCCAGCGGACCTGGCGCGGGCGTTCATCGCCGCGAATAGTTATCTAGAGACAGACATTAGCATCCGTATAATTTTTAGAAGGAGCGGATAACTCACGACAAGGATGACGTGTGGGAGGTCGGCGAGCAGTGACAAGAAATCCTCCACGGCGCTACGGCTCTCGTGCGGCTTCCATGCCCGGTCGAGGTCGTCGAGGACCAGGAGCACTGGGGTTTCCTCCGTCGCAATGGCCGAGAGGTAACGAATGACGGCCCTTTTTTCGGTGCTCTCTAGGCCCATGTGAGTCGCGATAGCCGTGGCGACCTGGCTCGCGATAGCCGTGGCGACCTGGCTCGCGCTCCTCGCGCCATTGCACTCAATGAAGTAGCGATGGACGCCGAACATCTTCGAGATGGGCGGATTGTGGATGATGGCGAGAGCCACCGCCGTCTTGCCCACACCCTCCGCCCCGCAGATGGCGATGCGCGCGGGATTGGACTCGATAATGGTGTTGACAATATGCGTTACCTCGTCATCTCGGCCGTAAAAGATCTTGGGCGAGGCGGGCAGCATCGGGAAGGCGCGGAGATCCGACGAGTCGTTCCAGTCCGAGGTCCGGGCGCGCTTCCTGGAGCCCTTTTCTTAGGTGGATGGGGCGGAGCAGTAAGCACCATCGCCCTTTTGAGTCCCACACTACGGCAACATGCCGTGTGCCTAATTGCATTTCCTTGGGGGTGGAACCCTACTCTCACACTGGAGGTCGAGATCCCTCCAAACTTACGCAGCCTGGCGGGTTAACCTATTGTTAATTGTGCCTACGCTGACATCGTACCACCAAAAAAAAAAAAAAAAAAAAAAAAAGAATGGCAATGAGTTCCTCATGACGCTGCGTAGCGTCTTTCTGACATTGGGATGAGTGAACATGTATCGCAGGACAGACACATCGCACCTGCATTTCCGCCATCGTCATCGCGGCGATAATGCCAGACTGAACCTGAAGATCCATTTAATACCATACAGGCTAGCACGAGCTAAGAACGACGTACGCCGAAGACGTCCAATGCGTGCTTCAGGCCTGCATTGCATTCTGCAATAAGATCTGCATCCTCCATGGACCGAAAGACCCTCCACCAGAAGCCGCCTTTCACCTGGCTCCGCACAAAGGTGAGAATTTTCTCCAGTGTCCTGGAAGGAATGTCGGTGGGAGGTGGCATTAGGAAGGAAGAAAACACATACTCGGAGAACTGTGTGATACTGCGAACCATAGCAGACGCAAGTTCTGCCTCAGAGTCGCGGCAAATGTTGATAAGCGCGCATACGAGCTCGTAGGATTGTTCCGCCATCTTGACGCAAGCTGGGTGAAGATTCAATATTATCGGGATTTAGGAAGCTAAGGACGACGCACCCTTTTCGTTGTCCTTCACCCGCTGAGAAACAGAGTTACCGTCGGACGGCCGTGGTGAGTCAGGTAACAATGAATAGCTCACCTGAACCATTTCGAAGATCAGGAGCGACAGACTGGCTACCGCTTGCAGATAGGGTTGATTGGAGGCATTGCCGATGTCTTTGAGGAGGGAGCAGGCGGCTGTCCTGTACTGAAGGACACGATCCTTGTTAGTCGCCCGTCGGATTGTCAGGCCACGTCGGAATCTCATGCGTTTGGTCCCCTTGCGCAGGTACCAGGTGTCTGTCTGGGGTGAGGTCCGCCTCCCAGCGTGGTAGAGAGGGTGAATGTCATCGGATAATTGGCCTCTGCGTTCGTCTCAGCATTTTAGGCGAATCGTTTCAAGCAAACGCACGTAGCATAAATAGTATCAACAACGCGAGTCTCGTACTGGGACGGAACCAAATCTCGAAGCTTTTCGGCTGTCGCAAGGGTCCACGACCGAGGCAGAAGGTCCTCCGTCTTGGGCCTGTGGAGCAGAATAAGTATTGGGTTCAACCATATATATCCACATACTGCCGCAAGAGTTGTACGACATGGTACAGACTCGGGTACCAAGTCTCGCCGTTATTCGCTGAGGAAGATCCGTCTGGAAGCCGAGTCTGGATCCGGGCCAAGAGTACCTCGCAAAGGATATCGACGCCTTCGATGTCCGATGCTACTCCCGGAGAGGATTCATCAGACGGTTCCGAGTCAACGCCGAGATCTTTCAGGAGGAGGGTGGCTCGTGCGAGGAATTTCTGTACCACCGCCCGATGCATCATTCCAGATTGTAGCCAGAACGACGGCAGATCCAAAATCCCGACCAAGTATCGAATAGCGATGAAGCGTGAAAAAGCTAAACTTCCCCTGCACACGAAATTCGAGAGAGGTTGCGAAGCTAGTGCGGAGGAGACTCACTCGCAGTCCGACGCAACCAATAAGCGCTCAATTATACTGAGGCCTGCGCACTGGTCCAAGATGGATCCAAGGCTTTGGATCGGAATGTCCTCCACCATGGAGGAGATATCGAGATCGGTCATGCAGGCAGCGGCGAAGTCCCGATGAAACTGCCAATGCAGTCCGCAGACGTAGCCGGGCCGATCCCAAAGAACGGCAACGTCATCTGCCTGCGCCCCGGTATTTTTCAGAAATATGCGTCTGAGGCCAGGATACCGGGTGGTGAGGGCGACTAGACTCTTGAAAGCCTCGAGTTGCGTGCCGATGGATTCAGCGCTGTCAGGTAGTCAGCAAGACAGTCCTCAAGGTCAAGGATACTCACGGAAGTGCGTACTTCATCAATCTCCTGCAGGCCTTCTCCAACTTGCCCGGGATTCCGTCTTGCACTTGGGAAAGCGCAGATTCTCGGTCACTTCCATCGCCGAAGAAGATACGAATGCGTTCGGCTACTGCGGCAGGCCCGAGTCCTAAACTGTGCGCAGCTCGATTGGCGTGCTTTTCAGCCCTGTCACCGAGAGTGGAATATATCTCGTGCAAGGTTTTGCCGGGTCCAATGAACGATACAGGGGCTAAGACTCCGGGAGAACGAAGAAATACTGGGAGGTGAGTCGTAGGTATAAGCGCCAGTGAGTCAGCGGCGTAAGAATGCTCCATTCCGATAGCAAGACTCCAGCTTTCAGGCTCAGAAAGAGAAACTGCAGAAGAAGGAAATTTCACCGGTACTGGGCAGAGCGACGAATGGACAAGCAAACAGGACGACCCAGGGGGATGTGGAGGACCTCGTCAGAAAAGCTGTTACATCGCCCGGCCGGAAGTTCTTTCGATAAGAAGAGACGTCCAAAATGGATTGCACAGCCTTGGGCGCCTCTTTGTCACTGCTTCCACAACCACCACCTCGCCTGTCCCATGGCTGCGGTGTCCAACGCGGGAGTCCTAATATAAGCAGCGGACTTGTGCGTGTATATTTTTATTCGCAGCCCTGCCTTAGCGCTGATCCCGTAATTAAGGTTTGTTGCAAGTTTGTTGTGCAGGTGGCTTGTCCTGGCTCGAGTCTGCGCGGTCGAGATCTCGCGTAACTTCCTAACGACCCCAGCAATTCAAACGAGCTCCCCAGAAAATTACAACGTATTCACGACTCATCCCGCACTTCCACCCACTGCGCGCCGATTACCTGGCCAATAGCTTCCACAAGCATCGTTCCGGACGTGAACACGACTGCTTCGGATAGAGTCTTAGCCGCGCCAATTACTGGCAGATTTAAAACTACCGACTTGTATAACGGAGGACTATTGCATATTTATGCGTTTGTTGTTCCGCGTAAGATGATGCACCCACTTGTTTTCTATGTGGTGCGCGAAGATTCATAAGCAATGAACGGCGAAATCAAGGATCAAAATTGGCATCTTATTCATTGTCGCGAGATTTCTCAAATTTTTTCATCTGCAAGGTCGTTCAAAATATATTTGATGGAGAAGTTCAAAAGTCGAATGATACACGGTCAATGATCGCGTTGCATAAGCTCATTCAACGTCTGCGTCACCAAATGTGCCGCGTCCGATATCTGCTGGCGTAAATTGTCATCAACTACTGTAGAGATCCGATGGACCATCTTATCTCCGTGGAAGGCCAGAAGGCTCTGCTTGAGGAGGTATTTTCTATACTCGCTTGGAACAGGGTATGCCGGCGATTTGGCGGTCATCAACACAGGCGACTTGAAGAATGCGCGGACCTTGTCGGCATTGATGTCATTCACATTGTAAGTCCATGGTTTCGTGAAGATGGGCCATGGTAGCGCCTCGCAGGTCAAAGGCGTGGAATCAGAGAATTTGAACTTCGCAAACTCCTCCGCAAGGAGGATCGTTTCGAATCGTTCAAACGCGAGTGCAGCCGTCCACAGTCTTGAGCTCGTGTACTTCTCATCCCGCTTCAAGCATCGCGACCTTTCGCGTTCTGCTCCGCGTTGCTGCTCGGTTTTTCGTTTCGCCTCCGCCTCGTGTCTGATTTTCTCTGCCCGCTCTCTGTCAACACGTTCTGCCTCTGCCTCTCGCGCTCTTCGTTCGTCTTCCCGCTTCGATGTGAGGAGACGAATCAACTCCGTGAGCATTCCATCCCGGCCTTCCTCGCGCCCCGCACTCATCGCCGAAATCTCCGCGTTCCTTCGCACCTCCTCGTCAATTCTCGAACGCTGCACCACCGCTTCAAGAATTTGGCACCGACTTTGCGCCTGCTGTAGATCGGCTTTCAAGCTCAGAGCGTCTCCTTCCTTCGCCTTCAGACGATCCTCCATCTCGACCCTACGCATCTGTTCCGCATTCCGCGTCTTCTTCACGACCTCGCTCTCCTGCGCGAGCTTCTGGTTATTCTCGACACTTTTGGTCAGCTGATCGGACAGTCTCTCCACTTCGGATCGCAAGGCGATAGTCTCCTGCCGCTCGCGGGCCAACGTCATTTGGAGTTCTTCGATACGCAAGAGGGATTTCAACTGTTGTTGTTCCTCGTCGCGGACGCTCTCAACTGAACGACGGAGGGGAGTGACATATTGGGCCAGCCACTCCCGGAACACCATCTTGGGAAGCCTGCCTAGCGGGCTGAAGTTTGGTTCCGGGATAGACAGAGAGGCGGATATCGCCTCGAAAACCTCCATCGCTCCGAGAGGGTGTAAATCGATATTTTCGTCGTCTGCCCCGGAGGTTCCTCCAGCCAGACTGTCGGCAAGAAGGGAGCTGCCTCGCTCATCGTTAAAACCTGCGGCTTCGAGCATCGAGAGAAGGGGAGCCATTTCTTCCCCGTCGAAATGGCGTCCCGTTAATGCCCTCCTGAATCCGAGCTCTACATCCGTCGTGAAAACCAGATCTTGTGCTGAAGCCGAGGCAAGAAATTCTGCGACGAAGGGGGCCGAGGTGCTGTTCAAGAGGACCCTCTCTACCAGCATTTGAATTGCCGTTGGGACATAATGCCGGGGGAGAGAAGAGAGCTGGCGCTCAGCGTGCTTCAGTTCTTTCTTCGTCAATATATTTTTGATCTTGTCGGCAAGTCTCGATGATTCTGCGTCGCCGAGATGAGTTCCTTCGTCGATCTCTCCCTTAAGCGGTGTCTGAATAAAAAGTCAGACCTATGTACTAGTGCAACCGCGGCAGAAGATACCTACCGGAATGGGATCATCGCTTCGCGTTCTTGGAGCTTCCATCCAGTTTCGAGCACGGAGATCAATGATATCCTGATGTGGATCTTAGCGGTTGGGAATAACAATAATAAAAGCGATACCTGAAGCATAAACCGAAGACGCATCGGGATCTGAGAATTCGAAGATAATTGCAGAATACGCGTAAAATTGTCCTTAATGAAAGGCTCGGACAATACGCCAATAGTTTTCAGGAGAACACAGAGAGATTCCAGTTCGACATCGAGTGGACATTTACTATCCAGTGGTTTCATGCCAACCGTCGAGAGCATGGCCTTCGACACCAGCCCCAGCTTGGAAACCTCACCAATAAAACGGACGAGCCCCAGGCGCCTTGTTTTCTCTAGCTGTTGTACATCAGGCAGCTTCTGGAACACAGCTAGGAAGCTGCGCCGCAATTTCAGGTGGAACCACATCTTGTGGGAAAATACACCAACAATTTCATTAGTCTAGATATCTTTTTACGTTCGTTTAACCATTGCACACCTTGCGGGTTTTGAAAGCGGTTGAGCTGAAGAGTTGTGCGTACAGCTCGGAGCGCCCCGGCTGGACTGTGGCGGTGTCAAGGATGAGCGAGAGAATCTTGTTATGATCTTCGCTCTCAGACTGATTCGTTATGATCGCGACGATCTGGCCCGAGATGCTCTCGAAGTTTGAGGATGCTAATTTGTTTAGCAAGGACGTGGTTTTGCGGTAGGCGAGATCGGCCGATCTAAGGGGGGGACTGTGTCTGTAGGACATGTTGGGGAGCTCTATAGGTGATATAGTCGAGAGAAAGAGTGGCCCGGGCGCTTAATTTTAGGTGCCTGCTTGCCATGCGGAGGAGGCGTGGCGATGTATAATTGAAGGCGCACCGTCGTTTCTCCGGTATGTCGCAGTCTTGTCTTCAAATTTTGAGTGTAAGGAGGCTCTAAACGAAAGATTTTGAGCGCAGCGGTCTGAATAAATCTCGGGGCAGATTCGTCAGGCCTCACTGCCTTACAAGAAATCCTGGTATTTTCCTTATCTTCTGAGATTTCATTAAGATAAGGGTCATCGTGTACAGCGTGTATCCCTGGAATATTTTTGGATCTGTCAAGCTTGGAAATTTTACGCCCACGGCTTTGCAAGGGCGAGGAAATCCCGCTCCAGGTGGGAAATGGTACAGAAAATTTAGGTATAAATCATAGAAAGTCTCTTCCACATACCAGAATCGCTTTTCATCCGTCCAAACCCACAGGTCAAAATTGAAGGAGAGAGATGGTGGCGGGAGAAAGTCGGAGCATGTCACACGTGCGTTACAATCATGTGTCGCCCATCACGGCTGTCACACAGCCTTTTCGCTGCCGGTGCCCACGTCTCTTGCTCCTGACCCTCATCTACCAAGTCCTGGCTATCCTCCAAACCCTCCAACTTGTCTTGCGTTACCTTAAATCCTTCATTTCCGCCACAAATCTGTTCTAACGGCCTCTAGATGCAGAATGCAGACCACGTCCAGCTTTGCCGTGTGCCTGAGCTCTGGTTTGAGGACGATAACCTCATCCTGAGGGCGGAGAACACTCTTTTCCGCGTCTCAAAAGGCGTACTGGCTGCGCGGTCCTCTGTATTCAGGGATATGCTGTCTTTCCCCCAGACAGACGGGGAGGAGCACATCGAAGGCTGCCCCGTGGTGCGGCTCCACGACTCTGTTGCGGACGTAACCTACTTTCTGCGGGCGATTTTCGACTCCAGGTGCGCAATTACACCCTCTTACTAACCTGCGCTAACCTTTTTGCGCCTAGTTTCTTTGAGCCTCCCCCTGCTAAAACCGACCTCGCCGCCATAACGGGCATCCTGAGGCTCAGCCACAAATACGACGTGCAGTACCTACGCCGGCGCGCGCTGCTGCACCTCGACACGGGTTACCCCACCTCGCTTGCCGTGTACGAGGTCTCTGGCTCCGAGACGTTCTCCAGCGACGGGCTGGACGACAGCCTGCTCACGATCCAGTGCGCGTCCGAGGTCGGCGCGACGTGGGTCCTCCCGACCGCGTTCTACTTCCTCTGCTACTCCGACATGCGCGACATCCTCAACTCGCCACAGTGGCAGCGGCTCTCGCCCGTCGACCAAGAAACGACGATCGTGAGCTACACGAAGCAGCGCGTCGTGTGCCCGCCCGTGCTCCCGTTCCTGCGCATCCCGTTCACGGAGGGCTGCACGACGCTCGACCGCTGCTCCGCGTACAAGGCGTCCTACCTCGAGGACGTCGGCTCGTGGAACATCTCCGACCCGCTCGGCAGCTACAAGGACTGGACGCCGTTCGAGTCCAAGATATGCCGGTACTGCCTCGACAAGTCGGAGGAGTACCACCGCCACGCGCGCAAGAAGCTCTGGGACGAGCTCCCGTCGATCTACGGCCTGCCCGCGTGGGACGTGCTCGAGCGGCTCAAGGGCGAGTCGCTCTCGGTCGAAGTGATGAGTGGATGATTAGCGGGCGACATCGCTGCATGATTCGTGGACGATATCATTGGACGATTTGCGGGCGATATCGCTTTGATTCGCACACGATACCTCTTCACTGTCTGATTCCTTTTTTCTTCATTCTTCTCTTTGGCTCGTCCCACATACAATCGGACGTTCCTCGCGTCCCACACTACCATCGGACGCTCGCATCCATCCATCCACATCATAGAGCGGCGGCATTGTACGAGTACACTCACGCACTTCGTCATAGCGAGGATTGTATATCAGAAACCAAAACAAAATGTATTTTGAAGTTCTCTCTCACTTGAGAGCGTATTTAATCGGATTTGACGCATCTTTCGGGGCCCAGGACGCTGAGGTGCTCAAGCATGGGTGTAGCAAGGTCTGCGTTGTGAACGCCGATTGCTGAACGCGACATGGCTGTGTTGTCCCCGCACGATATGCTGGGCAAGATGAATGCGTTCACGGAAGCTAACCGTGAATATGTCGACGGAAGCTAACCGTGCTATATTTAGGTACCTTTGCATCTACCTACGGGGGTGTTGAATCTCCGTTAACGACGACTAGCCGTTTTCGTTCCATCCTCCATAGAAGCACACAGTGCACCCTGGATCTCGACCATCTCGTTTCGCCAAGCATCATTAATTGCTCCGGAGAGCGCGTTAGGAACCAGGGTGATTCCTTTCGAAGTTCTAACACGTTGGAGACGTTAATAGGCTGAACAAAACGATGAATGCATCCACGGAAGCTAGCCGTCCTATATTTACCTGAATCTGAATCTGAAGGGATCCATCAACCCACTACGGGGTGTTGAATGTCCGTTAATCTCGTGTCCGTTTCGCCAAGCATCGGACTTTCAGGAAACCGGGTAGGTTCTTTCTAATACATACGCTGGGCAGACGTTAATAGTATGTTAATAGGATAATCGTCGGCCCAACGGAGACGATCCGCGACACGCGGCCGTAAGCAGCTGAAGATCCGTTAATCTAGGTAGCGGACCCGGGTACGGCATGTTAGCCCTGGTACTCAATGTTGATTCACCGGAGCCAGGAGGGTCCCTCCGGCTATCGCACATTCAATATCCGGACGCCCAAAATACTGCTACTACGACGATACAAGTCCGAACCTGAGGTCCATGGGGAAGTCTGATCACCCCAAGAGATGGAGTGGAATGGAACCCATTTCGCTGCCGAACTAACGTACGTCCACAATCGCGATTCGGAATTCCGTTCGATTACCCCCTGGTTTATGCACTATTCATAGACTGGATGAACCAATAGTAAGTCAGGAACGAACCTACGGCGCCAGAGGCGTTGATATTAATACTGCGGTACCGACCCGAGCGTTAATATTCGCTGCCGATGCCGTCGCGCAGCCGCTTCTCTTCTGGATGCTGTTCGGGCGGATGTGGGTCAATGTGGGTCGACTTCAATCCAGGCCTCGACCCCGACAGTATCGGGTCGGCGGGGTAAGGATGCTGTATTTGAAATCGGAAGGTAAGGATGCCGTGTTTGGAATCGGAATCATGTGAATTCAGAACGCAGTGGGTCCGTATGCGATCGGGCGCGGGCGACGGTTACGAGGTGTGGGTAATACTGCACATGCTTTGGATGTGACTCGGCGTGCGAGCGGAGTCGGGACGGTATGCGGCGGCGGTTGTGGGAGCAGCGAGGAAGGCGCGGCATTTTTAGCTATAGGCAACGGCGTTATTTAGGTATTCGGAAAAAGTACGGTTGGAATGCCAGATTGAGGAGACAGTTGGGAAGTAAATTAAAGCCATGATCTACCAGCGGAGCACGATTGTCCTGGTTGCGAAATATACGCATGATATCCTCGAGATTATTTATTCTGCAACTTTGCGCCGTCCAGAGCGTTTTTCGGGCGATACGGTGACTAACTGTTTTTTTGTGTGGCTAGGATCTACAGCGAGGCATGGGAGGAATTTCATAGTATTCACGAGCTCATTTTAGGTGATGCAGAGAGGCCCAGGGATGAAGGTGTAATTTAGCTGGCTTTGTACACCGGGATAATTCCTGAAAACTGGCGTTCGTTATTCGGACCGTGCCGTGTAATGCTACCTACCTACCTACCTACCCGCTAATACCGCTCCCCCCCAAAATGTTTCGGCGCAGATGATCGCCGTGGGGAGACTCGTATGGTGTTCTCATACACGATGCCGCTTGCCATTCAAAACAAGGATCCGGTCGTCATCCTCTTCTGCACTGATGTCGTCTTTTAATCGAATAGGTGAGGTCGTAATGGGTTGTAAGCAGTTAAATTTACTACCTGATCTGTGAATGGAAGGTTATCTGACCGCCCTGGTGTTTATTTCGGATGAATTGAGGAGCGGATTGGGCCCATGCTTTGATTTTCTGGTTTAATCGGAGAGATGTGTTTAAATTTATTACCTGTTCGAACTGCTTTTAAAAAATTTTTGACGCAGAATACGCTCTAAATATGCAAAATATTTCTTCAAGCACGGTAGCGGGCCGTGTTTGTAGTTACTCAACCAGCCCGATCGTGCCTCTGGGCGGCCAGCCGCAAAAATCAGCGCGTCCTTTAATGTCTCGGCTAGCGCATTTTCCACTACGGCGTCGTTGTTGACTGTTGTATTCAGTTTGACCAGCCACATGCATATTACCGAACGATGTTGAATAATGTCCTAGGAACCGTCTTGTATCAATATCGATTACACAGAGTTCCCTAGTCACATATAAGAAATGGCAGTCATTTTCCCCACATCATCAACAGCCAAAACCAGGCCCAGGGCCTCATCAAGGGCCACGCGAGTGCAAGACGCCACGGACAAGTCTCCGGTGTCCAATTTCCGGAATGTCGTGTGCGGGAGTGGGGTTGCACTGAAGTGCAGCAGTCCAAGATACCCGCCTCCCTCCAGAACCGCCAAAAGCACATATGTACCTGAAGCCCCGACCGCATGTAGACGAATCTCGGCGTCGTGTTCGTAGACGCAAGCTTCACCAAAGTGCAGCTTGCCATCAACTACGTCGACGGGGTAGAAGTGAATCAGGCCTATCCATTGATTGTCCGCCAGGATGATTGCAAAAGCCACAGCAAAAACACCATACTCCGGTGCGAAAACATGCGCAGGGCCGCGAACCACGGTGGAGGTGGTCCCGAGTGCGGAATACTGCCTTTGTCTGAATGGTATATCCAAGTTGATTAGATCAAGCTCCGAGCGATCGCTGGATGGGCCACTGTGTTGATTGGCTGAGACGAAGGGAACAGGAAGGGTCTGTACCGTGGTGTCTTCTCCTATCAGTGGATAGCAAAGTATGTATAAGCTTCCCCCAACGGGTTGGCAACACAGGCTGGCCGGGCTAAAAAGCGTCTAAGGATGGTCAGTGTAAACCCAGTGCCACTAGATTGAAATCGTACCACCGGACGGTAAATATCTCCCGGTATAAAGTGAACTCCTTCCCCAGGAACCATGGACCAAAAGGCTATACGGTTGCCGCTGCAAAATCCAAGAACACGAGAGGTGATGAAGAATCCAGTGGACAAAGCAGGGTTCACATTTGAAGAGATGACATGAGACATCGAAATGTGGGCTCGATCGCGATAGTCGATGCAAATTGCCACTAGGTTTGCAGCATCGCGACTGTATTCAGCCGACATTTCAGCGAGTATACCTGGGCAGTAGAATGTTGCAATAACACACCTTATGGAAGCTCCGATGAGAGCCTGGCCCTTGATTTCCAGACAAAGGGCCCGAGGGTGAACAATGAGGTCGGGAACTTCCAGGTACCCCACACGATGTGAGGTGAGGATGTCCCACACGCAAACTGTCCCGATGGTATGCGAGACCGCGAGGTTTGCACCCGGAATGCAAAAGATAGTATCGATCGAAGCTGCTAGGGATAAAGTACGGATCCGGACAGGACGTGGGTTATCCGACTGAAAGTTGTTAATCAGATGTTCGACCCGCTGCACGATATCTTGCAGCTGGTGCAGAGACAATGTGCCTATTTCGTCCGTATTCGTGAAAGGCAAGGGTTGCATTTGTACTGCTTTAATTCTTGCAAGAGCTTCGATCCAGAGACTCCTCTGAAGCCGTAACTCGCGAATGAGGCGACAAGTCTGCAAATATGAGAGAGCATTAATCCACAGATACTGTAACTACGTACTGCAAGGACACTCATGAGATCGGCAACATCCAACTGCTTAGCGAGTTCTAAAAGCACATCTTGAGGAAGGTGCACGATACCCGAAACTTGGTGGGACATAATGGCAGTAGCTGGTAGAGGACGAGGTCGATCGAAGAGACGCCCAAGGCTGTGCAGAGGCTGTGCAATCTATTTTTGGGCGTCCCTTCTCCTTCGTAGCTTCAAGAACTTCCGGGCGATGTAACAACTTTCTCCGACAAGGTCCTCCACATCCTTCTGGCTCGTTTTCTTGGCTCGTCCATTCGTCGCTCTACCGGCTGAATTTCTTCCTTCTGGACTCGCTGACTTTTTTGCTCTCGAAATGGAGCATTCTTACACCACAGACTCACTTATACCTACGACTTACCTCCCATTTGTTGGAAATACAAGCTTGACCATGTGGTTTGCATATGGCGAGCATGCGGTTTGTTATCTGTTGCCATGCCTTCTCAATTATATTTCATAGTCTGACTCATGTTGACTGTCATATTTGATATTCCTTATCTATTTGATTTAGCTACACATATATAAAGGTAGCTCACCTGTAGTACAAGCCTCACTGGTTTGTAATGTAACCCAATCTATTTTAATCCCCCTCGTTTGGAACATTCCGACTGGAGCCGAAATTCCACACCATTACTTCCTAGTTCTTCCAGGATCGTCGCCCCTGTATCCTTCGTTGGTCCCGGCAAAACTCTGCACGAGATGTATTCCACTCTCGGCGACCCATGATGGCTGAAAAGCACGTAAATCGAGCTGCCCACAGTTTAGGCCTCGGACCCGTTGCAGTAGCCGAACGTATTCATATCTTCTTCGGGATGGAAGTGACCGAGAATCTGCGCTTTCCCAAGTGCGAGATGGAATCCCGGGCAATTTGGAGAAGGCCTGCAGGAGATTGATGAAGTACGCACTTCCGTGAGTATCCTTGACCTTGAGGAGTGTCTTGCTGACTAACTGGCAGCGCTGAATCCATCGGCACGCAGCTCGAGACTTTCAAGAGTCTAGTCGCCCTCACCACCCGGTATCCTGGCCTCAGGCGCATATTTCTGAAAAATACCGGGGCGCCGACAGATGACGTTGCCGTTCTTTGGGATCGCCCTGGAGACGTCTGCGGACTGCATTGGCAGTTTCATCGGGACTTCGCCGCTGCCTGCATGGCCGATCTCGATATCTCCTCCATGGTGGAGGATATTCCGATCCAAAGCCTTGGATCCATCTTGGACCAGTGCACAGGCCTCAGTATAATTGAGCGCTTATTGGTTGCATCGGACTGCGAGTGAGTCTCCTCCGCACTAGCTTCGCAACCTCTCGAATTTCGTGTGCAGGGGAAGTTTAGCTTTTTCACGCTTCATCGCTATTCGATACTTGGCCGGGATTTTGGATCTGCCGTCGTTCTGGCTACAATCTGGAATGATTCATCGGGCGGTGGTACAGAAACTCCTCGCACGAGCAACCCTCCTTCTGAAAGATCTCGGCGTTGACTCGGAACCGTCTGATGAATCCTCGCCGGGAGTAGTGTCGGACATCGAAGGTGTCGATATCCTTTGCGAGGTACTCTTGGCCCGGATCCAGACTTGGCTTCCAGACGGATCTTCCTCAGCAAATGCCGGCGAGGCTTGGTACCCGAGTCTGTACCATGTCGTACAACTCTTGCGGCAGTATGTGGATCTATATGGCTGAACCCAATACTTATTCTACTCCGCAGGCCCAAGACGGAAGACCTTCTGCCTCGGTCGTGGACCCTTGCAACAGCCGGAAAACTTCGAGAGTTGGTTCCGTCCCAGTACGAGACTCGCGTTGTTGATACTATTTCTGCTACGTGCGTTTGCTTGAAACGATTCGCCTAAAATGCTGAGACGAACGCAGAGGCCAATTATCCGATGACATTCACCCTCTCTACCACGCTGGGAGGCGGACCTCACCCCAGACAGACACCTGGTACCTGCGCAAGGGGACCAAACACACACATGAGATTACGAGGTGGCCTGATAATCCGACGGGCGACTAACAAGGATCGTGTCCTTCAGTACGGGACAGTCGCCTGCTCCCTCCTCAAAGACATCTGCAATGCCTCCAATCAACCCTATCTGCAAGCGATAGCCAGCGTTTCGCTTTTGGTCATGGAGACTGTCCAGGCGAGTCACCCAGTGTTGCGCTCCCCTAGCATTTCCGCTGACGGCGAGACCTATTTGTCAGTGTGTGAAGGACAATGAACAGGGTGCGTCATGCTTGGTTAAGGCTCCCGCTATGGTTGAAATCGCGAATCTTTGCCCAGCTTGCGTCAAGATGGCGGAACAATCCTACGAGCTCGTATACGCGCTTATCAACATTTACCGCGACTCTGAGGCAGAGATCCCGCGCCCCATCCTCATGGAGGGCGTTGAAGAGGGGGTATCTGACGAGGAAGACAAGCACGATGAAGGCAGCGGCACGGCCAGCCAGCGTCCGCGAGCAAACGAGAAAGGAAAAGGCAAGGCCACTGATTCAGCAATCAAGGCAGAAGACGATGCAGCCTGGGTGGCGCGCGCAGAATTGAATGTTTTAGCCTTCATTCAAGAAGGTCTTAACGTGTCTCCGGGACGTACAGATGACGAGGGCGGGGAGAAACACAAACTTGTGTTTGAATGAAATTCGTTCTGAAGAGTATAGACTCAGCGGCGATTAGAACAGATTTGCGGCAGAAATGAAGGATTTAATATAGTAGACAACTGATCACGAGGTGGGAGCGACAGCAAAATGAGTAATTGTCCTACAGAGTATGGAACGAGTTGGGGGCAAACAGATACGAAAGAGGCGCGTCCTCGGGTGGATTCAAACCTCATTCGCTTCCTGCATCAAGAACACACTGCGGAGACTTATTTATTATCCCAAAACTTCAAAGATCTTTACAAAGGCAGATATCTTCAATAATAGCCCTCCGTTAAACAATTCGGTGGTTATTAACCTGCCAATAATTTGCGCGGCCAATAGCCAATAGCCTATCCGAAGTAGCTCTTTCCATGTCCAGAACGATGCTTGGGGAAGCTGTTTGTCAGGTAATCGGTGGGTGGAAGTGCGGAAGTGTGGGACGAGTCGTGAATGCTACTATTTTTTGGGGAGTCCGTTTACACTTCTGGGTTTGTAACAGTGGTCAAGATCTCGACCCCGCAGACCAGCCACCCGCGCCAAAAACATTAATTTCGGGATAAGCACCCAGGACTTAGTGCTGAGCTAGGGCTGCAGGTGGAGAAACGGACCTCAATTCCGAGTCGACACCCAAGGCTGTGCAGAGGCTGTGCAATCCATTTTAGGCAATTTTGGCTTCTTATCATCTCATCGCTGTCGAAAAAGACAGCGTCGAGAACGTCCCGGCGCCGATGTAACAGCCTCTCCGTCATCCACGTCCTCGTTGCCCGTCCACTCGTCGATCTACCGGTGGAACTCCTCCTTCTGGAGTCTCTGCTCCCATAGTAGGCTGCTCTGACTCTGAGAATCTGAAGGCTGGAGCGTATTGCTATCAAAATGGAGGATTCGCACACCGCAGACTCATTGGCGCTTATGCCTATGATTTACCTCCCAATACTTCCTCGTTCCCCCAGAATCATAGCCCCTGTATCCTTCACTGGGCCGGGAAAAACCTTGCACGAGATATATTGCGCTCTCGGCGACAGGGCTGAAAAGCATGCGAACCGAGCTGCATACAGTCTGGGTCTTGGGCCCGCTGCAGTAGCTAAACGTATTCGTCTCTTTTTTGGAGACGGGAGCCAACGGGAATCTACGCTTGCCCAACTGCGAGAGGGAATCTCGCGCAAATTGGAGAAGGATTGCGGAAGACTCGTGCAGTACGCGCTTCCGTGAGTGCTCCCGTTGTCCCGGAAGATAAGATTGACGACCGACAGCTCCGAAACCTCCGGCACGCAATTCGAGGCCTTCAAGAGTCTGGTCGCCCTCACCACCCGGTACCCTGGCCTCAGACGCATCTTTCTGGATTCCGAGAGTTTGCAAAATGCGGGGAAACATGAGAGCGGCATTGCCTTGCTATGGGATCGGCCCGATGGCGTCTGCGGACCTCAGTGGCATTTTCATCGCAATTTCGCAGCAGCCTGCATGGCTGACGTCGATATTTCCTCCATGATCGAGGACAGTCCGATCCAAAGCCTTGGGTCTGTATCTGAAGGCCTCAGCATAATTGAGCGCCTATTGATTACGTCTGACTGCGAGTGAGTTTCCCGTCCATTAGCACCCGGATATTTCTCATTCCATCTGCAGGGGCAACTCAATCTTTTCGCGCTTCATCGCCATTCGATATTTGGGCGGGATTTTGGACTTACCGCCGTTCTGGCTACAATCTGGGACGATGTATCGAGCAATAGTTCAGAAGCTCCTCACACGGGCTACACTCCTCCTGAAAGATCTTGGTCTGGACTCAGGACCCGATGACTCCATGCTGGGCGTCCCTTCAGACATCGAAGGCGTCGATATCCTTTTTGAGGTCATATTGGCCCGGATTCAGACTTGGGTCCCAAACAGATCTTCCTCGGGAATTACCTCCGAGGTTTGGTACCCAAGCCTTTGTCATGCCGTGCAACTCTTGCGACGGTATGTGGATCTATATGGATCAACCAACCACTTATTCTCTTTTATTCCATAGTCCAACGATGGAGAACATTCTTCCCCGGTCGTGGGCCCTTGTAACAGGCGGAAAACTTCGAGAATTGGTTGCATCCGAATACGAGGCTGGCGTTGTTGATATCATTTCTGCTACGTATGTTTGGTTTCAGATAATAACACTTCAAACATTGATGAAACAAATACAGAGAACTGTTTTCCGATCAAGTTGAGCGTCTATATGAACATTGGGCCCCACCCCCGCCACGTCAGAAGGAGCTCGAACTCAAAGAGAGGCTCAAGAAACGTGTTCTTCAGTACGGGACAGTCACCTGCACCCTCCTCAAAGACGTCAGCAATGCCTCCAATCAACGCTATCTGCCCGCGATCGCCAGCGTTTCACTCTTAATCATGGAAACGGTCCAGGTGAGTCACCCACCGCCGCTTCCCCGTCCGACGGCAAAATCTCTTTCTCAGCAGCTGAAGGACAATGAAGAGAGTGCGTTGTCTTGGGTTGAGACTGCCGCCATGGCTAAATATTGAATTTTGGGCCAGTTTGCGTTGAGATGGTGGAGCGGTCCTACGAGATTGTTTTTGCCATCATCAACATCTGCCGCGACCCTCAGGAAGCGCCTTCGCCTGCCATTATTTGCAATATCATACAGTTCTCTGAGTACATTCTTTCTTGTTTCCTATGTCCCTCCCTATTAACCTTACTGCATCCAGGACGCTGGAGAAAATCCTCGCCTTTGTTCGGAGCCAGGTGAAAGGCGGCATCTGGCGGAGTCTCATTCCGTCCCTGGCAGATAAGGTCCTCCTCAAGGCGTGCAATGCAGGCTTGAAGCGCGCATTAGATGTCTTCGGCGTACGCCATCCTTGGTTTGTTCTAGCCTATAGATACTAAATCGATGCCCAGGTTCAGCCTGGCATTATCATGCGGATCGCAGAGATACAGGTGCGATTTGCCTGTCTGCGGCGCACGTTTGCTCATCCCGATATCAGAAAGACGCTACGCAGCGTCACGAGGAGCTCATGGCCATCCTACACAAAGGAAGGTCCAGGCCCAAGCGCCCCTGGTACCGCCCATCGCTCTCATCATCGCACAAGTCGGCGCACATCGCCACTGGTGCGACGGTGTCGGACGTCAGCCATGACCCGGCCATTTCTAAGAGGTTCGGCGTACATCGGTGTTGGGTAAAGTGCAAGGGCGCCAGCGACGGGAAGCAGCTCGTCGTCGCATCTATCACAATTCACCTGGGCCTAGCGAGCACCCGAAAGAAGCCCATCACACGCTACCTTTCGGACATTGCCACGGAGGAAACTCCAGTGCTCTTTGTCCTCGACTGAGGAGAGGAACACTTACTTGTACTTGAATGAAATTCGTCCTGAAGATCAATGCGACCATAGCCTGTTCGTAGTCCCGTTGTGGCAGTCTCAGAATCAAAAAAGTATCCAACATCGAAAACAGTTTCCCATACATGTAACTGACCCTAATTTCGGCCTCGTGGAAAGAGTCTGGGAAGATCAGAGATTGCATTTGGGCTGTTCCAGACTATCGCTTTTCGAATTTTCAAC
This sequence comes from Mycena epipterygia, assembly GCA_029281465.1. NCBI lineage: Eukaryota > Fungi > Basidiomycota > Agaricomycetes > Agaricales > Mycenaceae > Mycena > Mycena epipterygia. The sequence goes on along the minus strand of JARJCQ010000058.1, from coordinate 286,426 downwards.
CTTAAGCTTGGTTCAACTGCATTTCCCGGCGATATTTGGAATGGTGGCGCGCCGGCGAGGCAAAAGCAGCTCTGTGAGCATCGCGTGCCGGCGAGGGCATAACGAAGCCGAGTATGCGTCAATTTGAATCAAGCTGAGGAGCGCGGGCGCCGATACCAAGACATCCCCGATAAGGATCGCGTCAGCGCGGGACAAGCCGGGTAACGACCCGAGGCTTCCGGTGGCAGCCAGCGAGGTGCCGCTCGCGGTGGGGCAGCCGCCCAGGGATCCGCCCAAGGTTTGGGCCATCGTCAATGACGGCCGTTGCATAGGAGTCCGATAAAAGTAACTTATTTTCTAACTTGCCAAGTTTACTTAGCCCTTCGGGTTAGTTGGGCCGAACTTTACTTAGCTTTTCTCACGCTTGCTTGACTTACAGCAGTTCCTGAGAATAATGGCAAACACAATTTTTTTCGGGCACATCCCAAAAAGGAAACTTGTACTGTCCGGGAGCCGCCACGAGCGTTCTTCAGCACCTTTAGGCTATAAAAGTCAGTGGATATCTTGGTTAGATGTCTAGACCCCATAGGTGTGTAGAAAAACTCGAAAATCACGACTTCAAATTTTGGTCAACCGGATTCGGTGTTGACATCAAGTTGACATATCCTATCGGCGTGCACATATGGTTCCAGTGCGGGAACTCTCCAGATGGCTCACAACATCATTCCTAGCCAAATAAAATTCAATCCAAGCTTCTGGATGTACCACTGAGAAGGATATTGCTCTGTATAGCAGAGAGTTTCCTTTTTGGGAATCGCGCGAAAAAAAAAATTGTGTTTGCCATTATTTTCAGGAACTGCTGTAACTTATTCAAACTTATTTAAACTCCGCCCGTACGGTCACCTACCCCAAACAAAACATGATTATCCTCAGCCCTGAGACTGGCTGCAGACTTCCAAGTATTTGTCAGTTATTGTTATTTCACTGCTGGTTCTCCCCCTACCAATCATACCGATCCGCTAGCCCCAATCCATACATTGAGGAACACCATCCTCTATCAGGACATCCTCGACATGGTTGCGCTGTAGACCTAATATCCTCCTTCTTCACCTGGCCACTTCAACACCTCATTTGATGGTTAGGTCCCCCTGTCCTTTGAACATCTTGTGCATCCTTTTCTAATCTTTATACTATTAGATTGACACATCACCGGACTTTTGAAAACTGCTCGCATCCTGCAGTTAAGTTCTGACTCATTCACTCTGGGTTGGCTGCAATTACTTGAAGGGTACAAGACAGTGTTCAACCGAGGATCTCTTACCGTGCTCAGGTGCATACTGGTAGTACTGACACTAATTTGAGACATATTTCACAGTGCATACTTCTCGCTTCAAACCTCATCAGCGGTTGGCACCCACTACGGAATAGGAACCTCATCTTCGGTGTCTGGCCACATTTATGTTGAATACCTCATAATCACCATGCCATGCAGTCCTTACAAGTCGACAGTCTCACTTCCTACTTTGGTGTTGTATCTTTCCGCATTTATGACCAATGTAACCAGGAGAGTTCTCTATCCAGCCCATTCATCACAGCAACTATAAACTCATTTCAACTTAGTGTAGCGTCGTTCAGTTCAAGTTGATCGTAAGTAACTTGCCCCGCCAAGTTAGATCAATCCATCAGTAAAAGTAATGCCATCAGATGGCATCAAATACCCTCAAATTCACTTGTTTTCATGGTTATACCATCGCACACGGGGTCTTTGACACGAAAACACACAGGCAAGTGATTCAAGGCCCCCAAGTTCAAATAAGTAACCACAGTAAAAGTAACTGATCAGTAACTTTTTCAAACTTAACTTGTACTTTACTTATGAAATTAACTTGCCCTGCCATAAGTAAAGTAAAGTTAGTTTTAGCAGGCTAAGTTAGTTTCAATAAGTTACTTAGTGAAGCATCAGTCATCCTTTTTTAAGTCCTGAGGATAGTCTGGCATTCAAGTGGCGACTCGGTGGAAGAGGCTGCTGGATGGGAGGTACCGACTATCCTCAGGACTTAAAAAAGGATGACTCCCTTCCGAAGCCAGGCCAGGTCCGTAGGAGTCGCTTGATGCTCCCGATGCGCTTATTAAGTCCGAATCTCAGATGTCGAATCCAAACGACCTCGAGGGTCTATTCGCGTGTCCACAAAACAAGTTGGATCTATCCCGCACGTTTGGCTACATGAAGATTTCACGAGCCGTTGTGGACCCCAACCTGCGCATATCAAACTCCCTCCTCCACTCCTCCTCGCCCTCCCCTAACCTCGTGTTCTCGCTCGTGGTTGGGTATATCAACGCTGCGGTGGAGGTCTTGCCGTTTGCGCCCGACACGGTGCATGCCGAAGTGCAGAAGTCTTACGAGAGGCAGTCGCATCAGGTGCACATCAAAGTCAACACATATATGGGAAACGTCGAATTTCGTCTGTGTTCTGATCCTATCCTCCTTGCACAACGAAGTTGAGGCTGATTTTCTGTTTTTTCTTCTTTGCGGCGGATTCGCAGCGCGCGCGGCCGACTGCGCGCATCTACTTTGACCCGTCCTCGACCTTGGGCCAGACGCGCGTATACCTCCCGCGAGGCTTCACCGGACCCCTGACCGTGCGGAGCTGGGCCCGCATGCCGCACTTCTCCCGAGAGGTTCAGCGCGTGGCCGCACCCTTCAAGTTGGGCACCCTCTCCCACTGGTTCGTCGGCGACCTCGCTGCGTGGGGTGCGGAAGGCAAGCGCGGCGACGGGGCGCGCAGGTGATTTCAACCTTAGGGACGGTGTGGGTCGGGTATGAGGGGGAGGAAGACGAGGGCGCGCGCGCGCTGGGCCCGGCGTGGGTTCATGGGCGAAGAACACTGTACCCCCGGCGCTGCTCCTCTTGTTCCTATATTGGGCGTCGTGGTGGGTGAGGCTGGGGGCGATATATTTAACATATATACTCGTCGAAGTATATACCTAAGGCGTGCGATCCTGCGGGTTTTCCGCGTTCCACTGCAAAAGCCAGAGTCAAAAATGGTAAAGGCTGGGAGAGAGCGACGCCACGTACGGAGTCGATTGGATTTATGAACGGCACGCCTAGACACAGCGCGTCGTATGGGGTAAGGAATCTGCAACATGGTTAGGTGCACAAGATCGCCGTGAAGGAATTGCATACGCACGTCCCGGGCGAGCCGATCCCGACGAGCGCCACCGAGTTTGCGAGTCTCGCGTAGAAGTCCTCCTGTCCCATCGGCCCCACATTGGCAATCTTGTCCCTGAAGGAGGTGGGGAGGCCGTCCTCGCGAATGCCCGAGAAGAAACGCGCCTGCGTCGTCGTCGCGGCGAGCTCGAACATGTCAGCTCCCAGGCGCGCTCCCTCCGGCGCGAAGTAGCGCCCGTTTTTTCCCATCACGTATATCTGCGCCTCCCGCGCAGTGTGTGGGACAAAAGCACGCATCCGGCAGGAGGGCTCGATGCTGTATCCCAGGCACGTGTTTTTCGCCCCCTCATCGCGGTACTAAGCACGGTCACAGTGGTCAACACCTGCAGGAGATGGAGACGACACAAACTCACGCGCTCGGGGCTCAGCATCCACTGCGGGCCGAGGGGGTGCGAATTGAAGTCCCACTAGTGGAAGGAGAAGCTTTTCCACGTGGGGATACCGTTTGGGTCCTGCTCGGACATGAGGCAGCCAACGCTGTCGTGGAAGCATGAAAGAAAACCATGGTGACGAGAGCCGGGAAGGTCTGGTATATCTAGATCGTTCGCTGGAGATTGTACGAATACAGGAAACTGTAGGCCAAGGATTTCAGAGTAATGAACTGTCCTCTGGTCAGCATAAAAGTGGTGGAAACAGCAGTATCGCACAGTTGATTTCGCCGACACATCCTCCCCGCTGTCCCACCCCTCAAGCGCACCGCGAGAAGGATGAGTGAAGTATATTCATCAACTGGCGCAACAAACAGGGTCGCCGATGGGAACATACTGGCTGAGCTTCGGGGCTGCCGGGCAAGGATGCCACCCGTGCTATTCACTGACTGGTGCCGATGGGGGGATTTAGGGTGGGCAGTGGGAGGTGATTCTGGCCAGATTATCGACCCCTCGCAGATGTGGTCCCCGGGAGAGGGGGTCCATGTCGACCAAGTCAATACGAACACCATTGTCGCTGTCAAGAGACAGCTTGAATATTAGGAATCCAAATCGCGATTTCGAGAGTCCTGTACGGTGGCATTTGGAAAGAGGTGAAAGAAATTGTATCCTTCGGGCCGATTTCGAATTCCAAAAAATTAAGCGGATGATCCGGAGGCAAAAGTGGAGCGATTCATGTCAAGCGGCAGCACGGACACGTGCGATGGCTGTGCAGCGCGCGAGCGCGCGCAGGATTCTTGATTGGAGTGGAACCATTATCAAAAGCCGGTTCAACCTGGGATGAGTAGTGGTTTGCTGCTGGAAGGCAAGGATTTGCCGTGATTTACTATGTTTGTTGATGAAAAGCGATGAAAGGTCATGAAACTGATGCAAACCGGTGTTTGTCCGAGATCGGCCACCAAAGCGGTCTCCGCGCCCGAGTCAATTGGAATTGTATCATGTTCACGTATCAGAGAAACATGCGATACTATATACTAGTTGTATGCGTTCTCAAAAATCCTCGGATTCAGAATGATTCTCCCACTTACTAGTGCAATTTCAACATTAATGATTGAAGTGCTGATTTTATCCTTTGCAGTCGAAGACCAGAACTCTGCCCAAATTAAGATCACTGGAACCTGGAAGCGGTGAACTCAAGGTCGCGAGTTGCTCCGCTTGGTTCAATTCAATTGTCTTTATAAATTCTACCCTGGACTTGGAAACCGCCGTTCCCCGCTACTTTACCGGTACCCCAAGGATAAATTTCCTGGGTATATAACAGCCTTCAACCAGAGAAAAAATTCTACCAGTTTCAAGAATGTTCAAACAGTTCCTTTCCACCGCCATCCTGGCCATTGCTATCCTCGCAAATGCAGCTTCGGCGGCGCCTCAGACCCATCCGCCCCTGGCATTGATGTAACCTGGAATTTAAGTTCACTCCTGAGTATCTTCCTAGGTGGAGCTAACGTACGTGCTTTGAATCAAACTGTCTTCCGAAATCTCTGATTGGCATATTTCTTTGCTGTGCAGTTTCCTGCTTGTGAGTTTCACTTGCTGTCGCTTGGATCGAGCCTCCGTCACTAATATCATTTTTTTCAGGCCCAGACTCGCTCATATGCTGCCCAGTTGAGGACACTCCCGCGATGAGCATGCAAGTTCAATCTGATCCCTTTATACACCCTGATACTTACATTTAATGAAGTTGCCTCGCATCTTGTATCTAAAGGAAATTATGGGGGAGGATTTGGTTTCGTGATGGACGTGCGATATCACCGGAAATTGTGTTATTTATCGTTACGAATACAGCAAAGTGTTTACCGACGTTCTGAATGCCGTACCATCCGCAACAGCGTCCTCCCGGCATAACGTGTTGGGTTGTGATCGGGCAGCTCGGGCATCGAATAATAGTTACCAGCGGCTGAGAACGAGTGGTACGGTTACAATTAATTAAACTCATCAGAAGCACTAGCGTTCAACAATACAAAAGGCACATAAAGATGTGAAGATCAGGGTGGTTCCAGTAGAGATTGAGCAAGGATTCAACTATGAGAATAGAAGTCTCATTAGTGCGTAGGGCGAAACTCTGATATTCGAGTACCTATGAGAATAGAACTAAACTACTGTGAGTATAAAAAGGAATGGGTATGTTTGAGTACTCACGTCTCAGTAGTGCATAGGAGAAAACTGAGACATAGTAAATACAAGCGGCTGAGGGACCATCTTCTTCTTTCTGATTCCACTGAAGATTGACAGCAGCAGCGGCATGAGAGATGCCGGTGATGTTGACGTCGGAGTGAGTTCGGCGCAGAGCCGGGCATGTGGGCCGAGGCATGTCGCCTTGACTTAAATTTCGAGTGTGATTCACAGACAATCAATGATAAATTCAGAGAATTCTTCTTGATTAGACAGTGAAGGTCTGGTGAAACTTATATCGAGCTTGTATTAGCAAATTTCTGTATAGTAAATAAAGTGCCTTTTGTAATTCCGACAATGCCGCCGCCGACATGCCAGTCTCGCCAATTCCCGAACTTCTTGAGCTTAAGGTTGATATTCCAAAAGTGTCGGTACTGATTAACTAAAAGCGGAGCTTAAAGGCTTCAGACGAATACGCACAATTTTATAAAGAGAGAGATTTGAACTGGGGTAACTTAGGATGCCGAAATTGGAAGTGAGTAAATAAACAAATAAACCGTGGATGTTAACACTCCCCCTCATGCATAAGCGGGTTACTCGAGGACACCACGTAGCTCGCGGAAATGTGTGAACTTCGGACGCGACAGCAACTTGGTAAAAATGTCGACTATCATGTCGTTGGTATGATCGTCGCGTTGCCGTTGGCTACAGTCTGTCGGATGAAATGGAAACGATTGTCGATGTGCTTTGTGCGAGCGTGAAAAGGGCCGTCCTTAGTCAAAACGATAGCTGCTTGATTATCACAGAAATGAGTCGTTGGGACAGGAATAGGGATGAAAAGTTCGGTGAGAAATTTTTTGAGCCACAAGAGATTTTTCGATGCATGGGTTAGCGCAACATACTCTGATTCTGTGCTGGAGAGCGTGACCAAGGGCTGCTTTTTCGAGCTCTATTTTAATGCGTTCCGCATATCTCATGGTGGAACATCTGAACTCCATCTAAAACCACATCAATTTTTCTGAAGCGCTGGTAGCTTTAGCTTAGTCCGTGTGGTAGAAGGAGGAGAGTTAGATGCCATGAAGACGTTTTATCAGAGCCGTATTAATACATGAATGATCTTGACCATCCAACGAGCCAATCACCCGCATGCACCCACACTCGTAAAGCACCTTCACACGCGGGGGAAACTGGGTGGAGGTGGTGAACGGCACTACCGCCAGACGCCGAGCGGAAGGCTAACGATGGCGCGCCGCTCAGCGGCCATCATCGCGCTTATGGCGATGTAGTACGCAATGAGGGCGCCAATGATCCCAAACGCCCCGCCGACTTTCGTGACCCTGGGCACCAGACACGTTATTGGATGGACATTCTGTGAGAGGAAGAAGGGTTCCGCGTACATGAGGCTCCCAGAGAACTCCCCGCCGGCCAAGCACGCGAGGGCGACAGAGAACGCGCCCAGAAGCAGGCTGTATGCGACACTACTGCGGATGACGACGAGTCTGAAAATCCAGTTCATGGTTAGCATTATGGGGCACAACGGGGATGGCTGGTACGCACAGGAAGAACAGCGTAACCATATCCCATGTTAAAAGATAGATTCCCAGCGCACTGGCGAGCTCCTTCGGGTCGCTGTAGGCCGCCAAAATTCCGGACGACGGGATGAAGATCGTGGCATAAGACATCCAGAAGCTGCCGTAGGAGGCAAAGACTGAGGAGGGATAAGTGTGTAGCAAATTAAGAAAGGTTAGGGTACGCACCAGTCGCGCCGAAGACGTTGCCTCGCGGGAATTCCCACATGGCCGCAATAAATTGCGTCAATCCCCCGGCGAATATAGACATGCCGACCACGACGTTCGGGTGTGATATCCCGCGCGTCTGCACAGTATACATCGACAGGATGAATGTCGTGGACGCGAAACCGAACAGTCCCCTAGTTAAAAGTGATGAACACATCGTCGAAAACCAGGTGGAATAAATTTACATGGGCCCCGGATTCGCTATCCCAGACGGATGTGCAGGGCCTTCCGACGTACGCATATTACCGCCTTGCTCGACATCGCTGGCAGGGCTGTAGTTGTTCGACGTCGATACGTGTCCTTTCTCGGAGGGTAGAGACGCCATCAGATTTGGCGCGAGGAAGAATCGAGGTCACCGGAGGCGGAACGCCTTATGAGTTGAGGAGTAAGAGCGTGCAAGACAGGTATCCGTAGTCTCGGACCATCCCCTCGTGGGATCCCAGCTTGGTAACGCAGCTCCTGAGAGGATGCACGGAGACTAGATTTTCCTGTAGGCACAGAATTCTCACCTCCAAAAATATGCGGACCTGAGAGTTAACGTAGTCGGACCAGTCAATCTTCAAGCAGGTTTCGTGGAATACTCCACAACCACGCCTTTGTCCTCCCGAGTTTTCAAAAGTACCAGTCGGAAGATGCAGTCAAACTTTGGACGTCTCGAGGAATCTCCCGCACTCGATGTAAGCAGGGAGTCAGGCGCGTAAAGCGTGCGAATGCCTGGCATTTCTTGCAACGACAGACGTCGCATGACCTCCAGATACTTTGGAATTATCGAGACAGTTTGTGGGTACAAATCAAGATGTGAGGCCCGAATTCCTGCTTCCAGCCTCTGTGGGTTCAGAACAGAAAACACAGGGACTATCCAGCGGGATTGCAATTGCCGCCCTGCTACTGAATTGATTTTCGCAGGTCTTCGATATTGTCGCCGCCACAAGGTCAGCTGCAATTGCGCCCGTCACTCACGTTCCACCAATCGAACGGGTGGGCCAGACAACGGTGTCCCTGAAGACGGGGAAGTGGTTGAGAAAGCGGTACTTCGCCGGAGCGAACTCGTACTCAAAGGTCCGTGAGTGGCAGTGGGCATGTGTCATTGTTGACGAGAGCGATGTTGCACTGCCACTGATACGCCGTCATTGTTGGGATCAAACCACCAGCGGCATGATCAACCACGCAATCCATTTCTGCTCTGCCTCAGCCTTTCGCGCAAACATGAAAAGCTGCTTGTTGCTTATCGAATCGGTTAGACCTGGCCAAATCTGGTGCCAGCCACGTGCCAACCCTGCACTGACTCTCGACGGAAGGTTTCAATTCTACTCTCGATCGCGCTGGATACAGCTCTATCCGTTCTGCAGATCGGCGTGATGCATCTAATATTGACTCTGCAGTGGAGGAGAATAATATCTCTATCGTGGAAGTAATGCACCCTCTGCTAATTCACCAAGACGGAGTTGGGGGAGGGCAAAGGAATCCCGCGTCGCATTGCGAGAAGGCGCTTCCCCGCAGAACAATTCCTCTAAACACGAGAGCTAACGCTGTTGCGGTCCACCAGTTCTTATATTTTCACTAATGAATCCGCATTCAAAGTGTCGGGCCACAACCAGTGCGCGTGTTCCATTCCGAGCAGGTATCAGTCCACATCGGTATTCCTCTTGAAGACGAAACTTGACACGAATTTCGCTCGTGAGTCTCATACAAAATTTCAGCACCTCAAAATTTGACCCGCAGTGCGTCCAAGCAGAACTCTTTACTCCAAGGTATAATATTCGCAGGCGCTATCACATTATCTGTTTTAGCAGGGCAGTACCCCGGCATTGTCGAGTTGGCACAAAACCTTAATATTCTAGTCATTCGACGGTCCCTCGGTAACGCAGTTTGTCATTCTGAAACGTCTCCGGTCACCGGTGAGGTCGGAGTAGACTTCGGCTCAGCGTCTAACGCTATCCACAGTCAATACTTTCTCAGTTTCGTTGCCTGCTTATTTTTGAAGCTTCAAATTGCTGATACTGACATTATTTGATCATGAACGGCCCCACGGATGGTGGGCCAGCTTGCTACGTGGGCGGTTGTCTTCTTTATCTTCGATTCACTTCACCAAAATACCTCATCCGTGCTGAATTTGCAACTCCTCTGGCCAAGTCCGTGATCCATATCTAGTTTCTCCCTACCCCTCTGGAGTATTCCTCGGACGACAACCTGCCAAGCAAGACTATTCAAACACCAACCGTATCACCCCAATATAGAGCCTGAGTAAACATCGTTCCTTTCATGATCCGGGGGGGAGCGCTCAATCATACACAGCCTGCGAAGTGCCAAGTTATAAATATAAACTTGTTCTTCTGCTGCCCTACACTTGAACCGGACTGCTCGTAGTCCAGGTAAGTATTCTCCGCGAATAGATACTATTCTCAGTCATTCTCCGCACCTCTTGTTGCACAAGGACGTTTCACCATTCCCTAGGTGCGCTTACCTCCAGATCCGGTCACGAGTCATTCCGCGTCTATGTAACTACTCTCTCTCTGCTCCACATATATATACTACTTCTATTCATGAGGTCCCAAAATTCACTTGTTTCACTGACTCGGAGCGTTACATTATCCCGCCCTAGCGCCAGTCATTCGATGAAACAGCTACCATCAATTCAAACGACATCTATCCTATTAACGGAAAGTGTTGGGTAATTAGGCTTCTCTCCAAGAAAACCAACCAATGAAGTGTGCGAAAGTCTTCAGTTCAGCGCTAAATTAAGCGCCTCTTTGTCATTTATGGTTATCACGGCGCCTTTACATGACTCAGTCAACTCGCGGTACGGCACCCGGCCTTCATGGGTTGCTCCGTAATATATAGAAGGATGCCAAAAGATTGGCGCTCACCAGAAATACATAAATGATATGGCAGCTTCGACATGATTACATTTACACCCCACCTACCACCACCAACTATGCCCCTCTTCGACGTCTTCAAGTCCAGATCTGTGGCTCCCGAACCTGACCAAGCCTCCTTTACTCAACCAACAAACACGTCTGGATTAGTCGTGGCCAGCGAGCTAGAGAAGGCCCTGGACGAATGCAAGGCGACCGTTTCGCGCATCTCTAAACAATGCAGAGCTAACAATGAGAAGTTCCGGTACGCTGCCCGTCCGACCTAAATTTGAAGTTTTACAGTTGGAGTCGAACAGAGATATCGAATTCGACTTGGAGAATGACAAGGAAGCGTACGACTCCCTTTTTTTTTGTTCATATTGTGGGTAATCGAATCGTTCGGTCTTTTTCTAGATGTTTGAATATCCTATTTTCCACCACCGACCCATGGAATCCCGATAACGATCAGGGCAGCCCCGGGGCACCTTCGGATGTCCGTCGTGTTACACAAATCTTCAAGGACCCAAAGTTTTTCGTGGATGGAGCGACTAGCAATGATATTGTCCAAGGATTTCTGGGTGATTGTTGGTTCCTCTCTGCAGTCGCGACGGCGTCGACAGTAAAAGGGCTTTTGGAGAAATTCTGCCCGGCAGCAGCCGTGAGTCTTATTCCGAAAATTCCAAATTCCGACCCACTGTCTTGTAGCGCGATGAGGAAGTTGGGGTCTACGGCTTCGTGTTCTACAAAGGTCAGCACCTCTTCCACCATAACCCGCATTGCCCGATCGATATTCGATCCACAGACGATCACTGGGTTCCTGTGATAATTGACGAGCAAGTAAGGTGTCTTTCACCTCGCGCTATGTTGAACTGGATATCACAGCCTACTGTACACGATCATCCCGAAATTCGAGCAGCTCAAGCCTGCGGAAAAAACCCTGTACCACAACGACAAGGATCATTACAACAAGTGGGCCCGCCAGGGCAGTCAGACGTTGTACTTCGCAAAATCTGGCACCGATGGAGAAACATGGGTGCCGTTGATCGAGAAGGCATGTTTGTATTTTTTGAATCTCTGTGGAGATTTCACTCGATAATAGGCCTATGCGAAATTACACGGTGATTATGGCTCGCTGGAAAATGGATTTGCATGCGAAGCCGTTGGTTCGTCATCCATATCTCCTTTTTTTTGAAACATCTCGCTGATTGGGTCCATTTCACGGTGCAGAGGATCTCACTGGGTGAGACTCCATTGGTGGCCCCTTTTGTCCCATGATTCACGTGAGCAGCGGTGTTTCAAGATATATTCGGACGAAGGTACTAGTCACACATTAGACTCCTGAAAAAATCACTGAAAACAATACAGGATATTCTCAACCGCGACAAATTTTGGACAGACGAGTTAATGAACGCCAATAAGGATCGCCTCTTCGGCTGTTCCTTTCAGAAACTCGATAACGCTCGCAACGGCGAGCGTGATACAAGAATATTGGGCCTCATTGGCAGCCACGCGTACTCTGTGCTCCGCGCAGTCGAGGTCAAGGAAAATCGGTTTGTCGTCATTCGTAATCCGTGGGGTCAATGCGAGTGGACTGGACGCTGGTCCGATGGGTCAAAAGAGTGGAATGCCGACACGCGCCAAGAGATCTTACCACAACTTGAGCATGAATTCGGGGACGATGGAGAGTTTGTTATGGAGTGTGAGTTTTCTTTCGAACTATCTTTGGACGGAAGTGACAATGCATCAACTTAGACTCTGACTTTTTGGATTGCTGGGATCAACTTGACCGAGTACGTGATGGAAAGCTCTTATATCATTTCCCGCAACGTCTCTCTGCCGCAGACCCGGCTCTTGCACTTCGACTCCAATTGGATCACATCCTCGCACTGGCTCCGTGTAACCGCCAATCCTCTGCCGTCCGCTTGGAGCTTTGGGGACGTATGTTGTAGGTTCATTCGGCAAGACACAGCACCTATCCACTAAACAATTCGACTTCAGTCACAATTACTATTCCAAAACGCTCCTTCACCATAATCGTGCTCTCCCAGCTCGATTCCCGGTATTTCAGACCCATCGCGGGGCCGTGGAGTTGGTCTTTCGATTTCTTCCTTTTCAAGACCGGGGAGACGGAGCCTCTGGCTACCTCCTCCCAGTCGCAGTTTTACTTACGTAGCGTCAACATGGAATTGGAGTTGGACGCTGGAGACTATGTTGTCCATGTGCGTATCTCCTTCCAAAAAACGATTCCCGAGTGGCTCAGTCCTGAACTGAATAGGTGCGCCTGGATCGGAACGTGCGCCCGCCTGAGGTATGCACCTTGGCGATGGTCGTTGAGTTTTTTTTTTGACCTTTTCCAGACCTACTACGGAAATAACACTCGCAAACTTTCGCGTCTTCTGGCATCGAAAGCGCAAAGTCAATTGATCGCATCAAGTGCGCCTCCCAATCTTCTTTATGTCATTCAGCTGCCTGATCACGCCCATCATCCAGATTTCAAGGCTGAGTGCGTCCGCCGGTGATAAATTGTTGAACGCAGTCAACTGATCTCCCCGATTCTCTTCAGATCACAGGCCCAGAATTTGGCTGTCCCAGTCGAGGCTGTCGCGGGTTTAAACTTTACCGAGATGAAGAAAAAGGCGACAGAGAAACTGGATGCTCAGAAGAAAAAGGAAGATAAAGGGGCGCTGCCCGCGAGCTCCACCCCCGCTGAATTGACCACGACTACAACCACGACCAAAGCGGGGACAGTCGACGATTTAATTAGCGAGAACGCAGCGGAAAAAACTACTCTGGTTGTCCGCGCATCAGACAAGAAGATGGACGATCCAGCGGCGTCGGCGGATCCTCCCCTGTCACCGATCGATGCAATTAAACCGAATGGTATCAAGCTCGTCGCTCACATCAACCCGCCCTCGGAGACGGAATGGCAACCGGACGTTTCGGGAGACGATCTAGATACTGTGTTCTTGGGGTTGCGGGTTTATACTGACAAGGCTGGAGGGCCAGTGACCATCGGGGGGGAGCTGAGGCACGAGATGGAGGCCGCCTTCGCGAAGTTGCGTCTATAAATTGCGACGAAGTCAATCGCTTTTGTTTACATAAACAGAATTTCCATTGTCCCTATTCTTGGAGCATCTCTTGTCCAAAACAATGGCATTGCATCAAGGACTTGGGGAGGATCTGTGCAGATTTGAGAGAATCTAACTCTTTATTCGGCACTTCCATTTGGAGTCCCTCGGGACGAAACCAAAACAGCGGCAATATCCGCCACTCACGCAGCGGCGAATGCGTTAGTCGGAACACCGCCCATCGGCGCAGGGGTAGCTTGCTCTCGCTCACCAACCTCACCAATCACCAATTGCCAAGCGTTGTTCACCTCTTCAAAACCCCGTCGCCAGCGAGCGACATCCGCTCTCCATCTCCGTTTAGCGTCGGATATTGCACCTCGTTAACAAGCAAACCCTGCACACCCTGCACGGCTCCGAGCATGTCTTGTTTTTTCGTCAACAGATAGCCCTGGACCTGCGCAAAGGAGTACATCTCCCTGGGAATTGCGGCAGCGAGCTCCGAAGCGTAGCGATCCAAATCTTCATCCGTGTATGGTGCGCCAGGGAACCCCAGGTCATCCCTATCCAAAGAATGTAATCTACGTGAACTGCAATTCGATCAGTGCACACGAGAGTAAAGGTGCGATAAATGTGATAGTAATGGAACCCCCGATCATTCTGTTCGAATCCCAGCTCTCAATGCCTGTGTGTACGACAACTACGGACGGATGAATCGGCGGAAAACGGTTTAAGATCCAAGTGCTTCCTCCAGTTCTAAGTGACGTGAAAAGATACCGCTGCACGGAATCTGGGGCCGGCATGTAGCGGATGGCGTTCTTTGGACCGGTTCCCTACCTTAGGTTGCCCTGTTTCGTCGTCATTTTTTATTCCATCACGTCTTGCAAAGCACTATAATCATAAGAGCGCTGCACGAAATCTGGCATGAAACGCAGAAGATGACGGACAATGGACTTGCGAGGTATTCGAGCATCCAGTCATGCGCGTGCTGAAATAACTAAAAATAGATGTTCTCAGTGCTCGAGAAAAATGTTCGGGGTATAAAGCCGGAGAGAATTATTCCAAAACATGTTTCATTACTCGCACATTATTAGTACTAGTACGTAGGCATAAAAAGACAATAGATTTACCATTAGTTCAGTTCGGTCCAATCCACTTTTCCCCCGTTCTCCATTCACCAAAAGCCCCTTCATCCTTTCCACTGCTTAACCTATTAACCTCAACAGTTGACGTATGATGGCGGGAATCTCATCGTCACAGGCGCCCACACAGCTTGTTTGATGGAAAGCTCAAATAACTTAAATTTCCTCAGAGTCGTCGGGAGATGTATCCAAGAAGCTAAAATTGTCGTCTTCCCATGGACGTTGTTGCACTTGAAGCGGCCACAATGGAACATGCAATGCCAAGAGATTCTGCGGCATCGATTCTTGTTCACTGAACCACAAATTGGGATAAGGGTGAGGCTGGTTGATGTACTATCACTAGACATTAATGTTGCTCTTGACGCCAAGTTGTAAGTAGATCGAAGGTGATGGTTCATGGACAAGCTGGTTTCAAGCTCCGATTCTGTGCCGTCCGTGCCGCCGGATTGATCCCGGATCACATCCCGGAAATCTCATATCCCATACTTTCACGAAGGCTCGAGGAATCGGTTCTAAACTAAAAAGGTGGGGTAGATTAGTATTATAAACAGATGCTACAAACTTGATGCTCGTACCTCGCATAGGCGCAGATTAGGTTGCCCGGGGCGTTCTATATCGCTTGTTTGGTGACTTCCAGTTCAACATTGTATTTTAGGTAGACCGAAGTAGAGACTATGAGAGTTTCTCTAATTTTCGCGTGGGCTGCTAAACGTCTGTTGGATTTCCGAATTGAACCCAAAGTTGAAACCAACTTGTCGGCTCTTCTCGGACCCGCTGATGTCGGCGTTAATCGGATTTATCATTCACTTCGGGGCCTTCCAAGTTCGGCACTCTCGGCAACGGAAACGCACACTAATATTTCACTTGAGGTCTCAACTATATTTTATGTTTAAATATCTGCTGATAAATATGGAGATGCTGCGTCCGGCCTGAGGAAACATCCGTGCGGGCATGCAAACGGAAACACAGTGAATGCCCGACTCGGACATCTCCGGGCGTTTGGAGCGCCTTGAGGCTGTGAACGGACCGGAAACGCCGTGTGTGAATAAAACTGCGGAGCGTTTGACGGAGCGATTTCTCTCTTCATTTCACCTTCCCGTCATCCCCCTTCAATTTTGTTTCTCCCCATAATACCTAGTACGTGTCCGTCGGAAGACATTATCCAACTTGGACTGACGATTTGGACTCATAGATGCGCTTCTTCTTCTCTCTAATCGCCCTTTTCGCGCTCCTCTTCACCCTGGCTACGGCCACATCCACGACTCACGACGACGACAAACAAGCTCGTGGCACGATGAGCTTCTTCCGCCCGTGGACCTGGACCCTTCCGCTGCCCGTAATGGCGGAGCCCAACGCGGCCACCCAGCACGTCAGGCGACACGGCCCCAGACGCCGCGCGATGCACCCATGAACTTGAGGGCAAGGATTCAGACGTGCGTAATGAAGTTTCACTTTCTCGTGTTGTGCTGACATCTATCCTTTTTGAGTATCTCCACGACGTCGCACTACTGTAGCATGATCACGATATCCTATCACGGACTTTAAGCTTGGACTTTACTTACGAGCCGCTATTATGGCTAAGGACAATCAACATTATTGAATGAATGAATGATGTACCAGTACAGCTGTGACTCTTCTATCACTTTAGTGATCCTCGAGTCCGTGGAGCATTTGAGATCTGGGCAAAAACATGGCTCTAGTTGGGTGGTATAAATACATAACGAGCAACACGGGCCGTCCGGAACTAGCTGAGCAACTTGCTATGGTGAAGGCCAGTATGATAACATCCAGGTTGGAGCACTGATCGACATTGTAATCGCTGAGTCGGTTCTGCCTAAATTGAGAGAGTTTCCTATGTGATAAAATGGACGGGCTTGTGGATATAGTCGACGGTGGCTGAATCAACGACAAAATGAACGCTCAAGGTGACACGCACGTACTGTGCAGATAATGATCGACACCAATTTCGGTCCATGCACAGCGGCGCCCGGGTAGTATGGGAACGATGGGCAAGACAATCAAGGCGGGATAACGACTCTGGCGACAAATACGAGCGAAAGAGGGATGATATTTACTTGGCGGAGTGGGTAAACGGAGCCGGATTGGAAGCCTTTGACGCTCCCCTCGACCGGCGCCGACATTCCTAGGAAGGGTGGGGGGGACATTAGAACTCCACAGCTCGCACCGAGGTACGCAGGCGTTGTTGTAACTGGGGGGTGAGAGAGTGTCAGTATTATCGGCGCGAGATTTACCCACTATATACGACAGATCCAAGGCAATCCATGTGTTGGAAGGACGAAGGCAACGAGAGTGGCACGAGAGCAACAAGACCAACGTGAATTGGAGCGGAGAGAATTATTGACGTAGGCGTTGCCTCAGGAGAAGAAACGAGGTTGCCTCGGGAATAATATGATATCACGGCTGGCCCGCGCAATACCAATGGGAGACCAGGTACAGCGGTGAAATGGGAGCGTGGAAGGACGGCCGGCGCACAATGGACGAGGGAAAAGGAAATAGTTGGCTGGGTTATAAGATACTGCAACGGCGGGACCGGCGACGGGACGCAGCAAGGAAGTTGACATGGAAAGCGCGCGAGGGAAAATAGGTGCGGACATCCAGGATTTAAGACACAGGACCACAAAGTGAGATTGCGCCTTTAAACGGAGACGTAGGACGAGGCAGAATCAATTGAAGGAGAACGGAGGAGTGGGAGTGGGCAGTCATCCGAGGGCGAAAAGGGCGGCGGGAGAGTAAGGTTTGAGTAGCATACGATCCAGGCGAGCAGGGGACTCAAATACGTGGACTTGAAGGGAGGAAGGATTTGCGTATGTCGCCGGCCGTTGAGTCCAAAATGAGGAAAGCAAGGGCTGGGACTACCCGCGACGCAAAAATGAAGGGCAGGTGAATGGGGTCCGTGGCGGGACATGGTTAGTAGCCAGGTTTAAGTTACTGCCAAAAGCGAAACCGTGATGTGATGACAGGCTCTGTGACAGATGATCTCGTCCGCATCACTCTTTTTCGGCAAAGCCCGGCGCCTCTTCCTTGCTACCACGATGCGCTCCTCTAATAAGGCGCTCTCGGGCGCTTGACATCCGACCTAATATTCAAGCCAACAGACCTCCGACGGACCGAGTCTTCGCCGCTCCGGAAATCCAGAATCTCAGCGAGACTTGGCCTTTTACTCTGGGTCCTTCCCTTCATCCTTCCAAACAAGCCCTGGTAATACGACGCAGAGGAAAATCAACAGCGATTCGGTGGTTTTTCGGATTCAAGTTGGCTGCCTGGATGTCTGTCCCCTCCTGTCTCGTCTTTCCTGCGTTCCTCTCGTAACCTCACCGTCCTGTCTGAGACTCCTCAACGCCGTCTCTGCGTTCAGTATCACTCAGAATCACACCCCATTTGCTCCTGTTTATTACTTGACAACTATTTCTCGAGCCGCTGAAATGGCAGCTCACCCGCTGCAGTATGCGATATCGGGGTGAAACCACCATAGCATTTACGGTCAACGACCATTCCGACGCGTCCTTTCCCAGCGGGTAGATCGTATTTGTCTCTCGTCCCAGAGAAGATACTGGACGCTCAAATGCCCTTGTTCTGGGGCTCACTCCAGCATCAGTTCCGTCCGTGCCCTGGGACACGGTGAGCTATCCAAATTTCGGTTTTGCCATCCAATTGCTGACTTTGCTTTGAATCCGGTCATGCATGTTCGCTGCGGATACGATCAAAACGTTCCATAAGAGCGCAAAAGACGTCGTCTTGGACACAAATGACTGCGCGTATGTCACAGGTAGGCCTTGGTCGATTTCCCCCGCTGTCAAGGTACTGACCAAGATTTTGGATTGCAGCCCTGTTGGTTTCTTTTGACCCGAGTTCTGACCGTATTATTCCTATTTAATTAGATCCTGCGAGCGTCAAGTAACCGTAAACATTTTCGCTGTCGAATCTGTAGCTGATTCAAACTTGTTCCGCAGAATATCCAATAGTAATGCAAGCCCACCAAAATATGGGCAACCTTGTAGCGTGTGCTCGGCCAGATCGGTTCTGGCTCCACGACTTCGAAACTACGCGGGAATCCCGAGAGGTATGTTATCTTCCTACTAGACATTTCTTCTTTTCTCAATCAAGCCCAAAGGCCCTTGCCTGCTACCGCGATTTTCGTCTCAATGCACCGAGAGTATGCTCGCTCGAACAGTTGGGTATATTGCAGTTGTCAAAAAAAAACCTTTCGCTGACTGCCTTGCTCTAGCCCCGCAACACTGTCTTGCCCCTCGGTCTTTCGCCCAAGGGCCGGAAATTATGCTCAGGTATTTCTGTTCATGCTGAGCCCCTCCGCCCGTCAATGAGCGCCATTTCCCCAGCCCTCAATACCCCTCCTGTGCCTTCCGGCTTTTCGCCCGAGTGCACCGAAACCAGGCTCAGGCACGCCTTATTTCGCGCCCCAAGACGCAGAAGAAGCTCAGGCCGTGGATCTCGTCAAGGTATCAACGACGAGAGGTTTTTCATTGCGTTCGTACATCTGTGCTGACTCGAGCTCTATAATTTACATTATGTATGTTCGTAGTCAGTGTCTACAGGTACGTCAAATCTTCCTTGTTCGTCCTTCCCTGCTCACGTTTGGTCTCAGATTCGTTGCATTTTCCTTTTCGCGTACTACTTGCTCGAGCAGGAAAATACCACCACGAGCTCGAGTCCGCCTATGTACCTCAGGGCTCGACGCTCAATCTGAATTTCCAGCCAAGTACACTGACCCTTGTGTATCGCTCTCACGTCTCAAGTACATTGCTCGACTTATTGGCCTCCTCAACGCTCGAAAATCAAAGCAGGCCTCCGGCCAATGCCTTGCATCTGCGATTTGGAGTAGGTGGCTATCAATGTTGTCCTCGGCAACGCCCGCGGCTTTGCAGCTGGCGCCCTTGAACACCAAATCCAGCACGCGCAGCCTCGGGTTTCTTCCGGATAACGCTTGGATGGCTGGTATGTAGGTAAGTGGTTTCGTATGGCGCGGGACTGTCGTGTTGACCTAGATTTCCGCGTAGCGCAAGGCTGCCGCTTTACGGCTTGGCATGCCGCCTTCCAACTTGGCTCAAATCGCAAGCTGTGCGGGCTCTGGCCTGCACGCAACTCGACCCAATTCATGCGCGGGTGCTCTCGGGTGACTTGGTGCAAGACTTGGTGCACCGCGCCCTCCATGCCGAGCTCGGAGCAGGCAATCCGAGCACGGCGCGGTCTCCCTGCGTCGTCACTGTATGTTTTTATTCTTTTGGAATTGTGAATGACTCGACGGGAGGGCATATTTGACCGTGCGACACGGATACAACAAGTACAGAATTTCCAACGCAAACAGGGCACAGATTCCACGGGGCTGTCGATGCTTAAACGGTGCGATATGCGACCTCCGCGAAGGTCAAACCATAGATGCCCCCGTCCTCCTTGTTTTTCAACGCAGTCACCACTTCATAGGCATTGTCAGCCTCTGGCTTCCAATAAGCGAGAAGCGTGGCACGTACCGCTGTCGTTGGTGTCGGCCGCGTATCCTCCAAAGGCCACAAAACTGCCATTGGCAGTCACTCGGAACGCCGTCCCCTTCGTGCCTCCGTATGGCTGCAACGCACACAATCAAAGTGGTGTCCGGGATAGTGCTACCTCACTCACTCCGTATACATGCATTTCGCCGGCGACGGCGCTGTAGGTCATGAAGCTGAGGGCGACAATTCGTTTGCCCCACTTCGTGTCGTTGTACAGACCGGATATCGCAATGATGATCTCCTTGCGGTTGTTCGCTGGAAGAAGAAGAAAAAGTAAGTGGTGGTATTCAGAGCGCGCAGAGGGACACTCACAGTCCAGGTTGTCTGTTTTGTAGGGGCCTGGGATCCAGGACTTGGTCAGCGCCGTGTCTGTGTTCTGCTCGGGATTGGTGCCGTGCGTTTTGTCAGTGCCGGATTTGCTGCTACTCCCTGCTTTGTTGTAGGTGATCGTCATCCCCTCGACCTGAATTTCGATTAGACGCCGGAAAAGCGTCACATCGATGAGCCTCAATAACTCACTACCCCGCCATGAGCGATATGGATCCTTTTGATTGGGCCATCGCTGTTGATGGTGGTGCTTGCACTTCCTCCAAAAACTGTACAAGAATGAGACAAGGCGATAACAGGAGACTATCGCGGCAAACCTGATTCAAGGTCGTTGAAAGAGGTCCCTTTAGAACCGCCAAACAAGGCTGACTGGACGATGGCGATGCTGTTGGTCGTCATTGCGGGATGAGGATGGGAACCAGTGGGGAGATGGCTTACATTTCGCTAATGCGAGTCAGCCTTTTATACTGCGTCAGCTGAATAGCGACATGCAGTTCCAAGGATGGCGTAAATACACCACAGTTCTGGAAGGGAGGTAAGCGCCACTGGCTGAGTCCCAAAATAAGCAATCGCCAGAGTTCTGCAACAGATAAGCACTGCAGATTGTCCCAGAGGAACTGATACTCATCCTGGAGATCCGCCTTTCAGGCGCCCGTATTCTGTGGCGCAATCGAGCAGTGAAGTGACAGCTAGAATGCTCTGAAATGAATTCTCTAACACGGGGGGCAAAACCCATGGCAGGTAAGCTGAGACTGCCGTTAGCCCAGTTGTGGAGCAGTATGAAGGCACTACCAATGGCAGTACTAATTCAGCGTCGTTGTACTATGGCCGTCTTTCGACCATGAGACCCTACGCAGCGATGGCCAAAATTTTTGTCTTTGTTCTTTGTTCCAAACACGATCACATGTCCGATCTTTCCTAAAACGGAATAAGAACATTCATGGGAACAGTCATGCGATTTGCATGCGGCGAACACTCCGATTATGGAGTACTTGTTGTCCCACTACCTTGTATTAATACAAGACTTTCCTGGTATGTCAGACATGTCAATCATTTAAGAAAAGAAGGTCAACCCGCTGTCCTTCAGCCGCAAATGGTCTCCGTGTGCAGATCAACACGACGTCTCCTCCCCGTCATTGTAGTCTTTTTGAAGCTGTTGTTGGGCCTTAGTCTTTTCATGAGCTTGCCGGGTTGAATTTGAAACTGGGCATTTGCTGGACCATTCTTCCTGCGGCAGGCGGAGCAAATTCAATTCACCAGCATGATGACACAGTGGTAGATAGAAGACGAACAAAGACCGTAACTACGATCCCACCTTTTGACAGATGACTTCTCGTGAACGAAGGAGCGTCTCCTTCCCTTTATCTCCGACTCATCGATTTGTAACTGCGTAGACGCATGGATTTTAAGTGGCCTCTCGCGGCCGGATGGGTACTGGGTTTTCCTGAACTCGTGCATTGTCCCTTTCAACTAACCGCGGCCAAATCGGGCATAATCTTCCGGCGCTTAGAAGATGCGCTGGTAGGCTGGATTTAGACTTCCTCGCGATATATGTTCAGGTATCGAGGCCCAACAGATCTGACACTTCGGATGCACTCCAAATTCGGTGGAGTGGTTGGCGCTGGGAGCATCTGACACGAATGTTTCGCCCGTTTCGAAATTTCCTCCATGAGGCGTTTGCTCAGCGACATTCGCACGGGTTTGGGTCTCCTGTATAAAGGACCGGCCTTGTTGCTCCAATGCATTCAACTTTCCCTAGTTCAAATCCTCATTCCGCCATGACATCTAACAACATCGCAATTGTCCAATCTGCTCTGTTCGGTACCTGTGACTCAGGAACCTACTTCAACGACCTCGAAGGTTTGTTCAATGTATTTTCCATCTCCAGCATGGCTGATATTCGTGAAGTCCACGGTGGAAGTGCCAATGTTACCATCGACACGAAGAAACCAATCAAATGCATTCATTTTGCCTGTGGCGACGTAGTGAGTTGTAAACGCAGCCGGTTTCAGGTCGCTTCATATGATGTTAGATTGATGGGCTCACCGTCACATACAACGTCGGCACCACGTCGGTCGATGAAACCCATGGCACCAAGCCCACGTCGAAGGACACCGTTTGGTTCCCGGCCAAGAATACTGCCCTAGAGGGTACAGCTCTGCTCCACATTTAACTTCAGAGGCCTTATTTTCCGTTCCAGACACAAAGGAAACCATCGTTGCCATATCCGGTCAACAGGGCAACAGCAAAGAATGGGGCAACCGGATCGTCTCCCTCAGTTTCACTACTTTCAGCACTGCCACTGGGAAAATGAAAGTCTACGGAGTGAGTGCCAGGCAGCCGCACGTCGCTGTCCAGGAACCTGACTAATCCCGCACCTAACAGCCATACGGAGGCACCAACCCGTCCGTGGTTGGAACGCCTTTCCGTGTCACTGCTAACGGGATCTTCCTAGCATTTGGCGGATATGCGACGAACACCAATGACGGCCGTGAGTACCAATGTCAGTTTCCACTGTGCACGATACTGATTCCTTGGTAAATAGTTCAGGTGTTGCAGAATGAAAACGCCACAGGCGGACTCTACGGTTTGAACTTCTCTGACGTCGCCTATCGTACCGTCTAGTGTTATCCATCATTGCAGTGTGCCAATTCTGGCCTTGTACTTGTATCTCCCAACTTCTGTGCAATGCAGTCTGAAGCTGTTCTGTTTTCGATCCTTGCTTATGCGGAGCTTTGAAAATGAGGCGAACTCTGCGCCCGGGCTCTTGCTTGCCATGAACGGTTCGATCCGCGCAACCCTATAATCGGAACCCATTTTGAATAAGATTTGTACGCCGTCCGTAATGCTCACCTCGCCTAGTCAGAATCAGATTCAGCTAACTGATATGGACCCTTGTTGATTGATCCGAGGTTAAAATTGCAATACAGAATCGGTGCCGAGATTAAATTGGGGCTGAGTTAGCCTTGCAGAAAGTGGATTCGGCGCGATACGGGCTGGGGCCATAAGCTGTCTATACCCTTTGCTTCGTCAATTTCAGGTGAGTAACGCGGGTGTTCACGATGCTCAGGCAACCTGGATTGTGCATCTCGTATTATTCAGCATTCTATTAGGGTGAGGAGGTTGTGGCGTGAACACACGCACATATGCTTCCCCGGGTGCGTTGAAACACTGTCCCATCGTGTTACGGCTCGACCTGCGGCTTACCCGGCGGCTGGGTGGAGAGATGGTCTACGGCGATGGAGTAGTCGCCGACGGCGCCATTCTCGAAGCAACCGCTGGTGACCTGGGTGAGGGAAGCACGGCCAAGCCGGCGCGACAACTAATAAATCGCAAATATTTAGCAGTGTAAAATGGGGTTTTCGGAGCTGAGGACTGACGTAGAGAGGAATATTGAGGTTTTGACCAAAAGTGAGTTCTGATCTCCCTGCTGGTGAAATCCATCCTTAGAGCAATCCCGCAATATTCAGAGCCACCTGCTAAGACACGCGTTTATGCTAGTCCAGGGCGAAAATTGCGGAGATCCACGAGAGGATGAGTCAATGGCAGCATGCAGTCCATGTGCCCAGCAGTGCAGTCGAATTCAATTATCTGTGCGCGCTGTCAGTTCAGGCCAATGCACGAATTGTGCATGAATGGAACCGGCATTGAGCACGTATGATTTTACATCCCAGAAGCAGTGGCGCTACGTAGTTCCCCAGACTCGGTTTGAGTCACTGACTGGTTACCAATATTCCCCGAGACTCGACCAAGAGGGATGAATGGCACCAAAAAGTTGCGAGAGTGCGAAAAAGAACAGAGAGATGAGAGATGGAGTTGAGGCGCGAAGAGGCCAATTTTGTTGATCAGGGAGCGCTGGGCGTCTTCGGAACGAAGAGGTGATCGATCTCCGGATCGCGGGTGACGCTCCCACCACCCATCACCCGAAAAAGGAAATGGCCATCGAACGGCCGTCAATTCCAACTGTTGCCAACAGTTGCGCCACTCGACATGTCTCTCCACCACCACTCGCGTCTCCCTCGACACCCGGCTCCCTCTACCCTTCCCAGATGAAACATTAACCCTGTACATGTTGCTCCGATAATCGAATTCCATGTACCACAATTTCTTCTGTTATACGAAGCGTGGGAGTTGCAGCCAGCGCCGAACACTGACACTGCCATAGATCACGCGAATAGTATCTCTTTTTGAAGTGTTATTCGCCGTCGCTTGTCAAGAACTATATGGTGCAAATGGATGGGGGATTGAACCAATTGTTCTCTTGACGAAATCTCCTCGTTCGCTGTCGCTGTTCGTGAGTTGGTGCGCAGAAAAAAGCGTGTTTCGGGTGCATCCCGTAGGATAGCATTAATCACATTTTGCCCAAACACCTGGAAGGCACGTCTGAACGGGGGCGAGGTTCATGGCGGGATGATTCGATGTTCCTGGAGATGCCCAACAGGCGCGAAGCACTGGATGGGAGCGAAAATCTAAATCTGTCTACTTCGCTTAAGCTACCTCCGCGGCCAAGCATGACCAAACACAGCACTGCCACTGATCCACGTGAGTTTCGTGTCAACAGCCGCCTCGAACTATTCAACCTCCGGCCTACGTAAACGCGGGTAACATGCCGCATGCTCACTATTGGCATTAGTGCCAGAATAGGCAACCCGGCATCATGGCCGAGGTAATGAGTCGTACCGAGTCAGAGAACAAGTCAATAAGAGTCAGTAGAACATAGGAGAACACAGGAGAATATTATGGAACATTCTAGTTACAATGGACAATTTAGTATATAAGTAGCTCATATTCTATGTATTGCTCAAGCGTTTGCAGAGCTCAGCCAACCGCTAAATCTATTCTTGGATTCTACACTTAACTCCGTCTGATTCCTTAAGAAATTACAACACTCACAAATCCCACATTCAAACAGTAACATTTGCCTTTCATGGGTATTCGGATTCCAGCTGCCAAGGTTAAAAATAAAAATCCTCGAGTCCTCGGGAGTTGTTCTCCGCCCAAACTGACCTCTACTTGGCGGAAGCGTTCGAAAAAGATTTTCCTCCATACTATTACTGTTCCTCGACGGCGATAAACACTGGTTTCACCTAGCTGGATACTTCGCCCTCTCCTCACATCTGCGTGAACGACCTAACATAGTGATGCAACGGAGTAATTACACCGTGAAGCTTCTTGGCATTATAAATGATGGAGTCATCCAGTGATCGATCCGAACAAGTTTGAAGGTACTACCATCGACAATCCCTGGTGCACCGGATCAGCCCCCAATCTAATGGACGAGGACGACGACCTCAGCCGTTGCCAGTCACAGTGGACACCGGTCGGATCTGCCCTTCGGTTGCTAACTGCTAAGCTGCATTCTATTTTTAGCATCGAGGGTTCAAGATGAGAGGCGCACCCGAGGAGAGTGGATACGTGTTGGATGTATTGTCCACCCACTGACGCACACTAGTGATATTATTGGACGCGGGCGGACTTCAGGATCGTAGCTGATGCGCATAAGTGATCGCCATATCCGGCCGCATGATCATAACCTGTGGAGGCTATATCATCTATCTTCCCCGAGTACCTTGAGCATTCATAGGACATTCTAACCACGGGGCTACTGAATGCACAGGTAAGCCAGTCATCGCAAATAAATATCAGTCTAAATGACTCCCATTGTTGCGGTGCCTCCCATTTCTGCGGTACCTCCCATTGCTGCGGTGCATTTCCGTCCTTATAAAACTGTGTTTGCTACTTTGATCGGGAGTATATCGATCAAGGACGACCGTCCTTCCGCAGAGGCCGAATAATCTACTTTCCTTCAGAATTCATCAGCAGAAGAACAATATTATTAGTTTTGGACATATGCGCTACATCTGGTGTTGAGATACGTCATGCACGAACTTTGGCAGACATCCAGAACCGGGGCAGAGCCTGCAAGTTGTTCACGGACGTCAATTCAGTTTACATTCAGAATTGGTCATTCTCGGGTGGAAACTCCAAAAGAACGGGGCCGTGCATTCAGCGGGTTTAAGGCCAGTACCCCAGATTCAAGGAAGCCCGTGAGGTATATAAGTCCACAACCATGGTCTTGACTGGCATCCCTTCATGTCAGAATCGGAATCATTCAACAGACGCAGAAGAGTTTATATCGCCTGCTTAAACTGCCGCAAACGCAAAATCAAAGTACGTCCCACTTGCTAAGGAGCAATGAGCTTTCCCTCTGACTTGGAGTGTGCAGTGCTTGAATGAAGAGTCTCTGCAAAGGCCCTGCGAGAGGTGCATCCGCAAAGGACTTATATGCGAATATATCCCGGTGGCCAATGAGCAGGCACAGTCCGCCGGCTCGAATCCTCCCCCCCCAACTCAATTTGGTTTCGGGCATCGTCCGCCAGCACCGTATAGTCCACCGCCTGCTGTCCACCCAGCTCCCGCGTTCAACCCGACTCCGGCCTACGGCGGCTACAACGGTCCATCCAATGTGGTGCAGCCGCAGCAGCACATACCTTCGATGGCTCCAGTATTGGGTCATCATCGAAACCCTAGAGTGCATCCGATATCTGCTCCCTATCAAGTCCCGCCTTATGCATACAGGCCGGGTCCAGCTCCAGCCAGTTCCTACGGCACGGGACAGCACGTCGTGTATCCCGCAACGGCACCTCCCCAACAGAGCGGCTCCTCTGCATACCCAAACAACTATGGAAATTACCCATATGAGTGGACGTCCACTCGATCATCGCATCAATCCCAGTAAGTCGATTGTTTACCTCAGGACACGATAGTTCAATAAAATACTCAGAGAGTGCAAGTGCCCTCCGGGACCTTGTTATTGCGGACGTCGGTGATGTGCAGAGGCGAAGGAAACGCCAGAAACGAAGGAAGAATGAAAGTGTTCCTGAACTTCCATAGAGTTTTCCTTCTCCGAAATAACAAGTTTAATAGAAGTTCTCTAGAATTCCAGTGTTTTTTTTTTGCTCAAGTCGACAGCACAGTCCTATAAGGTTGATGTATTTCACGTATGATCGGGGCAGTATCCTCAGCGTACATCATGATCAGATACACCCTCGGGTCACAAAGAAACGAAGGAAGAATGAAAATGTTCCTGAAGTTCAATGAAGTTCCATAGAGTTTTCCTTCTCCGAAATAACAAGTTTAAATATAACAAGTTTAATACGAATTCCAGTGTTTTTTTTGGCTCGAGCTGAGAGCACAGTCCCATAAGATTGATTCATTTCACGTATGATCGGGACAGTATCCTTCAGCGTACATCATGATCAAATACACCGTTGGTTCGCAACTATCATTTTTCTTCGGTTACCCTTCAATATTTAGTGGAGCAGTGCACATAGCCATAATGGGGAGAGAGGATCAAACCTATGTCGACGATTGAAGATTGGGCTGAAGCTGTAGCAATTCGAGGTTGTTTCGAGTAGTGTACGGAGATAATTTAGTACACCTTCATCGGAATTCTTCTCGTAGAACTCATAATGAGTTGGACAAAAAAAAATTCTGAGCTCCCGAACCCGGCGTGAGAGTGAATTCCTGGCGACAGTCCTGTGAGGTAGAGTCCAAACAGAAAGCGGAGACAGATGGATTTCGCGTCGCATAAGCTCTGGCTTGACGGGGGCATTCCATTACGCCACATTCCATCCGGAACCCAGACCCATAAGCATCGATGATAATTCTGTCGGAATTTGCAGGTAGCACGATCCACGCCACACCACAAGGTGGAGGTAGGAAGCAGATCCCACACATGACTCATCACAAAGAAACGCTGATCAAGGGGGCGGCGGTGTATCACACACAACGTCAAACAAGACACTCGCGTTTGAGCACGGAGTGCACAGGGAAACTGCCCGTCGTTCTCTGAATTTCATGGAAATAATCATAGAACTCCTCGGTAAGGAATAGCTGAGTCTGAACACAGGTTTGACTTAAATTTAGAATGCATAACAGCCTGCGACCGGTGGGCGCCTAAATCTCTTTTTCCTCCAACGTCCATGGCCGACGAGCCTCACTACCCACCAGGAGTTTCCTCCGCCGAATATCTTGCTAGCTTGAGCTTGTCTTGGTGAGTTCTCTTCTGCTGCTCTCAATTGTCTGCTCTAAGAAACTCCCAGATCCTCTGGCACCTTCATCACCAATTCTCAGAATTTTACCATTGTGGGTGGTCATTTCACGAATGTGTTACATTGTGCTCCTACCATCCTTTCTGGTGAATGGTCTATGTTCAACCCAAGATTTCTTAGCTCAAACCAGACAGATTTTGGAATGATCCTGCTGGAGGACTTGGATCTACACAACAAGATCTGCCTGGATGAATCTGGGGTGCTGAGTTGAGGATGTGGAGTTTGCACTGCCAAGCGAATCTTCACTGCCCGCATTGAGGGAAAAAAGTCGGATATGACTGTTGCCATCCACTAGGGCGAACACACAGAGGAGGTGTGTCCCTTCATTCCTGTGGAGTGCGCATTATGACAATCCCCTCGTAAAGGACTGGAAGTGCGAAGTGTCAAAATATTGTGGGTTTCGGTGAGTCCCAGTTGAATTCCTGTGAGCACCACTACATGTATAGGACAGCCATCCAAATTTCGTTCAGCTTTATGGCACAGTCTCAGGCGGCCTCTATGCTACAATTTTCCATGATGGTTTGTGTTTTTTTTCCTCTAGTGGTCGACTTCCAGCTTGCTGACATGGTCTCCATTTAGCTCTGGTCCCTGTGCAGCAATTCCTGGAAGGATACCAAAATTCAGTGATCTCTACTGTATACCTCTACATCTGGCTTGTATGTTGCACTAGTTGAGCATTTCAAAAATTTCAGCGGAAATATTGGTGAAAAACTTCCTTTATTTTACTCTTTCAGTGAAAACTATGTGAAAAAAGTGTGAAAAATAAAAGAAGTTTTTACCAATATTTCCAATGAAAAACTTGAAATGCTTAACCAGTGTTGGTGAAAACCTTCCAGTCCATGACTGATCAAGTTTCACAGAACACACAACTTTCGGTATAAAGACTCCCACATGACCAAGTAATTTGAGCTGGCTCAAATAGGATGCATACAAATATTTGGACCGGCAAGGATCACCTTGCTTGGCATGTTTGTCCCAATTCGGTTCAGCTGCCCAGATTAACCCACGGGTAACCTGGCCATGTGACACCTGATCAACTATCGCAAACCCAATTGAGACATGCGATCGCAGTAGTTCCGACCCATCCCTACGTGTTGCAACTACCCCTCTCTGTTTTTGGCGCGTCACTATGCCCCTGCATTCCTTGATTCTCCTCAATGTTGCATTTATCACATAGATACTCTCCTGACCATCAAATAATATATAAGTAGAGTAGAATCTCCCTGTACAGTAGATTCTACCTCGTCTATACGCAGGCTTACCTTGGCTTGACCTTGTTGTTCCCTCGGGTTATCCCGACGCTCTGGATTCTCACCGGTTGCTCATACTACACCGGATTATACGACCACCCGCTACCTTCCCCTATGGAATCCCATCCGTCGTTGGCTCCTATCGATTTCCCTCGCTCACCCCTTGGATTAATCTGCTTTGACCCAACAAGGAAGCTATCCAGCCCGTCATACTCCTCGACAACCGTATCAGCTACTGAGTTGTGCCCATTATCCTCGGACGGTTCTCCGTGTCCTTTCTGGTCAAGTAGACCTGAGCTGATGCTGACAATGTTGCCATCTTCTGCTACTTAGGTGCATGCTTATCATCGACCTGTCGTAGATCTACGAGATGTCCATATCTTGGATACAGTGTTCTACTGGTCAACTCTCTGTTGAAATTGTACCTGGCCACAGGGAAATATACTGGAAGTCTTTGCCGTACAGCTCACCACAGTCCCTTATCTCACTCCCCTCTCTCTCGGATCTGACCCCGGGCCGGAGATCAACATCATTTCTCACCTAGCCTTGGACCAGTTTCACGAATATTGTGGCTTTCATTTGGCAAGAATGGATACACTTCCACCTGACAATATTCAAATCGGTGCAGTCATCTCACTGCACAGCGAAAGTATCTGGGAAATTGCACGCATACCAATTTGACTAATGGTCCATCTCTTCTTTTTTTTCGTTCAGCAATTCCAAGAGTCTTGCAGGATGCATTCCTCCAGTGTCAAGAGATCAATTTGGCAAGAATTGGCCCCGGCCAAGATTTCATTCGAGAATTCAGCTGAGAATGAATTCTCGGCCTGCTGGCTTTCTCCAGCAAATCATGTTTTCAGTCAGTTTGCAATTCCACCAAGGCCTGAAGATTTTTGTAAGTGCAGCCCTTGCTCCAGGTTTGATGGTCCTAAATATTGTGCATCAGTCCTCGTACACAGCATCATCTACTCTCTGAGATTCACAAGTCTCATGGAGACCCTCCCGGAAGGATACTTATTCCTCTATCTGTTAGGAGATCTGTGATCAAACGATGGAACATGACTTGCAACCACTGAATGTCCAGCATATTGGTCCCTCGATCCTGCCGGAGGTAGTGGACTTTGTCCTGAGGACGCATCCAGGCTTGGATTCCTGTCTTTCAAATTCAAGATGCATATTTGGTTGGCATCATGGGATGAAAATGTTTATGCCGCCCTCAGCCACTTTCATGCAGGCAAAAGATTCGATCCAAATAGCCAAGATATCGCCTGGCATCTTGTTTACGAGCTGTCTTACTGCCGTTTGCTTAATTCTGTGAAAACGCAAAAACTTTTTCACACGATCACGTGGTTGATGTAAGTCGTGTAGTGACGTGCCTCGCGTCCCGCTGCATCCGAAATAGCATCCCCGAGATACCCGAGGCCCCGATCATCCCGGTTCGCTTCCAACTTCACGCCGTACCCCTGTTGTTCCTGTCTGTTCCTTGCCCCTTAATTAGCTATACATTGGTACCTTTCATTTAACCCTATTGTACTAAGTATATATCTTGTACTTCTGCACCTCATCAAATACGATTCGTTCCCCCCACGTTTACGCCCTCGCTTCGCTTCGTCCCTCGTTGCTCTCGTGCCCGGCCCTTGTCGTTGCTGCGGTTGCAAGCTCCCTGAACTTTGTTGTCCCAACTCGCCTTTTTATATTCCTTCCTTCTGTCTTGCTACACGCTTGCACAGTCGGTTGGTTCGTCAGTGGTGTGATTAAAGTAACACTTTGCCTCTTGCTTTCTACGCCCATGTTGACTTTTTTTTTTCAATTTCTTGTACTGGGTATATCAAATACACTGGATCCATTATTTCCTGTCTTCTTGGCTCTGGGGCTCCACTTTCTCGTGCTCCGATGAAGGATTTGGACCAATTCTGCCATCAACGCCAGGGCTCGGCCCTGTTGCTGGCTTGGGCACCCCTGTTCACGAAGCAACTGATATCCCGAAATATAACACATACAACAACAGTCCTGAGGTCCATGCACGTAGAGAGCCTATAAATGCAGTCCTTGTCCGACTGTAGCTATCATCACCCTCCGGATTCACAACTTGTCCGAACTCGTGGTGAAGGCTGATCGTCTTTGAAACGAGACCAATGGAGACGTGGGCCAGGGTTGAAATGTCCTGCATAGTGTAGGTATCCTCGAGATACCACTGGACAATGCACTCCTTCAGATCGGAGGAGACGGCGGTAGGCATGATAGGGGTGACAGAACAAATGTGGTCTACTGTACTATTTCGACCGAATGTTCAGGTGACGGGTGACGGAGGGCACTGAACTGAACAATTTTGGTGACGGTGACAGTGACGGCGGTGTTTTGAGGCCCAAATAGGCTCGAAAGTGCGAAAATTTCGCGTCCGGCGTTCGCCAGATTACTATATATGGAAATGTTGGGGTGATTGCTGAGAAATGAACACCCAGAAAAATGAACATTTGAGGTGACGGGTGACATGGCGTGAACATTCGGTCGAAATAGTACAGTATATCCCTCAAGGGAATGAGGCTTGCGCGAGGCGTTACTTTGGTCACACCACGCGGCTTACATCAGCCACGTGATCGCGCGCAAAAGTTTTTGCATTTTCACGGAATTAAGCAAACGACAGTATGCCCCAACGTCGAAAGTGCGTATAGTGAGTACCCATGTCGTGTTTCCGTGAACGAATCTGACTTAGTTAAAAATACACAGTTGAAGAAATATCTTCCGATTCGTTGGAAGCCCAGCTAGATCTGCCGGTCGCATCGCGTGATACTTCGCACACCCACAGGTTCAGATTGATGATTGGCGGAGTCATTGGATCAATTCTGGCACTCGTGCCAACCTAGTCGTCCAATTTTCCAAGTACTTGAGAATATAATGTGGCAAAGGGAGAATTATTTTCCACAGTAGCGGGACAAGCGGCCGGCTATACTATCTGCGACTGCCTAGTGGGCCACACTAGGTAGTGGGCCACTTCGCCTCTAGATGGGTATGGATACGTATTTCTTGTCCAAGCTTGTTTGCATGTTGGAAGACATGTAGAGGCACCCCTAAAAACAAAGTTCGACGCTGGTTGATGGAGTTGACGTGATGCCGTGCCGGTTTTGCCGGCGGGGTGGGTTGCCGAACACCTGTTTGCTTATTTTTGGCATGGCATCGCTTGTGAGAAACCGCCTCGTTCTCCACGACCTCTTCATCCTTCCACGACGTCCGGGGCTCGTTCTGCTCGGCGGATAGCTGGCTACGCCCCGGAACCTTTTCCAACCCACTGGATGCTCTATCCGTCCTGCTATCATGCCGAAGATTCGTGCAAGATACCAAAATTCATCTCCGAGGCCATGCACTCGCCACCGCTGTATTGGATTCCATCGTGGTGCTATGATTGTGAAACCTGGCATGGGCAGTGAGCATGGTTAATGCACTCCTTTGATAGTGTCAATATGATTTTATCGATTTTATTCTTCCCTCATTGCAGCGCACAGTGGAAAACCACCATTTACACATATCCGCCACTTGGGATTTTTTTTGGGAGTTCTACGAACCCGGTCCTCGAGCGGGCGATTCATGTACGCTCATATAGCTCCTCTGCGGCTGATCCTTGCTCACTTTGGATATGCACCTCATTTTTGCCGCCGTACCGGTGCTCGCTATCAGAGGCTATCGGCCGGTTTTTTCGTCATATCGTTGACCGATATTCATGTTGATTCACCCATCTCTGCATGTCGATTACCACTTCAATATGATGCTTTCCATCCCTCAATGTCAATTTAAGGAGCCTTGGGCACTCTGTCGTTGCATATAGCTGGCTTGCGGGCCTCATCTTCACTCGCATTTCTGCCAAATTTTCACCTCACTCCCCACACAATTTGGTATGCACACCGCGTGAGACTTCGTTTGAATGAACCTGACCCTCAGGATGAGCCTCACCTGTCACCGCCGCTCCTGAGGAGGACCCAGACTCGCTCTGACAGCACCGAGGAGGACATCAGAGATCTCCCTTGGGAGAAACACATGCAGCTTGCTGTCACCGCTACTCAAGCGAACCAAGCCGGGCTGAGGGCCATGAACGAGTAGTTTTGGATGTCCTATAGGCCTTTTGTATCCCTTGAACTATTTTATAGCATTTATGGTGGTGTGAGGAAAGCAGAGCGACGAGGAGCGTCGCCGATTGAAAAAGTTCCCACGATCGGCCCACTACCGCGTTTTTTCCGATTTTGGACTTGCCCCGGCAAAATATTCGCCGAGCCATCAATCCGTGACCAAATCCCGCGCCGCTGCCCACAACTCACTCATATGATGCCAGACTACGTTTTGGCGTGCTACAATACCTGGTAGCTCAACATGTTGTGTTTTGGGCAACAAAAAACCCTCAAGGTGGCCCAGTACCCAGTCGCTGATAGTAGTTGGTGAAAAAACACTAAATATTTCAAGAAAACGGTGGAAATATTGGCAAATCGGCTGAGCTCGGCAAAACACAACGAATAGATCACACAACGCAACACGATGTTCAGGTAGGTTTCTAGACGATATATCACCCACATACTTACTACTATACACAGCACATTCCAAACAAATGCATAAATTAGATACTTGTTGCATCGTGGAGATTGTTCCGTAAGACGG
The DNA here is from genome assembly GCA_029281465.1 of Mycena epipterygia. Classification (NCBI taxonomy): domain Eukaryota; kingdom Fungi; phylum Basidiomycota; class Agaricomycetes; order Agaricales; family Mycenaceae; genus Mycena; species Mycena epipterygia. The sequence continues at coordinate 251,963 of JARJCQ010000058.1, read as the reverse complement.
CACTAAACGAGACTCATGAACAATAATTGCAGGGGAGGAGATCAAAACTTACTCTGCAATATTCGTTCAACATCGTTGTGATATTTAATGATCATGTAGATGTGGCACACGCACCAAACGAGTTCAGCAATACTCCCATCAGTCCAATGTCTGTCGCAGTTGTCACACTACAGGTTGGGTTGGTCGTCGGGGCAGTATAGAGGCCATTGGAACGTACTGGATGTAAATATCCCTCGCGTTTACTCGTCCAGCACGATGCGCGAGGCTTCGAAATTTTTTCTTGAAGAAGTCACGTCCCGCGACCGCACTACTACGTTCACCGGTGAACTCCTGCGAAAGGTGTCGTGACAAGGAAGGGTAAGGTAGTGAATGTGAACAATAACTGAGAAAACATACTGGGAAGAAATATGCGATATCTGAATCCAGGATCTTCTGCTCAAACAGATCATTCTTGTTTAAGCAAAGGATCTGGTCAAAACACGGAAAAATGAGTCAGAGATCCAAGAAAGAAATACGGACACACCAGCGATGTCTGTTTAAACCAGCGGCCGTGGCAGATCGAATCCCAGAGGACCATGGAATCTTGGTTCTGAGATGCACGTCAAGAAAATGAATGCTAGGTGCTAGTGGCGACGCACTGCATCTCGGTCCTCTATAAGACACGTGTCGTATCCACAGAGGCTGGCGATGAACATAATATTTGTCACGTCCCCAAAGGTATGGATCCACTTGCGGCGTTCAGATTTCGCCCCTCCGACCTAGAAGAGTATGTCGGCGAATGATGGAATAGTATTGTTGGACGCACGTCCACTACCAACATCTCCATGTCGGGCGTTTTGATCGTTGTCTCAGTAATGCCAATAGTGCGCGCACGGACATGGAGAATATCTTGATGTGTTGGAACATATGAGGGGGAGAAAAGCCGCGGGATGACGGCAAAGAAGTAGGCCAAACTGTCCTCGTCAAACTTGGGAAAGACATCTCACATGAGACTCACTTATCCATCAATGCAATCTCATTCCCGCGGGTTACGGCTTCCTGTACAGTTGCGTCGTTCCACAGCGCGCCCAGTGACGCTAAACACTCTTGAGGAAATCGTTCCTGATGGCGTAGATCCCGATTCGATATCTTAGCAATAACATCCGCGTGTGGGAGGAGCCCATCTGGCAGGTTGAGTTCAAGGTCCGGAAGGGATTCGATGAGGATATTCAGTCCCAGTGTTACATTGTCGAATACAAGCTGTCGGTGGGCTTCGATCTCGGAGTCGGAGAAGGGGATGCCGTAATTGAGCCGCATCTGCTTTAAAATCGTGGATTTTCCGGAATCCCCTGACCCAAGGAGGAGAATCTATGCGATGTGAGAAAGGAGTGAATCTATAGAACCAATTTTACCTTGGCTGTCCTGGGAGTATTAATATTAGGGGTTTGCTGGGTGGTTTTCTTACGAGGTGTCTGGATTGGGGATCGCACGTTGCGAAGGGTTGCCCGCTGTTCATCATAGACGGAGTCAACATGATCGGTCAACCGCTCTCTTTATTCGTGTCTTCAGCCTTCGAAACTACATATATAATATCAACCGAACGCACATGGACGAGAGAGTATCAACGACGCGACTCTGGTGCCGGGATGGAATTAAGTCTTGAATTTTGGGAGCTGTTGCAACATGCCACGACCGGGGAAGAAGCTCTTCCGTCTTGGGCCTATGGAATATAATATATAATAAGTGTTAGATTTATTTTGCCGCACCGGGCCACGTACTGTCGCAAGAGTTGCACAACGTCATACAGGCTTGGGTACCAAGCCTCGCCCGTAATTAGGGGAGAAGGCCTGTCCGGGAGCCAAGTTTGTATTCGGGCCAACAGGACCTCACAGAGGATGTCGACGCCTTCCACATCTGAAGCGACACCTGGCGTAGATTCGTCGGGTCGTGCTGAGTCCACACCGAGATCCTTCAGTAGGAGTATGGCGCGTACGAGCAATTTCTGAACCACTGCTCGATACATCATTCCGGATTGTAGCCAGAACGATGGCAAATCCAAAATCCCGCCCAAGTAGCGAATCGCGATGAAACGCGAAAAAGTCGACTTGCCCCTGCAGATGAGATAAGAAATATTCGAGTGCTAATGCGCAGGAGAAGCTTACTCGCACTCAGACCCAACCACAAGTCGTTCGATGAGGCTGAGGCCTGCAGACTGGTGCAAGACGGACCCAAGGCTTTGGGGTGGCACGCTCTCGACCATAGCGGAGATATCTGGATCAGCCATGCAAGCAGCCGCGAAATTTCGATGAAAATGCCACTGCTCGGCGCAGACGTCATCGTGCCTATCCCATAGAGCAGCGATGTCATTTTCTTGCGTCCCTGTACTTTTAACGCTTTCAAAATCCAGGAAGATCCGTCTGAGACCAGGATATCGGGTGATCAGAGTAACCAAAGCCTTGAAAGCCTCAAATTGCGTGCTCGCAGATTCCAAGCTTCCCGGTGGTCAGTACGATGCTATCTGACACAAAAATAACTCACGGAAGGGTGTATTTCATCAGCCTCCCGCAATCCTTCTGCACCCTGCGCGGGATCCTGTCTCGCAGTTCGGCCAGTGCAGATTCTCGTTGGCTTCCATCCCCAAAGAATACACGAATGCGTTCGGTCACTGCCGCGGGACCGAGCCCCAAGCTGTGGGCAGCTCGATTCGCGTGCTTTTCAGCGCTGGCGCCCAGAGTGGAGTATATCTCGTGCAAGGTTTTCCCTGGACCAGTGAAGGGCGTAGTACCTCGGGCCAGAACCCCAGGGGAACGACGAAATACGGCGAGAGGCGATGTCGGCGTAAGCGCCAATGCGGACCCGGAGCCACCGCCGGAAAGATTCGTTTGCATGTCTCAGTGTTAGTCAAGGAAGAAGATATGACGAGGGTAAACGAGGAGCGGTCTTCTGGGAGCTGAGGAGGTGGTAAGTAGAGCTGTTGCGCTCAGCCACATCGGAAGATGGCATCGAATGACTGACAGGTGCCGCACAGCCGCAGCACAGCTTTTCATTCACAGCATCTCTCTCTTCTCTCTTTATAAAATAACGTTGTCTGAAGCCTTTTCGAAGTCCGATATTCCGCTTCGGAGTTGCCATTTGACGTGGAGAGACATGGTGCCACGACAGAACCTCCGAGGCGAAGTGCCGGAGGCACGGAGCGCCCCCGGCGCGCGCTCTTGTGTACAAAGTACAGTTTTCGAACGGTTTTCGCTCCCTCGAGCTGGTTTCCCTTTCATTTTTCACCAGAGCGTGACGATCTTGTGACGCGCTGATTCTGACCGGAGAACGCCGAAAACTGGTTTTCGTCGAGCAATCAAAGCTGAAAACGAAAAACCTTTTACCCCAATTTCACCCCGCTCATCGGCCGCTCATTGCATCCCACTTATCATCCACGGCAGCGAGCTCAATTATCCACGTTATGCAAACACTTCGGGGCGCACTCTTGTCTGGCATACACTAACTGTGCCACTAAATCAATGTTATGCATGATTTGTTTATTGAAATGAATTTACTACATACAGAGAGCTAGAATGGGGAGCGGGATGGGTCGGGGACCTTGTCGCTGGTGCAAAGCTGTGATGTTGTCGAAGTCCGAGACGTCCATAGGTCACAAATATTGTGTTTGAACTAAAACTGGCTTGAAAAGTTCAAACCACTATTCAAGGCCCCCCTTTGTGTATTCAGGATGATCGTACAGAGATTCCAGTTCGTTGTCCCAGTATTGCAGAGCAAAAGGAGAATTGATGTTGTCTGTTTTTTTTTGGGGGGGAGAAAAAAAATTTCCATACAGGAACCATATGACAACGGTGGGGTTCGAACCCACGCCCTTTCGGACTGGATACAGGATAACCTAATTCCAGCGCCTTAGACCACTCGGCCACATTGCCATTGATGCACCTGCCAACCTACGTCATATAGCACACGGGCCACATGAAAGCCCTGAGAACGAAGCAGGATAAGTACAAAAATAAAATCTGAAATAAGTATTATTTTCTAAGACAAGAGCGCTTGTTGGAGTCTCATTTGGTACTTTGCTGAAATCCGCCGTCAATGTAGATCGGGAGTAAAAGATCTAGGGTAAAATGCAGTCTATCTATCTAAATAATGGATACAACGCGAGTCTCGGCTGATATGACGCTGAGAGTGCGGGAGTAGTGCGTAACGCGGTAATGAATGTAGAATTAGACTCCGGATAATGATATTTACTCATTCCACGAAAGGAGTGACATGTCCCCCAGTCGTCTAGGGCGGAAAGCGTCAGAGAGAGTAGACCTCGGTGTATAGATAGAAATGATGCGCACCTGGGTTTGACGAGATGGCGCGCAAAGCCGGCGATGGCGAGGAGGACGAAGACGGCGGCGGCGCCGACATACGCCCATCCGAGGACGGCGTTCTTGCCCCCGATCCACGACACGGTGGATATCACGATGGACTTGGTGCCGTTGTACTGGAGCACCGGATAGTCTGCGTCAAAAAAATGCGGTAAGGAAACACAGCCGAAATTCACGGCAAACTTGATTGATACGCACTCAGCCCAACGATGATCTGATACGTCCCCGCCGTCATCTTGTCGTTGTCGTTTCGACCGTACAGCTTGTTGAACGTCGACAGGCCCGCGGTGCGCATCCAATTCTGGAAGCGCTCGTCGGTTTTGAGATTGGGCGGGGGGTGGGTGGCGTTGTATGAGGGGTAGCGGAGCTGCCAGTTGGGCGGGGGGACGATGTCGTCGTACGACGAGTATGCGCCGGCGGCCACGGGGTCGGGCGAGTACTTCTTCGCCTCGCCGGGCCATGCAATACCTGTCGCGGAAAACTCGTACGTTGTCGTAGTGCCGTCGGATCCTTGCAGAACGGGGTTCGTGAACGTGTCTGCGGAAACAAACAAAAGAAAGTTAGAATTGCGCGGGGCAGTCCGGGTCTAGAGATCGGACGGACCGTTGAACATCGAGTTGGCAACGAGGCCACAAGGATAGATGGGCTTCCCGCCGAGAGTGGCGAGCGGTGGACAATCGCCGCTGTTCAGTGTGCTAACGCTGACGCTCTTGCCCTTGAGCTGGTCAGAGTCGAAGCTCTTGACGTAGCGGCGGTGGTTCTGGTAGAAGTTGACTAACTTGTAGTACAGAAGGACGCTCGGGCTGAGATCGCTAAGGACGTCAAACTGGATTATGCACTGCTTCTGGTCGGAGGGGTCCGTTACGGATTGGTCCTGGGTGTTGTCGAGGAAAGCCCAACGGGGGGCCGGCACGGGCTTGTTCGCGTCGGAAGCGCGAAGGTCGTACTTGAATTTGGAGGAAGGCATTGTGGTGAAGGCGAGAGAGTCGTTGGAGGGCGAAGGGGCCAGGTTTTCGCACTCGGAGTAGTCAAATGTCATTTGTGACACGAGCGACGAGCCCCAGACGAGGAGGCCGCCGATTCCAGCAAATAAGAGCCCGATAATGAAGAGAGTGGGTAGGACAGTCTTGGGGGTGAGGATGGGCTGCCAGGCCTTCAGCCGCTGCTGCTTGAAAGCGGTGTCTGGGAGCGGTCAGCGGAGAACGAAGGAGTGCAGGGAAAGGACATGCTCGCAGGACATCGTGAGCCGGCTTTTGGCTTCTTTTCTTCTGCAACATCGTCGTTCGAGTCTGTTCGATTTGCTTTGCGGTTTAACAGGCCCATGACGAAGACTGCGAGAGACGGATTGTGCTGCGTCGATTCATATGATGCGGTCACCACGGCACAGCCTTTTCCCACTCTGTCGGACCGATGACTCATGGTTATTTGAATACATACGATTGCCGCGCGGCGCGCCGTAAACTCCATCTGGGTCTCCCGAGAACGACTCCATGAAGCCTTCAAGATTCGCCAGGTTCTTACAGCTGGCAGAAGTCCTTTCAGCTTCGATAGAACAAAATCCGGTGCAGCAGGAGGTCCGGGCGGAGGAGTGCGCGAAGATTGACAGCAGAAGAGACTTCTCTCATCACTTCACTTCCTTGACTCCATCGCGAGAAGTTCTCTACCCCACCGGAATGGATGAGACCCTACAACAAGGAACTACATCGAGATGAATCTTGATAAAATCATTGAGATGCTCTTCAATCTGAACATCGCCGGTGAATCCCTCGCAAATCACAAATTCACGTTTTCTCAGGTTCTTGAAAAAAATTGCAGCTAGAGCTGTACTTGCTCTGTGCGCAATGCCAGACCGCCCGATTCTGATCATATTTCCTTGTCCGGTTGGACTTGGTTCTTCAACATGGGACAATGAGACTCACGGGTGGTCGTGCGCGAACGGAGACGGTGTACAGTATATGAACCATTTCCGCGTCGGGCTTTCCACCTGCATGTAATTCCACCCCCAATCGCAACCAAAGAATGACTTATTAACAGATCAGCTTGGCAGGAAATCCGAACAGCGCTCCTCATATCAGGAAGCTTCTAATCAAAACCTACTTTGAACTGTTTTCAGCTTCAGTCGTCACGGCGATACACATCGCTCCGCGGTGGCTATGGTCTCCACACGTATCCTCGTTGTTTTACTATTCATCTCTTCAGCTGCGCGATACCTAGCCTAGTGACCTTGATTCGCTACGTCTGGATTGAACTCCGACGCCCGCGAATCGACCGCATCCTGAGAGTTTGCCGATTTTGTAAAGCTGAGATTGAATCACCGGAACATGCACTATTGGAATGTACGGCGCAAGCTGACATTTCAATTCGCCGGGAGGATTTTTTCTCTCGAATGAAGAAAGATATTCATGGACTCCCAGCTCTGGACTCCATGCTGTCCGCGCAATTCTTCATTCACATGATAGCTTACAGGCAAACGATCGGACTTGTCGCGAAATATGCGTATGAGATAATTCAAATCTTTGAGGCTACTCCTATGTATGTTCCCCCCTTCCAGTGCACTAGCTGATGCTGCCGCGGCGTGACAATTACTTCTTATCCTACTTTTGATAGACGTTCTGGTAGCGAATAACTCGTCAAGTAAGAGGGTCGGGGTCCAAGGCGAAGACGCAAAAGGCTTGCGCGCGTTGGGATAACCTTGGGAACACGGTGTTCAGAGACTGAACCATGCCGTGTATAATATTATCACTAGCACTATCACGTCTGTCATCTCGTTCAATGCCACATGTGCCTCTGATCCATAGATGTGTATTTGACAACTTCACACAATTGTAACTGGTTGACCACTCCCTTTTCAGGTGAGGAGGATTCGGCCTTCCTTCTAGTACTGCGTTTTACTTTCTCTGAGAAAAGCTGTGGTTAACTAAAGATATGGGGGCGCGGGATTGGGCCGTGCATCTTGCTCTGATCGGGCATCTCGGGGGGTGTTGGAGAATGGCATTTTTGGCGTGAGAAATTGGCAACGGCCGCATTTGTACCGTAATGAGGGACGCTATTCACAGACTCTGCACAGTCATTGGCTACGTCTGGCGCGGGTTGTCACCGCCATCTCATCTATCTATCAAGATTGTCAGCTATTACTTAGCCTACGACGTGTTCTGACGTTGATTGAGAAAGGAAGATTTTGCTCGCTGTGGTCCAGACTACGTTCGGAGTATTCTACAGTTATGCAGGACATATTGCCCCCCACTTGATACATACTCCACGGACTCCCTGTCAGCCTCGAAGTCATCGAAGATCTTTGAGCGCCGTTCCATAAATATTTTTGCCTAACTTTGATAAGAATCTCATCGGAATTCATGTCATTTAATCTTGGGTTTAGAACGCAACACTGAGCAATATATAAACTGGCACTTCCCTCGCCTTCCTTTCCCCCCACCGCAATACACCACCCACTACCATGGAATCGGTTAGTGATAACTTGAATATTCCGCCGCGCAATTTGACTTATTCATGCACAGGGACTTTCTACCGCTGCTGAGATCGACGCACACTCCAGAGACGTAGTGGAAAACACCACAGCTCAGGTCAGGTGAGGCTTTCCAAAAAAAACAAAAAGAAGCATCCAGATAATGATCGAATTGAAATCAGGACTATAAACAAATTCAAAGAGCTGTGGACACTGTCCCAGGGAATGACACAGAGAGTGGTACTCACTTTCATAGTCTGGCCGAGGAATTTCAGGAAAAATACAGACAGGGAGGAAGGCAGGAAGACCTTGATGCTGCAGTGCAGCATTTCAAAGCAGCTGTGGAGGCATAGCAACCCAAATCTCCCAAAATGGCACCGTGAACTAGCAGTGGCCTTGTCCACTCGCTATGACATACTGCATACACCACTAGACCTATTGAATGCTGTGGAACATGAAAAGTTGGCTCTGCAACACACACCGGAAGGGAGCGGGGACCGACCCGAGTTCTTTTATACCAGGCATCGGGAACGGTGGAATATCTTTCAACAGCAATAAAAACCCACCAGGATGCAATTCAGTTGCTCCCTCTCCAGAGTACAGATCTTCCTGTCCACCTTGAAAGCCTAGCAATCTGCTTCAGGGCCAGGTACCGCAGACTGGGAAATCCAGAAGACATCAATGAAGCAATAAAGGTCAATGAAAGTGTTGTGGACCCTGAGTATCCCAGCTTCACAGATCATCGTACAGGGCTGGCTGCATCTCTGAATATCAGATTTCAAAGGTTCGGCCACCCTGCTGACCTGGACTCTGCACTGGAGATCAAGCAGTGGTCAAACAGATGCCAGCATCTCATTTTAATCGTCATACAATTTTGAACAACTTGGGCTTGTGCTTGAAGCAGCGATATAGAATCAGTTCCGAGCTGAAGGACCTTGATATGTCCCTGGAGTATTGCCGAGCAGCTGTTGGTAGCATACCGGATAACCATCCCAATCTTGTTGGATATCTACACAATATTGGAATCACCCTTGGCTCTCGGTATCAAACTGTTGGTTGTATAGAAAACCTCGAAGAGGCTGTTAAGCATTTGAACAAAGCTGTCAGCCTTACTAAAGGTGGTCATCCCAAATATCCTGAAATACTGTTTTCCCTGTTCGGAACTTTGGAGATTTTGTACCAGACACAGGAGACCATGGAGACCCTAAATGCCTTGTTTGAATGTTGTGAAGCCCTGTCAAGCTTCCGTACCCAGATTTCTCCAATGATGCGTTCAAAAGTGTCACAGGCTCAGGGATCCTGTTATTTGGACAGATATCAGAGATTTGGCAACTTGAAAGATCTTGGAGATGCAGTGACACATTCTCATCTGGCACTCCAGGATATGCCTCATGGAGACCCAAACTATCCCGTGTATCTGCACAACCTGGCACTTTCTCTCAGACAGAGGTTTTGGAGATTGGGCGATGTAGATGATATCAAGAGCGCAATGACCTTAAGCCAGTTAGCAGTTAAGCTCACAACACAAGGGCACCGATATCGTCCCCAGTATTTGAGGAGCTTGGCATTGACATATCAGCTACAATATAAACGATTGGGCAACTTGGATGATCTTGAGGCTGCATTGACTCATTCTGAGGAAGCTATTTCATTGTTGCATGAAGGGGATATTCATCTTCCACGTCAGTGGGATGCTCTAGCTCTTCTTTACACACATAAATATGACGAACTCAGTGACCCCAAAGATCTTGATGCTGCATGCAAAATAAGCAATGAAGCTGTAAGACATGCTCGCCAGAATCATCCAGAGCGTGTTGGATTTATGCAAACCTTTGCACAGTGCGTGTCAGCCCGATTCAAGCAGCTGAAACAGTTGTCAGATCTTGAAACTGCTTGGGAACAATATATGGTTGTGATTGACTCGACTCCAAGAGGGCATCCAGAACTGCCGCGGTATCTTCGACACTTTGCTATGCTTGCCTTCAATGGATATGAGAATTTGAGGGACCAGAACTACTGGGATGCTATGTTCAGTGCATTTTCTGCCTCATTTGAAAATACAACATCAACCCCTGTAGGCTGCTGGATTGCAGCAATTGAGTGGGCATCCTTAGCGAAGCTGCACAACCGCTCTTCTGATTGCTTAGCTGCATATGTTGCAGCATTCAGGATTTTACCAGAGATACTCTGGATCAGTAATTCTCTCACTGTTCATAAAGAAGCTATACGGTGGAACAGGGTTTCCAAAGCAACCTCAGATGCTGTTAGTATCTGTCTTGATTTATCTGAACTTCAACATGCAGTTGAATTCCTGGAGCAAGGGTTGGCAACTGTGTTCCAACGGCTTCTCCAACTGAAGCCAAACTTAGATAACATCCCAGATGAACTGGTGTCTAAATTCCAGGATCTGTCATTCCTCCTGCACAGTGAGCAGTCCCGGAATCCGCTGCAGGTCTCAATCGAAAGGGATATTGTTCTGACACAGATCCGAAGCCACCCAGGATTAGAGGGCTTTCTTTATCCGAAACCTTATAAGCTCCTTGCTCAGGCATCAGCTTATGGCCCTGTGGTTCTCCTGAGATCACTGTGATATCATCCTTCTAGTCAATCCGAAATCTGACCCGGTTCATCTTTCACTCCCCGATGTTAACCTAGACAATCTAGAACATCAACAAACTCTTCTGAGAGATGCCCTGGGCCATTGGAACATCAGGTCCGAAAGCTCAAATTCTGAGAGACTCTCTGGATCACGGGAAGGATTTACCATCAATGGCTTCCCTGAGCTTTTAACATGGCTCTGGAAGCATGTTGTGAAGCATGTATACAAATTATTGGAGCAGGTGAGTAGATTTAATCAGCTGGTTTCCAGCAGAAATATTTATTGCCTTTTCAACAGAAAAACATTCACCATGGGAGAATATGGTGGTGCCCTAGTGGCATGTTCACATGGCTGCCGTTACATGCAGCAGCTCCACCTTCCAGACCCATTTATACATTCATATACCTCAACCCTCTCTGCTCTTTTAGATGCACGAGGTACCCACAGAAGTTCCAACCCTACTCTCAATGTCGGTATAATCGGAGTTACCCACAGTGGCCTAAATCAAGAAAGCCCACTCCCCGGGGTTGAAAAAGAGGTTCAGATGATCATTTCAATCCTTAAAAAGCAACGAGATGTCGAAGCCTTAATCGGAGAAAAAGCAACCACAGATGCTGTCACAGCCCTACTCCAGAATTATTCCTGGATTCACCTGGCATGCCACGGAAAGCAAGATTTTGAAGATCCCCTTAAAAACTACCTGAAGGTAGATTGGAGCTGGAGGCTATTTTAAAGATGCCACTGTCACATGCAGAATTTGTGTTCCTTGCTGCGTGCCAGACTGCCACAGGAGATGAAGAGCTTGTTAATGAATCATTTCATCTGGGTGGAGCTTTTATTGCAGCGGGATTCAAAGGCGCCATTGGAACGATGTGGTCTATGATAGATTCGGATGGACCAAAGGTCGCTGAGAAAGTATACACCTATTTGTTTGGCAATGACCAACCACCGAAGGTCACTGATATTGCTGCAGCATTGCAACAGGCAATTTGGGAAATGCGGAACGAGGGGGTACCTTATGAGCGATGGGTACCTTTTATCCATATGGGAGTCTAGCAAATATGTACAGTTCTACGAAATTTCCTGAAGCTGAAAGCTTATGTACGGTACTTACCTAAATGGTTGTACACTATTACTACTTACCTCTTCCTTTGTGTATAACTTGAAAAAAATCTTATTTTGAAGGTATGTGTGCGGTGAGGCACCGGTATGCACTGACTCTGTAAAATCTTCTAAAAAGCCATACACCCAAAATTGAAGACACAAAGGCTCTTGGCAGGAAAATCCCCTGCAGGCATACAGAAGACACTCATTGATCTTAATATATGGGGAATGGATTATACCTAGTGCTGCGGCTTTATGCATTTAAAGATCTACCTTGTTGTTCCTCTCTTTTGTGTTCGGCTCATGGATACAGTGTTTTGGTTTGTCGAGTTCAGCCGATTTGCCAATATTCCCACGGTTTTCTTGAAATGTTCATTCAACCATAGCTGGTCGCTTCGTCGGCACCGCATGTGAGATTGGAAAGGTAGAATGCTCGAATTCTCCCACTGCCACAGTTATATTTTCAAATACTTAGATAATTGTAAGACCAGGTCACTACAAGTGCCAGAATTAATCCAAGGACTCCGCCAATCATCAATCTGAACCTTTGAGTGTGCGAAACATCACGCGATGCCAGCACCGGATTCAGCCAGGTTTCCGACGAATCGGAAGATACTTCTTCGACTGTGTATTTTCAATCAAGTCAGAATCAAACACTGCAATAAGGCACTGGTACTCACTATGTGCATTATCGACATTCGGGCTACAAGAAAGCTGGGGTGGCCAAGATGCCGGGCGATATCTTGGCTATTCGGATCCAATCCTTTGGCCGCATGAAAGCGGCTGAGGGCTGCATAAACATTTGGATGCCAAGATGCTACCTCAGCTTCCAACGTGAATGTGAAAGACGGGAATCCGAGCCTGAATGCGTCCTCTGGACGGAGTCTACGGCGTCCAGACGGATCAAGGGACCAATATGCTGGATATTCAGTGGTTGTGGTTGTAAGCCATCTTCCATCATTGGACTGGACATCCTGCAACGGACAGAGGAACAAGTATCCTTCTGGGACGTTGTCCAAGGGACCTGAGAATCTCAGACAATAGGTGATGCCGTATACGAGGACTGGTGCAAAAGGTTCAGGACCATCGAACCTCTAGCAAGAGCTGCACTCACGAAAATCTTCATGCTTTAGCGGAATTGCAAACTGACTGAAAACACCATTCGCTTGGGAAAGCCAGGAGGCTGTGAATGAGTTCTCGGCAGGGGCCAATTCTCGCCACATTAATCCCTTGACATGGGAGGAATGTATCCTGCAAGAGTCTTGGGTGTGCTGAATGAAAGAAAAAAAATAGATGGAACCTACCGACTCCAACCGTTCTTCATATCAGTAGGCCTCTCGCATAACACCCCCTCCCAACCCCAGTGCCTGACAGTCAAATTTGGTGTGCATGCAATTTCCTGGATACTTTCACCGTGCAGTGAAATGACTGCACCAACCTGAATTTTGTAAAGTGTAAGTCTCCGTGTTCTTGCCAAATGAAAGCCGCAATGTTCGTGAAACTGGTCAAGGGTTAGACGTGAAATGATGCTCGTCTCCGGATCAGGTTGGAGAGAGGTGGGTGAGATAAGGGACTGTGGCGAACTGTACAGTAAAGTCTTCCAGTATGAGTCGATGTGACCGGGTGCAATTTCAACAGAGAGTTGACCAGTGGAACGCCGTATCCAAGATATGGACATCTCGCAGATCTACGGTGGGTGGATGGTAAGGAAGCGCATAAGTCGTGAGAGATGTCAACATGCCGAGTAAGGTGAGCCCCGCTGGAAATATTCGTTTGCATCCTACAATGTGAGTTAGTTCAAATTACTTGGTCGCGTAGGAGCCTTCACACCGAAAGTTGTGTGTTCTGCGTAAAGTCAATCAATCTTGACGGGAAGGCTGCCACTGACTTACAAAATAGCTGTAGAGGTATACAGTAGAAACCACTGATTTTCTGTGTTCCTCGATAAATTGCTTCACAGGGACCAGATCTAAATGGAGACAATATCAACAAGTTGAAAGTAGACCACTAGAAAAGAAGCGCAAACCATCGTGGAAAATCGTGGCATAGAGGCCGCCTGAATTGACTGTGCCATACAGCTGAACGAAATTCGGATGGCTGTCCTACACATGTAGCGGTACTCGCAGGAATTCGGTTGGGACTCACCGAAAGCCGGAATATTTCGACAGTTCACACTTCCAATTCTTTACGCGGGATTGTCAGAATGCGCATAACACAGCGATGAACAGGCACACCTCCTCCGCACGTTCACCCTGGTAGATGGCAACAGTCATATCTGATGGCTTTCCCTCGATGCGAGCGGTGTAGATTCGCCTGGCAGCGCAGACTCCATGTTGACGACTCACCATCCCAGATTCCTCGAGACGGATCTCGTTGCGCAGATCCAAGTCCCCCAGCGGGATCGTTCGGAAATCTGCGTAGTTGATTTCGTTAAGTAACCAACCTTTGGCTTGAATAGAGACAAATCACCGGAAGGGATGGTAGAAGCATACTGTATGACATTCGTGAAATGGCCACCCGCGATGGTAAAGTTCTGTGAATTGGTAATGAAGGCGCCAGAGGACCTGGGGGTTTCTTAGCGCCGACAATTGGGAGCAGCAGAGGACAAGTTACAAGGACGGGCCCGAGCTGGCCAGGGATTCGGAGGAGGAAGCTTCTGTTGGGTAGAGAGGCTCGCCGGCCATGGACGTTGTGGGGAAAAGGGAGATTCAGGCGCCTACCAGTCGCAGGCTGTTACTAATGGATTCTAAATTTAAACCAAACCGCATTTACGGAGACTGCCGAAGGCTACGCGTCTTGTGAGCGCCCTGGTCTCATGCCCTACAGTAGATTACGATTTTCTCATCCTTTTCGTAAGCCTCGGATGCAAAGCCGTCTACTGTGCTGTTGAACTGTCGGTCGAACACAGAAAAGGAAAGGCCTAGACCATAGGTCTCGGATCATTCCACGCCACATTTCTTTGTGCTGTACTATTTGAACTGAACCTATTCGGTCCTAGTACGGTTGCAGTAAGTTTTTGAGGCCCAGATAGGCTCCAAAATGCACAAATTTCTGCTGCGGCATATACGGATTACCATTTATGGAGATTTTGATGTGAACAATTCGGTGTCAAGAGCATCGTGTGGTCGTGTTCCAGAAGGTCCCTCCGAGGTCGCGCGCCCATATCTTGTTCTCTCAACACATACTCTTAAAACTCGAAACCCCGCGGCATTCGCATCCGCGTTCTCGAAGCACTCGAAGTGGGTCCCGATGGCAAAGGCGGCATTGTCCGCGGCATGCACTGCGTCGCCACCAGCCTGCTGCTTGGACCGCACATATTCGAGAAGGCTGTATCCAGGGCGCGTGTTTCCCAATTCCGATCGCAGTGGAAATAAGTCGGGAGGTGCAGTCTTATTATGCACGTGATTCAAGGGGTTCGAGTTCTGGTGTCGCCTGCAGGCATGTAATTTAAGAGTTTTGAAATCACCAGTCACCGCGAGACGCAACTTATTATCTACATTGACAGTGGGTGCGAAGCTATATAAATCCCCTCCGACGCCCTCCCCCAGTTCGCCCAACAGCTTCACTGGCATACTATATTTGCAATCATAAGATTCGTCGTCCTCGTAACCACACTTTTCGTCCCCCTCGCTCCGACGGTGCAGTCCGTTTCGGCGGATACCTCCCCTTTCATCGCGGCGGCGGCGCAGTATCGTGTGCCCGGGTGTATTATTACGGGCACGTCTTCTTGGACCAGATGTGTAAGTCATCTTCGCTACTCCAACTCGTATCTGCCGTTGATTGAGCCCATACCGCATGTGTGTATTACTGGCTCGTATCCGAGGCCTCGTGGGCGGCCGCGTGGGACGAAAACGTCGCGGGGCGGGCGACATCCGCGACGGCGCGTACATGCACCATTTGCGCTCCCGGTGTGGCGACAGTGCGGAGTCCCCGTTGCTGATCAAGTGGGAGAGGTTCTACGGGCAGGGAAAGTGTAAGGCCCTTGATGGAACGAGGGTGCCGGTCTGTTTTTGAAGTTGCGTTTAGATATGATATGATGCGCGTAGTGGAATTCTGGGTGCGGAGGTGTATGAGTGTCCAAATGCACATTTATTCCCGCGCGCACAACTTACACCAAATTCGTATTTCCGCCCTATTTAGACCCCTGTAGGCCAAATCCCGCAATAAAATAAGGTACGCACTTACATTGCGGGAATTCGGCTGATCCCGCAAACGCGCAATGTTGCGGGTCAAAATCCCGCGCAAAGTCGGCGGGTCCGAAATTCCGCGCAAAGTTGACGGCGATCAAAACCCGCGCAAAGTAGAAACTGTGGGGAAAAAATGGCCCAAAGTCGGAATTCAGAGCCGGTCAGAGTTGACGTCACTAGGAGTAGCTAATATGTGCTGTAGTGTGCAGAATTAAATGACTCGGGTTGAGGATGGTAAATGGTAAAGTAATCAGGCATGAGTCGCCCGAAAGGCGGCTCGAATGGGCTCATCCGTTTAGTATTCCACCAAGGCCCCAACAGCATCGGAAATGTACTCCTCTTCCTTCCCAAATTTCCCATCCTCCGAAATTGAATCAATGGTTAAATGTAGACAGTTATCACAAACCCCATCAATGCCATTTGGACCTCGTATAACTTCTCTGGGATAGCACTGAAAGGGAGATGGACGTCGGGATGATGAATCAGACATACGAGTCCTGCCCACCATTCTCTTCCCCAGCTCCAGTTGGATGTCCCTGGAGCATTGCAGTCCTTGAGCTACCACTATTCATCTACCGAGTCCTAAATTACATTTGCACAGAACTTAGCTTGCATTCAATGAAATTGGAATGATATCTTCGAAAGTTGCGGGTTTTTCTTTGCAGTTGCGACTTTGCGGGTTTTGATCGCCGTCAACTTTGCGCGGAATTTCGGACTCGCCGACTTTGCGCGGGATTTTTGACCCGCAACATTGCGCGTTTGCGGGATCAGCCGAATTCCCGCAATGTAAGTGCGTACCTTATTTTATTGCGGGATTTGGCCTACAAAGGTCTAAATAGGGCGGAAATACGAATTTGGCGTAAGTTGTGCGCGCGGGAATAAATGTGCATTTGGACACTCATAGAGGTGTGGGGTAATACTGTCTTATACTTATACCAGTTTTGAGCCAAAAAAATGCACCACTGCTCAAAACACACACACAGGTACTCTCACCCCACAAAAACACACCACCTTTGTGGAAATCCAAATATTCACCACCTCGACAGAGTAATCCCTACCATGTCATATGCATGAAGGGGAATAAAATTCGATCAAAAAAGGAAAAGAAAAGCAAAACCCTCCCCAGCCCGACGGGAAACGTCTTGCACCTACAGCACGTCGAGCTAAGTACGTTGAGTTGCCGCAAAAAACCAAATTTCCCGCGTTTGGGAACCCCGTGGGGACCGCATCAGTGGGGTTACTAAATTCGATCAGTGCCGAGCATCCCATCATGCATCCAAAATCGCAAAAAGAATCAGAAGCTCGCGGCCTTCTCCACGCCTCACCGGTCACCGGTCACCGGCCACCTCTGCTACGCGTCGCTTCGCTCAAAACCTGCCTTGGCTCGCTTCTACTCTTTCCTCTTTCCCTTCCCTCCCTCGTTTTCCGACTACACCCACACGCTCACACAACAAGAAACCGACAATGAAGAATCCAACCCTCGCAGCCCTGCTGCTCCTCGCGCACACCGCGCTGGGCGACGTGACGACGGGCATCCCCGATGCCGCGCCCGCCGGTTTCGAAGCCTACGAGTCCCCCATCTTCCTACCCGTGCCCTTCACCGCGAGGCACAGGCGACTGGGCGAGCGCGGTCCACCGTGCAACGGCGTTCAACCGCGCTCGTCAAGCAGCTCACACTCGCAGAGAAGATCAATGTGACGACGGGCGTGGATGTGCTCGGGCGGTGTGTGGGGAATACTGGCATGCGTCCCTCTTCCTCTCTCTCTCCTCCCTTGATTCGTGTATTTATGGAGTACGAACTGATATGGATATGAGCAGACGATCCCGCGCCTGAACTGGAAAGGCCTGTGCTTCGAGGACTCGCCCCTCGGCGTGCGCTTCGCGGACCTCGCGTCCGCGTTCCCCGCTGGCATCAACGCCGCGGCCACCTGGGACCTCGGGCTCATCGAGGCGCGCGGGAAGGCGATGGGAGGCGAGCATAAGGGCAAGGGCGTCAATGTTGCGTTGGGTCCGATGACGAATTTGGGTGCATGCCAATTCACTTTCGTTTTTTGGGCGTGGCTCTCTCTCTTCGTGTGTGTTTTCTCTTTTCCTCTTCGCGTTTCTTTCCCCTCCCACTTTCCCGTTGCCGATCCTTTTATGTTCTCCAGGCCGCAACTGGGAAGGCTTCGGCGCCAACCCTTTTCTCGCCGGCGCAGCCTCCGTCGCTACCATCAACGGATACCAGGGCGTGGGGGTGATTGCGACTGTTAAGCATTTCTGAGTGTCTGTCCGTTCATTACTCATCATTATCTTATCCGAGTTGTTGCACGCGGGTGTTCATGCCTCCATCGACACGTTCGTGCCTTCCATTCATGTGTTCGTGTCTTCCATCAACGAGTTCGTCCCTCCATTAACGTGTTTCTCGCTCGCCCTCCTTCCACCCCATGTCGAGCCATCGCCCTTATTCGTATTCCTTTGTTCCTCCCTTCCTTCCTTCCGTCTTCTCCTCCCTATGTCTGCCTTACTTCCATCGAGTGCGATTGTTTCCACCCGCTTCTGTTCATCCGGTCCCAGTCATTCATTCCCTGCTTCCATCCCTGCTGCCCTGCACTTCTGTTCATCCCGTTCCACTCATGCATTCTCGGTTCATCTCTGCTCATCCCCCCACGAGTTTATGGCTGCCTCCCCTTCACGAGTCTATGGCTGCCTTTCACCCGCTTGCCCTCCGTCCCTCGCACCACATATACTCCAACCACACGCTCCAACCATCCTACGCGCTTCATTTCTTCTTCCATATCCATATCCGTTCCATTCGTGTCCAATTCCCTGTTTTATTCCCGTTGGGTTGAATAACCCGCTTGATTTAGTTTAGATATGCCGTATTATTCGGGTCAAATATCCCGTTCCATTCAGATTGATATTTCTATCCGATTTCTTCTGTGTTCATCTGCTTCCTGTCCCTCTCTCGTCTCCTTCCCTTGCTCTCCTCCTCATTACCTCCTATTCCTCGTCACCCCTATTCGGGTTCAACATCGATTACGCGTTCATCTTCACCTCCCTCCTTCCTCGCGCTCTCTGCGTCCTTCTTCCTCGCGCTCGTCTTTCCCTCCTCCCTCGCGTTCGCATCCCGCCTTCCCTCCCTCCCTCGCCAGGTTCACATCTCCCCTCTCCCATCTCTGCGTCCTTCCCTTCCTGCCTCGCGTTCCATCGTTCCCCTGCTTGATCCTTCATTACTCTTCTTCTTCTTTTAAAACAGAACCTCCACACCCGGCCTCTGCTGTATGCTTGTTCTTCCTTCTTCTTCCCTTCCCTTCTTCTAAGTACCCATCTTCCCTTCTCTCCGTCCAATCTTCTTCTCGGTGAGTAAAAATTCCGAAATTAATGAGCACTTGGTCGTAATAGTACAGGATATGTATTCTCAAATATTTGGATAATTGTAAGACCAGGTCATCACGAGTGCCAGAGCGTCTTTGGGTTAATAAGTGCATGTCGCCAGGAGGAGTTGACATCGGCAGAATCCTAACTTCTCAACCATCGTCGTAGTTGCTGGATTCGGGCACATACTTGCAATGGCATCAACTGGTAAGTAGATTGAATGGTATAAATCGGGATGGACGTGCGACGCCGAGCTACGGAAGGAGAGAAGCTAACAACTAAAAACTAAAAACAAAGTGACAGCTAGATTGGCACCAAAAGAGAGTTGAAATGAATGTCTAGTGTGGAAATTGAAAAATTGAAAGTAAGAAAAACAGACAGCTATTTGCAGTACGACCAGGTCACCACGAGTGCCATAATTAATCCAAGGACTCCGCCAATCATCAATCTGAATCTTTGGGTGAACGAAGCGTCATGCGATGCCAGCGCCGGATCCAACTGGGGTTCCAAAGAATGGGGAGATACTTCTTCGACTGTGTATTTTAACCAAGTCAGATTCGAACACAGAAACACGACACGGGTACTCACTATGCGCACTTTCGACGTTAGAGTTACAAGAAAGCTCTAAAGTGGGGTGACCAAGATGCCGGGCGATATCTTGGCTATTCGGATCGAATCCTTTGCCCGCGTGAAAGCGGCTGAGGGCTGCATAAACATTTTCGGGCCAAGATGACACCTCAGCTTGCATCGTGAATTCAAGAGATGGGAATCCAAGGTTGGATGCATCCTCAGGACAAAGTCTATGGCCTCCAGAGGAATTGAGGGACCAATATGCTGGACATTCAGTGGTTACAAGCCATGTTCCATCGTTGGATCGGAGATCTTCTAACGGACAGAGGAACAAGTATCCTTCCAGGAGGTTCTCCAAGGGACCCGAGAGTCTCAGCCGGTATTGCACGTAGTGTACGAGGACTGGTGTACAAGATTTAGGACTCATGAAGCCGGTAGCAAGGGCTCTACTTACAACAATCTTCATGCTTTGGTGGAATTGCCAACTGACTGAAAACATGATTCGCTTGGGAAAGCCAGCTGTCTTCGCATGGTTTTTTGGCATTGGTTGATAGTATCCGCACAATTGGTATATTAATACAAGAGGAATGTATCCTACAAGACCATTGAATGCCATGTACTGAACAAGAAAAAAAAATAGCACATACCTGCTCCACCCGTTCTCCATAACAGTGGCATCCTCCATGGGCCCGTAGTAATACCGCCGCCAACCCGTGTCCTGGATAGTCAGATTGGGTATACATGTGATTTCCTGCGCACTTTCGCTGTGTAGTGAGACGACTGCACCGAGTTGAATTTTATCAAGTGGAAGTGTGTCTCTTGTTGCGAAATAATAGCCGCAGTATTCGTGAAACTGGTCCAGGGTTAGGCGAGAGATGATGCTCATCTCCGGCTCAGGTCCGAGGGAGGGGAGTGGAATAAGGGACTGTGGTGAGCTGTACGGTAAAGCCTTCCAGTATGAGGAGTGCATGTGACCAGGTGCAATTTCAAGAGAGAGTTGACCAGTAGAACGACGTACCCAAGGTATGGATTTCTGCCAGATGAACTGCGGGTGGAGAGTAAGGAGGTGCATAAGTAACGGAAAATCGCAACATGCCGCATAAGACGATCCCCGCCAGCGGAAATATTCGTTGGCATCCTATGTGAATCAGTTCCAATCACTTAGGCGAGTGGGACGCTTCATACTGAAAGTTCTGTGTTCTGTGAAAAGTCAATCAGTCGTGGACTGGGAGGTTATCACCAACTTACAAAACAGTGGTAGAGGTATACAGTAGAAATCACTGAATGTCGGTGTTCTTCCAAGAATTGTTGCGCAGGGACCAGATCTGAATGGAGCCAATGTCAGCAAGTTGGAAGGACCACTAGAAAAAAGCGCAAACCATCGTGGAAAATTGTGGCATAGAGGCCGCCTGAATTCACTGTGCCATACAGCTGCACGAAATTTGGGTGACTGTCTTGTACATGGAGCGGTGCTCGTAGAAATACGGTTGGGACTCACCGAAACCCGGAATATTTTGAGAGTTCGTGCCTCCAGGTCTTTGCGAAGGACTTATTAGAATAAGTACACACGCCCCAGGGCTGAACGGGCACACCTCTTCCGCGTGCTCGCCCTCGTAGATGGCCGCAGTCATACCCGACTGCTTTCCCTCGATGCGGGCGGTGTACATTCGCCTGACACGGCGGACTCCATGGTGTCGACCTGCCACCCCAGAATCATCCAGGCGGATCTCGTTGCGCAGATCCAAATCCCCCAGCGGGATCGTTCGGAAATCTGCGTAGTTTCAGCCGAGGAATCTTGGAGTGAATATAGACCATTTACCAGAAAGGATGGCAGGAGCACAATGTATCACATTCGTGAAATGGCTATCCGCGATGGTAAAGTTCTGACAATTGGTGATGAAGGCGCCAGAGGACCTAGGGGATTCTTAGCGCGGACAATTGAGAGCAGCAGAGAACAAGTCACGAAGATGGGCCCGAGCCGGCCAGGGATTCAGAGGAGGAAGCTTCTGCTGTGTAGTCAGGCTCGGTCATGGACGTTGGGGGAATGAAGAGATTCAGGTGCCCACCGGTCGCAGGCTGTTATGAATTTTAAATTTAATCCAAACCTGTGCATTCACGGAGGCGCTTCAATGCCTCCGCTCCAACAGCTGCACAGCAGGACCCCGGAATACACCCTGAGAGGCCAGGTCCGGTGCCGGACAAAATTTTGATGATTTGGCCCCCAAACCTAGGCCCAGGACAGACAAAAATTGAAGGTCGAAGCCAAAAATGCGAGGTCCCGTCCGGACAAAATTTGAGATCTAGCCGAGGTTCGATCAAATTTTTGTTGGCAAAAACTACCTACTTTGACTTGCTTCGGTGCGAAAACTCGTTCGATCGCTCCATTTTGACGAAAACAACGTCAAAAACAGGGCAGGAAGAAAAAATTGGCATTTTTCTTGGTCAAATTACCCTTTTGGGGTGATCCCATCAGCCCTCGGCTAGGACAAAAATGCCCAGATCCCGCCGAAACCTGTCAAGACAAAAATCCCTGGATTGAGGATTTTGGAACCTAGCCTCCAGCAGTACATTCCGGGGTCCTTGCACAGCCTAAGGCTATAACTTTCCAGAAATGCCTCTGTTTCTGATCTCAAGGTGTGTGTGCAAGACAGCACGTTGATGTGGAGGAAGCTTTGTTTCTTATCAGCCACATTGACGAAGGTGTGGGCATACCATGAAGGGACCAGACGTCTGGATCCGAGGAGCAGGTGACGATCGCAGTTAGCCGGCACAATGTAGACGAGAAGGAAGGCACTCATTCACACTGCACATGGAATCCTGAATTTTCTTGGGCGATCGACTCGGGGATTAGAGCTCATTAGAGCTGCAGGTAGCTTATGTCACAGGACCGTCGGCGAGGGCGGTGAGAATTAATTAATTCGCTCTAGAACGCTACTCCACCTTGTATTTGTGCACTGCAAACTTCACAACTATGACGGTCTAAGTGCACATTTAATCGGCCGCAAGATAAGCGGTAGCGCTGTGTAAGATTAAAATAACATTACGTGAGAATGGTGAGATTGAAACGGGCCTGCTGTTATCTAACATTAGCCTGTAAATTACATGTATTTTAACATGACGCCACTGGTGTTTCTAACATTGTAATTTACACGTTAGAATTGAAAATAACGTGTGAGATATGTTAGAAATTAACTAAGGAGGTCCTCGAGGTTCCAATCATCCGGACGACCTGCCTGAGTACCGGGAGCAGGCTCCATGGACACATCTGCATCGGGCTCCGAAGGTTTCAACAGCTCCGCCAATGCCGGACTGTCCAGCTTAATATACTCCGCAATGGCGAAGACGGACCGGGAGCGAGTCACCTGTGGTAAATCGTAGCGGTCGGTTTCTGCGAGATCATAAGGGTCGGGGTGGTTGAAAAGAAGGTCCTCGAGGGCATCCCGATCAACCTCCGAAGGAGAAATGTTCTCGTTGTGAAGTAGATCCATGAGCGACGGTGCTGATTTGGACCTCATCGAGTGAAACATGTGCTTCGTGGGAGTAGGTCCCTTCGGAGATCCCGTTAGTGTAAAAGTCGTAGAGGCGAGCACAGCCAATGAGATTTTCTGGAAGAATTGAGCTGCGACGTGCAGCATTGAACCAGCCGAGACATGATGCAGTACGCTCATCACAGATCTCGGACGGGAAAATTGAGGAGACTTTGACAGCGATTCTCTGGATAACCTTGAGCAAGGCCTGAAAAGTTGAGAAGAATGGATAATTACCCCAATCTGCTTCGCATTCGAGTCATTCGAGAGCCTTTGCCAATAATCAAGGGGCTTCGTCGATGGGTCCCAGTACTGGCTATCAAACGGTGCTTGATTGTACGCATAGCGGATGAGCTCTTCCTGAAGCTGAAGCGCCTCCTCCCTTCCACCGGTATTGAGGCGCTGCTGCTCCCTTTGCAGTATCATCATCGCCGACTTGACAAGTATTTTGAAGAGTGGCAGATATTGAAATGGCGTCAGTGGTTCCCCATTCACGCGTGTGGGCATGGTTAACTGCAGCCCACCACATTGGCAAAAAATGGCCGTCTGACATAAACAGATGACACATATCCGTTCACGGACTTTGGCTCAATAGCACGATGCACGGCATAGCACTCGATTCTTGTTCGTGTTTAAGTTAGTTAATCTTCCAAGATGGAGGGATTGAGCGGGTTTCCGACTTTCTCACATATTAATTACGTCCACCTCGGGCTCCCCGATGTGAGAAATGTTAATAACGTAATAACACGTGAGAAACTTTCTGTTATTTAACACAGCCTGACTTACACAGCGCTAATATTAAGCGGCTGATTTCGGACTTACCGCCCCAAAGATAGGTGATTAGATCCCTTCCCCGCAAAAGAGATAAGGATAATCACGGCATCTAACTTGCGGGGAAATCGTGGCATCCCGCAAGATATTTATAGACGTCGCCCGCAAGAAAAAGTCGACCGCAAAAGTTTTATTTCCAAATTTCTGAAATAAACCTGATAAGTTCATAGTGGAGATCAACCATTAAAATTGACTGCAAGTAAGCCGAGAAAGGCGCAACAGCGTGTCAATTGAGGGTATGATCACCAGTGTATCAATCACAAAGCACGGAGACAGTAATAAAGAGTGTTCGTGAAGGTATAGGGTGCAGGTACTGTTTTTTTCGAGGCTACCAGAACAATGAGAATGAGCATAATCAAGACCCTGAGCTACTCTCGTGCCTCTACTGGGAATGGTCGGCTATCTCGGGGATGTTAAATTGTCGGTCAAATCAACGGTACTTCAGGATCGAGCTCTTGAAGTAATTCTTCCAGTCAAATATCCGATGTTCAAATGCCATAACTGATGCTAGAGGATGCTATCCATTGCCTCCATCAGGCTGGGTTGGCGAAATATGAGGTATTAATGGTGTCGTCAAAGCCACTAAACAATCTCTCAAAAGCATAGCTCAATTCTTACTCTTTCACTGTGAGGGACGCTGTTTTCCCTGACGATGTGCATCCGGAGATCTGAAACTGAATCAAGAAGTAATGCAGCATTGATCAACTGAAAGGGCCGATTGCACAGAGTGGTTTCTGGGGCACATTAGGAATATAATTCCCCCTTCATGGCCTTTTAGACATTTAAGCTCAATCAGTGCCTCATCGGGAGAATCTATGACCGTTTGGCATGGATGCAGAGAATGTGGCAAAGATCCTCACTCACGGGCAAACCGTTTGAAGGCTTCCAAATAGAGAAACCTAGCCTGCTATACTCATTCATTCATACTGGAATCGGTTTGCCAACCAAAGACCTCGCTTTAGAATGCCAGAGAGGTATCCAAGACCAGTCATGAAAGCACAAAATATTATAATCGCCGCGTGAAATGGTATTTCCCGACACTTAACG
Organism: Mycena epipterygia; assembly: GCA_029281465.1. NCBI lineage: Eukaryota > Fungi > Basidiomycota > Agaricomycetes > Agaricales > Mycenaceae > Mycena > Mycena epipterygia. The sequence goes on along the minus strand of JARJCQ010000058.1, from coordinate 226,932 downwards.
GCCCTCGGCCATCTCGGGGATGTCGACCTGGCTATCTGTTCACTAGTACAGGCATGGTATTATGTTGGAAAGAGAGTATTGGCCACTCCAGGCAAGGGTGGTAACCGCTGGGCCAGTCTGCGGTGCCGGTGAAATTGTTCAAGCCAGGCTTTCCACAGTCGATGCCTTGGCACTTGATGGTTGCATTTCCAACCATACCCTCATTTGGCACGTTGTCGTTCCTTTCTTCCTGACTTTTACTCCATCTCAGGAACACTCCTGGACTTCCCTCCATAGCCACTTCTTCTTTGGCACTTTGTATATGGACTGTGAATTATACTCTCTGGCTACGCACACTCAAATTAATAATTGCCCTGCTCTGGTGAACTGAGCCAGGGTCATTCGCGGGAAGTTTTGACCAAAGTTTTTTTGGAGTAAAAACTTGCGGGCGCGACTTGTCTTTATCGTTAGGGCGACGCGTCTGTATCTTGCGGGCGACATCTATAAATATCTTGCGGGATGCCACGATTTCCCCGCAAGTTAGATGCCGTGATTATCCTTATCTCTTTTGCGGGGAAGGGATCTACTCACCTAACTTTGGGGCGGTAAGTCCGAAATCAGCTGTTTATCTTGCGGCCGATTAAATGTGCACTTAGACCGCCATACACAACAGAAGAAGCGTCGCAGGCGCTAAGATTGAACATCAAGTCACGTAATCCTGCATGCAGACCGGAGCGTATTCACAGGCTGCCTTCTATGTTAGTCTGGTATTTACCTGTTGCGCAACGTTGGAACTTTGAACTGCAGTGAAGCTGCTCTGACGTTTGATTTGTCTCGAGAGTTACCGTACAACGTAATTTTGATCTTTCTTGCACGCTTGTGTTCATCTTAAATCCGTGTGTTTACTTTTAAAGGTCGTATACAGTACTGTACGGTTGGCCACCAATGTCGTGAGAATGTATTCAAACTGATATTAGCGATTGAATCCAGCTAGTGAGACTGCAGGAGCGACGAATGTCAAAATAATAAATTCCAATTTAAACCTGCTAGGGGTCGCATTCCAGGCGTCCAATACGTATTATCCGTTTCAATGATGTAAGGACTTGTTAGACTTTGCCCACTATTTACCTCCGATATGATAGATGTGTCCCATGATTGGTCGTGTTTGGCTCGTCGCGTCTGAGATGTAGGTCACGAGCTGGTCACGAGCGCGCGCGAACCACAAATTTTAACAGTAACAAAATAAAATAAAAGAGATGGAGTCCGATGATTGAGGTCCGCAATGCAGCGGTTCTGTGGAAATTTATGCCGTATGCACTGACTGAAGCCTGAGACATATGTTCCGACTGAGGCTGAGGTTCAGCGCCGAAACAAAAAACAATTTCAACCAGGGCTCGGAGAAGGTTCAGGGGCTACAGAAGTTTCAACGCACCTTCGCATTGCATCATTGGACTGTGTTGTGCACAGATTATAGAGACAATTTTCAGGCCACCCATGAAAGTAACTCATTGTGTGTAATGTAACGCGCCATTGTGTGTAATGTAACTCGCCATTGTAAATGTAAACAGGTTGGCGAATTCAATTCACGCTGTCGCAATTCAATTCAGCTGAGTGTGCTCGGAATTGAGTTCAATCGAGGTACAGTATACAGTATATCTCGTTTTACGCGGGCGTGTTGTGGCTGTTATACGTTACAGTAAGTATATGTGGACTCACTCGTCCGTCTTGTGCCGGTTACAGGCTGTTTCGGCCTCATCCGGAGGTGCAGTAGTGTGCTGGATTATTAATTTGGGTTTGAGTTCGAGTCTAGATTCGTTCGCGGGTGATGGTGAGGGTATGTAGGTACATCTTCGCCTCCGCTGCATCCGGGAGCGCGCTGCCTGGCGAAAGGAGGCTTCGAAGCTCTGAGTCGGGCCCGCAAGCCGCGGGGTACACACGCCGGCGACTTGAATTCGAGAAACACGAGAGTACCCGCGCGAGGAACACACGCATGCGGCCGAGGCCCGAAACTTGGCGGAAACAGTCATCTCTGCTGAGTTGCTGCTCGCTGATGGGGTTGCGTTCGCCGGCGCCGTCGGTTCAGGCGCGAAATTAATCACGGGCGTCGAAAAATGAATGGAATTTTATTGAAGACATTTCATTAAGGGGATTTTCACTCAGGGTGGGATCCACCCTTCCTTGAAATGTCTTGCACATCGTGGCCGTAACAACCAAATTTTACCTACCTACCTACCCGCGTGATGGGATGCTCGGCAATGATCGAATTTCGTAATCCCGCTGATGCGTCCCCACGGGGCATCAAATCGACCCTCCTCCACGCCTCAACTCTGCTACGCGTCACTTCACCGGCCTTCCCTCTTCCTTCCCTCCGTCTCTGTCTCGTTTTCGGACTAGTTTACATGCACCCATACGCTCTCTACCAAAAAGGATGACGACAACGAGGAATCCAACCCTCGCAGCGCAGGCTGCTGCTCGCGCACACCGCACTGGGCGACGTGACGATGGGCATCCCCGACGCCGTTGTGGTAGGGTCGTATGGCCGGCGTGTGGAAATTCAACCACACGTTGGTTTCGGCTCTAGACATTTCTATGTATATTTTGCTTACATGATTTCTTTAGCTAGTAAATACGCGCCCACGGCGCCAGCGAATACCATCCTACGACGTAACCTCGACGTGCGCATTCGGCGTGCTAAACTTATCGACAAATCGGGACTCACGCCGAATCTTCCAAACGACCATTCTTACGACCTATCACTACCCTCTCGTGCCTCGCTTTCAGTATCCTATCGATACCCTGCTATCCTTCGTTCATCTGCCATCCAACCCATTCTAAAATCGACCGGCCACCGACCCAATTCAAGAAGCCGCACCCCAGGCAATTAGCTCTTCCACACCGTGCCCGCCGGTTTCGAATAATGCGAATCTCCCCATCTTCCTCCCCGCACTCGCGGTGAAGGGCACGAGTGACCTCGCATCCGCGTTCCCCGCGAGCATCAACGCCACTGTGACGTGGGATTTTGGGCTCATCGAGGCGCGCTGGAAGGCGATGGGCAGCAAGCATAAGGGCAAGGGCATCAATGTTGCGTTGGAGCCGATGACGAATTTAAGTGAATCTTCTCTCTCCATTCGCGCGTCGCTGGGCCTGACTTACACTTTTAACGGCGCTCGTCTGGCCTGCCTTGTTTCGTTCTTCCCGTCCTTCCTGTCCCAGCCGCAGGCCGCAACTGGGAAGGTTTCGGCGCCGGCCCCTTCCTCGCTGGCGCCGCCTTCGTCGCCACTATGAACGGATGCCAGGGTGTTGGGGTGATTGCCACCGTTAATTATTTGTGAGTTTTGGCTGGCTGTCTGTTCGATTTGGCTTCTTTCGTTTTTGCCGGCTGATGCGGCGTTTGTTGTACACGGGGGCATTCGTGCATTCCTTCCATCTCACTTCATCATTATCACCGTTATTTGCCTCTCTCATCTTCCATCCATTCTGTCGACCCCATTCCCATCCCACTCGTGCATTCCGTCCGTCCCTCCATCTTTGTTAATTTGCCTCTCCACGCGCTCCATCGCTGCTTCCATGCCCCTTTCAGTTCGCGTGCATAGCATACCCCATTGTATTCGGGTTGGATACCATGCATCATTCGGGTCGAATACCCATTCAACTCGTGTCCAACGCCCTCTCTCCTGCTTCCATCGCTCTAACAACCCGCGCTTCCATCCGCTCCAACAACCCGTTCCACCCGCTTCTTCTCCCTCTCTTGTTCCCTTTCCTTGCTTTCCTTCTCATTACCCTCTATTCCTCCTTGCCCTATTCATGTTCAACGTTGATTACGTTCTAATCTTTATCTCCCTCTTTCCTCGGGTTCTCGTGTTTGATCCCCTCCTCTCTCTCCTTTCCTTGGGGTCCCATATCCCCTCTTCCATCCCTGCGTCTTCCCGCATTCACACCCGCTCCTCGCATTCTCGTCGTTCGCATCCTTCCTCGCGTTCTTATCCACACTCCTTCCTTGCCTGAATATCCCTGCCGACCTTCCTCTCCCGTCTCTTCATCCTTCCCTTCCTTCCTCGCGCTCCATCGTTCCCCCGTTCGATCCTTCATTCACAGTCATTTCTCTTCTTCTTTCAAAATACAACCTCTGCGTCCGGCATTCTTCCCCTTCCTTCTTCTTCCCTTACAGTATAGTAGGGTTCCTTGGATCACTACTTTGATGTTTCATCCATAGAACCTGCAATCAGTCACAATAAATCCTGAATTTAATCAAGGGTGTACTAGAGCATCTTATGAGCTCGAATATCACGCAATACCAGCCGAGTATACCTCACCTTCGTCACTTCGTTACTTCGCTTAGCGTTGCGCGAGTTCGTCACTTTGATGGGATTATGTGAAAGTTCGTCATATTGCCTGATTTCTGTGAAAGTTCGTCAGTTCAACTCGGCACGTTCAAGCATCCGGAATCTCGGCCATCATTGTTACTTCAACAAGGCCGTGCGGGGTTTTTCAACTTCGTGGTCTGTATTTTGCACTGGTTGCAGGTCGAACTTCGAGGTTGATTGATCTCGGCTTCCAGCGACCTTGTGGCATGATGGTTTCCCACATTTGACAGTATTTGATGCGCCATTGATACGCTTCCACTTTTGTGCCGCTGTGGTGCAGCCACATCGCTGGGACGTGTTTCACCAAATTATCCCTAAAGTATTGGATTGCTAACAATTGATTCCTGTCCAAGTTAAATTAGTCTGGCCTGCTCTTTACAAAATAAAATGATCAAAAAAATAATAACATTTAATATTCCCGCCGAGTCTGGGCACCGACTTCAGGATATTTTTGAGTTGTTGAACCCCCGAATTTGGGCTTATACTCAAGGGTAAATTTCACACTCCGTCATCCTATTTCAATGTGGGTGTATTGAGTATGAATTTGTACATCTCATTTTCCCCCCCCATTTTTCATTTTTTGGGGGAGAATGACAGTGTTACAGTCCCCGCCCCATCCTGCCCCTCCCGATTTTTTTCTGGTTATGTCTATTTCGGCGGCCCGTGACGAGTTGAAAGTTCAGTCTCCATCAAAAAGTTCAAAGTTGATAATTAGTTCTGCATCAGAAACCACGCACCTGCAAGTAGTAATAAAAAACGATGATCACTGTCATATAGATCCCTTGCTAACACTAACTACTAACCACTAACCAGCTAACCCAAACCTAACCGGCCAATCTCGGCAAGCTGTTGAGACCCATCACTCCGTGATGTGCCGAGGAGTCGCCGAACTCACGAACATTCATAGAAATCATTCGAGATCACGAACTTTCACGAATTCCCATCAAAGTCACGAAGTTTCACAACACTAAGCAAAGTAACTAAGTCACAAAGATGGTGTGGACTCATACCAGCCATTCGGATCCTAGAATGTCACTAGAGAATGAAAATATGTTTGACAGCCAAAATGTCACATGTAGGGTTCCTTGGATCGTCACACTTCCGCGCCATCCATCGGCCACCCAGCAATGTCTTTTTCCCCATCTGGTACTCGGGTTGGCTTTACTTTGCATTTATCTTATCTAGGACCATTCCCTCCCCTTCTGGTACCCAATTGAGCAGCTTGAAAGAACTTTTGAGACCACAGCCTCAAGTCACGCTTTCCACATATTTGGCTCGCCGCAAACAACTCGCAAAAATTGTGGGGGCCGTACTGTACTATTTCGACCAAGTCTTCAGCCCATGTCACGCGTCACCTAAGGTCTTCATTTTCTTAAGTCTTCAGATTGCCGGCGCAGGTGTTACCGACTGTTCAAGTCTTCATTTCTGAAAATAACTGCCGGAAGAGGCGGAACGGCCACAAGGAGCTGGAGAAGCTGCGCAATTTCGCTTCACGCCCGGAAATGTCTTCATTTTTGCGTAGACAGAACAAATGAATAATAACAATTTTTTCAAAAACATTCATCCACGGTCACTACCAATGAGCGACGATACAGCTTTCAAAAAATCGGACTGGATTGGATTAGGCAAGCCGATGGCCTCCGCACCACCCATGATCCGCCGCGCCGCCAGAGACACATTCACCATCCCCCAGTCACTTCACTACGTCCTCCTCCCGGGCCCAATGCTTTCAATCGCAGAAATGCTGAAATTTAACCTACCTGTCCAGTTCCCTCCGAGCTCGACCGGAGCTGCCAAGCCTCAATACTTCAGCATGGCAGCACCGGATGCGCTCAATGAGAACGCTGTCATCCGCTTGCGGGGTCTTCCCATTCCAGAAGCAAAGGTCGTTCACAGGCTTGTCGAGAGCAGTCGCCAGGCGTCCCTGTGGTTCTCGGCCGTGGCCAGCGCAAGAGAGTCGGGACTAGGCGTTATGACGCGTCGCTTTGGGAAGGACATTGATTTTTTAATTAATTTCGTTAATTTTCTTTTTCTTTTACGCACTTTCTCGAGGAGATTTTTTCATGTCTTAGAAACACTTTTTAGAGCTTTTTAGGACTACAATTTTATAGGTCTTCATTTTTCGAGTGTCACCGTCACCGGTACCTCAGGTCTTCAATTCAGAGGGCCGTGTCACGTGTCACCTGAAGACTTGGTCGAAATAGTACAGTATTCTTAGTCAGATCACCTTGCATTCTCGGGCAGGATTGTAGCAAAGATGATGAACCATCTGCTGAAAAATAGATTTAGGTCAATTTGGCAGCAACTGGGCCAGAATCGACCAAGAATTGACAAAAAGGAAAGTGACAAATGCTGTGCTCACCCGATTATGGACATTGAAATGCATCCCGTTGGTGCGTCCCGGAGGCCTTGACCTCATAATTAATTCAGAGGATGCCTATAGCATGTATCATGGTCCATGTAACAGTATTTGAGCCTAGGAGAAGTGCAGAGGCCTGGGGAAAATAATGATCCAAGGAGGTATCCTGATCCAAGGAACCCTACTATACTGTACCTCCATTTAATTCCCCCCTCCTTCCCTGCCTTTCCTCCTATTCCTCTCCAATGGAGTTTAAGTCTACTTACTGCCTCCCGTTTCTTATATTCCTGATCTTCCCTTCCCTCCGTCCAATCCTATCCTCGATGGGTGAAAATTCCGAAATTAATGAACACTTGGTAGTCATAGTACAGTATATAAATTTGGATAATTGTAACGCCAGATCATCACGAGTGCCAGAGAATCTCTGGCCGAATGAGTGCATGCGCCAGGAGGAGTTGACATCGGGAAAAGAATTTTCACCAGATACATACTTGCGATGGCATCATCAGGTAAGTAAATTGAGTGGTATAAATCGGGATGGACGTGCGACGCCGGGCTACAGAAGGAGAGAACCTAAAAACTAAAAACAAAGTGACCGCTAGGTTGGCACCAGAAAGGAGGTGGACTGAATGTGCAGTGTGAAAACTGAATGAAAGAAAATCCAACAGCTATTTGCAGTACAACCAGGTCACCAATAGTGCTATAATTAATCCAAGGACTCCGCCAATCATCAATCTGAACCTTTGGGTGTGCGAAGCATCACACGAGGCCAGCATCGGATCCTGCTGGGGTTCCAAAGATACTTCTTTGACTGTGTGTATTTGCAAATAAGTCAGATTCGAACCTGGAAACATGACACGGGTACTCACTACGTGCACTATCGACATTTGGGCTACAAGAAAGCTCATAAATTTGGTGGCCAAGATGCCGGGCAATATCTTGGCTATTCGGATCGAATCCTTTGCCCGCGTGAAACCGGCTGAAGCCTGCATACACGTTTTCAGGCCAAGAGAACACAAGAACAGTTATCTTAAATTCGAAAAACGGGAATCCAAGCCTGGATGCGTCCTCAGGACAAAGTCTAATACCTCCGGTGGGATCGAGGGACCAATATGCTGGATGTTCAGTGGTTGCAAGCCATGCTCCATCATTGGACCGGAGATCTTCCAATGGACAAAGGAAGAAGTATCCTTCCGGGAGGTTCTCCACAGGACCTGAGAATCTCAGATAATAGGTGATACCGTCTACGAGGACTGGTGCACAAGATTTAGGACCATCAAGCCGGTAGCAAGGGCTGTACTTACAACAATCTTCATGCTTTGGTGGAATTGCCAACTGACTGAAAACATGATTCGCTTGGGAAAGCCAGCCGTCTTTGAGTCGGTAGTTGGAAGTAGTTGACAGGTGTCTCCGCACAATTCGTCCAGCCATACGAGAGGAGTTTATCCTATCAGAGTATTTGAATGCAATGTGCTGAACGAAAAAAAAAAGATGGCACATACCTGCTCCACCCGTTCTCCATAGGAGTGACATCGTTGGGCTCGCAGTAACTACACATCCAACCATCGTCCTTAATAGTCAAATCGGGTATACATGCAATTCCCTGAATACTTTCGCCCTGCAGTGAGACGACTGCACCGAGTTGAATTTTATCGAGTCGAAGTGTGTCAATTCTTCCCAAATAAAAACCGCAATATTCGTGAAACTGGTCCAAGGTTAGGCGAAAAATAATGTCCATCTCCGGGTCAGGTCCGAGAGAGGGGAGTGAGATGAGGGACTTTGGCGAGTTGTACGGTAAACTACTCCAGTATATGGAGTTGTGACCAGGTGCAATTTCAAGAGAGAGTTGACCGGTGGAACACCGTACCCAAGGTATGGAGTTCTGCCATATCTACTGCGGATGGAGAGTAAGGAGGCGCATAAGTCATGGACGATGGCAACATGCCGCGTAAGACGATCCCCGCCAGCGGAAATATTCATTGGCATCCTATATGAATCAGTTCCAATCACTTAGGCGAGTGGGACGCTTCATACTGAAAGTTCTGTGTTCTGCGAAAAGTCAATCAGTCATGGACTGGGAGGTTGTCACCAACTTACAAAACAGTGGTAGAGGTATACAGTAGAAATCACTGAATGTCGGTGTTCTTCCAAGAATTGTTGCGCAGGGACCAGATCTGAATGGAGCCAATGTCAGCAAGTTGGAAGGACCACTAGAAAAAAGCGCAAACCATCGTGGAAAATTGTGGCATAGAGGCCGCCTGAGTTCACTGTGCCATAAAGCTGCACGAAATTTGGATGGCTGTCCTACACATATAGCGGTGCTCGTAGGAATGTGGTTGGGACTCACCGGAATCCGGAATATTTTGAGAGTTCGCACCTCCAAGTCTTTACGAAGGGACCAAGAGAATAAATATGAACTCCACAGGAATGAAGGGGCTTACCTCTTCCGCGTGCTCGCCCTCGTAGATGGCCACAGTCATATCCGACTGCTTTCCCTCGACGCGGGCGGTGTAGATTCGCCTGGCAGCGCAGACTCCATCTCGACGACTCACCACCCCAGAATCATCCAGGCGGATCTCGTTGCGCAGATCCAAGTCTCCCAGCGGGATCATTCGGAAATCTGCCTGATTTCAGCTACGGAATCTTGGATTGAGTATAAACCATTCACCGGAAGGGATGGCAGGAGCACACTGTATGACATTCGTGAAATGGCCACCCGTGATGGTAAAGTTCCGAGAATTAGTGATAAAGGCGCCGGAGGACCTGGGGTTTCTTAGAGTGGACAATTGAGAGCAACAAAGGACAGCTCACGCAGATGGGCCCGAGCCGGCAAAAGATTCGGACGAGGAAGCTTCTGCTGGGTAGTGAGGCTTGTTAGTCATGGACGCTGGGAGGAGAAACAGATTTAGGCCCCCACCGGTCGCAGGTTGTTATGCATGCTAAATTTAAGCCAAACCTGTGCATTCCCGCAGGCACCTTGCTTCCGCTCCAAAAGCTATACCGACTACTGTAACTGCCTAAGAATATGCAGTTCAATCACCTTCATTCAATGCCTGTGTTCCCAATTTTAAGTTAGCCCCGGTTGATGTGGAGGAGACTTTTACTTCTTACCAGCCCCGCCAGAAATATATACATCGATGATTGTATCCATGGATTCCAGAATTTTCATACGATCGAGATTATGATTAATTTGCTCCAGAACGCACCTCGTATTTGTGCATTACAGACCACACAACAGAAGACGCATGGCGGGCGTCAAGATTAAACATCAAGGCACATATTTCCGGATCCATTCCGGCCCATACAGTATTCATAGGTTGCCTCCTAGGTCAGTCTGTGATTGATGCAACGCTGAAACTTTGAATTGAAGTCAAGCTGCTCTGACATTTGATTTATTTCGAGAGTTACCGTACGATGTAGTTTTGATCTTTCTTGCACGCATGTGTTCATGATAAATCCGGATACTGTATGATTCGCCACCAATGTCTCGAGAACGTATTAGAACTGATATTGGCGATTTAGTCCAACTATACGAGGCGGATCTCCTCAAATTCGACGGCAAACTCTCCGCCGCCGAATTAGCCGCTTTGAATGAGATCCGGCCTGACACTTTCCCCGATGCCGACTAATCTCACTGATACCTGTCTGCCAACGCCTACACTTATATTCATTTTAGTCCCTAATCCTTTATGCCTATACCTCCACATAGTATCCTATAGCATCTTTCAGTGTATATTTTTTAGGCTAGTACTGCGTAATTACGGGCAATAATAAATTGTCTGCTTACATGAACATCTGCGCAACTACCGACTCGATGATTATGAGATATCTTGAAAAAGGTTCCCGATGCATCCTGCGATATCCATGCAAACTCTTGAGGATGTCCAGCTTTGACGTCCTCCTAACATTTCAAGCCGGATGATACGGTATCAGACGACTATTGAGCAATATAGATTCGGATCTTTGATTGTTGTCAGCCAATTGTCTGGGGAGATCAGGGCCCGGATCATCTGCCCGACATCATTTCGACACCCCTCCAAATCGGTGGTGTAGTGGGACTGCAGGAGCGGCGAAGCCTCATTGATGTCAAATAATAAATTCCAGTTTACTTAAATATGCCACGGGCGGCGTCCATGAGATGTATTAAGTATCTGTTTCAATGATGTTAGATTTTTCTCACTACTTACTTGCCTCAGATATGGGCCATCATCTTCTATTTTGTGTCCCATGAATCTCAGGTAGTGTTGCCGCGGCTCGGCTTGGCTTGGCTAGCCGATCAAGCCGAGCCAAAAATAAGCCGAGCCGAGCCAGCCGAATATTTGGTGGCTCCGGTGGCTTGGCTGCGGCTTAAGCCGGCTCACGCGACGGTTTAGCCGCGGCTTTTGATGGCTTCACCTATTTTTGTCAACGCGCTTTCCAGCTCTTCTATCCGCCGTCTTCGCTCGTCTGGCCCACAACGTGCTGTCAGTACCTCACCGACCCCTTGCACAACCAATGGAGCTCTCAGAAAATGCTCTCGTCCCTGCATTGTTGCGGCATCAACGTCAACTCGAGCGGCGTTGTTACTCGCAACATGATCAAACTCGACTGCATATGTTACTCTCGACATGCTCACCGCATCGCGGCGTCATCTGGATGAACGGGATGTGCTTTCGCGTCCTGTGGGTGACCCACCATATGACGAATGAAGCCTTTAAGGTATGGACATTACTATCTCTAACCATCCCCTTGACAATGTGCCGATCACTTAAATGTTGCTAGTCTCTTCAGGATTTTTAATGCTTTTGCTTTCCTCCCGTGAACGACGACCCTTGATATGCCTTGATCCGTAGTGGAGCTCTCCATTGCGTTCTCAAGGTATATCATGGATTTTGCCCGAGGGAGGTACTCAACTTGTACCCCGGTGCATTATCCCCCTCCCGATGCCTCCCCGCCGCAGACGAGAAAACACGGACCAAGGAGAAGGTAACCCTAGCTTTCATCAGACTTCTTTAGAACTAAATATGCATTGGTCCTAGCTCAAACTCCGAAGCGTGGTGGGCGCACGCGAAGAGCTCCCGTCCCAGCGGATGCAACTCCACCGCAACCTGCAACTCCTGCTCCAACCAGACGGCAGCGGCGCCAGCCTGCCCCGCCAGTTGAACCCGAGATCCAGCCTCCTCCCGATGGACCTGAACTGCCTCCTGTTGCTACGGAAGATGGAGGTGTGTTACTGACATTGTTCTGTCTGGCTCTTTATTAACTCTGTGTCATTACAGCCAGTGTGTTCGGTGACGATAGCCCGGCCGGCGTCGGTGCTCAGTGTCATCGCAATGTGCGGTTTGGCAACGACAGCGATGGGGAACACTTCCCTTCACCACCACCTTCATCTGCCTCGCCCACTCCCTCCAATCATTCATCCTTGCCAACGCCATCACGCCGCCGCCAGCGTGGATCTCCCCGGGGCGGTCCTCATCCATCGCCATTTCGTGCCCCTCTTGCTCGACCTAACCGGGGCTCGTCCTCAGTGAGGGATGTGTGGACTTTTTTCGAAGAGAAGGGAACAAACAAAAGGGAATGTCTGTTCTGCAGGTGCGTGTTGTTCTTTCCTCCGGAGATTTTGACTGACGACTGGCAGACAACACCACGCGGTGGATCCTCATGTCAAGTCAACGACATTCGCTATAACAACCAGTTCGGGCATCCTGCGCAAGCATCTATACGAACACCATCTCGAAGCGTGGGTCGAGGGCTGCGACAAGTTGAAGTATAACATCAAGGCTAAAGACGCCCAGCCGCATGTTGACAATTATCGCGCCCGCAAGCGACGCGAGACCGGCACTGCATCAAACCTGGAGCCAGACAACAACTGACAAGAATTTTCTCAAGCGGCATTTGTAGATGCTCTTGTCGAGTTATTGTCGGCGATGATCAAGTGAGCTGTCTTGCTTCCTTTGAATTGATCTCAGATACTTGCAGTCAATCAATGTTGTCGAAAATGCACAGCTTCGCGCCATCTTCCTGATGTTACGGGCTGAGCTCAATCATTCGGACATCCCCCATCGAACCAAAATACGAAAGCGGATCATGGAGATCTGGGACGAGCATCTCAACACTCTCCAGCGGGAGATGGCAGTATGTGAACAATTCTATTTGCAGTTGCAATCACCTAAATCGTATTTAGGATGCAATCGGCATGATATCGGCCACCATGGACATGTGGAGCGACAAGCAGAAGAAGCCATTTATGGCTGTCACCAACCATTGGCTCGAAGCGAAGCTTGTCGATACACCATTCGGTCCTCAGTACAAGCTCACTCTACGTACTGATTTAATCGGATTTCTGCGTGTACCTGGCCATCACGACGGGGAGCACTTGGCCACCGCCTTCCTGTACATAATTGATCGCATTGGCATCGCTTCTAAGGTGTGTTCAACGGCTTATCATTTACATCTTGTTTACGGATTTATTAGCTTGGCTGGGTTACTCTTGACAATGCCTCCAACAACGACACGTTCTTGACATTCTTGGAAGCAGAACTCACACGACGGAAGATACCTTTCCAAAAATCTAAGAGGCGTATTCAGTGAGTTTACAGCTCTTTGCGGAACACAAGGCGCGGATCAATTTTTTTCTAAAAATGGCCATTTTCACTATTGCCCCTATATCTCATTCATTTCTTCAGTTATCGACTTTAAACCTGGACCAAATGATTTATATTGCATATTTACAGTGCTTAGGGTACCCCATACATATGTTTTCTCCCACTGGTGGTTCCAATTGGGAGATCATATGCTTTTGATGTAATGCCCCTCTGGAGATGGGACAGCAAGTCAAGGTGTTCCAAAATTTCGTCAGAATAATATTTTACATGTATTACATTGCACTGTACGGTTTTACTGGGAATTCCGCACACTAGGATGACACAGGATGTATTTTGGTTTTGATGGCTAAATATTAGGCCTTGTTCAAGACTTCCCTGTTCCATATTTGCCAATTAAATACCCCATTGCAATGTAAAACATATAGAATAGTATCTTCACAAGATTATGGAACGCCCTGACCCGCTGTCCCATCTCCAGAGGGGCATTATATCGAAATCACATGATCTCCCAATTGGAACCCTTAGTGCGAGAAAATAAATATATTAGGTACCCTAAGCACTGTAAACAATCAGCACAAATCGTTTGGTCAAAGTTTCAAGCCAATACACAAAGGCCTGAAGGAGCTATAGGGGCAATAGTGAAAACAGCCATTTTAGAAAAAAAAATGATCCGCGCCTTATGTTCCGCAAAGAGCTGTAATATTCTCGACTAGAGCTTATGGTCAACGCAATTTCTCAGATTGGTGCAATCACTGATATGAAGTTTGTGGCGCCAGAGGCCGCTGACTTTGTTCCTCATCCCCGGGTCGCCGATGATGACGCCGATGCGACGACATCTTTGGACACAATTCACCGTGATCCTGTCGCAACGGTGCGAACCACTGTTCGAGTGGTAAGCCGTTACCTAGTTTCTACTGCAAATAACTAATGATTTTCGAGATATGCGCCTCATCTTTACGGCGTCAATACTTCTCGGACATCCTCAAAGCCCTGCAGAAGAAGGATCTTCAGCTGCTGCGGGACGTTGACACGAGGTGGTCATCAACACTCCTCATGATTGATCGGGCAATTCTTCTTCGCCAGGTAATTCCCCCCCCCCCCCCCCCCACTTACGTTTTCTTTATCCTCACATGTATATATATAGGCCATCGACAAGTTCCTTTCGGACGCGCAGTTCCGAGATCTCCACAAGTACAAACTCGGGGAAAACGACTGGGACGCTCTCAAAGCCTTCCAGCGAATCTTGGTCGTAAGTGGAGTCTTTGATCATAAACATTGTTATTTATCAATACCGGCAACAGGTACCTCATGCCTTCCAACAAAAACTGTCTGCCGAGAAGACACCAACACTCGGTCATGCCTTCCCCACCTTCGAGGCAATGATCTCAGCATGGCAGAAGCAGCAACATGCTTTTCCGGAAACCGCCGACATCGTCCAGAAAGGCATTGGTAAGCTGGAATCTTACCGGGACCGAGTACAGGATGTTCCGGTCTACATCTCGTCCATGCGTGAGTGAATTTTCAACTCTTTTGTGTAGTGCTCATTGAGTATCCAGTCATGAGCCCTGCAATCAAACTGCGGTGGTTTGAGAAGCACTGGCCCGAATAGTGGTGGCAAGGTTCGGTTCGGTTCAGGTTCAGGGCACTTTGCTCTGAACGCCGAACCTGAACCTGACGTTCGGTTCAGGGAATCACTGAACCTTGAACCTGAACCTGGCGTTCAGGTTCGACAGGTTCGGTTCGGCGTTCATCAGCGTTCGAACGCCGAACCGAACGCAGTTTTTTGGCAAGAGCTCGAACCTCAAGAAAAAAGGAAGAGAAAGTAAAATTTAGAGGGTCAATACATGTCATAAGTATTTTCTATGGGATAATTATTCATCGGTCTCAGAATCCTCGCCCTCAGCATCATATCCAAAATCTGCATCCAACTCTGCGATTAGAGCGTCGATGTGTCTCGCTGCGATAGCCCCAGCACTGATATGCCCATTACGGTACGCACTTTTCAACAATTGAAGCGCTTCGAATACTTCAGTGCTGAGAGAGTTGCGAAGCTTTGTACCAGTCAAGCTGCCGCTAGAGAATGCGCGTTCAGCCGGAGTTGCAGACCCTTGAATGGCGAGGTAGTCGCGGGCCATTCAGCGGATTGTTGGGCGAGAAGTGTTATGCTTTATATATATATAAATTAGCAAGAAATTTTCAAATATATTGTAGGCACTCACCCCCCACCAGTGTAGCACATTGTCTGTTACTTCGAGAGCAGTGGAGAGGTACCCCTTCAAATCGTCTCTCGGCTGTGCTCGAGCTCGTTCTTCCTGCTGCACCGAATTCACGGCATCCAGCAAGAAAGAGCTCCCGTACCGATGTAAAGGAGTGGGTTGAACTGCAACAGGTGCGGAAATCGAAGGGGCACTGTCCTCGTCGGCATCACCTACAGCGTAGTACCGGTCAAACTAGAAGAAAACAGTGAGTTTGAATTTCGCATTAAGCCTAGAAGGGACATACAACTTCTTCGAGGGTTTTCATTCCCTTCTTGTACTCCTCCGAGTCAGCACCCCAACGAGTGCGGAAGTAAACATCCTTGATGGTTGGATTTAAAACTGAGCCGCCACGTTAGATGATTACGACGGCAGACCCATATGGCTAGAATTGGTAAAACCATGGCGGCCAGTGCAAGCTACGGCTCCCTAACGGAGCATTTAAAACGCAAAATTCGGCAAAAATCCCACGGAAATGGTGCCTAGGTATTGAAAAAAATGGATAGGCGCTAGAGGCGGGCTTAGCGAGCAGCGGAGGACCCAGATGGATGGTTTCGTTCCCGACGCGTCGGACAGCGGCTGAGCATGGCGAGCATGGCGAGCAGGTGAGGTAGTATACATAGTTGAATATTTGAGCAGCGAATTTCTAAAGATGGAATGCCAGTGATTGAGACATAAAACAAACTCCTAGAGCAAGCCAGTAGCAGCCAAGGATGGCAAAAATCATAGGCGTATCCCGACGCATTGAGGTGGGAGCAAGGGTAGAAACGGGGACCAAAAATCACATAACGAAATGGTCGTAATGATTGGCAATTTGCTAATGATACCGCCGCAACTCGGCGCGTTCCGCATGCTGTCATGCATGATTTCGGCCGAAGAAAATTGTTACGCGTTCGGCGTTCGGACGCGTTCGAACGCGTTCAGAAAAACACCCTGGTAGGTGAACGCCGAACCTGAACCTGGCGTTCGGTTCAGGGAATTGCTGAACCTTGAACCTGAACCTCGCGTTCGGTTCGGTTCGGTTCAGGTTCGAACCGATTTTTGAACCGGACCTTGCCACTACTAGGCCCGAACGAGTCCAAGAGATCAAGGACCTGTTCCTACATGAGGTATGTACCATGTTTACTGAATTTTTGATGTTCTAACTCTTGTGTATTACCTAGCTCCGTCCGTACCACAGGAACCTCACCAGCACTCCTGCTCGGGCCTCACAGAACAGCTGGGCAGATGAAGTCCTCGGGATGGATACACCTGACCACCCGACGCATTCTCAGAACCTAGCAGATGAGGTCCAGTCTTATTTCATAGAACCTTCCTACCACCTAGGTTCCGTATCTTACTGGGAGGTATGTTTTTCCCCCTCGAATATTCAGGGCGCGGAAAGTGATGTGAATTATGCAGGAGAGTCAACTCCGATACCCTACCCTCTTCCGGTCCGCACTCGACATTTTACTGATCCAGGGGTCTGCCGTACCCTGTGAGCGCGTTTTTTCCTCGAGCACAGAGACCGACACCGCCAGCCACAATTGTACAGCACCCGACTTGATGGAAGTGACCCAGATGCTCAAATTCTCTGTCAAGAAAGGCCGCGGCATCAGCTTCACGGCAGGGACGTCGAGGGAGGAAGAGCTCGCACTGTTGGAGCTGGACATGGTTGACAAGGGGCTGGTTCCGGAAGATGTGACAGGCTTCAGTAACTTTATCCAGTCTTTACTCGACATACAATATGATTCGGATTAACACTAATTTTACTCTAATATCTAATAGATTTTACAATGCTATGACATGCTCTGCTGCGCCACACGCCCACTCCCACCTGTGTACCTCGCAAGATACGACTCACACCCTTGTACCCCAAGTTTGATTCACATGCAATTGAATGCACGCAATGTCGTTGCATCATAATCATTTGACCTAGCCGTCAGTAGCTGCACACAGTATGAAGTTGCACGGGTGCAGCTTCAGTGTGCTCCATGCGGGTTGGATTGCGCGTCACAATGCTGAAGGAACCAGGTGCAGATGTGTGGAAGTGGACGGCCAGATGTAGCACATCCTCGAGCTTGATTCGGGTCGCGCTTGTAGCCGCACACACAGCGCAGAATGTGAATTCACGACTGCGAGATGTGTGCGGCTCTGGGCGCTTGGTTCGGATGTACATGCGGAAGGGTGGCGCAGACTTGAAGTCCATTGCACCATGCACGGTTAGCAAGATAGTGAGAAGTTGCAGCATACCGTGGATTGCATTACATGCGGCAAGTACGGTAGCTTATGCGGCAATGCTCTCGGCAAAGTTGAGCAGGTCACAGTCACCCTGGTCAGAGACGGTCAGAACACTGAACGGAGGGATGTACCCGACACTGAAAGCCTGCCAGCAGCGGTACCGAGTGCAACGTTGGTGCCAGAGAAGTGATGCACCATTGTTTTTCTGAAAGCATGGTGTAGCATTCCAGCTTGAATTGGCGCACGGCCGGGCAGTTACCGGTGATGAGCACAAGCTTGGCTGATGGAAGGGAAAAAGGACGCGCCGTCAGTCACAAGGGACCTTCTCAGCCTGACACTCCAGTCCCCGAGAGAGCCGATGTGAATACTCACCTAAGACCTTTACCGCTGCGTATCTCCAGGGCGTACTTGCCCAATTTGACGATGACCGTGAGCCTGTCCCAAGGGGCCATCTGTCAAGCGCCATCAAAGATCAACCCTATGCAGTATGTTGGTGCTTGTCACCATCATTGATCCCACTTGACAGGGTCACATGTAAGCGCGCGCTTCAATTTAATTTTAATCGATGGACGCGGGATAATATCTCAAACACGAGGACGGGAACGTCAACTAAAGTATTCAGATGGCCTATAAAAGTCTATCGAGTTGCTTCTTGACGCCGACATCTCCTCCCTACAACATAATCGATACAAGCGGGATGATATATAAAACAACACGAGGATGGGAACGTTGATTAAGGTATTTGGATGGCCTGAGGAGCTACGAGGAGGTGATAAAAGTCCATTGCATGGCTCTATGACACCCACGTCCAAGGGGAGCCCGTTGCGTTATCCATCAAGATCGACTACCCTGGTGTGTCCGTGGGAACGCTGTCAATCACGGGTCCGGTCCGCATCGGTTAATTAGCTCCGGATACCCGAGTCGCGTCCCAAATAGTACTGATTAGTGTATTTCTGCGCAATTAGCCCGAGTCAACGATTGAATTACACACGAATGTAGTTTATATGATTTAACATTCTATATAGTATACAATTTTGTCTATCTACCCTTCGCCTTTTTAGTTTTATGAGCATCAGTGGATGACACGGTTGATCCAGTTCCAGCCCGGGCACGTCGTCCTGACTGCTCCTCGTTCAAAGTGAACATCATTGCATCGATTGCATCACTATCCGGGATACGTTCCTCCCTTCTGTACTCCTCTGTGATCCTGGCAGTCACTCCAAGTTGACTTTCTTCTTGTTTGCGGATAAATATGTCGACCATCATCTGTTTCGGGATCACTGGTAGTGTTTCGTTGTTATTTGAATGGTCACTAGCAAGATGATAGGAGGCATTGTATTTCCAGAATGTTCGTGGGAGCCCTGTGTTTGATTTCTTGCAGAGGGAGCAGTGCAGTGGGACATTGGTGCATGGAGATCGCTTAGAAGAGGCCTTCGCAGCTTTGTACTGCATCTTCTCATAATGGTACTTGCAACTTGATTTGATTGAGTGTTTGCCTTCTTTGCTAATTTTGAGTTGGGTAACACACCCCTCCCATCCACAAAAGCCACAGGGCTCTGGTCCGACCTTGTTTTGAAGTGGACCTGACTCTTCAACCTGTCGAAGAGAAAGAAGAATGTGCCCTCCCACATGCTCTCTCATTTTGTTCAAAGCCAGTGTTTTATCACATATCAAACATGGAACAGATGTCTTTCCAGGGAGTTTAGGCATTGGAGTCAAGTGTCCAGGAACATTTTGAACAATAAAAGCTTGTTGCCCTTTCGAACATTGAGTTGATATTGATACTCAACTCGATCACGGGCTAAACTTACCATCCGCGTCCAAATATGGCAGGGCTTGTGGGTTGGATATAAAGGGGAGTAATTGCATATTCTCAAGCATCTCTGAACTTTCAGGATCAAGTGAGAGCCACAATGAGTCCATGACTTGTTTCAACTGTTCTGAATCAATTCGCCATGTAGGTCGTTTGTCTGTAGATCCTGGATCAAAGGAAGTTCGTGCTGCCATGGTAGGTCCCAGAGGATGTACCACAACCGATGGCACTTCAAGAATTAATTGGTTGTGAGTCAAACGTGTTGAGGCTGCATCTAAATCAAGCATGATAAATTTCCCGGTCCATTCCCAGAAATTCTCAGGTGGACTTATCACAGATCGAGAGGTACGCGGATTTTCCAGCTCCATCACTTGGGCAACCACTCGGATGTGAGCTTCTGTCTTTTCCAGTTCTTTTGCTTCAATGATAGTTCGGACTGTTTTGTCCTTCCCCACACGGAAACCTTTGATCATTAGAACAGCAAGACAAATTTTGTTGCCAGATTGGAATAGTGTGCCTGCAAGGTCGCCTGCTTTGACCACCTGCTCATCTGAAAGATCTAGCAGATCAAGCTGTGTTGACTTGCGCTTCTGTAAATCCTCAAGTGCAACACCCTGAGCACGGAGAGTGCGCATAGTAACTTTCTTGGTTCGATTTGAGCTCAGTGAAGCAACTACCGAGGATTTCAAAAATCGTTTTCCTCCTGCTTCAATATATTTTGAGGCTGCAGTCGGAAGTGCATCTGTATCTATACCAGAAGTGGTATCAGGGAGAAAGTCATCCAAATCCATGCCAAGTGCATCAGGGGAGCTGGATCGAACAGGATCCAGAAACTGTTCAGGGTCCATGCCATCGTCAGATGGTGCTGTGGGTGCAGAGGCTGTGGCAATGGCAGAGGAGATCGGTACAGATGTAGGGATGGGTACAGACACTGCAGACACTGAACCAGATGTTTCATTTGGTTCAGTTGTCACTGTTGCTGGAAGTGTTCCCTCATTAAACATATGTGCAGGTGACCATGATGTATTCTCTGACTCTGATCGTTTGTCATCTAGGGTCTCTCGAACACCAACATATACACCAAGTGGCCGTTGCATGTCATGATCGACCTGAGAAAAATGTTTCTTGAAGTCTATCTGTGCTCCTTGCCCAAAGTACTTTTTGAAAATTTGATTTGCCTCATCCCTACCACCGAACCATTCTCGATGAAGATCAACATCCCCTACACGGACATTGGCAGTGCAGGATTTGGGGTTGACATGATCGATACCCATTGCACCCTTCAGACTGAGGCGTCGATGTCCACGGTCCAGATCAGGGTTCCGCTGGAAGGCAGCATTTATAAGTGCACTCAGGCTTAGCTTCGATGTTAACTGTTCAATATCAAAATTTCGAGCATGATCCAATGTCCGAGTGTCACAGAAAACAAGCTCGAGGCGATCTGTTCCCTCGTGTAGAATCCAGAATCGCAGATTCGGATTAATTATTTTCATGCGTGCGATGATAAATATAATATTTTTGACAATAGATTGTGAGTCTGCATAAAGAGGTCCTGTGAAGCACGCGGATCCGTGTGTGATTTGTAGGCCTGCTAAAAGGTGGGCATATGTTGACAAAGAGCGAACCTGCTCAGAAAGATCCATATCCATAGAAATAAATGGGCGAACAAAGCAACCAAGAACTTCCGAAAAGAACATAATTGTATTGCGCTGATGTGCCATAGTGGGATTTGTGGGGATCGGGAGATCTCGGAGTTTTTCAAGATGTTGTACCAATGATACTGCTTTCGGAACATTCTGTTTGTCTCCTGGATCTAGGAGTTGGCTGGCCATTTCTTCATCCATCTTGTCAAGGTCACGAAGATGTTGGATGATATCTTCTGGTTTGATATTCATCTCGAAAATCATAATACCCAGAGGATTGCGTAGAAGCGTTCCGAAACCTGAGTTGAACAAATTGAATTTCAGCAGAAAATGGAAGGGGAAAAAACTTACGTTTCCACACATGCTTTGGATCCCCAGTTCCAATGATGTCGCCCACAGTAGATGTCAACAAATTGAGACCATCAAGAGTCCGAAGTTGTTTTCCCAACTCGGAGGCAGAATCAAGTGCTTGAACCATAGTTAATATGTGCTTTGCCAGGCGATAAGCAGCATCACCATCACTGGCTAAAGCCCATATTGGTCCGTGACGAGCCTCTCCATTAGGATTTTCTCTCCAAGCATCAATAAGTGTTTGCATCCACACAGCAAGTTCCTTTCCTTTCTCTGTTTTGTCTGATGGAGACACAACAATGGGTGTGGGGGTGTAATGGTCATCACGACCATAAGGTGCGATTGCAACTACTGTAGCATCACTTCCAAAGCAGACCTTCTCTTCTTCGCTTTCTGGAGAGAACAGAGCAGTCCGTACTTTCTCCACACTCTCAAAGTCTGTGACCTGTGTGTCTACACGATGGGAATGTTCCCTGCAGAGACCTAGAATAGCATTTCTAGTTGGACAGTATCGGCATTTTGTCTCCAGTGCAACACCATCAAACATCACAGCATTACCCACACGCTTATCAGGTGGGTCTGGTTTTATTTCTGGATGCAGCATGGAAGAAATATTGAAATCAATGTCCTCTCTGGTGGGAACTCCAATTGAAGATCGGAGTTTTGGAATCTTTTGATTCTTCATGACTGTAGTTCGAGATGCCAAGCCATGTGATTTCTGAAGAGCATACAGAAGTCGTGGGCCACCAAGAGCCTTGACCAGGAATGAAACATCCAGATCCCGGTCTGTAAACCCTCCTCGAGGCGAAAAGAGACCTGCAATTGCACGTTCAAGTATGGAATAAATTGCTTGAGGACTTGCTCCTCGTTTCAATGCTACTGTGAGAATACGTCGAAGACCAGGAACATCATTGGATGCCAAAAGCATTGTTATCCGCTGGTGATCTGTCATTTTTTGACCTAGAACTTCGTAGGTTTTCTTTGCATTGTCCAACTTGCCAGATTTTTAGTTCGGATCAGATCCTAAATATGGTAGTACATACCTGAGTGCGAAGTTTCATGACTTGTGCTCTCATCTTTGCCAAGAGTACTTTATGCTGCTGTGCTGTAAGATAATCCCAGGGAGTATGATCTGAAACTTCTTCAGATCTGTCCATGAACTGCTTGAGATATGCCGAGTAGCGCAAAGTTTTACATGATACACATGCACGCTGTGAATCCCCACCAGAGATCGGGAACTGACAATTCTCAGCCCGAAGTTGTATGCTATTATTGGAGGAATTGAAGCCGACAGGCTCCCAGCCAACGTCACGATAAGCATGCTGCAAATAAGGATAGGTGTCCCAGATAGAACCAGAAGTCCATTCCACAGAGACACCAGGGCAAGCAACGGTCTCTATTTTTGTCTGTAACTCCGGACGCTTTTGTTGAGCTTGTCCGCGAGACATGGGTGTAACTGGTTCAAGGTTGGCAACACCTTCTCGGACAAAGATCATAGAAGGTGTTCTGGCATACAAGGATTGCTGGAGGTCTGGTCTCGGAGTTATGGATCCAGAGGGGCCGCTATCAGAAGAATGGTAGGGCCGATGCACCAGAGGAGTAGAACCCTGGATAGTCTCGTCAGCCCTGTGTCCTGGGTAGCAGACATTACACACCTGGGTTAGAATACTCTGCATTGTGGCTGAGGAAGCTGCAGCTGTTTCAGATGCCTTCTGTCTTCTCTTCTCACGTTTCTCTTCCCTGGTTATGCATGCCTGCGAGCCCCTATGATCCAGAAAAACCCGGGGATTGGCAGTTATTGTGAGGGTGAAAGCGGCAGAACAAAGATCACATGTAATATGATGTTTCCGTGTTTCCGGATGGATTGTTGTTCTGAGGACCTTACCAGGCTCAACCTCGATGTTGGCAGGCTCGGTCAGAGGATCCACCTTTTTGTAGACCATGGTAGGAGGGAACAAGAGAGATCGATGGCTAATTGCACAGAAATACACTAATCAGTACTATTTGGGACGCGACTCGGGTATTCGGGTATCCGGAGCTAATTAACCGATGCGGACCGGACCCGTGATTGACAGCGTTCCCACGGACACACCAGGGTAGTCGATCTTGATGGATAACGCAACGGGCTCCCCTTGCCCACGTCCCCCCCTCTACCCCTCCCATGGTCCCGAGAGTGAAAGCAACGGCCGATGAGACTGATAGATTTCGGGCGGAACACACTATTCCAGGTAGTGATGATATCGAGATATGGGCGCAGGGGTCAGATACGAATGAAACCCTGCGCGGAAGTCCTGAGAATCGGCCAAGAGACAGATCTGGGACCCAATCTACTACCGGTTCTGACTCCCATACAACCAAACAAAGTAGATTACACATGTGAATGTATTATTCTGGATTAATTTACTTCCCAAAAATGCTTCAGACGCGAAAAGAGCAACCGAGAAATGTATACGCATGAAGAGTTGCGCGCAGGATTGCGCGCGAGCGGTTACACGTGACCCTGTCAAGTGGGATCAATGACGGTGACAAACACCAACATACTGCATAGGGTTGATCTTTGATGGCGCTTGACAGATGTCCGAAGCCATCAAAAG
The DNA here is from genome assembly GCA_029281465.1 of Mycena epipterygia. NCBI lineage: Eukaryota > Fungi > Basidiomycota > Agaricomycetes > Agaricales > Mycenaceae > Mycena > Mycena epipterygia. The sequence continues at coordinate 202,770 of JARJCQ010000058.1, read as the reverse complement.
CCAAGCCGAGCCAGCCATAGCCGAGCCGCGGCAACACTACCGTGCCCCTGTTGTATTCGTTGACGAAGTAACAACGGCAGGGCTGAAGATCCTCACCGACTCTCTTCCGGCTTGGACTCTGCTTGCCCAATGCCAGATGGGACGCCGAGAGTATTAATGCAGAATTCGGGGTCCTCCAAAATATATATAAAATATTTCGCGCTTGGGAGGGTGCAGCCGCAAAGGACACGGCGCGGGCGACGGGAATGAGATCAGCTTGAATGAGTCTCATGTGAGATGAGATGAGACATGTATTGTACAACGTTGAGGCGGACAGTAAGTTAGCTGGCTTACTTCTGCGTCCCCCTTGCACGGATGTTATGTTTTCCGGTTCACAATATTAATATGACCCAACGCCTCAAATATAATATGCCCCAACGCCTCAACGACATTAATCATTAATTTCCATCATCCATGTCGGCATACGCACCCGATTTTCAGGCCACCCATGTAACTCGCCATTGTAAATGTAAACAGGTTGTCGGAATTACTGTAGGCATCTGTGTGACTGGAACGGTTTTTGGAGCGTTACTGAAGCGGCGACGTTGAAACGAAAAACGGGCTTACGGTTATGCGTTACAGTTGAAACCAAACCATTTTTTTCTCGTGTTTTGGGGCGTTTTAAGCGAAAATTTCTCATTGTACTGTAACGCAAAATTTGCTGCAACGGGACCCCGTTATGGCGTTACATGAGCCAAAACTTGAAACGAAACGAGGTCAGCGTTATGCGTTACGTTTCAGTCATACAGATGTTTGCAGTAAATTCACGTTCTCGCAATTCAATTCAGCCGGGTGTGCTGGAATTCAATGCAGTCGAGTGTCGAGTGTGCTCATAATTGAGTTCAATCGAGGTATACAATAGTTATGGTGTTACGCGGGCGTGTTGTGCCTGTTACACGTTACAGTAAGTATATGGGGTACCTTGTCTTGTGTCGGTTAACTTTTACCTACCCGTGTGATGGGATGCTCGGCAATGATCGAATTTCGGAATCCCGCTGATGCGTCCCCACGGGGCTCCCAAACGCATCAAATCGACCCTCCTCCACGCCTCAACTCTGCTACGCGTCATTTCACTGGCCTTCCCTCTTCCTTTCCTCCGTCTCCGTCTCCTTTCAGACTAGGTTACATACACCCACACGTTCTCTACCAAAAAGAATGACGACAATGAGGAATCCAACCCTCGCTGCGCTGCTGCTCCTCACGCACACCGCACTGGGGGACGTGGCGATGGGCATCCCCGACGCCGCGCCCGCCGGTTTCGAATCATGCGAATCTCCCAATCTTCCTCCCCGCACCCACGGTGAAGGGCACGGGCGACCTCGCGTTCGTGTTCCCCGCGGGCATCAACGCTGCCGCGACATGGGATCTTAGGTTCATCGAGGCGCGCGGGAAGGTGATGGGCAGCGAGCATAAGGGCAAGGATGTGAATGTTGCGTTGGGCCCGAGGACGAATTTGGGTGTCTTCTCTCTCCCTTCGTGCGTCGCTGGGCCTAGCTTGCGCTTTTGGCGGCGCTCGTTTGGTGGCGCTCGTTTGGCGGCGCTCGTTTGGCGGCGCTCGTTTGGCCTGCCTTGTTTCGTTCCTCCCGTCCTTCCTGTCGACCCCTTCCTCGCTGGCGCCGCCTCTGTCGCCACTATCAACGGATACTAGGGCGTTGGTGTCTGTCTGTTCAATTTGCTTTCTTTCGTTTTTGCCGGCTGGTGCGGCGTTTGTTGTACGCAGGGGCATTCGTACATTCCTTCCTTTCCTCCTTCCATCTATCTCACTTCATCATCATCACCGTTATTCGCCTCTCATTCTGTGTATCCCATCCCCATCCCACTCGTGCATTCCGTCCGTCCCTCCATCTTTGTTAATTTCCCTCCCCACGTGCTCCGTCGTTGCTTCCATCCCTCGTTCAACTCGCGTGCGTAGCATACCCCTTGTATTCGGGTTGGATACCACGTTCTATTCGCGTTGGATACCACGCACCATTCGGGTCGAATACCCGTTCAACTCGCATCCAATGCCCTCTCTCCTGCTTCTATCGCTCCAACAACCCATGCTTTCATCCGCTCCAACAAGCGTTCCATCCGCCTCCTGTCCCTCTCTTGTTCCCTTCCCTTGCTTTCCTTCTCATTACCCTCTATTCCTCCTTACCCTATTCAAGTTCAATGTCGATTACGTTCTAATCTCGCCTCCCTCCTTCCTCGGGTTCTTGCATTTGATTCCCTCCTCTCCTTTCCTTGTGTTCGCATATCTCCTCTTCAATCCCTGCGTCCCTCCGTTTCCACGTTCACACCCGCTCCTCACGTTCTCGTTGTTCGCATCCTTCCTCACATTCTCATCCCCGCTCCTTCCTTCCTCTCCCATCTCTGATTCATTTCTCTTCTTTTAAAATAGAACCTCCGCGCCCGGCATTCTTCTTCTTCCATCTTCTTCCCTTCCCTCCATTTAATTCCCCCCTCCTCCTCGGCCTTTCCTCCTATTCCTCTCCAATGGAGTTCAGGTCTACTTACTGCCTCCCTTTCCTTCTATTCCTCATCTTCCCTTCCCTCCGTCCAATCCTATTCTCGGTGAGTGAAAATTCTGAATTAATGAATACTTGGTCGTAATAGTACAGTACAGTACATGTATTCTCAAATATTTAGATAATTGTAAGACATCACGAGTGCCAGAACGTCTTTGGGTTAATGAGTGCATGCCGCCAGGAGGAGTTGATATCCGGAGAAGAATCTTCAACCATCGTCGTAGTTTTTGGATTCGGGTACATAGTTGCGATGGTATCATCTGGTAAGTAGATTGAATGGTATAAATCGGGATGGACGTGCGCGTTCGAGCATGCAGAGCTACGGAAGGAGAGAAACTAAAAAAAAATTGGAAGAAAGGAAAACAGATAACTATTTGCAGTACGACCAGCTCACCACGAGTGCCACAATTAGTCCAAGGACTCCGCCAATCATCAATCTGAACCTTTGGGTGTGTGAAGCATCACGCGATGCCAGCACCAGATCCGGCTGAGGTTCCAAAGAATGGGAAGATACTTCTTTGACTGTGTGTTTTTAACCAAGTCAGATTCAAAAGGGAAACACAACACAGGTACTCACTATGCGCACTATCGACGTTTGGGCTACAAGAAAGCTCGAAGATGGGGTGGCCAAGATGCCGCGCGATATCTTGGCTATTTGGATCGAATCCTTTGCCCGCGTGAAAGCGGCTGAGGGCTGCATACACGTTCTCAGGCCAAGAGAACGCATGAACTTCTATCTTGAATTCGAGAGACGGGAATCCAAGCCTGGATGTGTCCTCAGGACAAAGTCTACTACCTCCAGTGGGATCGAGGGACCAATATGCTGGACATTCAGTGCTTGCAAACCATGCTCCATTGTCAGACCGGAGATCTTCTGATGGGCAAAGGAACAGGTATCCATCCAGGATGTTCTCCACGGGACCTGAGAATCTCAGAGAGTAGGTGATGCCGTGTACGAGGACTGGTGCACAAGATTTAGAACCATCAAGCCGATAGCAAGGGCTGCACTTACAACAATCTTCATGCTTTGGCCGAATTGCCAACTGACTGAGAACATGGTTTGCTTGGGAAAGCCAGTGGTCTGACAAGTAGTGGGCTGATGGTGTTCGCGATACTGGCCAATTGATACAAGAGGAATGCAGCCTACGCGACGATTGAATGCCATGTGTTGAACGAAAATCAGGATGGCACATACCTGCTCCACCCGTTCTCCATAGCAGTGACATCGTCGCGCCTGAAGTAATTCCATCCCCAACCTTCATCCTCAATAGTCAAATTGGGTATACATGCAATTTCCTGGGTACTTTCGCCGTGCAGTGAGATGACTGCACCGAGGCGAACATTGTCAAGTAGAAGCGTGTCTAGTCTTCCCAAATGAATACCACAAATTTCGTGGAACTGGTTACAGCAATTGGCAGTACCGAAGGCGCGACCAAAAAATTTCCATTTTGAGCTGTTTTTGATCCCTGCGAAAGAATTACCCATATCTCTCTCAGTTTGCGATGGATTGGGCTGAAAACTAGATAGATCTACTGTACTAAGTCATACGGAATTAGTGATAGAGAGGAATAGATAAAAATACCTTTTCTTTGATGGCCTGGCCACCACGGCCCTCCCGCGCATGTATCCTGTTTGGCATGTCCAGATCCTCTCCAATCGGGCTGTATTTCTGGGACAAAGTAATAGTACGGTATACACTGGGTGTGATAGACTCAGAAATGTTGAATTATCTTTCCTGGCTGCTGGCTGCTTGTTTCGATACATCTCAAATAGGAAATAATGAATAGACTATATCTACTTGGGCTCTTGCCCAAAACAGTTGGAAAAATTACCCATGCCAACTTGGTTCATCACCCTACATTTTGACAAAGGCCCGCTATGTGATAATGAGTGTCTAAAATACAAATCAGTGTATTGATGGCGTCGAGTTTGGATGCGATACACTAATTTGTATTCTAGACACTCATTTTTACGTGGCAGGCCTCTATCACAATGTAGGGTGATGACCCAAGTTGGCATGGGTAATTTTTCCAACTGTTTTGGGCAAGAGCCCAAGTAGATATAGTCTATTCATTATTTCCTATTTGAGATGTATCGAAACAAGCAGCCAGCAGCCAGGAAGGATAATTCAACATTTCTGAGTCTATCACACCCAGTGTATACCGTACTATTACTTTGTCCCAGAAATACAGCCCGATTGGAGAGGATCTAGACATGCCAAACAGGATACATGCGCGGGAGGGCCGTGGTGGTCAGGCCATCAAAGAAAAGGTATTTTTATCTATTCCTCTCTATCACTAATTCTGTATGACTTAGTACAGTAGATCTATCTAGTTTTCAGCCCAATCTATCCAAAACTGAGAGAGATATGGGCAATTCTTTCGCGGGGATCAAAAACAGCTCAAAATGGAAATTTTTTGGTCGCGCCTTCGGTACTGCCAATTGCTGTAAGGGTTAGGCGAGAAATAATGCCCATCTCCGGCTCAGGTCCGAGAGAGGGGAGTGAGATAAGGGACTGTGGCGAGCTGTATGGTAAACTTGTCCAGTATGTGAAGTCGTCGGGAGGACTGGGTGCAATTTCAAGAGAAAGTTGACCAGTAGAACGCCGTACCCAAGATATGCACGACCGCCATATCTAGGGACGAGTCGATGATAAGCATGTGCATAAGTAGCGGAAGATGGCAACATGCCTCCTGGAAGTATTCGTTTGCATCCTGCATATGTGAATCAGTTCAAATCACTTGGGCGAGTGGGAGCTTTCATACCGAAAGTTCTGTGCTCTGCGGAAAGTCAATCAGTCGTGGACTGGAAGGTTGGCACCAACGTACGAAATAGATGTATAGATATACAGTAGTCATCACTGAGTTTCGGTGTTCCTCAAAAAATTGTTTGACAGGGACCAGATCTATGGGAAGACAAGGACAGCAGGTTGGAAATAGACCACTAGAATAAAAGTACAAACTATCGTGGAAAATTGTAGCATAGAGGCCGCCTGAATTGACTGTGCCATACAGCTGAACGAAATTTGGATGACTGTCCTGCACATGTAGTGGTGCTCGTAGGAATGCGGTTGGGACTCACCGGAACCCGGAATATTTTGACAGTTCGTAGTTCCAATTCTTTCCGTGGGATTGTCAGAATGCACATTGCCCAGCGATGAACAGGCTTACCTCCTCTGCGTGTTCACCCTCGTAGATGGCCGCAGTCATACCCGACTGCTTTCCCTCGATGCGAGCGGTGTAGATTCGCCTGGCAGCGCGGACTCCATGGTGTCGACTTGCCACCCCAGAATCATCCAGGCGGATCTCTTTGCGCAGATCCAAGTCCCCGAGCGGGATCGTTCGGAAATCTGCTTGGTTTGAGTCAAGGAATCTAGGATTGAACATAGACCATTCACCAGAGGCGATGGTAGGACTACCATATATGACATTCGTGAAATGGCTATCCGTGATGGTAAAGCTCCGAGAATTGCTAATGAAGGCGCCGGAGGACCTGGGGATTCTTAGCGGGAACAATTGAGAGCAGCAGAGGACAACTCACGCAGACGGACCCGAACTGGCCGAGGATTCCGAGGGGGGGGGCTTCTGCTGGGTAGTGAGGCTCGTCGGCCATGGACGTTGGGGAGAGAAAGAGATTTAGGCACCCAGCGGTCGCACGCTGTTATCACCCTCTTTATCTCTCTCTTTATAAAATTACGCGTGTCTGTCTGAAGCCTTTTAAGCTCCGCTTTTGGCCCATCAGGCCTGACACTTTGGAATATCAGCGCATGACATGGACCACGAGGCAATCCAGTCGGCCGATCGGCATTGGTCGGACATTGGTGCATCTGCATGTAAGTAGTGTTATATATTATGTACCTGTGAACAATACAATGTAAGCTTATGGGTGAAACTCCCGTTTTATAAAATTATGACCTCTGTCTGTCCGAAGCTTTTTAATCTCAGCCATCTCCGCTGATTAATTTCTTGCTGCCGACCCCTCTTTAGACTTTATCAAACTGGTTGCCGTTCATTTCATCAATTCGGTACTATTCGGAACATATGCCGCTGTCCCGAGCGCTCCTGCACGATCCACTCCATCACGTCTCTGTCAAAGACACTCTCCGCTTGCCACTCTCCGCAACCGGAAAGAGGATGAGGGACCGCTCCGCGGTCCCTCAGCCGCTTGTAAGATTAAGCATTCTGTCTGAAGCCTTTTCAAACTCGGCTTTTGGGAGATCAGGCCCGAGGCTTTGGAAGCGCTCGGTCCAGACCTTTGGAAGCGCTCAATAAACAGCGGTTCGTCGGGGCTTTTAGCCCCGTGATCAACTTTAAGCGCGCGCGCCTATAGAAGTGTACACAAAGCCAAAGTCCGCTTTGCTCGGGGTATCAGCATTAAACTTTCGAGGCGCTAAACCGGCGCCAATGATTTAACCAACCGTTTGGTCGCGTGCGCGCGCCTATAAAATTTTACACAATGCCAATCATCAGCCCACAGAGTATCGGCAAAAATGAATTGCCGGCACTGTGTGGGCTATTGGCCAAATCAATTCAATTAGAATTTTGCATTGACATGAATTTCATGAGGTTTTCAATGGTTTGGCCCATAGTTTACTTGCATTAGAGTCTCCCAAACAAAAAACCTCATTTTTTCCTGAAAACTCGAGCACACGATGTATGGTGTGCATCACCTGGAAAATCTGGGTAAAACTGGGGCCCACAAAATTTCAAGCATGAAGTAAAAGTGTTCCTTCTCTGATAGATAAATCAGACAACAGACTTCAGGCAGGCGTAATTTTATGAGGAGAGAGATACTGGCAAAAATTAATTGTGGGCTGTTGGCCACACTTCTCATTGCCACTGTACATCTCCTCCACATAGCAAATTATGTCTCTGCGTTCATTCAGCAGCATTTGAAACTCCACCAACCAATCCACTGTGCAACCATTTTTGGATTGTACTGATTTTATTATTTGTTTTCTTATGCAAACGGCTGTAAGGTTTTTGCATTTTTGAATTTCTGTGATCAATAAAGGGGGAGGCAGACCGCGGAGCGGTCTCCCGAGCGCTTGTGCATTCTAAATTTAAACCAAACCTGTGCATTCCGGCAGGCGCTTTGCTTCCACTCCAACAGCTGTACAGACTAATTGAACTGCCCAAGGCTATGCATTTAATTACTTCTAGAATGTTTTCCCTCTCTGGTTGATTTGTGAATGCAAACCTTCAAACATAACAAGCGCCAGGAGTCAAGATTGAACATCACGTCGCGTGTTTCTAGGTGCAGACCGGCGCGTATTCACAGGCTGCCTTCTATGTTAGGTTATTCTCCGATGGAAGTCAGAACTCTCCCGCAACGCTGGAACCGCGAATTTAAGTGCAGTTGCTCTGGCATTTGATTTATTCGAGAGTTACTGTACAACGTAGTTTTGATCTTCCTTGCACTCTTGTGTTCATGAATAAATCTGTATACTGTACCGTTGGCCACCAATGTCTCGAGAATTTAGAACTGATATCAGCGATTGAATCCAACTAGTGAGACTGCAGGAGCGAAGAAGTTTCATCGATGTCAAACATTAAAATCCACTTTAAACCCGCTACGAGCGGCAGGGACATATACAGGCGGCGTCAGTTAGATGTAACACTTATTAAGTATCCGGTTCAATAACAGAAAGACTTTTCTCACTACTAGCCTCCGATATGTGGCATCACCCTCTATTTTGTGTCCCATGATTGGTCGTGTTTGGCCCGTTGCGTCTGAGATGTAGGTCACGAGGTAGTCACGAGCATGGCGCGCGAACTACAATTTTCGAAATAAAATAAAAGAGATTGAGTCCGATGATTGAGATCCCCGACGCAGACTGAAGTCTGAGGTTCAGCGCTGGAACAAAACAAAAAAGGTTACATAAGTGAAACGTTTTAAACGGGGAGGTTCACAGGCTAAAGATTCAACGCACCTGTAAATGCATAATTAGACTGGGTTGTGCACAGATTGTAATTTGTGGAGACATTTCAAAGACAGGGCTGGTCTCCAACCTCGCACGTAACCCTATTTAATCTGGGTACATATTTACTTTCAGTACTGTATTATGTATTATGCTGTCTTATTACTCATTAAAACCGCCTCGGAAGGACATTGATTGGTCTTTGGATCCAGGACAATTGGTTATCCACAACAATTAGTTAAGTAGGAGCGGGAATCCACGATTGATATTTTGGCACGATTTTGAAGCAGGTGCAGATCAACGGTACCCCTTTCTCCGGCGCCGAGATCAAATCGCACCATCACGTCGACGCAGTAACAACGGCACCGACTCTGCTTGCCCAATGTCAGATCCACGCCGATATTACTGATGCAGAACTTGTTTCGACTCTGTGTCCTCCAAAATATTTCGCGCTTTGGGATGGGGCAGTCGTAAAGAATGCGGCGCGGGCACGGGGAATGACATCTGCTTGAACGAGTCTCATGAAATGAGACATGTTATGCATTCCACAACGTTGAAGAGGACAGAACCGGACAGTAAGTTGGCTTACTTCTTTGTCACCCTTCCGCGGATCTTAAGTTTTCCGGTTCCCAATATTAATATGTCCCAAAGCCTCAAAGACAATATACCGCAACGTTTCAAAGATATTAATCTCCATCATCCATCATCCATGTCGGCACACATACGGAATTTCCAGACCACCCATGTAACTCGCCATTGTAAATGTAAATAGGTCAGAATTGAATTCACCTTCTTTGGAATTTAATTCCGCCCAGTGTGCTGGGAATGGAGTTCAATCGAGGTATACAGTCTAAGTATTTCTGGTTTTCCGGGAGGGCGCGTTGAGCCTATTAAACGTTAAGTATATGTGCACTTGTTTCGCACTTATCCGGAGGTGCAGTAATGTGGTGTGCGCTGGGTGCGTTTATTATTAATTTTGGGTTTGGCTTCGGGTTCATTCGCGGTTGGTCATCTCGGAGTGTATGCAAGTACATCTTCGCCTCTGCTCCGGGCACGCGCTGGCTGGCCATAGCTGGAGGGAGGAACGAAAAGGACGCTTCGAATCTCGGGCCCGTACTAGAACCCCAATGAACCAAACCATGCAAAAAACACGAGGGTACGCCAAGGTGCGCCAAGACGCGGGGAACGATGCAGCCGAGGCCCGAAACTTCAAGGAAACGGGGTAGTTGCGTTCGCCGGCGCCGTCGGTTCAGGCGCAAGATTAATCACGGGCGTCGGAAATGAATGGAATTTTAGTGCATATATGCCTCGGAGGCGGGGAGATTTGCACGCACACTCTGCGTGCAAGACATTTCAAGGAGGGCGGATCCCCACACTGCGTGCAGCACGTCGAGTCGCCGCCTGTCGCCGCAACAAATTTCCCGCATGATGGCAATGATCGAATTTGGTAACCCCACTGATGCGGTCCCCACGGGGTTCCCAAACGTATCAATAATCGCAAAAAGAATCAGAAGCCTGCGGGTCAGCCACCCTTCTCCATGCCTCAACTCTGCTACGCGTCGCTTCGCACAAAACCCGGCCTTGGCTCTACTTTTCCCTCTTCCCTCTTTTTCCTTCCCTCTCCGTCCCGTTTTCCGACTACACCCACACGCTCTCTACCACCAAAAGGAAAAGAATGAGAAATCCAACCCTCGCAGCGCTGCTGCTCCTCGCGCACACCGCGCTGGGCGACGTGACGACGGGCATCCCCGACGACGGGCATCCCCGACGCCGCGCCCGCCGGCTTCGAAGCGTACGAATTTCCCATCTTCCTACCCGCGCCCGCGGTGAAGGGCACGGGCGACTGGGCGAGCGCAGTTCAGCGCGCGACGGCGTTCGTGAAACAGCTCACGCTCGCGGAGAAGATCAATGTTACGACGGGCCTGGATATACTTGGGCGGTGTGTGGGGAATACTGGCGTGCGTCCCCTCCTCTCCTCCGCTTCGTTTATTTATAGTGCTGATACTTGCGAGTAGACGATCCCGCGCCTGAACTGGAAAGGCCTCTGCCTCGAAGAGTTGCCCGCTGTTCTTCGTAGAGGGTGTCAACCTGATGGGACAACCGTTCTCTATATTTGACTCTTCAACGTTTGAAATAAAGTATATCAATCCAACTCACGTGCTCGAGAGGGTGTCAACAATACGAGTCTGGTACTCGGATGGAACGAGCTGTCGAAGTTTGGGGGCTGTTGCAAGAGCCCACGACCGGGGGAGGAGGTCTTCCGTCTTCGGCCTATGGAATAGTATAAGCGTTGAATGTTGAATTTATTTTGCCAGATAGGGCCACGCACTGTCGCAACAGTTGCAGGACATCATAAAGGCTTGGGTACCAAGCCTCACCCGTGATTGTGGGAGAAGGCCTGTCTGGGAGCCAAGTCTGTATCTGGGCCAACAGGACCTCACAAAGGATGTCGATGCCTTCAACATCCGATGGAATGCCCGGCGGGGATTCATCCGGTCGTCCTGAGTCCACACCGAGATCCCTCAGCAGTAGTGTGGCGCGTACGAGCAACTTCTGAGCCACCGCTCGAAACATCGTCCCAGATTGTAGCCAGAAGGATGGCAAGTCCAGGATCCCGCCTAGGTACCTAATGGCAATGAAGCGCGAAAAGGTTGAGTTGCCCCTGTCAATGGAATGAGTGATATTCGTGTGATAACGCGCAGAAAGCTTACTCGCACTCAGACGCAACCACAAGTCGTTCAATCAGACTGAGGCCTGCGGACTGGTCCAAGACGGAGCCGAGGCTTCGGGGCGGAATATCCTCAATCATGGCATGAATATCAAGATCGGCCACGCAAGCGGCTGAAAAGTTCCGATGAAAATGCCACTGCTCTTCACAGAGGTCGACTGGACGATCCCATAGCAAGGCAATGTCATTTTCCTGCGTCCCGACATCCTTCAGACATTCGCAATCCAGAAAGACGCGTCTGCTGCCAGGATACCGGGTGGTGAGCGCCACTAGACTCTTGAAGGCCTCAAGTTGCATGGCGGAGGATTCCGACCTGCCTGGCGGTCAGTCAGATATTCCTCGAAAGCACGGATACTCACGGAAGGGCGTATTTCATGAGCCTCCCGCAATCCTTCTGCAACCTGCGCGGGATTCTGTCGCGCAGGTCGGACAGAGCAGATTCTCTTTCGCCTCCATCCCCGAAAAAGATACGAATGCGTTCTGTCACCGCGACGGGACCGAGCCCTAAACTATGCGCAGCTCGATTGGCGTGCTTTTCAGCCCTGGCGCCGAGAGTGGAATACATCTCGTGCAAGGTCTTTCCGGGACCAGTGAAAGCCGCAGGGATCAAGACTCTGGGAGAACGGGGAAGTAGGGGCAGGTGGAAAGTAGGTGTAAGCGCCAGGGAATCGCCAGTGCCAGGATGTTCCATGATTTGAGAGACGACGAAAAACTTCAGGAAACACGTTGGAAAGAGGTAGAGCAACGAATGGAGCCTGGACGGCACGGAGGAGGAAACGCTGCAAAGCTGTTACATCGCCTTCAAGTCATTCAAGGTGTCAGTCTTTTTTAGAGCGATGGCCAATGACATAGACGCCTAAAATGGATTGCGCAGCCCCGCACAGCCTTGGGCGCCTGTTCGTCTTAAAGTTACCGGACCGTGCGGGCCGTGCTGGGCCTGTGGAACAAAATCCCGTGTCGGAAGAATTGGTTTTGCACCTGCAAACTGTTCGTTTCCACTCTTGGTAATCTTTCAAACTTCATTTCGCTAGCCAGTTTTTTAAATTTTCTTTCCATATACTGGGAAGTACAACTCAGAGCTTCTTCTTTCTAAAGAAATACTGATCAGAATTGAAGCTGTAAAAACTCTTGGATAAGGTCACTGGACTCGGCCCCATTTACACTTCTGATCCAAGACTCGGGATCACCTGTAAATTTTCAACTGGTCGGCCGTGGTATCGTTCAGCGACCTGCGCAACACGGTCGTCATGTGACACCTTCCACAACGCCTTCTTTGCGTTCGAGTGAGGGTTTATTGGGTATCAGTGGAACTACATGTGGCCGCCTGACCCGAAGGCATACTCCAAAACGGGGATGTTGGTCTGTAGCCAGACTGCACAAACGGGGGGGGGAGGGGGGCAATCGAGTCAGCTGGTGAAGAAGTTGTTAGGCCTGGATAGTACCCAAACATTAGAAAGGAGTTATCGTTCGCGCCTGTGCTCAGAGTCCTACCTTGAAATCTGACGACGTAAGCTTTCGGACAAGTACGCAGAGAACTTGTCTTTCACACATGGCACACCCACAGTGCGAGTTCGCGAACTGCTTTCGTTAGATGCCTAATGAGGCAGCGAGAGAGTCCATGAAGGCGGGGCGGCATAGTTATTCAATGAGATGAGTGAGCATGTTTCAACATATTCATTTCTCGGCAATCACATCTAGCCCAGTTTCATGAATGTTGCGTTGCGGCTTTCATTTGGCAAGAACAGGGACACTTCCACTGGACAACATTCAGCTCGGTACAGTCCTCTCACTGCATGACGAAAGTATGCAGGAAATTGCACGCATACCCAATCTGGATATCCATGGCGGTAGTTGAGATGGAGAAACGATGGAGAACGGTTGGAGCCGGTATGTTCCATCTTTCTTTCGTTCAACACATGGCATTCAATACTCTTGTAGGCTGCATTCCTCCAGTATCTATGGATCGTGGCCTGTACCACTATCTCCCACTGCCGACCCCTTATTCTCAGACTGCAGCTGGCTCTCCCAAGCGAATCATGTTTTCAGTCAGTTGGCAATTCCGCCAAAGCCTGAAGATTATTCTCTAGAATTCTCGGCTCTTGTGGAGAACCTCTCGGACGGATACCTGTTCCTGTGTCCGTTAGAAGATCTCCGATCCAAGGATAGAACATGGATTGCAACCACTAAATGTCCAGCATATTGGTCCTCGATCCCTCCGGAGGCCCCAGATTCTGTCCAGAGGATGCATTCAGGCTTGGATTCCCGTCTCTCAAATTCAAAATGGAAGTTTGTGTGCAATCTTGGCATGAAAATGTTTATGCCGCCCTCAGCTGCTTTCACGTGGGCAAAGGATTCAATCTGAATAGCCAAGATATTGCTCGGCAGCTTGGGCACCCCATTTTTGAGCTTTGCTGTATTAGCCCTAACGTCGATGGTGCCCGTAGTGAGTACCCGTATCGTATTTCTGGATCTGACTCTGACTTGGTTGAAAATACATAGTCGAAGAAGTGTCCTCCAATTGTTTGGAAACCCAGCTGGATCCGCGCGATGCTCCGTACACTCAAAGGTTCAAATTTATGATTGGCGGAGTCCTTGGATTGATTCTGGTACTCGTGATGGCCTGGTCATAGTGCAAATAAATGTCTGTATTTCAACTTTCACACTCACATTCATTCCAGCTCTTTTTTACAGTAACACTCTCTGTATCTCACTCACCGCGCACCGCGGCAACACCTATGCACTTTAAGTAGACTGAACACTGGACTTGCATTGTGTGTCGGAGCCCTCACTGGTGCGAGCACGGTAGTGGATGGATATCCCCTCTAAATCTCTGCCTCGGGCTCAACCAATCTATTTTTATGTTGAAAGTTTCGCACCACTGGCATGTCTTGTAACATTCATTCTGCCCTTTCGGATACGAGATACAATAATGACCCTCACCGCAAATGAACTTCCAGTTGAATATGAATGCCTACCTGCCCATGTTCTTGTTTCTTTCTCCTGCTATGACACTTACAGTAGTTATTGTATTTATCCTAGGCACAGCACTATGGTCTCTTCCTCGAAATTTCTATGATGATCCCTCCCTCAGGAATCTCCAGTTTTCCGTGCATTGCGGTAGCAGAGTCAGTTATCCCTCCAAGTAAGTTCAGCTTCACATTTCTATGTACGTACATTCTTTCAGCTGTGGGTCTACATTTTCATTTCTGCGTTCCTACCCCTGCGCTGTCGTCGTGGTTGCCTCGTCCCCGTTCCCATTGCCGGGTAACCACGGAATTCGAGGTCACCCATGTATTGTTGTTATACCGCCCCAACACCCAATACATTTGTTCCAATATTCTAATATCGTCGACTGACTGACTGACTCTCTGACAGGATCCGCGGTCTAATGCTGGCGGGTTGACGGCGTGTTTTGTCCATGGGCTCGGGGAATTCGGAATCGCCACTCAGCACTCAACGTGGAAGCGTCGTGGTCTGGTTGATTATTAATTCGGGTTTGGGTTTGGCTCTGGCTTCGTTCGCAGGTGATGGTGAGCGTATGTAGGTACATCTTCGCCTCCGCTGCCTCCAGGTACGTGAGTGAAGGAATGAAAAGGACGCTTCGAATCTCGGCCCGCTCTAGAACCACATCGGCTCACACGCATCCGGCAACTCGAACGAGAACGCGGCTTCGTTTCTTCGCTTTACTCTCTCCATGACACGCCAAGACATGAGGACGCACGTATACGGCCGAGGCCCGAGACTTCGAGGAAACGGACATCTCTGCTGAGTTGCTGCTCGCTGATGGGGTTGCATTCGCCGGCTCAGTGAAATCAATCATGAGTCGGAAGTGAATGTAGCTAACTACATTGAACTACATTACATTGCATACATGCATCAGAAGCGGGGAGATTTGCACGCAGTGTGGGGATCCGCCCTCGGAGAATCTTCAACCATCGTCGTAGTTTCTGGATTCGGGTACATACTTGTGATGGCATCATCTGGTAAGTAGATTGAAAGGTATAAATCGGGATGAACATGCGAGTTCGAGCAGAGCTATGGAAGGAGAGAAACTAAAAACTAAAAACAAAGTGATAGGTAGATTGGCACCAAAGGGAGTTGGAATGAATGTGCAGTATGAAAATTGAAAGAAAGAAAAACAGACAGCTATTTGCAGTACGACCAGGTCACCACGAGTGCCAGAATTAATCCAACGACTCCGCCAATCATCAATCTGAACCTTTGGGTGTGCGAAGCATCACGCGATGCCGGCACCGGATCCAGCTGGGGTTCCACAGAACCGGAAGGCACTTCTTCGACTGTGTATTTCAACCATGTCAGATTCAAACATGGCGACAAGGCACTGGTACTCACTATGCACACTTTCGCCGTTAGGGCTACAAGCAAGCTCGAAAATGGGGTACCCAAGATGTCGGGCGATATCTTGGCTATTCAGATCGAATCCTTTGCCCACGTGAAAGCGGCTGAGGGCTGCATACACGTTTTCATGCCAAGATCTCACATGAACATCCATGTTGAATTCGAGAGATGGGAATCCAAGGTTGGATGCGTCCTCAGGACAGAGTCTACTACCTCCCGCGGGATCGAAGGACCAATATGCTGGACATTCAGGAGTTGCAAGCCGGGTTCCATTGTTGGACTGGAAATCTTCTAATGGACAGAGGAACAAGTATCCTTCCGGGATGTTCTGCAAAGGACCTGAGAATGTCAGCCAGTAGGTGATACACTCTACGAGCACTGGTGCACAAGATTTAGGACCATCAAACCGGTAGCAAGGGCTGCACTTACAACAATCTTCATGCTTTGGTGGAGTTGCCAACTGACTGAAAACATGATTTGCTTTGGAAAGCCATGCGTCTTGGAGTGAGTAGTTGGTAGTGGTTGATAGTATCCGCACACTTGATCCATTGATAAGAGAGGAATGCATCCTGGAAGAGCATTTGAGTGCCATCTACTGAACGAAGAAAAGATGACACAGACCGGCTCCACCCGTTCTCCATCGTATCCCCGCCCCACCCACCTTCGTGGATATCCAGATTAGGTATACATGCAATTTCCTGGACACTTTCGCCGTGCAGTGAGACGACTGCACTGAGTTGAAATTTGTCAAGTGGAAGTGAGTCGTTTGTTGCCAAATGATAGCGGCAATATTCGTGAAACTGGGCTAGGGTTAGGTGACAAATGATGCTCATCTCCGGGTCGGGTCCGAGAGAGGGGAGTCGAATAAGGGACTGTGACAAGCTGCATGGTGAAGTCTTCCAGGATGAGTAGTCGGTGTAACTGGGTGCAATTTCAAGAGAAAGTTGACCAGTGGAACCCCGTATCCAAGATATGAACATGTCGCAGCTCTACGGCAGGTCGATGACGACCACGCGCATAAGTAGCGGAAGATGGCCACATACCGAGTAAGACGATCCCCGCCAATCGAAATGTTTGCATGCATTCTATGCGAATCAGTTCCAATCACTTAGGCGAGTGGGAGCCTTCATACTGAAAGGTCTGTGCCCTGAGAATAGGGCTGTTCACCGTACCGTATACGGTATACGGCCGTACGATGACGGCCAACATACGGGTGAACAACCAGCCGGACCCGTACCGTATAAGGCATTTCAAGATAGCTCTACGGTACGGTACGGTACCGTATTACGGCCGTATACGGCTATACGGCCGTCTTTGGTATACCTAATTTTATCACATTCAATCACACACAAGTTAGCCTGCTATAATATGCATTTATTACAATGAAAATCAATTACTGGTCCCCTAGACATGCAATAATGTCTCAGCATGCCATGCGCAGCCGATTTTCACCAGCATCAAGGTCCGAATCATCTCTGGTTGAAGGCTTGATCGACGCAAGCTAATAGTATCACGACCACCGGAGAAAATACGCTCGATGGCAACAGCAGAGCCTGTATTTGTGCCAGAAATTGAAGTGAATTTGAAGAGATGAATGAGACGAACCAAAAATAGATAGCAGGTCCAATGCGAAGCGGTGGAGGGTCGGAAACTGGAGGCGGCGCACAAACCACCATTCAATGGGGTCACAGGTGTTGAAGTTCTCAGGGACAAGCTTGAAATATTCGACCAGTTCGTCTATATTCATGCGCTCTCGAAAACGGAAAATATCCATGGCAAGGCAGGCAAAAGACCAAAGGTAGCGTCGGCCGACTCGGGAAAATTACATTTGAAAATCGGTAATTTGAAAAACAAGCACAGCGCATTGATTCCGCTGTGGAGCAGGTAAGCAAGCGAGGTGCGATATCCGATCCAAGAGATGCCGGCGAGCAAGCGAGGCGTGACCTCAGAAGGAATCACAGAGCTTTCAGATTATACTTCCGAAAGGGAGCCTCGAAAGCAATGAGTTACTTACATTGAGCATGCAAAACTGCGTGGACATCAGCAAACCAGAGCATCGCAACTGAGGGCACAGCATGAAATTTAAACTCCGATCTTGCGCCCAAAGAACAGCCGAGGAGTAGCGGCACTGCCTGTTGATTTGATTGCCGAGGTAAGCCGTATACCGTACAGCGAGCCGTATACGGCCCAGACGGTACGGCCTATACGGTATGCTAACCGTGCCGTACCCGTACCGTAAAATTGACACGAAGGGACCCTTACGGTACGGTTACGGTAACCGTATATACGGGTGAGCGTACGGCCGTAATACGGTTACGGTGAACAACCCTACCTGAGAAACTTAATCAGTCGTGGACTGGAAGTTTCTTACCAACTTACCAAACGGATGTAGAGGTACGCCGTAGCAATTACTGAATTTCGGTATTCTTCGAGGAATTGTTGCACAGGGATCAAATCTAAATCAAGCTAATGTCAACCAGTTGGATGTAGACCACCAGAAAAACAGCGCGAACCATCGTGGAAAATTGTAGCATAGAGGCCGCCTGAATTGACTGTGCCATAAAGCTGCACGAAATTTGGATTGCTGTCTTGCATATGTGGCAGTGCTCGTAGTAATGCGACTGGGACTCACCGAAACCCGGAATATTTCGAGAGTTCACATTTCCAATTCTTTAGGGCATTGTCAGAATACGCACTCCACAGGGATGACCGGGCACACCTCCTCTGCGTGTTCACCCTCGTAGATGGCAACAGTCATATCCGACTGCTTTCCCTCGATGCGGGTGGTGTACATTCGCCTGGCAGCACAGACTCCATGGTGTCGACTCGCCACCCCACATTCATCCAGATGGATCTCGTTGCGCAGATCCAAGTCGCCCAGCGGGATCGTTCTGAAATCTGCCTGGTTTCAGCCAAGGAATCTTGGATGAACAGAGAACAATCACCAGAAGGGATGGTATGAGCACACTGTATGACATTCGTGAAATGGCCACCCGCGATGGTAAAGTTCCGCGAGTTGGTAATGAAGGCGCCGGATGACCTGGGGGATTCTTAGAGTGGACAATTGAGAGCAGCAGAGGACAACTCACGCAGACGGGCCCGAACTGGCCAGATATTCGGAGGAGGAAGAGTCTGGTGGGTAGTGAGGCTCGTCCGCCATGGACGTTGGGGGGGGAAAGAGATTTAGGCGCCCACTGGTCGCAGGCTGTTATGAATTCTAAATTTAAACCAAACCTGTGCATTCACGGAGGCGCTTCAATGCCTCCGCTCCAACAGCTGCACAGCCTAAGTCTATGAAGCTCAATAACCTTCCGGAAATGCCTGTGTTTCTGATTCCAAGGTTGATATGGAGGAGACTTTGCTTCTTATCCGCCACATTGACGAGGATGTGGGCATACCATGAAGGGTCCAGACGTCTGGATCCGAGGAACAGGTGACGATCGCAGTTAGTGAGCACAATGTGGACGAGAAGGAAGGCACTCATTCACACTACCCAGGGAATCCTGGATTTCCATGCGCGATCGACTCGAAGATTAGAGCTCAATAGAGCAGCGGGTGACTCATGTCACAGGACGGTCTGCGAGGGCGATGAGACTTAATTACTTTGTTAGAACGTTTTCCCCCTCTGAATTTGATTTGTGAATGCAAACCTCAAAACACAAGAAGTGCCACAGGAGGATTGAATATCAAGTCACGACCGGTATTTCCGCAATGCTGGATTGCTCTGACGTAGTTTTGATCTTTCTTGCATTATTATGTTCATGAATAAATCCGTATCGGTTGGCCACTAATATCTCGAGGATTCATTGGAACTGATATTAGCGATTACATCCAACTAGTGGGACTGCAGGAACGAAACCTCATTCATGTTAAATAATAAATTCCAGTTTAAACCTGCTACTGGCCGCGGGGACATACTGTATACAGGCGGTGTCCGTTATATGTAGCACTTATTATAAGTATCTGTTTCAATGACGGAAGGACTTTCCTCGCTACTTGCCTCCGATATGTGGCATCACCCTCTATTTTGTGTCCCATGATTGGTCGTGCTTGCCTCGTCGCGTCTGAGATGTAGGTCACGAGGTAGTCACGAGCGTAGCGCGCGAATTACAATTTTCGAAAACAAATAAAAGAGATGCAGTCCGATGATTCAGGTTCGCGACGCAGTCGTTTTTTCGGAAATTTATGCCGCATGCAATGACTGGAGCCTTAGCCATACGTACCAACTGAAGCCAGAGGTTCAGCGCCGAAATAAAAAAGGTTACATAAGTGAAATGTTTTTAACGAGGTCTGGGAGAAGGTTCAGAGCCTACAGAGGTTGCAACGCACCTTTGCATTGCATATTTGGACTAACTAGGCAGACAAAAATTGTGGACACAGACATTCTCAAGGACAGGGACTAGTGTCTTTGAAATCCTCACGATGCATATTTACTTTCATGTGTATTATGCTGTGTTATTACTCATTGAAACCGCCTCGGAAGGACATGGGCCTTTGGATCCACCACAGTTGGCTGTTGGATTGACGACAATTGGTTGTTGGAGTGACGACAAACGTGATTCACTCAACTATCGCCACTAAAACCAACCACCAACCCTAGGAGATGAACCGTGGGGACCGCATTTCTCGCCCAATGCACCCACGGCCCCCGCGCCCTCATTCTCCTCCCCTTCATGGACCGTGCACGTAGTATACGTACTACAGTAGGACCGTACAAGTAATATAATACATCACGGTCTACTTGCATGGCCTACTTGCTCGGTCCTACGCAGATTTTCGACTCGGATACACAAAGCAGAGCTAACAGTGCTTGACTCCTCTGACCAACCCTTCGCAAAGCGGCCTCCAGGCCCGGGATACAACTACACTGAGCTACGGAAGGAAACCTTAATCCCCCCGGACGGCGTGGGGGGATGTTAATTTGCTGTACATTCACTTCCCTTGTACTTTCTCTTACACCGAGTAGGGGCAGAAATCCCCAATTTCGAAGCAGGAGGAAGAGGAGGAGGAGGAGGAGGAGTGTATTTATTAACCCCGTCCGCCCCCGAGATCGAATTGCACCGTCATTGGGTGATGAAGTTACAATAGGAAGGCTGCAGATCCTCACCGACTCTCTTCTGGACCTTTGTCCGATGCCAGAAGGGCGCCCCTCTGCCTCTAGACCGAGAGTGCTAATTCAGAACTTGTACGCTTATCCAATATATATATATATAATCGCGCTTTTGGAGGGCGCAACCGTAAAGAACGCCCTGTGGCGAGGAATGAGATCTGCTTGAATGCGCCTCATGTGAGATGAGATCTTATATGTATTGCACAACGTTGACGAGGACAGTAAGTTCGCTTACTTCTTTGGCATATCATCCTTCCGCGGATCCTTTTTAGTTCAAAATATGTCCCAATTAATTTCTATATTCATGTCGGCGTACGCACCCAATTTTCAGGCCACCCGTGTAATATAACTCGCATGGTAAATGTAAACAGATTGTCGGAATTCAATTCAGCTGAGTGTGCTCGGAATTGAGGTCAGTAGAGGTATACAGTAGTTATCGTGTTGCGCGAGGGCGTGTTGTGCCTGTTACACGTTACAGTAAGTATATGTGGACTCACTCGTCTTGTGTCGGTTACAGGCTGTTTCGGCGTCATCCGGAGGTGCAGCAGTGTGCTTGATTATCACTTTGGGTTTAGCTCTGGGTTCGTTCGCGGGTGATGGTGAACGTATGTAAGTACATCTTCGCGTCCGCTGCCTTTGGGTACGCGCTGGTTGGATGTGTAGCTGGAAGTGAAGGAATGAAAAAGACACTTCGAAGCTCGCAAAACCGCAAGTTGAACCAAACCATACAAAAAACACGAGGGTATGCCAAGGTACGCCAAGACGCGGGAACGCACGCATGTGGCTGAGGCCCGAAACTTGGAGGTTGGGATGCTGCTCGCTGATGGGGTTGCGTTCGTCGGTGCCGTCGGTTCAGGCGAGCGAAATTAATCACGAGTCGGAAATGAATACAATTACATTGAATTACATTACATTGCATACAAGTATCGGCGGGGAGATTTGCACTCGGTGTGGGGATCCGCCCTCCTTGAAACGGCTTGCACGCAGAGTGTGCATGCAGCATGTCGAGTCGCCGCCTGTCGCCGCAACCAAATTTCCCGCATGATGGCGCTGATTTAATTTCGTAACCCCACCTGATGCGGTCCCCACGGGGTTCCCAAACGCATCAAAATCGCAAAAAAGACCACCCGGTCAGCCGACCTTTCTCCACGCCTACGCGTCGCTTCACTCAAAATCCGGCCTTGGCTCGTGTTTCTCTTCCCTCTCTCCCTCTCGTTTTCCCAATACACTCACATGTTCTCTACCAAAAACAAAACAAAAGAATGAGGAATCCAACCCTCGCAGCGCTGCTGCTCCTCGCACACACCGCACTGAGTGACGTGACGATGGCCACTCCCGACGCCGCGCCCGCCGGTTTCGAATCGTGTAAGTCCCCCAGCTTCCTCCCAGCACCTGCGGTGAAAGGCACGGGCGACCTCGCATCCGCGTTCCCCGCGGGCATCAACGCCGCCGCGACGTGGGATCTTGAGCTCGGCAAGGCGTGCGGGAAGGCGATGGGCAGCAAGCATAAGGACAAGGGGGTCAATGTTGTGTTGGGGCCGATGACGAATTTGGGTGCGTCTTCTCTCCCTTCGCGCGTCGCTGGGCCTAGCTTGCACTTTTGGCGGCGCTCGTTTGGCGGCGCTCGTTTGGCGGCGCTCGTTTGGCGGCGCTCGTTTCGTTCCTCCCGTCCTTCCTGTCCCATTATGTTCTCCAGACCGCCAAGCAGCCGCAGGCCGCAGCTGGGAAAACTTCGGCGCCGACCCCTTCCTCGCTGGCGCCGCCTCTGTCGCCACTATCAACGGATACCAGGGCGTTGGTGTCTGTCTGTCTCTTCAATTTGCTTTCTTTCGTTTTTGCCGGCTGGTGCGTCGTTTGTTGTACGCGGGGGCATTCGTACATTCCTTCCTTTCCTCCTTCCATCCATATCACTTCATCATCATCACCGTTATTCGCCTCTCACTCTGTCGATCCCACTCCCATCCTACTCGTGCATTCCGTCCGTCCCGCATCTTTGTTAATTACCCTCTCCAGCGTTCCATCGTTGCTTCCATGCCTCGTTCAACTCGCGTGCATAGCATACCCCCTTGTATTCGAGTTGGATACCGCATCATTCAGGTCGAATACCCGTTCAACTCGCGTCCAATGCCCTCTCTCCTGCTTCCATCCCTCCAACAACCCGCGCTTCCATCCACTCCAACAACCCGTTCCATCCGCTTCCTTTCCCTCTCTTCTTTCTTCTCTTGCGTTCCTTCTCATTACCCTATTCAAGTTCAACGTCAATTACGCTCTAATTTTCACCTCCCTCCTTGCTCGTGTTCTCGCGTTTGATCCCCTGCTCTC
The DNA here is from genome assembly GCA_029281465.1 of Mycena epipterygia. Lineage (NCBI taxonomy): Eukaryota > Fungi > Basidiomycota > Agaricomycetes > Agaricales > Mycenaceae > Mycena > Mycena epipterygia. The sequence goes on along the minus strand of JARJCQ010000058.1, from coordinate 179,785 downwards.
CTTTCCTTGCGTTAGCATATCCCCTCTTCCATCCCTGCGTCCTTCCGTTCCCGCGTTCACACCCGCTCCTCGCCTCCTCGTCGTTCGCATCCTTCCTCGCGTTCTCATCCCCGCTCCTTCCTTCCTCTCCCATCTCTGCGTCCTTCCGCCCCCCCGATCTCCTCCTCGCGCTCGTCTTGTCCATCCTCGCTCGCGCTCGCATCCTGCCCTCTCTCTGTTCCTTCCTTGCCTGCACATCCCTGCCTACCTTCCTCTCCCATCTCTGCGTCTGTCCCTTCATTCCTCGCACTCCATCGTTCTCCTGTTCGATCCTTCATTCACACTCATTTCTCTTCTTCTTTTAAAATAGAACCTCCGCGCCCGGCCTCCGCTTTCTTCTTCCTCCTTCTTCCCTTACCTCCATTTAATTTCTTCCCTACCTTCCATTGTCCAATCCTATTCCCAGTGAGTCAAAAGTCCGAAATTAATGGACACTTGGTCGTAATAGTACAATACAGTATATGTATTCTCAAATATTTGGATAATTGTACGACCAGGTCATCACGAGTGCCAGAGCATCTTTGGGTTGATGAGTACATGCCGCCAGGAGGTTTTGACATCGGGAGAAGAATTTTCAACCGTCGTCGTAGTTTCTGGATTCGGGTACGGGTACATACTTGCGATGGCATCATCTGGTAAGTAAATTGAATGGTATAAATTGGGATGGACGTGAGTTCGAGCACGCAGAGCTACGGAAGGAGAGAAACTAAAGAAAAATTGGAAGAAAGAAAAACAGATAACTATTTGCAGTACGACCAGGTCACCACGAGTGCCATAATTAATCCAAGGAGTCCGCCAATCGTCAATCTGAACCTTTGGGTGTGCCAAGCATCACGCGAGGCCAGCACCGGATCCGGCTGGTCTTCCAAAGAATTGGAAGATACTTCTTCGACTGTGTATTTTAACCAAGTCAGATTCGAACAGGGAAACACGACACAGATACTCACTATGCGCACTTTGGACGTTTGGGCTACAAGTAAGCTCGAAGATGGGATGCCCAAGATGCTGGGCGACATCTTGGCTATTCGGATCAAATCCTTTACCCGCGTGAAAGCGGCCGAGGGCCGCATACACATTTTCAGGCCAAGATTTCCCGTGAGCTTCCAACTTCAATGTGAAAGATTGGAATCCAAGCCTGGATGCATCCTCAGGACGAAGTCTACTACCTCCTGTGGGATTGAGGGACCAATATGCTGGAAGTTCAGGAGTTGCAAGATATGTTCCATCGTTGGATTGGAAATCTTCTAACGGACACAGGAACAAATATCCTTCCGGGACGTTCTCCGAAGGACGTGAGAATCCCAGACCTGAGAATCTCAGACGGTATTTGATGTCGTATACTAGCACTGATGTACAAGATTTAGGACCATCGAGCCGGTAGCAAGAGCTGTACTTACCATAGTCTTCATGCTCTGGCAGAATTGCCGACTGACTGAAAACATGATTCGCTTGGGAAAGCCAGTAGCCTGACAATGAGTCGGCATTGCGATATATTACTCGCAATGTCATCGATCCATAGGTACAAGAGGAATGCAGCCTACATAACGATTAAATGCCATGTGCCGAACAAAGAAAAAAAGATGGCACATACCTGCTCCACCCGTTCTCCATAACAGTGACATTTTTGCGCCCGGAGTAATCCTGCACCCAACCACTGTCCTCCATAGTCAAATTGGGTATGCGTGCAATTTCCTGAATACTTTTGCCACCCAGTGAGACAACTGCACTGAGCTGAAATTTGTCACGTAGTCGAAATATGTTGCGTGTTCCCAAATAAAAGACACAATTGTTGTGAAACTGGTCCAGGGTTAGGCGAGAAATGATGCTCGTCTCCGGGTCAGGTCCGAGAGAGGGCAGTGGGATCAGGTGATTTGGCGGTACACTCTTCAAGTATGAGGCGTCCTTGTGACCGGGTGCAATTTCGACAGAAAGTTGACCGGTAGAACGCCGTATCCAAGATATGCACATTTGCCACATCTAAAGTGGCTGAATGGTCAGAAGATGTGTAAGTCATGGAAGATATCAACATGCTCGGGGAGTCCGTCTGGAGCGATATCGATATCGACGCAAAACCTGAAAGTATTCCTCTGCAACCTATGTGAATCAGTTGAAATTAGTTACATGAGTGGGAGCCTTCATACTGAAAATTCTGTGCTCTGCGGAAAGTCAATCAGTTGTGGACTGGAAGGTTGTCACCAACTTACAAAATAGTGGTGGAGGTATACAGTAGAAATCACTGACTTTTGATGTTCTTTGAGGAATTGTCGCAGGGGGACCAGATCTAAGTGGAGACAATGTCAACAACTTGGAAGTAAACCACGAGAATAAAGTCACAAACCATCGTGAAAAATCATGGCATAGAGGCCGCCTGAATTGACCATGCCATACAGCTGCACGAAATTTGGATGGCTGTCCTGCACATGTAGTGGTGCTCGTAGAAATGCGGTTGGGACTCACCGGAATCCGGAATATTTTCCGAGTTCACGCCTCCAAGTCTTGACGAAGGGATTATTAGAATAAGCACGAACTCCATAGGGATGAAGGGGCTTACCTCCTCCAAGTGTTCACCCTCGTAGATGGCCACAGTCATATCCGACGGCTTTCCCTCGATGCGGGCAGTGTACATTCGCCTGGCAGCGACGACTCCATGTTGACGACTCACCACCCCAGATCCCCCCAGACGGATCTCTTTGCGCAGATCCAAGTCCCCCAGCGGGATCGTTCGGAAATCTGCCTGCTTTCAGCTGAGGCATCTTGGATGAACAGAGACCAATCACCAGAAGGGATGGTGGGAGCACAATGTATCACATTTGTGAAATGGCCACCCGCGATGGTAAAGTTCCGCGAGTTCGTAATGAAGGCGCCGGATGACCTGGGAGATTCTTAACCTGGACAATTGAAACAACAGAGGACAACTCACGAAGGCGGTACCGAGGCAGCCAGGGATTCAGAGGACGAAGCGTCTGTTGGGTAGTGAGGCTCGTCTGCCATGGACGTTGGGGGGAGGAAGAGATTTAGGCGCCCACTGGTCGCACGCTGTTATGCATTCTAAATTTAAACCAAAGCTGTGCATTTACGGAGGCCTCCGCTCCAACAGCTGTACTGATTAATTTAACTGCCCAAGGCTATGCAGTTAATTACTTCTAGAATGTTTTCCCTCTCTGGTTGATTTGTGAATGTAAACCTCAAAACATAACATAGCACCGTAGGAGTCAAGATTGAACATCACGTCGCTTATTTCTGGGTGCAGACCGGCGCGTATTCACAGGTTGCTCTGTAGGTTATTCTTTGACAGAACTCTTCAGCAACGCTGAAACTTCGAATTGAAGTGCAGTTGCTCTGACGTAGTTTTGATCTTCCTTGCACTATTGTCTTCATGAATAAATCCGTATCCTGTACCGTTGGCCATCAATGTCTTGGAGAATTTAGAACTGATATTAGCGATTGAATCCAGCTAGTGAGATTGCACGAGCGGGGAAGCCTCATTGATGTGAGATAATAAATTCTTGCTACGAGCCGTAGGGACATATATATCCGGGCGTCCAACATGTGTAATATTATCCGTTTCAATGACTTAAGGACTTGTTAGATTTTCTCACTACTTGCCTCCGATATGATAGATGTGGCATCACCTTCTATTTTGTGCCCCATGATTGGTCGTGTTTGGCTCGTCGCGTCTGAGATGTAAGTCACGAGCTAGTCAGCGCTCGCGAACTACAAATTTTAACAGTAACAAAATAAAATAAAAGAGATGGAGTCCGATGAGTGAGGTCCGCGATGCAGCGGTTCTGTGGAAATATATGCCGTATGCGCTTACTGAAGCCAGAGACATATGCGCCGACTGAGGCTGAAGTTCAGCGCCGAAACAAAAACCTCGGAGAAGGTTCAGAGGCTACAGAAGTTTCAACGCACCTTCGCATTGCATAATTGGACTGTGTTGTGCACAGATTGTGGAGACAATTTTCAGGCCACCCATGAAAGTAACTCATTGTGTGTAGTGTAACGCGCCATGGTGTGTAATGCAACTCGCCATTGTAAATGTAAACTGGTTGTCGGAATTGAATTCACGTTTTTGGAATTGAATTCAGCCCAGTGTGCTCAGAATTGAGTTCAATCGAGGTATACAGTATTTCTGGTTTTGCGCGAGGGTATATTGTGCCTGTTACAGTAGGTATATGTGAACTCACTCGTCTTGCGACGGTTACAGGCTGTTTCGGCCTCACCCGGAAGTGCAGTAGTGTGGTGCGGTTGATTATTAATTCCAATTTGGGTCTGGGTCTGGGTTCGTTCGCGGGTGATGGCAAGCGTGCGTAAGTTCATCTTCGCGCCCGCTGCCTCCGGGGACGCGCTGGCTGGATTCATATCATAGCTGGAGACGAGTGAAGGAATGAACAGGCCACTCCGAATCTCGGGCCCGCACTAGAACCGTAACTGCAGTGTTGCCGCCAGCTAAGCCGGTCAATTTCAAAAATTGAAATATAGCTGCGAACAAAAGCGGGGGAATTCTGAGAATATTTGGGCAGGTAGAAGACATAAAAAGCCGCAGTGTCTTCCGCGAGCTCCAAGTGGTCTGGTCGCCAAATATTCGACCAGCTTCTGAACGGATCAAAATTTAGCCGTTTAGAAGCCGGTTGAATATCTTCACGAGAATGATGTGCCTTGTTTAGCACCAAAGAGAGAGTCTTCGGCTTTCTGGACGATCCATTTGATCGGCTTAGCCGGCGGCAACATTAACGGTCCGCAACTTAAACCAAACCATACCAAGGTACGCCAAGACGCGGGGACGCACACATCCGGCTGAGGTCCGACAATTGGAGGTCATCTCTGCTGAGAATCGAGATGCTGCTCGCTGATGGGGTTGCGTCTGGTTGCGTTCGCCGACGCCGTCGGTTCAGGCGCAAGATTAATCACGGGCGTCGGAAATGAATGGAATTTTAGTGAATATATGCCTCGGAGGCGGGGAGATTTGCACGCAGTGTGGGGATCCGCCCTCCTCGAACGGTCTTGCACGCAGAGTGTGCATGCAGCACGTCGAGTCGCCGCCTGTCGCCGCAACAACCAAATTCCCCGAATGATGGCGCTGATCGAATTTCGTAACCCCACCTGATGCGGTCCCCACGGGGTTCCCAAACGCATCAAAAATCGCAAAAAGAATCAGAAGCTCGCCGGTCAGCCGACCTTTCTCCACACTTCAATTCTGCTACGCGTCGCTTCACTCAAAACCGCCTTGGCTCGCCTCTCTTTCCTCTTCCTTCCCTCTCTTCCCGGTTCGTTTTCCGATCACACGCTCTCTGTTACCAACCAAAAAAAGGACAACAATAATGAGGAATCCAACCCTCGCAGCGCTGCTGCTTTCACTGGCGCACACCCTGCTCGTCCTAGGTGACGTGACGACGGGCATCCCCGACGCCGCGCCCGTCGGTTTCGAAGAATACGAGTCCCCCATCTTCCTCCCCGCGCCCGCGGTGAAGGGCACCGGCGACTGGGCGAGCGCGGTCCAGCGTGCGACAGCGTTCGTGAAACAGCCCACGCTCGCGGAGAAGGTCAATGTCACAACGGGCGTGGATGTGCTTGGGCAGTGTGTGGGGAATACTGGCGTGCGTCCCGTCCTTCCTTGATTCGTGTATTTATGGAGGTACCAAGCTGATATGGACGACCAGACGATCCCGCGCCTAAATTGGAAAGGCCTCTGCCTCAAAGACTCGCCCCTCGGCGTGCGCTTCGCGGACCTCGCGTCCGCGTTCCCCGCCGGCATCAGCGCCGCCGCGACCTGGGACCTGGGGCTGATCGAGGCGTGCGGGAAGGCGATGGGCAGCGAGCATAAGGGTAAGGGCGTCAATGTTGCGTTGGGGCTGATGATGAATATGGGTCCGTCTTCTCTCTCTTGCTTTCTCTTCCCTCCCTGCCTCGCCCTCTTTTTTTGGATCCCGTTCCGTTTCCATTTACTGATGTTTTTCTTGTCCAGGCCGCCAAGCAGCCGCCGGCTGCAACTGGGAAGGCTTCGGCGCCGATCCTTTCCTCGCCGGCGCCGCCTGTCGCTACCATCAACGGATACCAGGGCGTGGGGGGTGATTACGACTGTTAAGCATTTGTAAGTGTTTCTGTCCGTTATTCCTTATTCGTGATCTTGTGCGCCGGGTTGAATCGGGCGTGGACGCGGGCGTTCGTGCCTTCCATCGACGCGTTTGTGCCTTTCACCGATACGTTTGTGCCTTCCGTCAACGCGTTCGTGCCTCCATCGACGCGTTCGCGCCTTCCATAAACGCGTTCCGCACTCGCCTTAGGTCCTCCTACCCATCTCGGGCCATCGCCCTTATTCGTGGTCGTTTCTCTCCCTTCCTTCCTTCCTTCCCTCCCCTATGTCTGCGTTGCATTCATCGAGTGCTTCCACCCACTTCTGTTCATCCAGTCCCTCTCACAATCCTCGCTTGCATGGATTGCTTCCCTGCTTCGCTTCGCTTCTGTTCATCTCGTTCCACTCGTGCATTGCGTCCATTCATCTCGGTTCATCCCCCCGCACGAGTCTATGGCTGCCTCCCACTCGCTTGCTTTCTGTCCCCCCTCCATCCTCGCGTCAACCATCTGCCACATACTCCAACCACCCCACGCGCTTCATTTGATTCATTTCTTCTTTCATATCCATATCCATTCCATTCGCGTCCAATTCCCCGTTTTTCCGGGTCGGATATCCGTTTTATTCGAGTTGGATATCCTATATTAATCAGGTTGGATGTCCTGTTTTATTCGGGTTGAGCATCCTCCTCTATTCATCCGCTTCCTCTCGTTCCTTCCTCGCGTTCACACACGGTCTTTCCTCGCGTTCACACCCGCTTCTTCCTCGCGTTCGCATACCTTGCTCTCCTTCTCATTATCCCCCCATTATGTCTTCACCTTCATCTCCCTCTCTCCTTCCCTGCGTTCCCCGTCTTTCCGTCCTCGCGTTCTCCTCCTCGCGCTCGTCTCGTCCACCCTGCCGCTCCTTCTGGGCGTTCAGATCCCCCCTTTCCTCGCGCTCACATCTTGCCCTCCCGCTCCTTCCTTGCATGCACATCCCTGCCTACCCATCTGTGTCCGTCCCTTCTTTCCCTACGCTCCATCGTCCCCCCGGTCGATTCTTCATTCCTCCTCTTCTTTTTTTAAAACAGAACTTCCGCGCCCGGCCTCCGCTGGATGCTTTTTTTTTACTTCTTCCTTCATCTTCCCTTCCCACCGTCGAATCCGATTGTCAGTAAGTGAAAATTCCGAAATTAATGAATACTTGGATGTAATAGTACAGTACTGCATATATATTCTCAAATATTTGAATAATTGTAAGACCAGGTCATCACGAGTACCCGAGCGTCTTTGGGTTCATGAGTGCATGCCGCCGTAGTTTATGGATTCGGGTACATACGTGCGATGGCATCATCTAAGTAGATTGAATAGTATAAATCGTGATGGACGTGCGAGGTCGAGGACACAGAGCTACACAAGGAGAGAACCTAAAAACTAAAAACTAAAAACAAAGTGACAGCTAGAGTGGTACCAAAAGGGAGTGGGAATGAATATACAGTGTGAAAACTGAAAGACAGAAAAACAGACAGCTATTTGCAGTTCGACCAGGTCACCACGAGTGCCATAATTAATCCAAGGACTCCGCCAATCATCAATCTGAACCTTTGGGGGTGCGAAACATCACGCGAGGCCAGCACCGGATCCGGCTGGGGTTCCAAAGAATTGGAAGATACTTCTTCGACTGTGTATTTTTAACAAAGTCAGATTCAAACATGACGACGACAAGCCACTGGTACTCACTATGCGCACATTCGACATTGGGGGTACAAGAAAGCTCGAAAATGGGGTACCCAAGATGCCGGGCGATATCTTGGCTATTCGGATCGAATCCTTTGCCCGCGTGAAAGCGGCTGAGGGCTGCATACATGTTTTCCGGCCAAGAGTACCCCTGAGCTTCCGACGTCAATGTGAAAGACAGGAATCCAAGGTTGGATGCGTCCTCAGGACGAAGTCTACTACCTCCAGCAGGATCGAGAGACCAATATGCTGGACATTCAGTGGTTGCAAGCCAGGTTCCATCGGTGGATCGGAGATCTTCGAACGGACAGAGGAACAAGTATCCTTCCGGGAGATCCTCCGCGCGACCTGAGAAGCTAAGCCGATGGACGATGCAGTGTACGAGGACTGGTGTACAAGATTTAGGACCACAAAGCCGGTAGCAAGGGCTGTACTTACAACAATCTTCGGGAATTGCCAACTGACTGAAAACATGATTTGCTTGGGAAAGCCAGGTGAATTTGAGTGGGTAGTTGGTATTGGTTGATAGTGTCCATACAATTGGTCTAATGATCTGAGAGGAATGCATTCTAGAAGAGTATTTGAATGCCATGTGCTGAACGAAAAAAAAAGATGGCACATACCTGCTCCACCCGTTCCCCATAACAGTGACATCGTTGGGCCCGCAGAAATCACACATCCAACCATCGTCATGAATAGTCAGATTGGGTATATGTGCAATTTCCTGGAAACTTTCGCCCTGCAATGAGACAACTGTACCTAACTGAAATGTGTCCAGTGGAAGTGGGCCTGATCTTCCCAAATGGAAGCCACAATATTTGTGAAACTGGTCCAGGGTTAGGTGAGAAATGATGCTCATCTCCAGATCAGGGCCGAGGGAGGGGAGTGGAATAAGGGACTGTGGCGAGTTGTACGGTAAAATCCTCCAGTATGAAGAGTCGAAGTGACCAGGTGCAATTTCAAGAGAGAGTTGACCAGTGGAACGCCGTATCCAAGGTATGGACAACCGCCATATCTAGGGACGAGTCGATGATAAGCATGCGCTTAAGTAGCGGAAGATGGCAACATGCCTCGTGGAAGTATTCGTTTGCATCCTGCATATGTGAATCAGTTCAAATCACTTAGGCGAGTGAGATGCCTCATACTGAAAGTTCTGTGTTCTGCGACAAAAGTCTATCAGTCGTGAAATGGAAGGCTGTCACCAGCTTACAAAACAGTGGTAGAAGTATACAGTAGAGATCACTGAATTTCGGTATTCTTCGAAGAATTGTCGCATGGGGACCAGATCTAAGTGGAGACGATCTCAACAACTTGGAAGTAAATCACGACAAAAAAGTACAAACCATCGTGGAAAATTGTGGCATAGAGACCCCCTGAATTGACTGTGCCATAAAGCTGCACAAAATTTGGATGGCTGTACTGCACATGTAGCGGTGCTCGTAGAAATGCGGTTGGGACTCACCGCAACCCGGAATACTTTGAGAGTTCGTGCCTCCAGGTCTTTACAAAGGAATCAGTAGAATAAGTACGGACTCCACAGGAATGAAGGGGCTTACCTCCTCCGCGTGTTCACCCTCGTAGATGGCCACAGTCATACCTGACTGCTTTCCCTCGATGCGGGCGGTGTACATTCGCCTGGCAGCGACGACTCCATGGTGTCGACTCGTCACCCCACATTCATTCACACGGATCTCGCTGCGCAGATCCAAGTCCCCCAGCGGGATCGTTCGGAAATCTGCCTGGTATCAGCCAAGGAATCTTTGATTGAACATAGACTATTCACCAGAGGAGATGGTAGGGCCACCATATATGACATTCGTGAAATGGCTATCTGCGATGGTAAAGTTCCGAGAATTGCTAATGAAGGCGCCGGAGGACCTGGGGGATTCTTAGCGGGGACAATTGAGAGCAGCAGAAAACGACTCACGAAGGCGGGCCCGAGCCGGCCAGGGATTCAGGGGACGCAGTGTCTGGTGGGTAGTGAGACTGGGCGGCCATGGAAGTTGGGGGGAGAAGGAAGATTCAGGCGTGTATCAGTCGCAGGCTGTTATGCATTCTAAATTTAAACCGAACCTGTGCATTCCGGCAGGCGCCTTGATTCCGCTCCAACAGCTGTACAGACTAATTTAACTACCAGGCTATGCAGTTAATTAATTCATTCTAGACCGTTTTCCCTCTCTGGTTGATTTGTGAATGCAAACCTCAAAACATAACAAGCGCTGCAGGCGCCAAGACTGAATATCAAGTCACGTATTTCTGCATGCAGACCGGCGCGTATTCACAGGTTGCCCTGTAAGTTATTCTCTGATGGAACTCTTCCGCAACGCCAGAAGTTCGAATCGAAGTGCAGTTGTTCTGACGTAGTTTTGACCACTCTTGTGTTCATGAATAAAGCTGTATCCTGGATGGTTGCCACCAATATCGCGAGAATGATTAGAACTCATAGTAACGATTGAATTCAGCTAGTGATACTGCAGGAGCGACGAAGCCTCATTGATGTGAAATTAAATTCCATTTTGAACATGCTATGGGCCGCAGGGACATATATACAGGCGGCATCCGGTAGGTGTAAAACTTATCAAGTATTTTAATGACGTAAGGACTTGTTAGATTTTCTCACTACTTACTTGCCTCCGATATGATAGATGTGGCATCACCTTCTATTTTGTGTCCCGGATTGGTCGTGTTTGGCTCGTCGCGTCTGAGATGTAAGTCACGAGCTAGTCACGAGCTAGTTACCAGCGCGCGCGAACTACAAATTTTAACAGTAACAAAATAAAATAAAAGAGATGGAGTCCGATGAGTGAGGTCCGCGACGCAGCGGTTCTGTGGAAATTTATGCCGTATGCACTGGCTGAAGCCTGAGACATATGTTCCGACTGAGGCTGAGGCCTGAGGTTCAGCGCCGGGACGAAAAAAAAATTCAACCAGGCCTCGGAGAAGGTTCAGGGGCTACAGAAGTTTCAAAGCACCTTCGCATTGCATCATTGCACTGTGTTATGCACAGATTATAGAGACAATTCTCAGGCCACCCATGAAAGTAACTCATTCTGTGTAATGTAACTCGCCATTGTAAATGTAAACTGGTTGTCGGAATTGAATTCACGTTTTTGGAATTAAATTCAGCCGAGTGTGCTGGGAATTAAGTTCAGCCGGGTGTGCTGGGAATGGAGTTCAATCATGCCATGTTTAAGGTTTTGCGCGAGGGCGTGCTGTGCCTGTTACACGTTATGTAAGTATATGTGGACCCACTCGTCTAGTTGCGGTTACAGGCTGTTTCGGCGTAATCCGGAGGTGCAGCAGTGTACTTGATTATTAATTTGGGTGTGGGTTTGAGTTCGTTTGCAGGTGATCATCAGCGTATCTAAAGATTTCGCCTCTGCTGTGTACGGGTACGTGCTGGTTGGAAGCAAAGCTGGGGCGAGGGAAGGAATGAAAAGGACGCTTCGAATCTCGGGCCCGCACTAGAACCAACGACATCGGCGCACACGCATCGGGCAACTCGAACAAGAACGCGGCTTCGTTTCTTCGCTTTACTCTCTCCACGACACGCCAAGACGCGGGAATGCACATATGCGGCTGAGGCCCGAGACTTCGAGGAAACAGATATCTCAGCTGAGATGCTGCTTGCTGATGGGGTTGCGTTCGCCGGCGCCGTCGGTTCAGGCGCGAGATTAGTCACGGGCATCGGAAATGAATGGAATTTTATTGAAGACATTTCACTCAAGGGGATTTGGGATCCACCCTCCTTTGAAATATCTTGCACATAACAAATTTCCGCGTGATGGGATCAGCAATGATCGGATTCCGTAATCCCACTGATGCGTGCCCGTAGGGCTCCCAAACGCCTCAAATCGACCTCCTCCACGCCTCAACTCTGCTACGCGTCATTTCACCTCTTCCTTCCCTTCGTCTCCGTCTCATTTTCGGACTAGGTTACATACATGCACCCACACGCACTCTAGTACCAAAAAAAGCTAACGACAACGAGGACTCCAACCCTCGCGCACACCGCACTGGGCGACGTGACGACGGGCATCCCCAACGCCGCGTCCGCCAATCGTGCGAATCCCTCATCTTTCGCCTCGCACCTGCGTTCCCCGCGGGGATCAACGCCGCCGCGACATGGGATCTTGGGCTCGTCAAGGCGCACGGGAAGGCGATTGGCAGCGAGCATAAGAATAAGGGCGTCAATGTTGTGTTGGGGCTGATGACGAATTTGGGTGCGTCTTCTCTCCCTTCGCGCGTCGCTGGGCCTGGCTTCCACTTTTGGCGGTGCTCGTTTGGCCTGCCTTGTTTCGTTCTTCCCGTCTTCCTGTCCCAGCCGCAGGCCACAACTGGGAAGGCGAAAGCGCCGACCCCTTCCTCGCTGGGGCCGTCTCCGCCGCCACCATCAACGGATACCAGGCCGTTGGGATGATTGCCACCGTTAAGCATTTGTGAGTTTTGTCTGTCTGTCCGTTCGATTTGGTTTCTTTCATTTTTGCCGGCTGGTGCGGCGTTTGTTGTACACGGGGGCATTCGTGCATTCATTCCATCTCACTTCATCGTCATCACCGTTACTTGCCTCTCTCATCCTTCCATCCACTCCACTCTGTCGACCCCATTCCCATCCCACTTGTGCATTCCGTCCATCCCTCCATCTTTGTTAATCTCCCTCTCCACGCGCTCCATCGCTGCTTCTATGCCTCGTTCAACTCGCGTGCATAGCATACCCCCTTGTATTCGGATTGGATACCGCGTTCTATTCAGATTGGATATCGCGCATCATTCGGGTCGAATACCTGTTCAACTCGCGTCCAATGCCCTCTCTCCTGCTTCCATCACTCCAACAAACCACGCTTCCATCCGCTCCAACAACCCGTTCCACCCGCTTCCTTTCCGTCTCTTGTTCCCTTTCCTTGCTTTCCTTCTCATTACCCTCTATCCCTCCTTGCCCTATTCAAGTTCAACGTCGATTATCAATTCTAATCTTCACCTCCCTCCTTCCTCGCGTTCTCGTGTTTGATCCCCTCCTCCCCTTTCCTTGCGTTCTCATATCCCCACTTCCATCCTTGCGTTCCCGCGTTCACACCCGCTCCTCGCGTTTCTCATCATTCGCATCCTTCCTCGCGTTCTTATCCCTGCTCCTTCCTTCCTCTCCCATCTCTGCATCCTTCCGCCCCCCCCCCCCGTTCTTCTCCTCGCGTTCGTCTTGTCCACCCTCGCTCGCGCCCTCCTTGCGCTCCTTCCTTGCCTGCACATCCCTGCCTACCTTCCTCTCCCATCTCTGCGTCCGTCCTTTGCTTCCTCGCGCTCCATCTCCCCCCCCTGTCTAATCCTTCATTCCTCTTCTTCTTGTTTTTTCAGAATGCAACCTCTGCGCCCGGCCTCCGCTGTATTCTTCTTCTTCCTTCTTCTTCCCGTCCCTCCTTTTAATTTTTCCCTCCCTCTTTCCTTCTATTCTTCATCTTCTCTTCCCTCCGTCCAATCCTATTCTCGGTGAATGAAAATTCCGAAATTAATGATCACTTGGTCGTAATAGTACAGTACAGTATATGTATTCTCAAATGTTTCCACAATTTTAAGAGAAGGTCATCACGAGTGCCAGAGCGTCTTTGGGGTAATGAGTGCATGCCGCCAGGAGCAGTTGAAATCGGGAGAATCTTCAACCATCGTCGTAGTTTCTGGATTCGGGTACATATTTGTGATAGGATCATCTAGTAAGTAAATTGAATGGTGACGAACTGTAAACCGTCCAAGCATGAGCGAACCCAAAATAAATAGGAAGGCGGCAAGGGGGATGGAAGGGATCTGTGTGTGCGAGTTGGTCAAACCATGCTCAGTGCTCGACTGGCTGAAACCAGCAGCGAAGCGGGGATACGAGGAGCTTTCGGAACGGAGAGCGGCGATGGAGACAACGAGGAGAAGCAACGAGACGAGATAGTGGACGACGACGACGAAGGACACGAGAGCGGCGATGGAGACGTGCATGAACAATGACGAAGATCCAAGACAGCAGCATACGAAATCTGGAGTGAAAGTGGTAGGATGAAAACTGTGTAAAGGAGAATACAAGTGTGCTATATATACTAAAAGTAAGACAATAAAGGAGAACACTCCTTGAAGCTGTGTGCGCGACGGCATCGGAGCTATATCGAGACAAGTGGGCCGTATTTACGTCTTCATTCACACTCATCTCTCTTCTTCTTTTAAAATAGAACCTCCGCGCCCGGCATTCTTCTTTCTTCTTCTTCCGGCTTCTTCCCTTCCCTCTATTCAATTTCTTCTCTGCCTCCCTTCTTCCTATTTCTCATCTTCCCTTCCACCCATCCAACCCTATTCTCGGTGAGTGAAAATTCCGAAATAATGAACACTTGGTAATAATAGTACAGTATATGTATTCTCAAATATTTGGATAATTGTAAGACCAGGTCATCACGAGTGCCAGAGCATCTTTGGGGTAATGAGTGCAGAGTTGACATCGGGAGAGGAATCTTCAACCATCGTCGTAGTTTCTGGATTCGGGTACATACTTGTGATGGCATCATCTGGTAAGTAGTATAAATTGGGATGGACATGCGAGTTCGAGCATGCAGAGCTACGGAAGGAGAAACCCAAGAACTAAAAACTAAAAACAAAGTGACAGCTAGATTACCACCAAAAGGCAGTTGGAATGAATGCACAGTGTGAAAATTGAAAGAGGGAAAACAGACAGCTATTTGCAGTACAACCAGGTCGCCACGCATGCCATAATTAATCCAAGGAGTCCGCCAATCATCAATCTGGAGCTCTGAGTATACAGAGCATCGCGCGATGCCAGCACCGGATCCGGCTGGGCTTCCAAAGAATCGGAAGATACTTCTTCGACTGTGTATTTTTAACAAAGTCAGATTCAAACATGACGACGACAAGCCACTGGTACTCACTATGCGCACATTCGACATTGGGGGTACAAGAAAGCTCGAAAATGGGGTACCCAAGATGCCGGGCGATATCTGAACTATTCGGATCGAATCCTTTGCCCGCGTGAAAGTGGCTGAGGGCTGCATACACGTTTTCATGCCAAGATCTCACATGAACATCCATGTTGAATTCGAGAGATGGGAATCCAAGGTTGGATGCGTCCTCAGGACAGAGTCTACTACCTCCCGCGGGATCGAAGGACCAATATGCTGGACATTCAGGAGTTGCAAGCCGGGTTCCATTGTTGGACTGGAAATCTTCTAACGGACAGAGGAACAAGTATCCTTCCGGGATGTTCTGCAAAGGACCTGAGAATGTCAGCCAGTAGGTGATACACTCTACGAGCACTGGTGCACAAGATTTAGGACCATCAAACCGGTAGCAAGGGCTGCACTTACAACAATCTTCATGCTTTGGTGGAATTGCCAACTGACTGAAAATATGATTTGCTTGGGAAAGCCATGCGTCTTGGAGTGAGTAGTTGGTACTGGTTGATAGTATCCGCACACTTGATCCATCGATAAGAGAGGAATGCATCCTGGAAGAGCATTTGAGTGCCATCTACTGAACGAAGAAAACATGGCACAGACCGGCTCCACCCGTTCTCCATCGTATCCCCGCCCCAACCACCTTCGTGGATATCCAGATTGGGTACACATGCAATTTCCTGGACACTTTCGCCGTGCAGTGAGACGACTGCACTGAGTTGAAATTTGTCAAGTGGAAGTGAGTCGTTTGTTGTCAAATGATAGCGGCAATATTCGTGAAACTGGGCTAGGGTTAGGTGACAAATGATGCTCATCTCCGGGTCGGGTCCGAGAGAGGGGAGTCGAATAAGGGACTGTGACAAGCTGCATGGTGAAGTCTTCCAGGATGAGTAGTCGGTGTAACCGGGTGCAATTTCAAGAGAAAGTTGACCAGTGGAACCCCGGATCCAAGATATGAACATGTCGCAGCTCTACGGCAGGTCGATGATGAGCACGCGCATAAGTAGCGGAAGATGGCCACATACCGAGTAAGACGATCCCCGCCAATCGAAATGTTTGCATGCATTCTATGCGAATCAGTTCCAATCACTTAGGCGAGTGGGAGCCTTCATACTGAAAGTTCTGTGCCCTGAGAAACTTAATCAGTCGTGGACTGGAAGTTTCTTACCAACTTACCAAACGGATGTAGAGGTACGCCGTAGCAATCACTGAATTTAGGTATTCTTCGAGGAATTTTTGCACAGGGATCAAATCTAAATCAAGCTAATGTCAACCAGTTGGATGTAGACCACCACAAAAACAGCGCGAACCATCATGGAAAATTGTAGCATAGAGGCCACCTGAATTGACTGTGCCATAAAGCTGCACAAAATTTGGATTGCTGTCTTGCATATGTGGCAGTGCTCGTAGTAATGCGACTGGGACTCACCGAAACCCGGAATATTTCGAGAGTTCACATTTCCAATTCTTTAGGGCATTGTCAGAATACGCGCTCCACAGGGATGACTGGGCACACCTCCTCCGCGTGTTCACCCTCGTAGATGGCAACAGTCATATCCGACTGCTTTCCCTCGATGCGGGTGGTGTACATTCGCCTGGCAGCACAGACTCCATGGTGTCGACTCGCCACCCCACATTCATCCAGATGGATCTCGTTGCGCAGATCCAAGTCGCCCAGCGGGATCGTTCTGAAATCTGCCTGGTTTCAGCCAAGGAATCTTGGATGAACAGAGAACAATTACCAGAAGGGATGGTATGAGCAAACTGTATGACATTCATGAAATGGCTATCTGTGATGGTGAAGTTCCGACAATTGGTAATGAAGGCGCGGGAGGACCTGGGGGATTCTTAGAGTGGACAACTGTGAGCAGCAGAGGACAACTCACGAAGGTGGGCCCAAGCCGGCCAGGGATTCAGGGGACGTAGTGTCTGGTGGGTAGTGAGGCTCGTCGGCCATGTACGTTGGGGAGAGAAAGAGATTTAGGCGTCCACCTGTCGCAGGCTGTTATGAATTCTAAATTTAAGTCAAACCTGTGCATTCACGAGACGCCTTTACTCCAATCCAACAGCTGTATAGCGTAAATGTCAGTGCAGTTCAATCACTTTCCATCAGCGCCTGTGTGTCCGATTTCAAGGTGTATGTGAGAGAGCACTGGTTGATTTGGAGGAGACTTCTGCTTTCTATCAGCGTCGCCAAAAATAGATACATATACGCCGAACCTGTACATTCACGCAGGCGGCTTGCGTCCGCTCCAACAGCTGTACAGACTATATTAACTGCCCAAGGCTATGCAATCAATCACCTTCATTCAGTGCCTTTGCTTCTGATTCCAAGGTGTAGCACGTTGATGCGGAGGAGACTTTGCTTCTTATCAACCACATTGACGAGGGTGTAGGCATACCATGAAGGGTCCAGACGTCTGGATCCGAGGAACAGGTGATGATCACGGTTAGCCAGCACAATGTGGACGAGGAGGAAGGCACTCATTCAAACTGCCCAGGGAATCCTGAATTTCCATGCGCGATCGACTCGAAGATTAGAGCAGCGGGTGACACATGTCACAGGACGCTCTGCGAGGGCGATGAGACTTGATTACTTTGTTAGAATGTTTTCCCCCTCTGCATTTGATTTGTGAATGCACACCTCTAATAAATGCCGCAAGAGGCAAGATTGAATATCAAGTCACGACCGGTACTTCCGCGACGCTGGATTGCTCTGACGTAGTTTTGATTTTTCTTGCACTATTGTGTTCATGAATAAATCCATACAGTGTTCCCACGGTCCTTGCGACAACCCTGCTCTTTGCGACACTTTGAATGAAATGTTACCATCTCTGCTCGGCCTCAAATCATGGCTTAAAAAACTTTATTAATGTAAATAGGTCCTCCTGCATAGTTGAGCCACTTATAAATGAGCGGAGCAAGCCCACACAGGTGGCGAAAAGGTGTGTTTATTGCTGTTTTTAGCCCCCCGGTCGCTGCGTCACGATCAATTTCACCTTTGCGAGACCAATTCTGGATCATTTCCTTCCGAACCTCGATAGAATTGTAGCCAATAAGTAGAGGAATGTGGTGTGTCAAGAGTTTGGGATAATATCAGCATTAAATATGGAGATACAGGCAAAATACAATCTGATGTCGCAAGGACCGGGGAACACTGTATCCTGTACGGTTGGCCACTAATATCTCGAGGATTTATTCGAACTGATATTAGCGATTGCATCCAACTAGTGTGACTGCAGGAACGAAACCTCATTCATGTTAAAGAATAAATCCCAGTTTAAACCTGCTACTGGCCGCAGGGACATACTGTATACAGGCGGTGTCCGTTATATGTAACACTTATTATAAGTATCTGTTTCAATGACGGAAGGACTTTTCTCGCTACTTGCCTCCGATATGTGGCATCACCCTCTATTTGTGTCCCATGATTGGTCGCGCTTGGCTCGTCGCGTCTGAGATGTAGGTCACGAACTAGTCACGAGCGTGGCGCGCGAATTACAATTTTCGAAATAAAATAAAAGAGATGGAGTCCGATGATTCAGGTTCGCGACGCAGTCGTTTTTCGGAAATTTATGCCGCATGCCCGACTTAAGCCTTAAACATACGCACCAACTGAAGCCAGAGGTTCAGCGCCGAAACAAAAAAGGTTACATAAGTGAAATGTTTTTAACGAGGCCTGGGAGAAGGTTCAGAGCCTACAGAGGTTGCAACGCACCTTTGCATTGCATATTTGGACTAACTAGGCAGACAAAAATTGTGGACACAGCCATTCTCAAGGACAGGGACTAGTGTCTTTGAAATCCTCACGATGCTTTACTTTCAATATGTATTATGCTGTGCTATTACTCATTGAAACCGCCTCGGAAGGACATGGGCCTTTGGATCCACCAGAGTTGGTTTTTGGATTGACGACAATTGGTTGTTGGAGTGACGACAAACGTGATTCACTCAAGTATCGCCGCTAAAACCAACCACCAACCCTAGGAGATGAACCGTGGGGACCGCATTTCTCGCCCAATGCACCCACGGCCCCCGCGCCCTCATCCTCCTCCCCTTCATGGACCGTGCACGTAGTATACGTACTACAGTAGGACCGTACAAGTAGTATAATGCATAACGGTCTACTTGCTCGGCCATACGCAGAGAGTCGATACACAAAGCAAAACTGATAGTGCGTGACTCCATCCCTGACCAACGCAACCCTTCGCAAGCGGGCTCCAAGCCCGGGACACAACAACACTGAGCTACAGAGGGAAACCTGAATCCCCCTGGACGGCGCAGGAAGAATGTCAATTTGCTGCACTTGCATGCACCTGCCCTTGATTCTCCTCCGGATCCTTGGGGAATCCACGATTAATATTTTGAAAATCTACGATTTTGAAGCAGGTGCGGATCGACGGTATCCCATTCTCCATCGCCGCGCCCTCAGCGTCTTGTATTCGTTGACGGAACAATGGCACCGACTCTCTTCCGGACCTTTTCCAGATGCATATGGGCACCGCTCTGCCTACAGGCCGAATAGTAATGCAGAACTTATCGGCCACGCATGTCCTCAAAGTATTGCGCGCTTTGGGAAAAGACGGAGGCGCGGGCGCCGGGGATGAGATCTGCAATATTAATGAGTTTCATGATGATGTGAGATGGGATATTATATGCATTCCACAACAATGTTCACGAGGAGAGTAAGTTGGCTTATTCCTTTGTCACTCTTCCGCGGAACTTTTCCGGTTCCCAATGATTTTCAGGCCATTGTAATAAACAGGTTTTTATGCCTTTATAAACAGGTTGTTGGATTGGATTCACGTTCTCGCAATTCAATTCAGTCCAGTGTGCTGGAATTTAATGCAGCCGAATGTGCTCGGAACGGAGTTCAATCGAGGTATACAGCATATGTCGTTCTGCGCGAGGGCGTGTTGTGCGTATTGCACGCTAAGCTTAAAGTCTATGTGGACTCACTCGTCGTGTGTCGGTTACATGCGAGTTCGGACGCGTCACTCATCATGATAGGAGTGCCATGGCCATCGTGCACACTGGCTGCAGGTTGATTATTAATTTGGGTTTGGCTCTGGGTTTGTTCGCAGGTGATGGTGAGCGTATTGAGTACATATTTGCCTCCGCTCCGTCCGGGTACGTGCCGGCTGGATGTATAGCTGGAGGCGAGCGAAGGAATGAAAAAGAGGCTTTGAATCTCGGGCCCGCACTACAGTAGAACCTCAACTTGAACCGGCAATCCATACAAAAAACACGTACGCCAAGGTACGCCAAGACACGCATGCGACATCATGTGACCGAAACTTAGAGGAAACGGTCATCTTTGCTGAGATGCTGCTTGCTGACGGTGATACGTTCGCCGGCGCCGTCGGTTCAGACGCGAAATTAATCACGGGGGTCGGAAATGAATGTAACTACATTGAATGCATTTCATTGCATGGGGATCCACCCTCCCCAGACATCCTTGAAACGTCTTGCACGCAGAGTGTGCATGGAGCGCTATGCAGCGGCGCAACAACCAAATTTCCCGCATGATGGCGCTGATCGAATTTGGTAACCCCACTGATGCGGTCCCCACGGGGTTCCCAAACGCATCAAAAATCGCAAAAAAAGAATCAGAAGCCACCCGGTCAGCCGACCTTTCTCCACGAGCTACGCGTCGCTTCACTCAAAACCGCCTTGGCTCGCCTCTACTCTTTCCTCTTCCCTCCCTCCTTCTTCCGGTCTCGTTTCCGATCACACCCACACGCTCTCTACCAAAAGAAAAGAATGAGGAATCCAACCCTCGCAGCCTTGCTGCTTCCACTGGCGCACACCGCACTGGGCGACGTGACGACGGGCATCCCCGACGCCGCGCCCGCCGGCTTCGAAGCGTACGAATCCCCCATCTTCCTACCCGCGCCCGCAGTCAAGGGCATGGGCGACTGGACGAGCGCGGTCCAGCGCGCGACGGCATTCGTCAAACAGCTCACGCTCGCGGAGAAGATCAATGTGACGACGGGCGTGGATATACTTGGGCGGTGTGTGGGGAATACTGGCGTGCGTCTTCCTCTCCCGTCGACATTCCTTGTGTTCAAAAGAGGCTGGGACTGATACTTGCGAGTAGACGATCCCGCGCCTGAACTGGAAAGGTCTGTGCCTCGAGGACTCCCCCCTCGGCGTGCGCTTCGCAGATCTCGCGTCCGCGTTCCCCGCCGGCATCAACGCCGCCGCGACGTGGGACCTTGGGCTCATCGAGGCGCGCGGGAAGGCGATGGGGAACAAGCATAAGGGCAAGGGACCAAGGTGTCAATGTTGCGCTGGGGCCGATGACAAACTTGGGTGCGTGCCGGTCCTTCTCTCTTCTGTCCTCATATCTTTCTTTCCTTGCCGTGTCTTCCTTCATTATCGCTAACATGAACTCGTATTTCAGGCCGCCAGGCAGCAGCCGGCCAAGACTTCGGCACTGACCCCACTATCAACGGATACCAGGGCGTGGGCGTGATTGCGACTGTTAAGCATTTGTGAGTGTTTCTGTCCGTTATTCCTTATTCGTGATCTTCTGCGCCGGGTTGAATCCGGGTCCTTGCCCGCGGGCATTCGTGCATTCCATCGACGCGGGCGTTCGTGTCTTCCATCGACGCGTTCGCGGCTTCCATAAAAGCGTCCCCCACTCGCTTTCCAAGTTCCACCCATCTCGGGCCATCGCCCCGATTCGTATTCATCTCTTCCTTCCTTCTTGTCTTCCCTGCCCTATGTCTGCCTTGCTTCCATCGACTGCGACTGTTTCCACCCGCTTCTGTTCAGCCCGTCCCACTCACCCATTCCCTACTTCCATCCCTGCTTCCCTGCACTTCTGTTCATCCCGTTCCACTCATGCATTCTCAGTTCATCTCGGCTCATCCCCCCACGAGTCTATGGCTGCCTTCCGCCCGCTTGCCCTCCGTCCCTCACGCCAACCATCTGCCACATACTCCAACCACGCGCTGCCTCATACTCCAACCACCCCACACGTTTCATTTGATTCATTTCTTCTTCAATATCCCTATCTACTCCATTCGCGTCCAATTCCCCGTTTTTCCGGGTCGGATATCCGTTTTATTCGAGTTGGATATCCCATATTATTCGGGTTGGATGTCCTGTTTTATTCGGGTTGAGCATCCTCCTCTATTCATCCGCTTCCTCTCGTTCCTTCCTCGCGTTCACACACGGTCTTTCCTCGCGTTCACACCCACTCCTTCCTCGCGTTCGCATCCCTTGCTCTCCTTCTCATTATCCCCATTACGTCTTCACCTTCATCCCCCTCCCTCCTTCCCTGCGTTCCCCGCCTTTCCGTCCTCGCGTTCTCCTCCTCGCGCTCGTCTCGTCCACCCTGCCGCTCCTTCCGGGCGTTCAGACCCCCCTTTCCTCGCGTTCACATCTTGCCCCCCGCTCCTTCCTTGCCTGCACATCCCTGCCTACCCATCTGTGTCCATCCCTTTCCTCCTCGCGCTCCATCATTCCTCCGGTCGATTCTTCATTCCTCCTCTTCTTTTTTTAAAACAGAACTTCCGCGCCCGGCCTCCGCTGGATGCTTTTTTTTTACTTCTTCCTTCATCTTCCCTTCCCACCGTCGAATCCGATTGTCAGTGAGTGAAAATTCCGAAATACTTGGATGTAATAGTACAGTACTGCATATGTATTCTCCAATATTTGAATAATTGTAAGACCAGGTCATCACGAGTACCCGAGCGTCTTTGGGTTCATGAGTGCATGCCGCCGTAGTTTATGGATTCGGGTACATACGTGCAATGGCATCATCTGGTAAGTAGATTGAATGGTATAAATCGGGATGGATGTGCGAGGTCGAGCACGCAGAGCTACGGAACGAGAGAAACTAAAAACTAAAAACAAAGTGACAGCTAGATTGGCACCAAAAGGCAGTTGGAACGAATGCGCAGTGTGAAAATTGAAAGAAAGAAAAACAGACAGCTATTTGCAGTACGACCAGGTCACCATGAGTGCCATAATTAATCCAAGGACTCCGCCAATCATCAATCTGAATCTTTGGGTGAACGAAGCGTCATGCGATGCCAGCGCCGGATCCAACTGGGGTTCCAAAGAATGGGAAGATACTTCTTCAACTGTATTTTTAACCAAGTCAGATTCAAACATGGCGACAAGCCACTGGTACTCACTCTGCGCACTTTCGCCGTGAGGGCTACAAGACACCTCATAAAGGGGGTGACCAAGATGCCGGGCGATATCTTGGCTATTTGGATCGAATCCCTTGCCTGTGTGAAAGCGGCTGAGGGCTGCATACACGTTTTCAGGCCAAGAGAACACATGAACATCCATCTTAAATTCGAAAGATGGGAATCCAAGCCTGGATGCGTCCTCAGGACAGAGTCTATTGCCTCCGGAAGGATCAAGGGACCAATATGCTGGACATTCAGGGGTTGCAAGCCAGGTTCCATTGTTGGATCGGAAATCTTCTAACGGCCAAAGGAACAGGTATCCTTCTGGGATGTTCTCCAGAGGACCCGAGAATTCCAGATAATAGGTGATACCATGTACGAAAACTAGTGCACAAGATTTAGGACCATCAAGCCGGTAGCAAGGCTGTACTTACAACAATCTTCATGCTTTGGCGGAATTGCCAACTGGCTGAAAACATGATTTGCCTGGGAAAGCCAGTAGTTTGACAATGAGTAGACGGTGGAATATATATTTCGCGATACTACTCCATCGATACAAGAGGAATGTAGCCTACAAGAAGATTGAATGCCATCTGCTGAACGAAAAAAATATGGCACACACAGCCTCCAGCCGTTCTCCATATCAGTGACATCTTCGGGCCTGTGGGTATTCCAATCATTGTCGTTGATAGTCAAATTCGGTATGCGTGCAACTTCCTGGACACTTTTGCCCTGCAGTGAGACGACTGCACCGAGCTGAATTTTATCAAGTAGAAGAGTGTCAATTCTTCCCAAATAAAAGTTGCAATCTTGGTGAAACTGATCCAGGGTTAGGCGAGATATGATGCTCGTCTCCGGGTCAGGTCCGAGAGAGGGGAGTGGAGTAAGGGACTGTGGCGAGCTGTATACTGACAAGTGTGAGACGTCGATGTGACCAGGTGCAATTTCAAGAGAGAGCTGGCCAGTAGAACACCGTACCCAAGATATGGAGTTCTCCCAGATCTACTGCGGGTGGAGAGTAAGGAGTTGCATAATTAATGGAAAATGGCAACATGCCGCATAAGACGATCCCCACCGGTGGAAATATTTGTTAGCATCCTTATGTGAATCAGTTCCAATCACTTAGGCGAGTGGAAGCCTTCATACCAAAAGTTTTGTGCTCTGCGGAAAATCAATCAGTCGTGAACTGGAAGTTTGTCACCGACTGACCCGATAGATATGGAAGTATACAGTAGAAATCACTGAATGTCGGTGTTCTTCGAAATATTGTTGCACAGGAACCAATTCTAAATGGAGACAATATCAACAATTTGGAAGTAGACCACTAGAATAAAATCGCAAACCATCATGGAAAATGGTGGCATAGAGACCACCTGAATTGACTATGCCATACAACTGCACGAAATTTGGATGGCTGTCCTGTGCATGTAGTGGTGCCCATAGGAATTCAGTTGGGACTCACCGGAACCCAGAATATTTTGAGAGTTCGCGCCTCCAAGTCTTTACGAAGGGATTATTAGAATAAGTCCGCACTCCACAGGAATGAAAGGGCTGACCTTCTCCGTGTGTTCACCCTCGTAGATGGCCGCAGTCATATCCGACTGCTTTCCCTCGATACGAGCGGTGTAGATTCGCCTGGCAGGGCGGACTCCATGGTGTCGACTCGCCACCCCAGAATCATCCAGGCGGATCTCGTTGCGCAGATCCAAGTCCCCGAGCGGGATCATTCGGAAATCTGCCTGGTTTCAGCCAAGTAATCTTGGATGAACAGAGACCAATCACCAGAAGGGATGGTATGAGCACACTGTATGACATTCGTAAAATGACCACCAGCGATGGTAAAGTTCCGAGAATTGCTAATGAAGGCGCCGGAGGACCTGGGGGATTCTTAGCGGGGACAATTGAGAGCAGCAGAAAACAACTCACGAAGGCGGGTCCGAGCCGGCCAGGGATTCAGGGGACGCAGCGTCTGGTGGGTAATGAGACTGGGCAGCCATGGAAGTTGGGGGGAGAAGGAAGATTCAGGCGTGTATCAGTCGCAGGCTGTTATGCATTCCAAATTTAAACTAAACCTGTGCATTCCGGCAGGTGCCTTGATTCCGCTCCAACAGCTGTACAGGCTAATTTAATTGCCCAGGGCTATGAAGTTAATCACTTCGTTCTAGAACGTTTTCCCTCTCTGGTTGATTTGTGAATGCAAACCTCAAAACATAACAAGCGCCGCAGGGGTCAAGATTGAACATCACGTCGCGTATTTCTAGGTGCAGACCGGCGCGTATTCACAGGTTGTCTTCTATGTTAGGTTATTCTCTGATGGAAGTCGGAACTCTCACGCGACGCTGGAACTGCGAATTCAAGTGCAGTTGCTCTGGCATTTGATTTATTTCGAGAGTTACCGTACGACATAGTTTTGGTCGTTCTTGCACTCTTGTGTTCATGAATAAATCTGTATACTGCACCGTTGGACACCAATGTCTCGAAAATTTAGAACTGATATCGGCGATTGAATCCAACTAGTGAGACTGCAGGAGCGAAGAAGTCTCATCGATGTCAAACATTAAAATCCACTTTAAACCCGCTACGAGCCGCAGGGACATATACAGGCGGCGTCAGTTAGATGTAACACTTATTAAGTATCCGTTTCAATGACAGAAGGACTTTGCTCACTACTACCCTCCGATATGTAACATCACCTTCTATTTCTTCTATTTTGTGTCCTATGATTGGTCGTGTTTGGCTCGTCGCGTCTCAGATGTAGGTCACGAGCTAGTCACGACTCGGAGCGTGACGCGCGAAGTTCGGAACTTTCAAAATAACAAGCTTTACGACCCGTGCCTTCGGCACGGCCGACTCGCTGCGCTTGCATCCGTCCCTTTGGCGGGTCGACAGCTTGTTGGGGCTCTGCCCCAAACCCTGGGGGGGGCTCTGCATCTCAGTAGGAAAGTGTAAATCAAATATGAAAATTTTATCAATGCAATACAATAAAGTAATGATAACTACTGAGCATTGATAAATATACTGTGCATCATTCAATCAGAGAATCATTCAGTCGGAGAAAGGCTTTGTAAAAGAGACTTATAAACAAATTAAAGCAGCACCTCAGGGCATACAATATTTTTTGTGACAGTAGAATTAAGGTCTTGCTTGAATAGCACTTGGATCCACTGACTGAATGTGCACCTAGAGAGTGCAACGTAAAGCTGTCCATGAGCAAACACATCTGTGCACAGGTCCACACCAACATAATCCACAGATTGACCCTGGAATTTTTTCATTGTCATTGAAAATGCCAGATGAACAGGGAATTGACATTGTTTCATAACAAAGGAAAGCTGTTCTGCAGAGGGAATAACACACCTTGAGCAACACACTAAAGATAAAGCTTACAGAGGCTTGAGGCAAGGTACAGCAAAGAGGGGAATAGAAGTGCTGAAATCTGAGGGAAAAACACTACTAGATCTTATTGAGATACAGGCAGACAGTAGTGTATTATTACAGGGCAAAAGACAATTATCTCTGCTATTAAGGAGGAGTGAGAGGCAGTCTATAAGGAAAGAACAAATCCTCATACCTTATTGGGCAGGCAGTCTAGGTGCTGAGAAGAGAGGGAGAATGGTACTGCAGATAGGAGCCTTACGCGAGGTGTCCAAAAGGCAGTGCAGGCCTTCGGCCGAAAGCATCACGTGACAATATCAGGTGATTCTTTGGGTGCAGTGTTCATAGTGTTTTTATGTATAGGACGTTATTCCACCTGTGCCTTCGTCACAGAAGTTCGCCGTAGACACGGTGGATTACATGCTCCGCACAGACACGGCGGATTCTGCGTTCAGGGGTTTCGCCCGCACACGGCTTATTCCGAGTTTTCACATGACATTCATGTGACTTTTCATGTGACTTATCAAAAAAGCTGTGTCGACGTCTTTTTGTATATAGGACAAGCTGTCGACCCGCCGAAGGGACGGACGCGAGCGCAGGGGGGGGCTCTGCATCTCAGTAGGAAAGTGTAGATCAAATATGAAAAATTTATCAACAGGATACAATAAAGTAATGATAACTACAGTGTTCCCTTGTTCCTTGAGCCACCAGAATGTAATTCGCGAATAACTCTTTATTTAGTCTACCTTTCAGCAAAAACTTTTGATGCAACATTGAATGGTTACAATCTTATCCTGGTTTTGAAGGAATCAGCCATGAACTGAATCTAAAAAGTAAATAATACGGTGGCTCAAGGACCGGGATCCGAAAACACCTGTAAACAGACATTTCTTTTGCCCTGTTTTTGTTGCTCTTCTTTGTTCCAGGTGTCCATGTACTATTGGAAGTGCTACTATACTTCAAATAGGATTTTTTGAGGCATTATTTGAGCCCAGAAAGTAAAGTAATGAGATAGAAAACCATTTTTTAAAATGTGGCTCAAGGACTGGGGTTGGTTCAAGGAACGGGGGAACACTGTACTGAGCATTGATAAATATACTGTGCATCATTCAGTCAGAGAATTGATAAGGCTTCATAAGAAGACTTACAAACAAATTAAAGCAGCACCTCTGGTTATACAATATTTTTTTGTGACAGTAGAATTGAGGTCTTGCTTGAACAGCACTGTGCACCTAGAGAATTCAATGTAAAGCTGTCCATGAGCAAACACATCTGTGCGCAGGTCCAGGCCAACATGGTCCACAGACTGGCCCTGGGGTTTGTTTATTGTCATTGAAAATGCCAGACAAACAGGGAATTGATGTCATTTCATAGCAAAGGAAAGCTGCTCTGCAGAGGAAATAATTGTGATCCAGGGGATAAATGCTGTAGTGCCATCGTTTTCCCCTCCAATGAGCCTGATCTTCATTGCAAAGACCATTTGCAGGGTCCAAGTTTCAGAGGACCATGATTGGACATCCAACTTTCAACTTGGCAAGAGGATCTGAGGGGAAAACACTGCTAGATCTTATTGAGATATGGACAGATAGCACAGCAGTAGCATATTACAGGATGAAAGACAATTATTTCTGCTATTAAGTGTGGGCTTTCAAGAGTATGGTTTTCATGTTCCTGTCTTTGAAAAGCAATCTGAGCCCTCTGTGGAGTATTAGGAGAAGTTTCATCCCTTGAGTCCCATAAAAAAAATTAAATCAGTCCTTAAAAGTGGCCAATAGGGCTCACATGGGAGAAAGGAGATTAGCTGTGGCAAATTGTCAGAGAGGAACTTGAGCAACACACTAAAGATGAAGCTTACAGAGGCTTGGAGGCAAGGTACAGAAAAGAGGGGAATAGAAGGGCTGAAATCTGAGGGGAAAACACTGCTAGATTTTATTGAGATACAGGCAGACAGCAGAAGTAGTGTATTATTATACAGGGCAAAAGACAATTATCTCTGCTATTAAGGAGGAGTCTATAAGGAAAGACCAAATCCTCATACCTTATTGGGCAGGCAGTCTCAGTGTAGGTAGTGTTTGCTGCAGATAGGAGCCTTAGCCGACGCGACGCGATGTCCGAAAGGCAGTGTAAGCCTCACGTGAAACACCACGTGACAATATCAGGTGATTTTTCAGGTGACTTTTCAGGTGACTTTTCAGGTGGCTGTGTCGACGTCTTTTTGTATATAGGATATTAAAATAAAAGAGATGGATTCCGATGATTGAAACCTGCGACGCAGCGGTTCTGTGGAAAATTATGCCGACTGAAGCCTAAGGTTCAGCGCCGAAACAAAACAAAAAAGGTTAAATGGAACGTTTTCAACCTGGGAGAAGGTTCAGAGGCTAAATATTCAACGCACCTTTGCATTGCATAATTCGACTTGGCCATGCACAGGTTGTGGAGACGTTTTCTGGGACAGTGCTGATCATCACGACGCACGCAACCCCTATTTAATCTGGGTACATATTTATTTTCAATATGTATTATGCTGTCTTATTACTTATTAGAACCGCAGCGGGAGGGCATTTATTGGCCTTTGGATCCACAACAGTTGGTTATTGGATTCACTGCAAACATGATTGACTGAGTCATACGCGGCCACAAGTATCGCCGCTAAAAAAAAACCACAACCAACCACCAACCACCACCCACAAGCACCAAACCCAATAGATGCCTTGAACCAGAGCAACTGCAGCACGGGATCTTCGCTCAACACACCCACACCCGCGTGCCCTCATACTCCTCTCCTTCACGGACCGTGCAAATATATACGTATTTGCACAGTCCTACGCACGATACACAAAGAAGGAATTAGGTTAATAGTCGATACACAAAGCTAATATGACTTGACTCGACCTCTCTGACCAACACAACCCTTCGCAAAACGGGGACACAACGACACTGAGCTACCGCCTTGCAGACTCGATCTCCCGGACGACCCAAGAGTAATTTGCTGCTACACTTCTCCGCATTTATGTATTTATTAACCGCGATGCTGCGCCCCTGTTGTATTCGTTGACGAAGTAACAACGGGACCGACTCTCTTCCGGCTTGAGATCTGCTTGCTCAATGCGAGATGGGTGCCCCTCCGGTTCCACGCCGAGAGTACTAAATACTAAGGCAGAAATTGTTTCGACTCGGGGTCTACACATGTCCTCCAAAATATAAAATATTTCGCGCTTTGGGAGGGCGCAGCCGCAAAAGACGCGTTTCCTGCGGTGAGGCGGACGCGTTCCCTGCCGGGAGTGAATGAGCTCTGCACTCATGAGATGAGATGAGATACTGTATGTATTGCACAACAACTTTGAGCATAGTAAGTTGGCTTCACAATATGTCCCAACGCTTCAAAGACATTACAGTAATCTCTATCATCCATGTCGGCACATGCACCCGATTTTCAGGCCACCCATGTAGCTCGCTGTTGTGTGTAATATACCTCGCCATTGTAAATGTAAATAGGTTCTCTAAATAGGTTCTCGGAATTGAATTCACGTTCTCGCAATTCACTTCAGCCGGGTGTGCTCGGAATTGAGTTAGTCTGTAGTTAACCGCGTGGCACGTCATTGGTACCCCCACTTATTATGTAAAGTGCGGAGTTTGAATTATGACCCGCAGCGTTCGAAGCTTCCCACCACTTCAACGGAGAAACCTAGGAGGCGACATATGTTTTATGCACACTCTGAAGAGAACTATCTCTTCAGATTTCGTCTCTATATCGTGCTTCTATGTAAAGCAAAATACTGCACAAAACACGTGCCTGCGCATCAAAATTCTACATCATGGGTTAGAGGTCGGTGCGCGAGATTCGGCAGGAGAAGTCATTCATTACGGTATTATGAATCATATTCCAACATAAAAATCGACGAAAACGCGTCGTAAATACGGGAACGACACCCGAAAAATTTGAGATTTCATAATAGTGTCGGGTACCAATGTCAGTGATCGAGTAATCGACAGACTACAACACGCGAGGTACGAGCGAGAATTGTTGTATTGTCTGTTTATAAGAGACTAGAATTGAGTTCAATCGAGGTATACAGTATTTCTGGTTTTAAGCGAGGGCATATTGTGCCTGATGCACGTTACAGTATATGTGGACTCGTCTTGTTTCGCATTCATCCGAAGGTGCATTTAAATTAACTGGTGCGCACTGAGTGCGGTTGATTACCCATTTGGGTTTGGGTTTGGGTTCCTTGGTGTGTTTGCGGGTGATGGTGAGCGTATTTAAGTACATCTTCTCCTCCACTGGATCCGGGTATTTGCCAGTTAGAAGCAAAGCTAGAAGGAATGGAAAGGAGGCTTCGAATCTCGGGCCCGCACTAGAACCGTAACCTGAACCACACCAGACAAAAAATACGAGGGTACGCCAAGGTACGCCAAGACGTGGGGAACACACGCATGCGCCCGAAACTTGGGGTTGCGTTCGCCAGCGCCGTCGGTTCAGGCGCGATATTAATCACGGACGTCGGAAATGAATGGAATTTTATTGAAGACATTTCATTAAAGGGATTTGCACTCAGTGTAGGATCCACCCTCTCTTGAAATGTCTTGCACATACAACCAAATTTCCCGCGTGGGATCGGCAATGATCGGATTTCGGAATCCCACTGATGCATTCTCACGGGGCTCCCAAACACATCAAATCGACCCTCCTCCACGCCTCAACTAGAAAAAAAACCTATACATCCATTTGAATGTCGCGCATCCAGCTCATTTTTACCCACAAATCTCATTCTACCGCACAACCTTACTTTTAAATGAGTCGCTGTGTGTATAACACCATTTTAGCCCACTCTTGACGCCGTGGCCATCGCTGCCGTCGCCCGTCCCATCCTCAGCTTGCTTGCTTAGTCAACTTTGCACTGCCACCTCGGCGCGATTATTGCCTTACCTGCTCCACACTGGCAAACTTTACCATTCATCGGTGGCGACTCATTGCAGTCTTCTGGTTTTCCTGTCCACACAGGTCTCTCTCCCCAGTTCAAGCCGGCTATGCGGAGCAACACACTCAACCTAATTCTCTCATCTTTGAGCTCCTCTGGTGCCGCTTATACTTGGAACGACTCGCAGGTTGAAAGCGAAAGATGTGGGGGGGGCACAAACAGATTCCAAAATATACACCACCTAAATTATTCAAGGCATAATACGCGCGCTTCTCCGGAAATCACATAACCGAGATCCAAGACCATGACTGGCCGACTGATGCTGAATGAACTCAAATATAAATGGCTAAGGTGGCTGTTACCTCATCGACGACACCACAAGTGCGAAATTCTCCAAGATAGTTGAGGAATGCGCATTGAGTTTACTTCAAATTAGCTTCAGCGCTGCATGCCGAATCTCCACCGGTCGTTCGTGCCACTATCCACGCAATTTGGATAATACCTCATCGAGTTCAACACCTCCTGATTGCCTTACAACCTCTCGTCTAATCATTTGCTCTCGGAATACTCTTGCATGGCTCTGCTAGTTCGTTCGAACTTGCACACTATCCTGGGCTAAAGACCTAATGCGAGTCGGCTGTATCAAGGCAACTTTTCCACTGCTCTAGGCCAGTTGCCCCCGAGATGATGTCGATGATGCACATCCGGAACTATGCCAGACCATGCTGGAATGAATCCAGGAGCCAATCAACTCACCATAGAAGCTGTACTTCACGGACGGCCCGAGCCATAATGGACAAACCGAAAACAGAGTTCCAATATCATCGAAAACTGAGGTGAATCGAGAGGCCTTGACCTCCATACCGTTCTCAGCTCACCAGATGATGGTCAATGCTTCTCTTGTCACCGCATATCCCGTACGTTGGTCAGATCACATAGCAATTTTCTCTGACATGGAGTTTTTAAACGCTATGCTTTACTTACCCTCGACCTACTCGCGAATATGCATCTGTCCTTTTGCTCTATTCCATCCCGTGTTTCAGATGCTTCAATCTGAGGTACCTATTTGACGTGCTAATTTGCTTCTTTATATTTCCTTTAGTCTACCGCGGCGGGTCGAAAGATTGAGATCGTGAGCTCGGCTACGGGTTTATAGAGAAGTCCAGGAACAATAGTGTACATTAATGCCTGTACACTTAGATAATTCCTGGGCCCCGGCGTTCCTAAGCGGAACCGGCCGTGTAATCCTACCTACCTACCTACCTACCGCTACGTGTCACTTCACTCAAAATCCGGCCTTCCCTCTTCCTTCCCTCTGTCTCCGTCTCATTTTCGGACTAGATTCCGTACATCCACCCACACGCTCTCCGGTACCAAGAGGGATAACGACAATGGGGAATCCAACCCTCGCAGCGCTGCTGCTCCTCGCACACACCGCACTGAGCGACGTGACGATGAGCATCCCCGACGCCGCGCCCGCCAATCGTGCGAATCCCCCATATTTCTGCCCGCACCTGCGGTGAAGGGCGACCTCGCGTCCGCGTTCCCCGCGGGCATCAACGACGCCGCGACATGGGATGTTAGGCTCATGAGGCGCGGGGAAAGGCGATGGACGGCGAGCATAAGGGCAAGGGTGTGAATGTTGCGTTGGGGCCGATGTCGAATTTGGGTGTGTATTCTCTCTCCCTTCGCGCGTCGCTGGGCCAGGCTTGCACTTTTGGCGGCGCTCGTTTGGCTTGCATTGTTTCGTTCTTCCCGTCATTCCTGTCCCATTATGTTTCCCAGACCGCCAAGCAGCCGCAGGCCGCAATTGGGAAGGCTTCGGCGCCGAGCCCTTCCTCGCTGGCGCCGCCTTTGTCGCCACTATGAACGGGGACTAGGGTGTTGGGGTGATTGCCACCGTTAAGCAATTGTGAGTTTTGTCTGTCTGTCTGTTGGATTTGGTTTCTTTCGTTTTTGGCGGCTGGTGCGGCGTTTGCTGTACGCGGGGGCGTTCGTGCATTCCTTCCATCTCACTTCATCATCATCACCGTTATTTGCCTCTCTCATCCTTCCATCTGTTCTGTCGACCCCATTACCATCCCACTCGTGCATTCCGTACTTCCCTCCATCGTTGTTAATTTCCCTCTCATCGTTGCTTCCATGCCCCGTTCAACTCGCGTGCATAGCATACCCCCTTGTATTCGGGTTGGATAGCATGTATCATTTGGGTCAAATACCCGTTCAACTCGCGTCCAACGCCCTCCTGCTTCCATTGCTCCAACAACTTGCGTTTCCATCCGCTCCAACAAGCCATTCCATCCGCTTCCTCTCCCTCTCGTTCCCTTCCCTTGCTTTCCTTCTCATTACTCTATTCAAGTTCAACGTTCTAATCTCGCCTCCCTCCTTCCTCGGGTTCTCGCATTTGATCCCCTCCTCTCCTTTCCTTGTGTTCACATATCCCCTCTCTCATCCCTGCATCCTTCCGTTCCCGCGTTCACACGCGCTCCTCGCGTTCTCGTCGTTCGCATCCTTCCTCGCGTTCTCATCCCCGCCCCTTCCTTGCCTGCACATCCCTGCCTACCTTCCTCTCCCATCTCTTCATCTTTCCCTTCCTTCCTCGCACTCCATCGTTCCGTTCGATCCTTCATTCATTTCTCCTCTGCTTCTTTTAAAACAGAACCTCTGCGCCCGGCCTCCGCTGCGTTCTTCTTCCTCCTTCTTCCCTTCCCTCCATTTAATTCCCCCTCCCCTGCCTTTCCTCCTACTCCTCTCCAATGGAGTTCAAGTCTACTTACTGCCTCCCTTTCCTTCTATTCTTCATCTTCCCTTCCCTCCGTCCAATCCTATTCTCGGTGAGCAAAAGTCCGAAGTTAATGAACAGTTAGTCGTAATAGTACAGTATATGTATTCTCAAATATTTGGATAATTGTACGACCAGGTCATCACGAGTGCCAGAGCATCTTTGGGTTGATGAGTACATGCCGCCAGGAGGAGTTGACATCGGGAGAAGAATCTTCAACCAACGTCGTAGTTTCTGGATTCGGGTACATACTTGCGATGGCATCATCTGGTAGTTAGATTGAATGGTATGAATTGCGATGGACGTGCGAGTTCGAGCACGCAGAGCTACAGAAGGAGAGAAACTAAAAACTACAGACTAAAAACAAAGTGACAGCTAGATTGGCACCAAAAGGGAGTCGGAATGAATGTACAGTGTGAAAATTGAAAGAAAGAAAAACAGACAGCTATTTGCAGTACAACCAGGTCACCAAGAGTGCTATAATTATTCCAAGGACTCCGCAAATCATCAATCTGAACCTTCGGGTGTGCCAAACATCGCGCGATGCCAGCACCAGATCCGGTTGGATTTCCAAAGAATCGGAAGATACTTCTTTGACTGTATTTTAACCAAGTCAGATTCGAACATGGCGACAAGGCACGGGTACTCACTATGCGCACTTTCGCCGTGAGGGTTGCAAGACAGCTCATAAAGGGGGTGACCAAGATGCCAGGCAACATCTTGGCTATTTGGATCGAATCCTTTGCCCACGTGAAAGCGGCTGAGGGCTGCATACACGTTTTCAGGCCAAGAGAACACATGAACATCCATCTTAAATTCGAAAGATGGGAATCCAAGCCTAGATACGTCCTCAGGACAAAGTCTACTACCTCCGGCGGGATCGAGGGACCAATATGCTGGACATTTAGGGGTTGCAAGCCATGCTCCATCGTTGGATCGGAGATCTGCTAATGGGCAGAGGAACAAGTATCCTTCCGGGAGGTTCTCCACGGGACCCAAGAATGTCAGACAGTGTCCAACGGCGTATACGAGGACTGGTGCACAAGATTTAGGACCATTAAACCTGTAGCAAGGGCTGCACTTACGAAAATCTTCAGGCTTTAGCGGCATTGCAAACTGACTGAAAACATGATTTGCTTGGGAAAGCCAGTACTCTAACAACGAGGGGTAGAGGGTGTAAGATAGTGCTCGCGATACTCGCGGCATTGATCCATCGATACGAGAGGAATGCAGCCTACAAGACGATTGAATGTCATGTGCTGAAACAAAAAAAAAAAAGATGGCACATGCCGGCTCCACCCGTTCTCCATATCAGTGACATCCCCGGGCCTGGAATAATCCCACCATCCACTGACCTTGATAGTGAGATTGGGTATATGTGCAATTTCCTGGACACTTTCACCGTGCAGTGAGACGACTGCACCGCTTTGAATATTGCCAAGTGGAAGTGTGTGTCTTCTTCCCAAATGAAGGCCGCAAATTCGATGAAACTGGTCAAGGGTTAGGCGAGAAATGATGCACATCCCCGGCTCAGGTCCGAGAGAGGGGAGGTGTATAAGGGGCTGTGGCGAGTTGTATGGTAAACTCGTCCAGCATCTGGACTCGTGACCAGGTGCTATTTCAAGAGAAAGTTGACCAGTAGAACGCCGTACCCAAGGTATGGACATCAAGTCGATCTACGGCGGGTCGATGATAAGCATGCACATAAATAGCGGAAGATGGCAACATGCCTCGTGGAAGTATTCGTTTGCATCCTGCATACATGTGAATCAGTTCAAATCACTTAGGCGAGTGGGACCCTTCATACTGAAAGTTCTGTGTTCTGCGACAAAAGTCTATCAGTCGTGGAATGGAAGGTTGTCCCCAACTTACAAAACAGTGGTAGAGGTATATAGTAGAAATCGCTGAATTTCGGTGTTCTTCGAAGAATTGTCGCATGGGGACCAGATCTAATCAGAGACTAGGTCACTAAATACGGCACCATCAGCACCAGAAAAAAAAGCACGAACCATCGTGGAAAATTGTAGCGTAGAGGCCGCCTGAATTCACTGTGCCATAAAGCTGCACGAAATTTGGGTGACTGTCTTGTACATGGAGTGGTGCTCGTAGAAATACGGTTGGGACTCACCGAAACCCGGAATATTTTGAGAGTTCATGCCTCCAGGTCTTTGCGAAGGACTTATTAGAATAAGTACACACGCCCCAGGGCTGAATGGGCACACCTCTTCCGCGTGCTCGCCCTCGTAGATGGCCGCAGTCATACCCGACTGCTTTCCCTCGATGCGGGCGGTGTACATTCGCCTGGCAGCGACAACTCCATGTTGACGACTCACCACCCCAGAATCATCCAGGCGGATCTCTTTGCGCAGATCCAAGTCCCCGAGCGGGATCGTTCGGAAATCTGCTTGGTTTGAGCCAAGGAATCTAGGATTGAACATAGACCATTCACCAGAGGGGATGGTAGGACTACCATATATGAAATTCGTGAAATGGCTATCCGTGATGGTAAAGTTCCGAGAATTGCTAATGAAGGCGCCGGAGGACCTGGGGGATTCTTAGCGGGGACAATTGAGAGCAGCAGAAAACGACTCACGAAGGCGGGCCCGAGCCGGCCATGGATTCAGAGGACGCAGCGTCTGGTGGGTAGTGAGACTGGGCAGCCATGGAAGTTGGGGGGAGAAGGAAGATTCAGGCGTGTATCAGTCGCAGGCTGTTATGAATTCTAAATTTAAACCAAACCTGTGCATTCCGGCAGGCGCCTTCATTCCGCTCCAACAGCTGTACAGACTAATTTAACTACCAGGCTATGCAGTTAATTACTTCATTCTAGAACGCTTTCCCTCTCTGGTTGATTTGTGAATGCAAACCTCAAAATATAACAAGCGCCGCAAAAGTCAAGATTGAACATCAAGTCACGCATCAAGTCACGTATTTCTGCATGCAGACCGGCGCGTATTTACAGGTTGTCTTCTATGTTAGGTTATTCTCTGATGGAAGTCGGAACTCTCCCGCAACGCTGGAACCGCGACTTCAAGTGCAGCTGCTCTGGCATTTGATTTATTCGAGAGTTACTGTACAACGTAGTTTTGATCTTCCTTGCACTCTTGTGTTCAAGAATAAATCTGTATACTGCACCGTTGGCCAATGTCTCGAGAATTTAGCACTGATATCAGCGATTGAATCCAACCAGTGAGACTGCAGGAGCGAAGAAGTCTCATCGATGTCAAACATTAAAATCCACTTTAAACCCGCTACGAGTCGCATGGACATATACAGGCGGCGTCAGTTAGATGTAACACTTATTAAGTATCCGTTTCAATGACAGAAGGATTTTACTCACTACTAACCTCCGATATGTAACATCACCTTCTATTTTGCGTCCCATGATTGGTCGTGCTTGGCTCGTCGCGTCTGAGATGTAGGTCACGAGGTAGTCACGAGCGTGGCGCCGCGTGGCGCAACTACAAAATAATATTAAAATAAAAGATATGGAGTCCGATGATTCAGGTTCGCGACGCAGCGGTTATATGAAAATTTATGCCGAATGAAGCCTGAGGTTAACCTGAGGCTCAGCGCCGAAACAAAAAACGATTTCAACCAGGCCTGGGAGAAGGTTCACAGGCTAAAGATTCAACGTACCTTTGCATAATCTTGGACTAGGCAGGCACAGATTATGAACACGGACATTCTCAAGGACAGGGACTCGTGTCTTTTGAAATCCCCACGACGCAACACCTATTTAATCTGGATACATATTTACTTTCAATATATATTATGTATTATGCTGTGTGATTGGAAGGTAGAGCTGCCTCGGAAGAACATTGGCCTTTGGATGTACGACAATTAGTTATCCACGATAATTAGTTACTACAAACGTGATTCACTCGCACACGGCCACAGGTATATCGCCGCTAAAATCACAACCACCAACTCCAGTAGATGAACCGGGGGGACCGCCGTGGCATTCTTCGCCCAATAGACCTGCGCCGGGCCCTCATTCTCCTCCCCTTCACGCACCGTTCACGTAGTATACTACACATGGACTGTGCTCGTAGTATACGTACTACTTGCACGGTCCTACGCAGATCTTGGATTCGGATACACAAAGCAAAGTTAATAGTGCTCTCTCTGACCAGCCTTTCGCAAAACAGCGAGAGACAAGTACACTGAGCTACAGAGGGAAACCTTAATCCCCCTGGACGGCGCAGGAAGAATGTGAATTTGCTGTACATTCACTTCCCTTGCACTTTCCCTTACACCGAGTAGGGGGGAGAATCCACGAGATGCGGATCAAAGGAGGAGGGGAGGAGGAGTATTAACCGCGTCTGCGAGATCGAATCGCACCGTCATTGGGTGATGAAGTAACAATGGGAAGGCTGAAGATCCTCACCGACTCTCTTCTGGACCTTTGTCCGATGCCAGATGGGCGCCCCTCCGCCTCTAGGCCGAGAGTGCTAATTCAGAACTTGTACGCTTATCCAATATATATATATAATCGCGCTTTGGGAGGGCGCAACCGTAAAGAACGCCCTGCGGCGAGGAATGAGATCTGCTTGAATGCGCCTCATGTGAGATGAGATATTATATGTATTTCACAACCATGTTGACGAGGACAGTAGGTTGTTGGGGCTTCCTTCCTTGGCACCATTCCGCGGATTTTAAGTTTTCTGGTGTCCCAATTAATCTCCATGTTGGCATACGCACCCAATTCTCAGGCCACCCGTGTAACTCGCCATTGTACATAAAAATAGGGTGTCCGAATTGAATCCACGTTCTCGCAATTCAATTCAGCCAAGTGTGCTCGGAATTGAGTTCAATCGAGGTATACATTATTTCTGGTTTTGCGCGGGCGTGCTGCGGCTGTTACACGTTATGTAAGTATATGTGGACTCACTCGTCTTGCAGGGTGTTTCGGCGTCATCCGGAGGTGCAATAGTGTGTTTAATTATTGATTTGGATTTAACTCTCAATTCGTTCGTGCCGGGTGAAGGTGAGCGATCGAGCGTATGTAAGTACACCTTCACCTCTGCTGGGTCCGCGTACGCGCTGGTTGGAAGGTGAAGGAATGAAAGGGAGGCTTCGAAGCTCGGGCCCGCACTAGAACCGCAACTTGAACCGCAATCATACAAAAAACACGAGGGTACGCCAAGGTACGCCAAGACGCGGGGAACACACGCATGCGGCCGAAACTTGGAGAAAATGGTCATCTGCTGAGTTGCTGCTGGCTGATGGGAGCTGATGGGGTAGTTGCGTTCGCCGGCGCCGTCGGTTCAGCGAAATTAATCACGAGTTGGAAATGAATGTAGTTGAACTACTGTACATTGAATGCATTTCATTACATGGGGAGATTTTCACAATGCATGGGTCCGCCCATCCTTAAAACGTCTTGCACGTAGAGACTAGAGTGTGCATCGAGTCGTCGCCTGTCGCCGCAACAACCAAATTCCCGCATGATGGCGCAGATCGAATTTCGTAACCTCACTGATGCGGTCCCCACGGGGTTCCCAAACGCATCAATAATCGCAAAAAGAATCACAAGCTCGCCGGTCAGCCGACCCTTCTGCACGCCTCAACTCTGCTACGTGTCGCTTCACTCAAAACCGACTAGATTACATACACCTATACGCTCTCTACCAACAAGGATGACAACAATTGTCAATGAGGAATCCAACCCTCGCAGCGCTGCTGCTTTCGCTGGCGCACACCGCACTGGGCGACGTGACGACGGGCATCCCCGACGCCGCGCCCGCCGGTTTCGAATCGTACGAGTCCCCCATCCTGCCCGCGCCCGCGGTGAAGAGCACGGGTGACCTCGCATCTGCGTTCCCCGCGGGCATCAACGCCGCCGCGACGTGGGATCTTGGGCTCATCAAGGCGCGCGGGAAGGCGATGGGCAGCAAGCATAAGGGCAAGGGCGTCAATGTTGCGTTGGGGCCGATGACGAATTTGGGTGCGTCTTCTCTTTCCCTTCGCGCATCACTGGGCCTGGCTTGCACTCTTGGCGGCGCTCGTTTGGCCTGCCTTGTTTCGTTCCTCTCGTCCTTCCTGTCCCATTATGTTCTCCACACTGCCAAGCAGCGGCAGGCCGCAACTGGGAAGGCTTCGGCACCAACGCCATCCTCGCTGATGCCGCCTCTGTCACCATTATGAATGGATACCAGGGCGTTGGGGTGATTGCCACCGTTAAGCATTTGTGAGTTTTGTCTGTCTGTCTGTTCAATTTGGTTTCTTTCGCTTTTGCCGGCTGGTGCGGCGTTTTTTGTAGGCGGGGGCATTCGTGCATTCCTTCCTTCCCTCCTTCCATCCATCTCGCTTCATCATCACCGTTATTTGCCTCGCTCATCCTTCCATCCACTCTGTCGACCGCATTCCCATCCCAGTCGTGCATTCCGTCCGTCCCTCCATCTTTGTTAATTACCCTCTCCACGCGCTCCATCGCTGCTTCCATGCCTCGCTCAACTCGCATGCATGGCATACCCCCTTGTATTCGGGTTGGATACCACGTTCCATTCGGGCTGGATACCACGCATCATTCGGGTTGAATACCCGTTCAACTCGCGTCCAATGCCCTCTCTCTGCTTCCATCGCTCCAACAGCCTGCGCTTCCATCCGCTCCAACAACCCGTTCCATCCGCCTCCTCTCCCTCTCTTGCTCCCTTCCCTTGCTTTCCATCTCATTACCCACTATTCCTCCTTACCCTATTCAAGTTCAACGTCGATTACGTTCTAATCTTCGCCTCCCCCCTTCCTCATGTTCTCGTGTTTGATCCCCTCCTCTCCCCTTTCCTTGGGTTCGCATATCCCCTTTCCCATCCCTGCGTTCTTCCGTTCCTGCGCTCACACCCGCTCCTCGCGTTCTCGTTGTTCGCATCCTTCCTCGCGTTCTCATCCCTGGTCCTTACCTGCACATCCCTGCCTACACCGCCAGCGGTCAGACACGTAGCCCCCACGTGTCGTCGATATGTGTACCACGTATCGAGAACAGGTGGTGGCCAGGTTTAGCCAGCTGCACTCCAGGTTTATTCTTGTATGGGTCCAGCATGGAGCCAGGTCAACCTGGCCACC
This sequence comes from Mycena epipterygia, assembly GCA_029281465.1. NCBI lineage: Eukaryota > Fungi > Basidiomycota > Agaricomycetes > Agaricales > Mycenaceae > Mycena > Mycena epipterygia. The sequence goes on along the minus strand of JARJCQ010000058.1, from coordinate 138,732 downwards.
AGCTGGTCGGCGAACATGGTATGTAGTTGATCTTTCAGGTGAATATAAGATGTTCTTTTTTTGTCCTCGCCTGCATTTGCGCAAATGGGATCGGGAAAAGTGTATATTGTGAATAGATAATAGTAACACATGGATGTATAGAAGAGGGATGAGAGAACTGTATGCACGGCCTGAGAATTCAAACAAACGGAGAAGATCGTAGCCACACACCTGATACCGACACCGATGCCCATAACGCGCCACGGCCGCGAATTTCCCGCAAGAGATACAGATCTCAACTCGAGAGGTGCGACGGATCTTGATATAGTCTTGGTCGCACTCTAAATGATCTAAGCTTCAGCACATTGATTTGCATGCAGGTTTGGATTGCAACGGCATTGCGGAGATTCCAAGAGTGAAATAAGCGGCCACGTATTGAGGAATGGAGTTGAGCAAGAGGAACGACTTGATGATCTTCAGGTTCGTAGGCTTGCATTCATTTGACGAGTGGCTTGAATTTGACTTGAATTTTGAGTCCTTTGATTGTGAACGGTTTGACTGTGGTGTCTTGAGGGATGTATGGCAGTTGAGAAGCCAGTGGCAGGGGTGACAAAATAGAGCATAGAGGAAGGGAAATGAAGGTGTTGCATCAGCTAACGAAGCCCTTGAGAGTATTGAAGGGCCAGCGGCTGGAAGACTTGACGTCCGATGACAACAGTACCAATATGCGAAGGGAATGGGCGCATTGGTGCGACACTACCGATATGGACACTGGTGGATGCACGCCAACGGCTGCGCGCAGGTACGATACGACGGGGAGGGGACGCGAATGAGGAAGGTGAAGGCAAGAGGAAAGTTACTGAGCGACCAACATGCACGTGATAAGATACATGAACAAACATCGCGCACGGACCTTTCACCAAGCTACTTTCATACGACAACGCCGCTACGAATTGAGACACCAATCTATCTCTGGTTCTCTGCTTCCTTTCAATTTGATTTGGCCCATATTTGCAAGACGATCTTATCTATCATCTTACTGCCAGACCTGAGACGATCGATGATGCACTTCAAGTCTTCAACGCCACTTTGGACCGTGCACCATCTGTTCAATTGAGTTGGGGATAGTCATAGAAAGTCCCACATATCATTCCTACACAGGAGGCACTAACATATCCGTGTTGTTGCACCGTCAGAATTACTATAATTCCAGGTTGTTGAAAGATATGGGAGTTATGCTGCGGTCCAGCTGGTGGACAGGTGGAAATTCAGGCTGTTATGTCTAGGTGGTAGCAAGCTGGATGAAGGCTGTAACCAGGTTTCGCAAATTATGGTTGCCACCTGACAGCTCCGGGTGCAGGCAACGTGTGGGCACTTTGGCGGTGTACCTTTCTCTCCCATCTCTACATCCTTCCCTTCCTTCCTCGCACTCCATCGTTCCCCCGTTCGATCCTTCATTCACATTCATTTCTATTCTCTTTCAAAATAGAACCTCCGCGTCCGGCATTCTTCCCCTTCCTTCTTCTTCCCATCCCTCCATTTAATTTTTTCCCTGCCTCTTTCCTGCTATTCCCCATCTTCCCTTCCCTCCGTCCAATCCTATCCTCAGTGAGTGAAAATTCCGAAAGCAATGAACGCTGAGTCCTAATAGTACAGCATATATATTAAATATTTGGGCAATTGTATGAACAGGTCATCACGAGTGCCAGAGCGTCTTTGGGTTAATGAGTGCAGAGTTGAGATCGGGAGAATCTTCAACCATCATCGTAGTTTCTGGATTCGGGTACATACTTGCGATGGTATCATCTGGTAGTTAGATTGAATGGTATGAAGCGCGATGGACGTGTGAGTTCGAGCACGCAGAGCTATGACAGGAGAGAAACTAATAACTAAAAACTAAAAACAAGGTAACAGCTAGATTGGCTCCAAAAGGGAATGTGCAGTGTGAAAATTGAACAAGAGAAAAACAGACAGCTATTTGCAGTACGACCAGGTCACCACGAGTGCCACAATTAATCCAAGGACTCCACCAATCATCAATCTGAACCTCTGGGTGTGCGAAGCATTGCGCGAGGCCAGCACCGGATCTGGCTGGGGTTCCAAAGAATCGGAGGATACTTCTTCGACTGTGTATTTTGAACCAAGTCAGGATTGAACAGAAAAACACGACAGGGGTACTCACTATGCGCACCATCGACGTTTGTGCTACAAGACAGCTCATAAAGGGGGTGAGCAAGATGCCGGGCGATATCTTGGCTATTTGGATCGAATCCTTTGCCCGCGTGAAAGCGGCTGAGGGCTTTATAAACATTTTCGGGCCAAGATGACACCTCAGCTTCCATCGTGAATTGGAGAGATGGGAATCCAAGGTTGGATGCGTTCTCTGGATAGAGTCTACGGCCTCCAGAGGGATCGAGGGCCCAATATGCTGGACATTCAGGGGTTGCAAGCAAGGTTCCATTGTTGGATCGGAAATCTTCTAACGGCCAAAGGAACAGGTATCCTTCTGGGATGTTCTCCAGAGGACCCGAGAATTCCAGATAATAGGTGATACCATGTACGAAAACTAGTGCACAAGATTTAGGACCATCAAGCCGGTAGCAAGGCTGTACTTACAACAATCTTCATGCTTTGGCGGAATTGCCAACTGGCTGAAAACATGATTTGCCTGGGAAAGCCAGTAGTTTGACAATGAGTAGACGGTGGAATATATATTTCGCGATACTACTCCATCGATACAAGAGGAATGTAGCCTACAAGAAGATTGAATGCCATCTGCTGAACGAAAAAAATATGGCACACACAGCCTCCAGCCGTTCTCCATATCAGTGACATCTTCGGGCCTGTGGGTATTCCAATCATTGTCGTTGATAGTCAAATTCGGTATGCGTGCAACTTCCTGGACACTTTTGCCCTGCAGTGAGACGACTGCACCGAGCTGAATTTTATCAAGTAGAAGAGTGTCAATTCTTCCCAAATAAAAGTTGCAATCTTGGTGAAACTGATCCAGGGTTAGGCGAGATATGATGCTCGTCTCCGGGTCAGGTCCGAGAGAGGGGAGTGGAGTAAGGGACTGTGGCGAGCTGTATACTGACAAGTGTGAGACGTCGATGTGACCAGGTGCAATTTCAAGAGAGAGCTGGCCAGTAGAACACCGTACCCAAGATATGGAGTTCTCCCAGATCTACTGCGGGTGGAGAGTAAGGAGTTGCATAATTAATGGAAAATGGCAACATGCCGCATAAGACGATCCCCACCGGTGGAAATATTTGTTAGCATCCTTATGTGAATCAGTTCCAATCACTTAGGCGAGTGGAAGCCTTCATACCAAAAGTTTTGTGCTCTGCGGAAAATCAATCAGTCGTGAACTGGAAGTTTGTCACCGACTGACCCGATAGATATGGAAGTATACAGTAGAAATCACTGAATGTCGGTGTTCTTCGAAATATTGTTGCACAGGAACCAATTCTAAATGGAGACAATATCAACAATTTGGAAGTAGACCACTAGAATAAAATCGCAAACCATCATGGAAAATGGTGGCATAGAGACCACCTGAATTGACTATGCCATACAACTGCACGAAATTTGGATGGCTGTCCTGTGCATGTAGTGGTGCCCATAGGAATTCAGTTGGGACTCACCGGAACCCAGAATATTTTGAGAGTTCGCGCCTCCAAATCTTTACGAAGGGATTATTAGGTTACACACTGCAGAGTAATTAACGGGTATACCTCCTCCGCGTGTTCACCCTCGTAGATGGCCACAGTCATACCCGACTGTTTTCCCTGGATGCGAGCAGTGTACATTCGCCTGGCAGCTCGGACTCCATGTTGTCGACTCGCCACCCCAGAATCATCCAGATGGATCTTGTTACGCAGATCCAAGTCTCCCAGCGGGATCGTTCGGAAACCTGCGTAGTTTCAGCTAAGGAATCTTGGATTGAACATAGATCACTCACCGGAAGGGATGGCAGGAGCACAATGCATCACATTCGTGAAATGGCCACCCGCGATGGTAAAGTTCCGCGAGTTGGTAATGAAGGCGCCGGATGACCTGGGGGATTCTTAGAGTGGACAATTGAGAGCAGCAGAGGACAACTCACGCAGAAGGGCCTGAACTGGCCAAATATTGGGAGGAGGAAGAGTCTGGTGGGTAGTGAGGCTCGTCCGCCATGGATGTTGGGGGGAGAAAGAGATTTAGGCGTCCACCGGTCGCAGGCTGTTGTGCATTCTAAATTTAAACCAAACCTGTGCATTCCCGCAGGTGCCTTGCGTTCAGTCTGACAGCTGTACAGCCTAAATTCCAGTGCAGTTCAATCAGCTTCCTTCAGCACCTGTGTTCCCGATTTCAAGGTGTGTGAGAGAGCACTGTTTGCTGTGGAGGAGACTTTTGCTTTCTATCAGCGTCGCCAGAAAATAGATACATTTAAGCGAAACCTGTGCATTCACGCAGGTGGCTTGCTTCCAGTCCAACCGCTGTACAGACTATCTTAACTGCCCAAGGCTATGCAATCACCCTCATGCAATGCCTGTGGTTCTGATTCCTAGGTGTGCGTGTGTGAGACAGCACGTCACTGTGGAGGAGGCTTTGCTTCTTATCAGCCACATTGACGAGGGTGTGGGCATAGCATGAAAGGTCCAGACGTCTGGATCTGAGGAACAGGTGACGATCGCAGTGAGCCGGCACAATGTAGACAAGAAGGAAGGCACTCATTCACACTGCGCAAGGAATCCTGAATTTCCATGGACGATCGACTCTAAGATTAGAGTTCATTAGAGCTGCAGGTGGCTCATGTCACAGGACCGTCGGCGAGGGTGGTGAGACTTGATTAATTCGCTCTACAATGCTACTCCACTTTGTATTTGTGCACTGCAAACTTCACAACAGAAGAAGCGTCGCAGGCGCTGAGATTGAACATCAAGTCACGTAATCCTGCATGTAGACCGCAGCGTATTCACAGGTTGCCTTGTAGGTGATTCTCTGATGGAACTCTTCCGCAATGCTGGAACTTCGAATTGAAGTGCAGTTGCTCTGATGTAGTTTTGATCTTCCTTATGAGATCAACTTTTATTCAGTCCTACTTGATAGTGTATGGAATCACAGTACTCACTAGTCTTCAGTCTACAGTTTTGCTATAGTCATTACTTCCAGGACCAGCTTTCGGGCCAACTTTGTAGTCGTAAGATCCGAGTTTGCAGTCTGAGTTGATCCCGGTATCCGGCACCATGATGGCACAAATATTCCCACACGCACGTTCTTGCAAACATCACTGGAAACGGGTTGCAAATGTCTAATTTCTGCTTGCTAGATTATTCCAGAGCCTTTTCCAGTCTGTATCTATTTTCCTGAATTGATTCAGGCTGTCACAAGTTGTTCTATGCAACTGGCGTGTCCTGTTCAACTTTGCTGAGAAAAATGTCCTAACTTGGAGAGTCGATACACAAGGAGTCAGGTTAATATTCCATACACAAAGTTAATAGTGCTTGACGGCCTCTCTGGTCAACAGCAAGCAACGGCTCCAGGACCGGCGGGACAACGACACTGAGCTACAAAAGAAACCCACCTTGCAGACTTGATCCTCCCCGGACGGCCCAGGAACAATTTACTTTACTGTACTCCTCCGCATTTATTTATTTATTAACCGCGGCGTCGTGCCCATGTTGTATTCGTTGACGAAGTAACAACGGGAAGGCTGAAGATCCTCACCGACTCTCTTCCGGCTTGGACTCTGCTTGCCCAATGCCAGATGGGACGCCGAGAATATTAATGCAGAACTCGGGGTCCTCCAAAATATATAAAAATATTTCGCACTTGGGAAGGTGCAGCCGCAAAGGACACGGCGCGGGCGACGGGAATGAGATCAGCTTGAATGAGTCTCATGTGAGATGAGATGAGACATGTATTGTACATCGTTGAGGCGGACAGTAAGTTAGCTGGCTTACTTCTGTGTCCCCCTTGCACGGATGTTATGTTTTCCGGTTCACAATATTAATGTGACCCAACGCCTCAAAGATAATATGCCCCAATGCCTCAACGACATTAATCATTAATTTCCATCATCCATGTCGGCACACGCACCCGATTTTCAGGCCACCCATATAACTCGCCATTGTAAATGTAAACAGGTTGTCGGAATTACTGTAGACATCTGTATGACTGAAACGGTTTTTGAAGCGTTACTGAAACGGCGACGTTGAAACGAGAAACGGGCTTACCGTTATGCGTTACAGTTGAAACCAAACGATTTTTTCTCGTGTTTTGGAGCGTTTTAAGCGAAAATTTGCTGCAACGGGACCCCGTTATGCGTTACATGAGCCAAAACTTGAAACGAAACGGGGTCAGCGTTATGCGTTACGTTTCAGTCATACAGATGTTTACAGTAAATTCACGTTCTCGCAATTCAATTCAGCCGGGTGTGCTGGAATTCAATGCAGTCGAGTGTGCTTAGAATTAAGTTCAATCGAGGTATACAATAGTCATGGTGTTACGCGGGCGGTTGTGCCTGTTACACGTTACAGTAAGTATATGTGGTACCTCGTCTTGTGTCGGTTAACTTTTACCTATCTACCTACCCGCGTGATGGGATGCTCGGCGATGATCGAATTTCGTAATCCCGCTGATGCGTCCCCACGGGGCTCCCAAACGCATCAAATCGGCCCTCCTGCACGCCTCAACTCTGCTACGCGTCACTTCACTTGAAATCCGGCCTTCCCTCTTCCTTCCCTCCGTCTCCGTCTCCTTTCAGAATAGGTTACATACACCTATACGCTCTACCAAAAAGGATGACAACAATGAGGAATCCAACCCTCGCAGCGCTGTTGCTCCTCACGCACACCGCACTGGGCGACGTGATGATGCGTATCCCCCACGCCGCGCCCGCCGGTTTCGAATCGTACGAATCCCCATCTTCCTGCCCGCGCCCGCCGTGAAGGGCACGGGAGACTTCGCGTCCGCGTTCCCCGCGGGCACCAACGCCGCCGCGACGCGGGATCTTGGGCTCGTCGGGTCGCACGGGAAGGCGATGGGAAGCAAGCATAAGGACAAGGGCGTCCATATTGCGTTGGGGCCGATGTCGAATTTGGGTGTGTGCAGATTCACTCTTTCACTCTTTTCCGTTGCATCTTTCTCTCTTCACGTTTCATTCTCCTCTCTCTTCCCGTTGCTGATGTTTTCATTTCCCCAGGTCGCAACTGAGAAGGCTTTGGCGCCGACCCCTTCCTCACCGGCGCCGCCTCCGTTGCCACTAGCAATGGATACCAGGGTGTGGGCGTGATTGCGACTGTTAAGCATTTGTGAGTGAGTGTGTCCATTATTCCTTCTGCGCCGGATTGAATAGGGCGCGGACGCGGGCGTTCTTGCCTTCCATCAACGCGTTCCTCACTCGCGTTCCTTCCACCCATTTCGGGGCATCGCCCTTATTCATATTCATTTGTCGCTCGCTCCTTTCCTTCCTTCTTTTCTTCCCTCCTCGCTGCCTTCCTTCCATCGAATGTTCCACCCATCGATTGTTTCCACCCGCTTCTGTTCATCCAGTTCCACTCAGGCATTGCGTACATCTCGGTTAATCCCCGTCCCCGAGTCCATGGCTGCCTTCCACCCTCTTGCCCTCCTTCCACCCTTACGCCTCGCGCTCGCCCTCCGTCAACCCTGGCTCCTCCCGCCCATCATCTGCCTCATACTCAATCACGCCACACGCTCCAGCCACCCATCTACACGCACTTCATTTGATCCATTTCTTCTTCCAATTCCCCGTATCATTCAGGCCGAATATCCCGTTTTATCCAGGTTAGATATCCCGTTCCATTCGAGTCGAATACCCTCCATTCTGCTTCCGATTCCATCCGTTCCTTCCTTGCTCCCGTCGGCTCCCTCCCTCTCTCGTTCCCTTCCCTTCCTCTCCTTCTCATTATCCCCTATTACATTGCCACCTTCATCTCCCTCCTTCCTTGTGCCCTCGTCTTTCCGTCCTCGCGTTCTCGTCTTATTTCCTCCTCTTACATCCTCCTCGCGTTCAAATCCCGCTCCTTCCTTGCCTGCACATCCCTGCCTACCTTCCTCCCTCATCTCTGTGTCCTTCCTCCGCCTCATTCTTCCTTCAGTCCTTTTCTTTTAAAATGCAACCTCTGCACCCGGCCTCCACTGGATACTTTTTGCTTCTTCCTTCATCTTCCCTTCCCTCCATCTAATTCCCCACCTCCCCACCCTTTACTCCTATTTCTCTCAAATGGAATCCAAGTCTACTTACCATTCAATTTCTCATCTTCCCTCTGTTCCCTTCTCATCTTCCCTGCCTCGCTTTCCTTCTATTCCTTATCTCCCCTTCCCTCTTTCCAATCCTATTCCCGGTGAGTGAAAAATCCGTCGTAATAGTACAGTATTTATATTCTCAAATATCTGGATAATTCTACGACCAGGTTATCACGAGTGCCAGAGCGTCTTTGGGTTAATGAGTGCATGCACCAGGAGGAGTTCAAATTGGGCGAAAAATCTTGAACCATCGTCGTAGTTTCTGGATTCGGGTACATATTTGTGATAGCATCATCTGGTAAGTAAATTGAATGGTATAAATCGGGATGGACGTGCGAGTTCGAGCACGCAGAACTACGGAAGAAGAGAAACTAAAAACAAATTGAAAGAAAGAAAAACAGACAGCTATTTACGGTACGACCAGATCACCACGAGTGCCATAATTAATCCAAGGACTCCGCCAATCATCAGTCTGAACCTTTGGGTGTGCAGAGCATCACAGGATGCCAGCACCGGATCTGGCTGGGCTTCCAAGGAATCGGAAGATACTTCTTCGACTGCATTTTTAACTAAGTCAGAATCGAGCGGGGAAACACGGCACAGGTACTCACTATGCACACTTCCGACGTTGGGGCTACAAGAAAGCTCGAAAATTGGGTACCCAAGATGTCGGGCGATATCTTGGCTATTCGGATCGAATCCTTTGCCCGAGTGAAAGCGGCTGAGGGCCACATAAGCGTCTTCATCCCAAGATGACACCCTCGCTTCGGACGTCAATGCGAAAGACGGGAATCCAAGCCTGGTTGCGTCCTCAGGACAAAGTCTACTGCCTCCGGCAGAATCAAGGGACCAATATGCTGGACATTCAGTGGTTGCAAGCCATGCTCCATCATTGGATCGGAGATCCTCTGACGGACAGAGGAACAAGTACCCTGTGGGTATGTTCTCCAAAGGACCCGAGAATGTCAGCCAGTAGACGATGCTGTATACGAGGACTGGTGTACCAGATTTAGGACCATCAAACCTGTAGCAAGGACTGCACTTACACCAATCTTCGTGCTTTGGCAGAATTTCCAGCTGACTGAAAACATGATTCGCTTGGGAAAGCCAGCAGCTCTCAGGAGCGTCAAATGTTGCCCAGATTACACCCTCAACATGGGATGAATGCAGCCTGCAAGAGTCTTGGATGTTCTGAAATATATATATATAAAAGATGGAACATACCGCCTCCAACCGTTCTCCATATCTGTGAACCGCCAGGGTTCTAAAGACCACTCCCATGCACCGTTACTGGTAGTCAGATTGGCAACGCACGCGATTCCCTCGACACTTTCGCCGTGCAGTGAGACGACTGTACCGATTTGAATATTGTCAAGTGGAAGTGTGTTTCTTCTTGCCAAATGAAAGCCGCAATGTTCGTGAAACTGGTGCAGGGTTAGGCGAGAAATGATACTCGTCTCCGGGTCAGGTCCGAGAGAGGGGAGTGGAGTGAAGGACTGTGGCAAGCCGTACGGTAAATTCCTCCAGCATAAGTAGCCGATGTAATCAGGTGTAATTTCAAAACAGAGTTGGCCAGTAGAACGCCGTATCCAAAATATGGACAGATTCCAGATCTACGGCGGGTGAGTGGTAAGTAGACACATAAGTCATGGACGATGGCAACATGCCGCGTAAGGCGATCCCCGCCAGTGGAAATATTCGTTGGCATCCTATGCGAATCAGTTCAAATTACTTAAGCGAGTGAGAGCCTTCATACTGAAAGTTCCGTGTGCTGCGAAAAGTCCATCAGTCATGGACTGGAAGACTGTCACCAACTTACAAAACAGTAGTAGAGGTATACAGTAGAAATCACTGGATTTCGATGTTCTTCGAGGAATTGTCGGATCGGAACCAGATCTAAGTAGAAGACACGAACCATCGTGGAAAATTGTAGCGTAGAGGCCGCCTGAATTCACTGTGCCATAAAGCTGCACGAAATTTGGGTGACTGTCTTGTACATGGAGTGGTGCTCGTAGAAATACGGTTGGGACTCACCGAAACCCGGAATATTTTGAGAGTTCATGCCTCCAGGTCTTTGCGAAGGACTTATTAGAATAAGTATGCACTCCACAGGGATGAATGGACACACCTCCTCTGCGTGTTCACCCTCGTAGATAGCCGCAGTCACAGCCGACTGCTTTCCCTCGACGCGGGCGGTGTAGATTCGCCTGGCAGCGCAGATTCCATGGTGTCGACTTGCTATCCGACATTCATCCACACGGATCTCGTTGCGCAGATCCAAGTCCCCCAACGGGATCGTGCGGAAATCTGCGTGGTTTCAGCCAAGGAGTCTTGAATTTAATATAGACGGCTTACCAGAAGGGGTGGTAGGAGCACAATGTATCACATTCGTGAAATGGCCACCCGCGACGGTAAAGTTTCGAGAATTGGTGATAAAAGCTCCAGAGGACCTGGGGGATTTCTTAGAGTAGATAATTGAGAGCAGGGAAGGAAAACTCACGCAGACGGGCCCGAGCTGGCCAGATATTTGGAGGAGCAAGAGTCTGGTGAGTAGTGAGACTGGGCGGCCATGGGAGCTGGGGGAAGAAGGAAGATTCAGGCGTGTATCAGTTGCAAGCTGTTATGCATTCTAAATTTAAACCAAACCTGTGCATTCCGGCAGGCGCCTTGCTTCCGCTTCAACAGCTGTACAGACTAATTTAACTGCCCAAGGATATGTAGTTAATTACTTCTAGAACATTTTGCCTCTCTGGTTAATTTGTGAATGCAAACCTCAAAACATAACAAGCGCCGAAGGCGTCAAGATTGAACATGAAGTCACGTATTTCTGCATGCAGACCGGCGCGTATTCACGGGTTACCTTTTAGGTTATTTTTTGATGGAACTCTTCGGCAACGCTGGAACTTCGAATTGAAGTGCAGTTGTTCTGACATAGTTTTGATCACTCTTGTGTTCATGAATAAATCTGTATCCTGTATGGTTGCCACCAATGTCGCGAGAATGATTAGAACTCATATTAACGACTGAATTAAGCTAGTGATACTGCAGGAGCGAGAAGCCTCATTGATGTCAAATTAAATTCCACTTTAAACCTGCTACGGGCCGCAGGGACATACAGGCGGCGTCCGGTAGATGTAAAACTTATTAAGCATCCGTTTCAATGACGTAAGGACTTGTGAAGTTTTTCTAACTACTTGCCTTTGATATGTGGCATCACCTTCAATTTTGTGTCCCATGATTGGTCGTGTTTGGTCCGTCGCGTCTGAGAGGTAGGTCACGAGCTAGTCACGAGCTTGGCGCGCGAACTACAAAATAAAATGCAAGAGATGGAGTCGGATGAACGAGGTCCGCGACGTGGTTCTTTGGAAATTTATATACCGACTGAAGCTTGAGGTTCAGTGCCGAAACACAAGTGAAACGTATTTTTAACCAGGCAATGGGAGAAGGTTCCAACACAGCATTTTTGTTTCGCAGAACAGGCAAGGCCCGAGCGGTCCGGGTACAGGCTGTGCGGGGCTGTGCAATCCATTTTGGGCGTCTCTATCCTTCGCCATCGCTCTAAAAAAACCGACACCTTCAATGACTTTAAGGCGATGTAACAGCTTTGCTTTTCCTCCTTGGCGATTCACTGGCGCTTACGTCTACGATCAACCTTTCTATACTTGCCAATGGTTCTCACGGAGTCGTTGGCTTTGCATCCTACACTGGGCCCGGCAAGACCTTGCACGAGATGTACTCCACTCTCGGCATCCGAGCTGAAAAGCACGCAAACGGAGCTGCACACAGCCTAGGGTTCAGTCCCGATGCGTTAGCCGAACGCATTCGTGTCTTTTTCGGGGATGGTGTTCAACGAGAGTCGGCTTTGTCTGAACTGCGCGACATGGTCCCACGAAAGTTGCAGAAGGATTGCGGAAGGCTCACGAAATACACCCTTCCGTGAGCAATATCCTAGTACTTGTCTGAAGATGTCTCATTGACCACCAGGAAGCTCAGAATCACAGAACATGCAACTCCAGGCTTTCAAGAATCTAGTGGCGGTGATCACCAGCTCAGGCGAATCTTTCTGCACTGCGAAAGTTTTATAAATGCGGGAGCGCAAGAAGATGCCATTGCTGCTCTATGGGATCGACCCGGATACCTCTGGGGAGAGCAGTGACAGACAATTTCGCAGCTGCATGTATGGCTGATCTCAGCATTTTCTCCATGGTCGAGGACGTTCCGCCGGAAAGGCTTGGGTCAGTGTTGGAGCAGTGCGCCGGACTCAGTCTGATTGAGCGACTACTGGTTGCGTCTGACTGCGAGTGAGCTTCTTGTCTGCATTCTCTCCTGAATCCCACCAAATTCCTTCCACAGGGGAAATTCGGGGGGTTTTTTTTTTCGTGTTTCGTCGTTATTCGCTACCTGGGCGGGATTTTGGACGTGCCCTCGTTCTGGCTGCAATCCCACAGGAGGCAAAAGCCAGGGCAGTTACACGTTAACTGCCTCGGGGGCAGTTGACGGGCAGTTGACGGGCAGTTGCCCAGGCAGTTACGACAACTTTCTTTGTTCTTTGTGATTTCATTTTTTAGTTTTCGGGATCTGCCGAGATGCGGGTAGCACCTGACTTGACGAGTCTGAATTTCGTTTTCTTCTCTCCCCCCTGTCCCTCTATGCCCCCGGTTTTTTCTGGAATTGTTACATATACTAATTTTCTACTACTATATAAAATAACCTGAGAAGGGGGAGGTATTGAGAAAGAGTTGTTGGTGCATCAACTTCCATTTTCGGACACTGCCTCTGTTCTGAGTTCAGTGCGCACCCCCGGCTTTGAGGAAAATTTGAGGGACATCATGTATGTAATAGAAAACTTCCTACCATTCTCAATGTTTTTGCTGGAGGGGGGCTGGTGTGTGCTGGGTGGGAACATATGCGCCTCCTCTGCCAGTACACATCAGGCCCTCTGGTAAAAAATTAAAGTGGTAGAAAATGTTGTATTGCATACATAATACACCTCAAATTTCCCCCAAGCAGGGGGTGAATGCTGAGCTCAGAACACGACCACATACTCAAAATAGTCCTGACTTGATGCGCCGGCAAAGGTTTCTCAATATCATCCCCTTCCCAGATCCCTTAGCTATTTGACATAGTTATAGACGAATAGTATATATATAACAATTTGGGGGGAAACCGGGGGCATAGAGGGACAGGGGGGAAAAGAAAAAAAAAGGAATTCAGACCTGTTGGGTCAGGTGCTACCAGCATCTCGGCAGATCCCGAAAATTAAAAATGGACTCACAAAGAACAAAGAAAGCTGCCTGGGCAACTGCCCGTCAACTGCCCGTCAACTGCCCCCGAGGCAGTTAACGTGTAACTGCCCTGACTTTTGCCTCCTGTGTCCGGGATGATGTACCGAGCCGTGATTCAGAAGCTCCTCGCGCGCCACAGTCCTCCTGAAAGATCTCGGCGTGGACTCTGGACGAACCGATCACACTGTCCCATCAGCCATCGAGGGCGTCGACCTCTTTTATGAGGTCCTGTTTGCCCAGATACAGGTATGGCTTCCACACGGATTTTTTTCCGTAATTACGTAGGAGACTTGGTACCCAAGCCTCCACCATGTCCTGCCGTTGTTGCGACAGCAAGAAGGTAGATCTACTTATTCTCTGCCATAGGCCGATGAGGAGGACCTTCTCCCTCGGTCGTGGACGCTTGCGACGGCCGAAAATTTTCGAGCGTTGCTTCCATCCCAGTACGAGACTGGCATTGGTGATACCCTTTCGGACCACGTGCATTTGCTTGTTTCATTCGTCTGAAACGCTGAGGATATGAACGCAGAGTCCGATTTTCCAATCAACTCGACTCCGTCCACCAGCAGCGGATCCCACCTCAGAAAGGAGCCTCGCGGCGTCAAAAAGGGATAAAACAGAGGACCTTCGCCATCCGCCAGAGCATTAAAAATACAGGCGTCCTTCAGTATGGAACAGCCGCCTGCTACTTCATCAGGATGGTCGGCGCTGAGGCGTTGAGTAATTATGTATGCAGCTGATGGCCAGCCGGTGGCCCTCCATCATCCACCCACTTCGGGTGAGTCATCCATTAGGCCTCGTTTCCGCTGAGGGTAAACTCTACTTAGGTGTTTAGAACCATCAAGAGAGTGGGTCGCATTTATTTTTTACAGATATTCTTGAAATATGTATTTTTTGGCCAGCTTGTGTCAAAATGACGGGCCAGGCGTACGAGATTATCTGCACCATCACAAAGATCTACCTCGGGGCCGAGGGAGAGATTTCGCCCGCCATGGTTCCCAATATCTTCGAATTCTCTGAGTACATTCTTGTTCACGCCCAACATCTTCTCCCAATTACACTCAATTTCTTCCAGAACCCTGGACAAAATTCAGGCAGGCGGCCAGCAGACTTGGCGGAGGGTATTTTCGTCCAATGAGCACGCGGTCTGGAACCGGAACACCATCATGGAGTGTGATGCGGGTTTGACGCACGCATTGGACATCTTCGGCGTACGTCGTCCTAGCCATTTTCAACCGACGTACTGGTGATCGAGATTTGCGAATTCAGTGCGGTATTATTGGCGCGACAGCGATAGCGGAGATGCAGGTGCGAGCTGGCTGCACTTTGTGCGCCGCGCGTTTACTGTCAGCCATATGATACGCGCCATCACACCGAATGTGGAGAGTATTGCCACTAGCTAGTAGTAGTACTAACTATGGATTGCCCACTTCCGCAAGATTTCAATTTCTTGCTCCCAATCAGTGTCAGCCAATAACGTTGGCGGGAAAACGCGATGGCTGACCCGAGTTTAGGTAAGTAGTTTGGACAGGGCGCCCTTAGTTTCAATCTCCATATCATGTCCATTCTGCGTGTCCGAATACAATCGCCCGGTGCCGCTCCTTTGTATTTTTTTTTCTCTCCCTATCTTCACCACCCTGCGCAACGCAACAATGCACGATGTTGTTGCTTATATTATGCCTGGACCCAACTAACATGGTGCCATCAAAAATGGATTGCTCCGACAATTTATGTTCAATGCGTTGATTGGGGATGTAAACGATCGTGGCATACGTGTAGGTGAATAGCCTAGGAACTTTATGTTATCTGCAGCTGCGCGTACCTGTCCGGGATCTCGGACGTGGCACGGGCCGTGACGGGGTGGGTGGTTTACCGTGGAGACTGAGCGACACACAGAGTGAAGGGAGGAGGGGATGACGCGAGTTGGAAGGAACGGACAGAGGTTGCAATGTGGTTCGGGCCTGGGTATGTAAAATACACCTTCGCCTCCGCTGCGTCCGGGTACTGCCCTGGCTGGAGGAGGCTTCTAGTCGGGCCCGCAAGCCGCACGCATCCGGCAATTCGAACAACAGAGTACGTACTAGTACGTAAGGTACCCGGGAACACACGAATGCGGCCGAGGCCCGAAACTTGGAGGAAACGGACATCTCTGTTGGGTTGCTGCTCGCAGATGGGGTTGCATTCGCCGGCGCTGTCGGTTCAGGCGCGCGAAATTAATCACGGGCGTCGGAAATGAATGGAATTTTATTGAACGACATTTCATTGAAGGGATTTCGGCAATGATCGAATTTCGTAATCCCGCTGATGCGTTCCCACGGGGCTCCCAAACGCATCAAATCGACCCTCCTCAACTCTGCTACGCGTCACTTCACTTGAAATCCGGCCTTCCCTCTTCCTTCCCTCCGTCTCTGTCTCCTTTCGGACTAGGTTATATCCACCCACACACTCTCTACCAAAAAGGATGACAACAATGAGGAATCCAACCCTCGCAGCGCTGCTGCTCCTCACGCACACCGCACTGGGCGACGTGACGATGGGTATCCCCGACGCCGCGCCCGCCGGTTTCGAATCATGCGAATTTCCCCATCTTCCTCCCCGCACCCACGGTGAAGGGCACGGGCGACCTCGCGTTCGTGTTCCCCGCGGGCATCAACGCCGCCGCGACATGGGATCTTAGGCTCATCGAGGCGCGCGGGGAGGTGATGGGCAGCGGGCATAAGGGCAAGGGTGTGAATGTTGCGTTGGGCCCGAGGACGAATTTGGGTGTGTCTTCTCTCTCCCTTCGTGCGTCGCTGGGCCTAGCTTGCCGTTTTGGCGGCGCTCGTTTGGCGGCGCTCGTTTGGTGGCGCTCGTTTGGCCTGCCTTGTTTCGTTCCTCCCGTCCTTCCTGTCCCATTATGTTCTCCAGACTGCCAAGCAGCCGCAAGCCGCAACTGGGAAGACTTCGGCGCCGACCCCTTCCTCACTGGCGCCGCCTCTGTCGCCACCATCAACGGATATCAGGGCGTTGGTGTCTGTCTGTCTGTTCAATTTGCTTTCTTTCGTTTTTGCCGGCTGGTGCGTCGTTTGTTGTACGCGGGGGCATTCGTACATTCCTTCCTTTCGTCCTTCTATCCATATCACTTCATCATCATCACCGTTATTCGCCTCTCACTCTGTCGATCCCATTCCCATCCTACTCGTGCATTCCGTCCGTCCCGCCATCTGTGTTAATTTCCCTCTCCACGCGTTCCATCGTTACTTCCATGCCTCGTTCAACTCGCGTGCATAGCATACCCCCTTGTATTCGAGTTGGATACCGCATCATTCAGGTCGAATACCCATTCAACTCGTGGCCAACGCCCTCCTGCTTCCATCGCTCCAACAACTTGGGTTTCCATCCGCTCCAACAAGCCATTCCATCCGCTTCCTCTCCCTCTCTCGTTCCCTTCCCTTGCTTTCCTTCTCATTACCTTCTATTGGTCCTTACCCTATTCAAGTTCAACGTCGATTACGTTCTAATCTTCACCTCCTCCCTTCCTCGTGTTCTCGTGTTTGATCCTCTCCTCTGTTTTCCTTGTGTTCGCATGTCCCCTCTCCAATCCCTGCGTCCTTCCGTTCCTGCGTTCACACCCGCTCCTCACGTTCTCGTCGTTCGCATCCTTCCTCGCGTTCTCATCCCCGCTCCTTCCTTCCTCTCCCATCTCTGCATCCTCCGCTCCCCCCGTTCTCCTCCTGGTGCTCGTCTTGTCCACCCTCGCTCGCGTTCGCATCCCGCGCCCTCCCTCCGCTCCTTCCTTGCCTGCCCATCCCTGCATACCTTCCTCTCCTATATCTGCGTCCGTCCGTCTCTTCCTCGCACTCCATCTTCCTTCCCTGTTTAATCCTTCATTCCCCTTCTTCTTGTTGTTTTAAAACATAACCTCCGCGCCCGGCCTCCGCTGCATTCTTCTTCCTCCTTCTTCCCTTCTTTCCATTTAATTCCCCCCTCCTCCCCAGTCTTTCCCCCTATTCCTCTCCAATAGAGCTCAAGCTTACTGACTCCCTGTCCTTCTATTCCTCATCCTCCCTTCCTCCATCCAATCCTATTCGGTGAGTGAAAATTCCGAACACTTGGTAATAGTACAGTACAGTATATGTATTCGTAAATATTTGGATAATTGTAAGACCAGGTCATCACGAGTGCCAGAGCGTCATGAGTGTATGCCGCCAGGAGGAAATCGGGAGAATCATCAACCATCGTCGTAGTTTCTGGATTCGGGTACATACTTTAGATAGGATCATCTAGTAAGTAAATTGAATGGTGACGAACCTGTAAACCGTCCAAGCATGAGCGAACCCAAAATAGGAAGGCGGCAAGGGGATGGAAGGGATCTGTGTGTGCGAGTTGGTCAAACCATGCTCAGTGCTCGACTGGCTGAAACCAGCAGCGAAGCGGGGATACGAGGAGCTTTCGGAACGGAGAGCGGCGATGGAGACAACGAAGAGAAGCAACGAGACGAGATAGTGGACGACGATGACGAAGGACACGAGAGCGGCGATGGAGACGGGCATGAACAACGACGAAGGTCCAAGACAGCAGCATACGAAATCTGGAGTGAAAGTGGTAGGATGAAAACTGTGTAAAGGAGAATCCAAGTGTGCTATATATACTAAAAGTAAGACAATAAAGGAGAACACTCCTTGAAGCTGTGTGCGCGACGGCATCGGAGCTATATCGAGACAAGTGGGCCGTATTTACGTCTTCATTCACACTCATCTCTCTTCTTCTTTTAAAATAGAACCTCCGCGCCCGGCTTTCTTCTTTCTTCTTCTTCCTGCTTCTTCCCTTCCCTCTATTAAATTTATTCTCTGCCTCCCTTCTTCCTATTCCTCATCTTCCCTTCCATCCATCCAACCCTATTCTCGGTGAGTGAAAATTCCGAAATAATGAACACTTGGTCATAATAGTACAGTATATGTATTCTCAAATATTTGGATAATTGTAAGACCAGGTCATCACGAGTGCCAGAGCATCTTTGGGGTAATGAGTGCAGAGTTGACATCGGGAGAGGAATCTTCAACCATCGTCGTAGTTTCTGGATTCGGGTACATACTTGTGATGGCATCATCTGGTAAGTAGTATAAATTGGGATGGACATGCGAGTTCGAGCATGCAGAGCTACGGAAGGAGAAAACCCAAGAACTAAAAACTAAAAACAAAGTGACAGCTAGATTACCACCAAAAGGCAGTTGGAATGAATGTGCAGTGTGAAAATTGAAAGAGGGAAAACAGACAGCTATTTGCAGTACAACCAGGTCGCCACGCATGCCATAATTAATCCAAGGAGTCCGCCAATCATCAATCTGGAGCTCTGAGTATACAGAGCATCGCACGATGCCAGCACCGGATCCGGCTGGGCTTCCAAAGAATCGGAAGATACTTCTTCGACTGTGTATTTTTAACAAAGTCAGATTCAAACATGACGACGACAAGCCACTGGTACTCACTATGCGCACATTCGACATTGGGGGTACAAGAAAGCTCGAAAATGGGGTACCCAAGATGCCGGGCGATATCTGGGCTATTCGGATCGAATCCTTTGCCCGCGTGAAAGTGGCTGAGGGCTGCATACACGTTTTCATGCCAAGATCTCACATGAACATCCATGTTGAATTCGAGAGATGGGAATCCAAGGTTGGATGCGTCCTCAGGACAGAGTCTACTACCTCCCGCGGGATCGAAGGACCAATATGCTGGACATTCAGGAGTTGCAAGCCGGGTTCCATTGTTGGATTGGAAATCTTCTAATGGACAAAGGAACAAGTATCCTTCCGGGATGTTCTGCAAAGGTCCTGAGAATGTCAGCCAGTAGGTGATACACTCTACGAGCACTGGTGCACAAGATTTAGGACCATCAAACCGGGTAGCAAGGGCTGCACTTACAACAATCTTCATGCTTTGGTGGAATTGCCAACTGACTGAAAACATGATTTGCTTGGGAAAGCCATGCATCTTGGAGTGAGTAGTTGGTAGTGGTTGATAGTATCTGCACACTTGATCCATCGATAAGAGAGGAATGCATCCTGGAAGAGGTTTTGAGTGCCATCTACTGAACGAAGAAAACATGGCACAGACCGGCTCCACCCGTTCTCCATCGTATCCCCGCCCCAAGCACCTTCGTGGATATCCAGATTGGGCACACATGCAATTTCCTGGACACTTTCGCCGTGCAGTGAGACGACTGCACTGAGTTGAAATTTGTCAAGTGGAAGTGAGTCGTTTGTTGCCAAATGATAGCGGCAATATTCGCGAAACTGGGCTAGGGTTAGGTGACAAATGATGCTCATCTCCGGGTCGGGTCCGAGAGAGGGGAGTCGAATAAGGGACTGTGACAAGCTGCATGGTGAAGTCTTCCAGGATGAGTAGTCGGTGTAACCAGGTGCAATTTCAAGAGAAAGTTGACCAGTGGAACCCCGTATCCAAGATATGAACATGTCGCAGCTCTACGGCAGGTCGATGACGACCACGCGCATAAGTAGCGAAAGATGGCCACATACCGAGTAAGACGATCCCCGCCAATCGAAATGTTTGCATGCATTCTATGCGAATCAGTTCCGATCACTTAGGCGAGTGGGAGCCTTCATACTGAAAGTTCTGTGCCCTGAGAAACTTAATCAGTCGTGGACTGGAAGTTTCTTACCAACTTACCAAACGGATGTAGAAGTACGCCGTAGCAATCACTGAATTTCGGTATTCTTCGAGGAATTTTTGCACAGGGATCAAATCTAAATCAAGTTAATGTCAACCAGTTGGATGTAGACCACCAGAAAAACAGCGCGAACCATCATGGAAAATTGTAGCATAGAGGCCGCCTGAATTGACTGTGCCATAAAGCTGCACAAAATTTGGATTGCTGTCTTGCATATGTGGCAGTGCTCGTAGTAATGCGACTGGGACTCACCGAAACCCGGAATATTTCGAGAGTTCACATTTCCAATTCTTTAGGGCATTGTCAGAATACGCGCTCCACAGGGATGACTGGGCACACCTCCTCCGCGTGTTCACCCTCGTAGATGGCAACAGTCATATCCGACTGCTTTCCCTCGATGCGGGTGGTGTACATTCGCCTGGCAGCACAGACTCCATGGTGTCGACTTGCCACCCCACATTCATCCAGATGGATCTCATTGCGCAGATCCAAGTCGCCCAGCGGGATCGTTCTGAAATCTGCCTGGTTTCAGCCAAGGAATCTTCGATGAACAGAGAACAATCACCAGAAGGGATGGTATGAGCACACTGTATGACATTCATGAAATGGCTATCCGTGATGGTGAAGTTCCGACAATTGGTAATGAAGGCGCCGGAGGACCTGGGGGATTCTTAGAGTGGACAACTGTGAGCAGCAGAGGACAACTCACGAAGGTGGGCCCGAGCCGGCCAGGGATTCAGGGGACGTAGTGTCTGGTGGGTAGTGAGGCTCGTCGGCCATGTACGTTGGGGAGAGAAAGAGATTTAGGCGTCCACCTGTCGCAGGCTGTTATGAATTCTAAATTTAAGTCAAACCTGTGCATTCACGAGACGCCTTTCCTCCGATCCAACAGCTGTATAGCGTAAATGTCAGTGCAGTTCAATCACCTTCCATCAGCCCCTGTGTGTCCGATTTCAAGGTGTATGTGAGAGAGCACTGGTTGATTTGGAGGAGACTTTTGCCGGCTTGCGTCCGCTCCAACAGCTGTACAGGCTATCTTAACTGCCCAAGGCTATGCAATCAATCACCTTCATGCAATGCCTTTGCTTCTGATTCCAAGGTGTAGCACGTTGATGCGGAGGAGACTTTGCTTCTTATCAACCACATTGACGAGGGTGTAGGCATACCATGAAGGGTCCAGACGTCTGGATCCGAGGAACAGGTGATGATCACGGTTAGCCAGCACAATGTGGACGAGGAGGAAGGCACTCATTCAAACTGCCCAGGGAATCCTGAATTTCCATGCGCGATCGACTCGAAGATTAGAGCAGCGGGTGACACATGTCACAGGACGCTCTGCGAGGGCGATGAGACTTAATTACTTTGTTAGAATGTTTTCCCCCTCTGAATTTGATATGTGAATGCAAACCTCAAAACACAAGCAGTGCCGCAGGAGTCAAGATTGAATATCAAGTCACGACCGGTACTTCCACAATGCTGGATTGCTCTGACGTAGTTTTGATCTTTCTTGCATTATTGTGTTCATGAATAAATCCGTATCGGTTGGCCACTAATATCTCGAGGATTTATTGGAACTGATATTAGCGATTAAATACAACTAGTGGGACTGCAGGAACGAATCCTCATTCATGTTAAAGAATAAATCCCAGTTTAAACCTGCTACTGGCCGCAGGGACATACTGTATACAGGCGGTGTCCGTTATATGTAGCACTTATTATAAGTATCTGTTTCAATGACGGAAGGACTTTTCTCGCTACTTGCCTCTAATATGGGGCATCGCCTTCTATTTGTGCCCGTAATTGGTCGTGTTTGGCTCGTCGCGTCTGAGATGTAGGTCACGAGGTAGTCACGAGCGTGGCGCGCGAATTACAATTTTCGAAAACAAATAAAAGAGATGGAGTCCGATGATTCAGGTTCGCGACGCGGTCGTTCTTTGGAAATTTATGCCGCATGCACCGACTGGAGCCTTAGACATACGTACCAACTGAAGCCAGAGGTTCAGCGCCAAAATAAAAAAGGTTACACAAGTGAAATGTTTTTAATGAGGCCTGGGAGAAGGTTCGGAGCCTACAGAGGTTGCAACGCACCTTTTCATTGAATATTTGGACTAACTAGGCAGACAAAAATTGTGGACACAGACATTCTCAAGGACAGGGACTAGTGTCTTTAAAATCCTCACGATGCATATTTACTTTCAATATGTATTATGCTGTGTCATTAGTTAGAACCGCCTCGGAAGGACAGTGGCCTTCGGATTCATAAGAGTTGGTTGTTGGATTCATGACAATTAGTTATAACAAAGACAAACGTGATTCACTCGCACGCGGCCACAAGTATCGCCGCTAAAACCACAACCACCAACCCCAGTAGATGAACCGGGGGGACCGCATTGAACATTTTTCGCTCAATAAACTCACGCAGACGCTGGGCCCACATCCTTCTCCCCTTCACGGACTATGCATGTAATATACTACACATGGACCGTGCACATAACACGAATATACTACTTGTACGGTCCGACGCAGATCTTCGACTCGGATACACAAAGCTAATAGCGTTGATCCACAAATCAAAGTTAATAATGGCTGACTCCCTCTCTCCCCGCCCTTCACACAACGGGGACACAACGACACTGCGCTACAAAGGAAACGCTGATCCTCCCCGGACGGCGAAGGGACAGCATTAATATTAATTTGTTGTACATACACTTGCGTCTCTTTGATTCTCTTCCTTGGGGAATCCACGATTTTGAAGCAGGTGCGGATCGACGGTATCCCATTCTCCACATCAGTAAAACGGCACATGTGTCTTTGACGTCTTACATCTTTGGACACCGTCTTTGGATGTCTTTGTCTTGGGGAGTGTATCTTGGGTCTTTGGACCACCATCTTGGGAGATCTTTGTCTTGGGCTCGGCATCTTACGTCTTGCGAAAGCTGCCTAGAATTCACACTCAGTTTCTTTGCTATAAACGAAACTTTGAAGTCAAAAATTCCAGTATCTGGCAGACTCGGTGACAATAACTTGGGTCTGTCGGGATTCTGACGGCCTTCACTGCCAGTGGACTGTCGATGTTGTAATGCAGCCTTGAGGACTTCTAGGTATTTGTGCGGTGCTGAGGTATTTTGTGGTGGGGATTGGAAAGCTTCAATATTCATGCTCAAATATTTGTGGTCACCTACTAATGAATGTGAATGGCTGAAAGCTCAGAGCAAATTGGCTCTTTCAATGCGACTCTGCATGAGTGAATAGTTGTAAGTTATTCAAACTCCGCTCGGATCAACGGCGGATGGCGTGATTCGACACCATCAAATGCCACGTCGCTTTTTCTTCCCTCCCATCTTCTTCCCAGTCCCCCGTCCCTTTTGACCTCATCCCATCGTGCCTCGTCCTCTGTGGTATGCTGGAAAGAAGTTGTCAAAAGGCTCTCCTCAATATCAAGACCACATCTTCTCTGTCAAGACTCCGCCTGTCCTCCCGAAGCTTGCGGCTCCTTCTCACGTCGTGCCGCTAGCTTGTTGCTAGCCCATTGTCGGTCCTCAATATCCCATCAATCCCATGTCCTTCCTTGTGCTTAGTGCCCTCCATTTCTGCCTGTGGCTTCCTTCCTGCGCTGCATCACATGTTCCGCGGCCGCTGCTCTCCGGAATCCCTGCGCTGTGTCGCATCAATATGCCGTATGTGGCTCCTTCATCCCGCGCTGTGTCGTGTTTCATAGCCATATGTGGCCTCCCCCCTCACGCTGTGTCATTCCCCTACTTATGATACGTGTGGCACTCAGCTACCTGTCACGATGTCGGGCCTCGTCTGAGCTTTGGTGAGTGTTTTGTTTATCCTATAAGCTGTATCCTTCACCGCTCACCTACAAGATGGTCACATACGGACATGTATTACATCTGTAGTTGTATTTGTAACTGCTTTAGAAATATTCAATACATGAATTTTCAGCCATCTTTCGATCTTTAATTTTTATGTGTCTTTTAAGCATCTTTTAAGGGTCTTTGGAAAGACATTCCGCGTCTTAGAGGTCTTTGTCAAGACGAACTTCTTTGCCCAAGAAAGTAGACCTACTTTGCGAAAGACACGTGTCTTGGTAAAAATCACGTCTTTGGCGTCTTTGGCGTCTTGGCAAAGACGCCAAAGACGCCAAAGACGGACGTGCCGTTTTACTGATGCATCGCCGCGCCCTCAGCGTCTTGTATTCGTTGACGGAACAACGGCACCGACTCTCTTCCGGCTTAGACTCTACTTACCCAATGCCAAATGGGCACCGCTCTGCCTCCAGGCCGAGAGTACTAAATACTAATGCACAACTCATCGGCCACGCATGTCCTCAAAATATTGCGCACTTTGGGGAAAGACGGAGGCGCGGGCGCCGGGGATGAGATCTGCAATATTAATGAGTTTCATGATGATGTGAGATGGGATATTATATGCATTCCATCACGAGGAGAGTAAGTTGGCTTATTTCTTTGTCACTCTTCCGCGGATCTTTTCTGGTTCCCAACGATTTTCAGGCCATTGTAATAAACAGGTTTTTTAGGCCTTTATAAACAGGTTGTTGAATTGGATTCACGTTCTCGCAATTCAATTCAGTCCAGTGTGCTGGAATTTAATGCAGCCGAGTGTGCTCGGAACGGAGTTCAATCAAGGTATACAGTATATGTCGTTTTGCGCGAGGGCGTGTTGTGCGTGTTGCACGTTAAGCTTAAAGTCTATGTGGACTCACTCGTCTTGTGTCGGTTGCAGACGAGTTCGGGCTCGTCACTCATCGTGGAGGCGTGGGAGTGCCATCGTGTACTGGCTGCGCTCGATTATTAATTTGGGTTTAGCTCTGGGTTCGTTCACAGGTGATGGTGAGAGTGTGTAGGTACATCTTCGCCTCTGCTCCGGGCACGCGCTGCCTCGCCATAGCTGGAGGGAGGAACGAAAAGGACCCTTCGAATCTCGGGCCCGTACTAGAACCCCAACTTGAACCAAACGATGCAAAAAACACGAGGGTACGCCAAGGTGCGCTGACAAGACGCGGGGAACAATGCAGCCGAGGCCCGAAACTTCAAGGAAACGGACATCTCTGCTGAGATGCTGCTGGCTGATGGGGTAGTTGCGTTCGCCGGCGCCATCGGTTCAGCGAAATTAATCATGAGTCGGCAATGAATGTAATAACTACATTGAATTACATTGCATTGCATACCTGCATCGGAGGCGAGGAGATTTGCACGCAGTGTGGGGATCCGCCCTCCTTGAAACATCTTGTGCAGGGCACTCTGCGTGCAAGACGCATGCAGCACATCGAGTCGCCGCAACAACCAAATTTCCCGTGTGATGGCGCTGATCGGATTTGGTAACCCCACTGATGCGGTCCCCACGGGGTTCCCAAAAAGAATCAGAAGCCACCCGGTCAGCCGACGTTGGCTCGCCTCTCTCTTTCCTCTTCCTTCCCTCTCTTCCCGGTTCGTTTTCCGATCACACCCACACGCTCTCTACACCAAAAACAAGAACAATGAGGAATCCAACTCTCGCAGCGCTGCTTTCACTGGCGCACACCGCGCTCTACTGGGTGACGTGACGACGGGCATCCCCCATCAGTAAAACGGCACGTCCGTCTTTGGCGTCTTTGGCGTCTTTGCCAAGACGCCAAAGACGCCAAAGACGTGATTTTTACCAAGACACGTGTCTTTCGCAAAGTAGGTCTACTTTCTTGGGCAAAGAAGTTCGTCTTGACAAAGACCTCTAAGACGCGGAATGTCTTTCCAAAGACCCTTAAAAGATGCTTAAAAGACACATAAAAATTAAAGATCGAAAGATGGCTGAAAATTCATGTATTGAATATTTCTAAAGCAGTTACAAGTACAACTACAGATGTAATACATGTCCGTATGTGACCATCTTGTAGGTGAGCGGTGAAGGATACAGCTTATAGAATAAACAAAACACTCACCAAAGCTCAGACGAGGCCCGACATCGTGACAGGTAGCTGAATGCCACACGTATCATAAGTAGGGGAATGACACAGCGTGAGGGGGGAGGCCACATATGGCTATGAAACACGACACAGCGCGGGATGAAGGAGCCACATACGGCATATTGATGCGACACAGCGCAGGGATTCCGGAGAGCAGCGGCCGCGGAACATGTGATGCAGCGCAGGAAGGAAGCCACAGGCAGAAATGGAGGGCACTAAGCACAAGGAAGGACATGGGATTGATGGGATATTGAGGACCGACAATGGGCTAGCAACAAGCTAGCGGCACGACGTGAGAAGGAGCCGCAAGCTTCGGGAGGACAGGCGGAGTCTTGACAGAGAAGATGTGGTCTTGATATTGAGGAGAGCCTTTTGACAACTTCTTTCCAGCATACCACAGAGGACGAGGCACGATGGGATGAGGTCAAAAGGGACGGGGGACTGGGAAGAAGATGGGAGGGAAGAAAAAGCGACGTGGCATTTGATGGTGTCGAATCACGCCATCCGCCGTTGATCCGAGCGGAGTTTGAATAACTTACAACTATTCACTCATGCAGAGTCGCATTGAAAGAGCCAATTTGCTCTGAGCTTTCAGCCATTCACATTCATTAGTAGGTGACCACAAATATTTGAGCATGAATATTGAAGCTTTCCAATCCCCACCACAAAATACCTCAGCACCGCACAAATACCTAGAAGTCCTCAAGGCTGCATTACAACATCGACAGTCCACTGGCAGTGAAGGCCGTCAGAATCCCGACAGACCCAAGTTATTGTCACCGAGTCTGCCAGATACTGGAATTTTTGACTTCAAAGTTTCGTTTATAGCAAAGAAACTGAGTGTGAATTCTAGGCAGCTTTCGCAAGACGTAAGATGCCGAGCCCAAGACAAAGATCTCCCAAGATGGTGGTCCAAAGACCCAAGATACACTCCCCAAGACAAAGACATCCAAAGACGGTGTCCAAAGATGTAAGACGTCAAAGACACATGTGCCGTTTTACTGATGCCGACGCCGCGCCCACCGGCTTCGAAGCATACGAATCACCCATCTTCCTGCCCGCGCCCGCGGCGAAGGGCACGGGCGACTGGGCCAGTGCGGTCCAGCGCGCGACAGCGTTCGTCAAGCAGCTGACGCTCGCGGAAAAGATCAATGTGACGACGGGCGTGGATGTGCTCGGGCGGTGTGTGGGGAATACTGGCGTGCGTCCCTCCCTTTCTCCTGCGTGTGGAGATACTCATTGATGCTAATACATGAGTAGACGATCCCACGGCTGAACTGGAAAGGCCTGTGCCTCGAGGACTCGCCGCTCGGCGTGCGCTTCGCAGACCTCGCGTCCGCGTTCCCCGCCGGCATCAACGCCGCCGCGACCTAGGACTTGGGGCTGATCGAGGCGCGCAGGAAGGCGATGGGCAGCGGGCATACTTAAGGGCAAGGGCGTCAATGTTGCGATGACGAATAAGCGTGCGTGCCGATTCACCCCTCTCTTCGTGTATCTCTTCGCTTATCCTTCCTCTTTCTCGCCTCGCGTTTCTCCCCCCCCTCTTCCCGTTGCTGATCATTATTTCCTCTAGGCCGCCAAGCAGCCGCTGGCCGGAACTGGGAAGGCTTCGGCGCCGACCCCTTCCTCGCCGGCGCCGCTTCTGTCGCCACCATCGACCGATACCAGGGCGTGGAGGTGACTGCGACTGTTAAGCATTTGTGAGTGTTTCTGTCCGTCAGTCCTTATTCGTGACCTTCTGCGCGGGGGTTGAATCAGGGTTCTTGCGCGAACGTGGGTTCTTGCACGCGGGGATTCGTGCGTCCATCGGCGCGGGTTTTTGTGCCTTCATTGACGCGTGCGTGCCTTCCATCGACGTGTGCGTGCCTTCCATCGAGGCGTTCGTGCCTTCCATCAACGCGTCCCTCGCTCGCCTTCCTTCCACCCATCTCGGGCCATCGCCCTTATTCGTATTCGTATTCGTCTCTCCCTTTCTTCCTTCCTTCCTTCCCTCCCCTATGTCTGCCTTCCTTGCATCGGCTGTTTCCACCCGCTTCTGGTCACCCCATCCCACTCACTTCTTGAGTCCATCTGGGTCCATTCCCTTCACGAGTCTATGGCTGCCTTCGACCCACCTGCCCTCCATCCCTCGCGCCAACCATCTGCCACATACTCCAACTACGCGCTGCCTCATACTCCAACCACCCAACACGCTTCATTTGATTCATTTCTTCTTCCATATCTGTTCCATGCGCGTCCAATTCCCCGTTCCACTCGCGTCCAATTCCTTTTCTATCCGCGTCCAATTCCCCGTTTTTCCGGGTCGGATATCCGTTTTATTCGAGTTGGATATCCTATATTAATCAGGTTGGATGTCCTGTTTTATTCGAGTTGGATATCCTATATCAATCAGGTTGGATGTCCTGTTTTATTCGGGTTGAGCATCCTCCTCTATTCATCCGCTTCCTCTCGTTCCTTCCTCGCGTTCACACACGCTCCTTCCTCTCGTTCACACCCGCTTCTTCCTCGCGTTCGCATCCCTTGCTCTCCTTCTCATTATCCCCCATTACGTCTTCACCTTCATTTCCCTCCCTCCTTCCCCACGTTTCTCGTATTTCCGTCCTCGCGTTCTCCTCGTCCACCCTGCCGCTCCTTCCGGGTGTTCAGACCCCCCTTTCCTCGTGTTCACATCTTGCCCCTCCGCCCCTTCCTTGGCCGCACATCCCTGCATACCCATCTCTGCGTCCGTCCCTTCCTTCCTCGCTCTCCATCGTTCTCCCGGTCGATTCTTCATTCCTCCTCCTCTTCTTCATTTAAAACGGAACCTCCGCAGTTGGCCTCTGCTGTATTCTTCTTCTTCCTGCTTCTTCCCTTCTTTCCATTGAATTTCCTCCCTGCCTCACTTTCCTTCTATTCCTTATCTTCCCTTCCCTCCGTCCAATCCTATTCTTGGTGAGTGAAAATTCCGAAATTAAGGAACACTTGGTCGTAATAGTACAGTATATGTATTCTCAAATATTTGGATAATTGTAAGACCAGGTCATCACGAGTGCCAGCGCGTCTTTGGGTTAATGAGTGCAGAGTTGACATTGGGAGAATCTTCAACCATCGTCGTAGTTTCTGGATTCAGATACATACTTGTGATAGTATCATCTGGTAGGTACATTGAATGGGATAAATCAGGATGGACGCGCGAGTTCGAGCACGCAGAACTACGGAAGAAGAGAAACTAAAAACAAATTGAAAGAAAGAAAAACAGACAGCTATTTGCGGTACGACCAGGTCACCACGAGTGTCATAATTAGTCCAAGGAGTCCGCCAACTATCAATCTGAACCTTTGGGTGGGCGAAGCATCACGCGATGTCAGCGCCGGATCCAGCTGGATTTCCAAAGAATGAGAAGATACTTCTTCGACTGTGTATTTTTAACCAAGTCAGAATCGAACACGGAAACACGATATGGGTACTCACTATGCGCACCATCGCCGTTTGGGCTACAAGAAAGCTCGTAAAGTAGGTGGCCAAGATGCCGGGCGACATCTTGGCTATTCAGATCGAATCCTTTGCCCGCGTGAAAGCGACTGAGGGCTGCATAAACATCTTCATGCCAAGATTGCACATGGACTTCCATCTTAAATTCGAAAGACAGGAATCCAAGTCTGGATGCGTCCTCAGGAACGAGGCTATCAGATCCGGAGGGATCGAGGGACCAATATGCTGGACATTCAGTGGTTGCAAGCCATGCTCCATCCTTGGATCGGAGATCTTCCGACGGACAAAGGAACAGGTATCCTTCCGGGAGGTTCTCCACGGGACCCAAAAACCTTAGCCAGTAGATGATGTGGTATACAAGCACTGGTGCACCAGATTCAGAACCCGACCATTAACCTGGTAACAAGGGCTGCACTTACAACAATCTTCATGCTTTGGTGGAATTGCCAACTGACTCAAAACATGATTCGCTTGGGAAAGCCAGCCGCCTTGAAGTAAGTAGTCGGTAGTGGTTGATAAAATCCGCACAATTGGTCCATCAATAAGAGAGGAATGCATCCTAGAAGAGTATTTGAATGCCATGCACTGAACAAAAATAAAGATGACACATACCTGCTCCACCCGTTCTCCATAACAATGATATCGTCGAGCCTGGAGCCATGGCACATCCAACAATCATCAGCGATAGTTAGATTGGGTATGCGTGCAATTTCCTCGACACTTTCGCCGTGCAGTGACACAACTGCACCGAGCTGGACTTTGTCCAGTGGAAGTGTGTTTCTTCTTCCCAAACCAAAGCCGCAATATTCCTGACACTGGTCCAGGGTTAGGCAAGAAATGATGCTCGTCTCCGGGTCGGGTCCGATAGAGGGGAGTTGAACAACGGACTGTGGCAAGCTGTATGGTAAACTTTTCCAGTATATGTAGTCCATGTGACCAGGTACAATTTCAACAGAGAGTTGACCAGTAGAACGCCGTATCCAAGATCTGCACATATTCCAGATCTACAGCGGGTGAGTGGTAAGCATGCGCATAAGTAACGAGAAATACCAACATGCCGAGTGAGGTGATCCGCGCTGGTGGAAGTATTCGTTGGCATCCTATGTGAATCAGTCCAACCACTTAGGCTAGTGGGAAGCTTCATACTAAAAGTTTTGTGCGCTGCAGAAAGTCAATCAGTCGTGGACTGGAAGGTTGTCACCAACTTACAAAATAGTGGTGGAGGTATAGAGTGGAAATCACTGAATTTCCATGTCCTTCGAGGAAGTGTCGCGCGGGGACCAGATCTAAGCGGAGACAATGTCAACTTGGAAGTAGACCACTAGAAAAAAAAAAAGTACAAACCATCGTGGAAAATCGTGGCATAGAGGCCGCCTGAATTGACTGTGCCATAAAGCTGCACGAAATTTGGATGGCTGTCCTGCACATGTAGCGGTGCTCGTAGAAATGCGGTTGGGACTCACCGAAACCCGGAATATTTTGAGAGTTCGTGCCTCCAGGTCTTTGCGAAAGACTTATTAGAATAAGTACGAACTCAACAGGAATGAAGGAGGTTACCTCCTCCGCGCGTTCACCCTCGTAGATGGCCGCAGTCATGCCCGACTGTTTTCCCTCGATGCGGGCAGTGTAGATTCGCCTGGCAGGGCGGACTCCATGGTGTCGACTCGCCACCCCAGAATCATCCAGGCGGATCTCGTTGCGTAGATCCAAGTCCCCGAGCGGGATCGTTCGGAAATCTGCGGGGTTTTAGCCAAGGAATCTTGGATTGAACACAGATCACTCACCAGAAGGGATGGAGGGAGCACCATATATGACATTCGTGAAATGACTATCGGCGATGGTAAAGTTCCGAGAATTGGTGATGAAGGCGCCAGAGGACCTAGGGGTTTCTTAGCACGGACAATTGAGAGCAAAAGAGGGACGACTCACGCAGGCGGGCCCGAGCCGGCCATTGACTCAGAGGACGAAGTGTCTGGTGTGTAGTGAGGCTCGTCTGCCATGGACGTTGGGGGTAGAAAGAGATTTAGGCGCCCACCGGTCGCAGGCTGTTATGAATTCTAAATTTAAGTCAAACCTGTACATTCACGAGACGCCTTTCCTCCGTTCCAACAGCTGTACAGCCTAAATGCCAGTGCAGTTCAGCCACCTTCCATCAGCGGCTGTGTGCCCGATTTCAAGGTGTGTGTGAGAGAGCGCTGGTTGATTTGGAGGAGACTTTTGCTTTCTATCAGCGTCGCGTAAACTAGATACATATAGGCCAAACCTGTACATTTACGCAGGCGGCTTGCGTCCGCTGCAACAGCTGTACAGACTATCTTAACTGCCCGAGGCTATGCAATCACCTTCATGCAATGCCTGTGGTTCTGATTCCAAGGTGTGCGTGTGTGAGACAGCACGTTGCTGTGGAAGAGACTTTGCTTCTTATCAGCCACATTGACGAGGGTGTGGGCATACCATGAAGGGTCCAGACGTCTGGATCTGAGGAACAGGCGACGATCGCAGTGAGCCGGCACAATGTAGACGAGAAGGAAGGCACTCATTCACACTTCGCATGGAATCCTGAATTTCCATGGGCAATCGACTCGGAGATTAGAGCTCAATAGAGCAGTGTTGGCATTGACCGAGTCGAACAAATTTGACCAACACCTGAACTGAAAGCATGAGACCAGAAACCTCTTGAGTTTATGTATATCCCATGAGTCTGTTGAAGCATGAAAACGTTCAAAAGAGTTTGGAGAGTCATTGCTCAACAGTTAAAGGTTACAACCGTGGGTCAAATTGCTTGACCCCTGTTTGACCCCAGTCAATGCCAACACTGCTTGAATAGAGCAGCGGGTGACTCATGTCACAGAACGGTCTGCGAGGGCGATGAGACTTAATTACTTTGTTAGAACGTTTTCCCCCTCTGAATTTGATTTGTGAATGCAAACCTCAAAACACAAGAAGTGCCGCAGGAGGATTGAATATCAAGTCACGACCGGTACTTCCGCAACGCTGGATTGCTCAGACGTAGTTTTGATCTTTCTTGCATTATTGTGTTCATGAACAAATCCGTATCGGTTGGCCACCAATGTCTCGAGAACTTAGAACTGATATCAGCGATTGAATCCAACTAGTGAGACTGCAGGATCGAAGAAGTCTCATCGATGTCAAACATTAAAATCCACTTTAAACCCGCTACGAGCCGCAGGGACATATACAGGCGACGTCAGTTAGATGTAACACTTATTAAGTATCCGTTTCAACGATGCACTTGTTAGACTTTGCTCACTACTTGCCTCCGGTATGGGGCATCATATTCTATTTTGTGTCCCATGATTGGTCGTGTTTGGCTCGCCGCGTCTGAGATGTACGTCACGAGGTAGTCACGAGCGTGGCGAACTAAAATTTTCGAGAAAAAAAAAACGAATAAAAGAGATGGAGGCCGCGATGCAGTTCTTTGGAAAATCGAGGTACTTATACAGTACTTCTGGTTTTGCGCGGGCGTGTTGTGGTTGTTACACTTTATGTAAGTATATGTGGACTCACTCGTCTTGTAGGCTGTTTCGGCGTCATCCGGAGGTGTAATAGTGTGTTTGATTATTGATTTGGATTTGACTCTCAATTCGTTCTCGGGTGAAGGTGAGCGATCGAGCGTATGTAAGTACACTTTCGCCTCTGCTGGGTCCACGTGCGCGCTGGTTGGAAGGTGAACGAATCAAAGGGAGGCTTCGAAGCTCGGGCCCGCACTAGAACCGCACAACTTGAACCAAACCATACAAAAAACACGAGGGTACGCCAAGGCGCGGGGACGCACGCATCCGGCTGAGGCCCGAAACTTGGAGATTATCTCTGCTGAGATGCTGCTCGTTGATGGCGGTACGTTCACCGGCGCTGTCGGCTCAGGCGCGAAATACAAGGTGAACGAACGTTTGAACGGCAAGCAACTCGGTACCCTCCCGGTCGAAATGAATTGCGACGAATTCCGGTAGAGGCGGGGAGATTTGCAGTCAATGTGAAGATCCGCCTTCCCCTGAAGCGCAGAGTGTGCATGCAGCACGAGGCAGCATGTCGAGTCGCCGCAACAACCAAATTTCCCGCATGATGGCGCTGATCGAATTTCGTAACCCCACTGATGCGGTCCCCACGGGGTTCCCAAACGCATCAATAATCGCAAAAAGAATCAGAAGCCTGCAGGTCAGCCGACCCTTCTCCACGCCTCAACTCTGCTACGCGTCGCTTCACTCAAAACCCGGCCTTGGCTCCACTTTTCCCTCTTCCCTCTTTTTCCCTCCCTCTCTCCGTCTCCGTTTCGTTTTCCAACTGGTTACATACACCCACACGCTCCCTACCACACCACCGAAAAAGAATGAGGAATCCAACCCTCGCAGCGCTCCTGCTCCTCGCGCATACCGCACTGGGCGACGTGACGACGGGCATCCCCGACGCCGCGCCCGCCGGTTTCGAAGCATACGAATCCCCCATCTTTCTCCCCGCGCCCGCGGTGAAGGGCACGGGCGACTGGGCCAGCGCGGTCCAGCGCGCGACGGCGTTCGTCAAGCAGCTCACACTCGCGGAGAAGATCAACGTCACGACGGGCGTGGATATACTTGGGCGGTGTGTCGGGAATACCGGCGTGCGTCCCTCTTCCTCCTTGCTTCGTTTATTATGGAGACGCTGATGCTTGAGCACAGACGATCCCGCGCCTGAACTGGAAAGGCCTGTGCCTCGAGGACTCGCCCCTCGGCGTGCGCTTCGCCGACCTCGCATCCGCGTTCCCCGCTGGCATCAACGCCGCCGCGACGTGGGACCTGGGGCTCATCGAGGCGCGCGGGAAGGCTATGGGCAGCGAGCATAAGGGCAAGGGTGTCAATGTTGCGTTGGGGCCCATGACGAATATGGGTCCGTCTTCTCTCTCTTGCTTTCTCTTCCCTCCCTGCCTCGCCCTCTTTTTTGGATCCCGTTCCGTTCCCATTCACTGATGTTTTGATTGTCCAGGCCGTCAAGCAGCTGCTGGCCGGAACTGGGAAGGCTTCGGCGCCGACCCCTTCCTCGCCGGCGCCGCCTCTGTCGCTACCATCAACGGATACCAGGGCGTTGGGGTCATTGCGACTGTTAAACATTTGTGAGTCTCCGCTCATTCTTGCTTCGTTCAATTTTTTTTTTCCGCGGCGTTTGTTGCGCGCGGGGGCGTTCGCGCATTCCTCCCTTCCCTCCATCCATCTCACTCCATCAGCGTTATTCGCCTCTCACCCTTCCATCCACGCTTTTCATCCCACTTCACTCATACCATGCATTCCGTCCGTCCGTCTGTGTTAATTTCCCTCTCCATCTCCGCACGCTCTATCGGTGCTTCCATATCCCGTTCAACTTCTATTCGGGTCGTATACGTGTTCACTTAGGGTCGAATACGCGTCCCCTTCGCGTCGAATACCCGTTCCCTTCGCGTCCGCCCTCCCTGCCCTCCCCCCCGCTATCGCCGTCCCATCCTGAATCGGGTTGACTATCCGCCCTCATTGTCTCTTATCCGGGTCGACCAGCGAACGCCCTCCTTCCTCTCGTTCCTTGTCCCTTCCTCGGGTTCTCGTCTCATTTCTCCTCCCATCCCTCTTCTCACTTTATCATTCAACTCCTCTTATTCGCTTCCCATACTAATGCGTTACCGTAAAGCATCGCGAACGAGCAGGAGCACTTCCGCGGCGGCTCCGAGGCGGGGCAGATCTACTCGTCGAATATCGATGATCGGACGATGCATGAGGTGCGCGTCCTTTTCTATATCTCTCCTGTTTTCGTCCTCTTCCTCTTCTCCCTCCTTTATTCGTTCCTCATGCTTCCTTTTTCCGTCCGTGCCTACATCGCGTTTCCTTAATACCTCCTCCGTGTGGGTACTTTGCTACGTCCCCGCGTGGGCGGGCGCTTTCTGGCTTCTCATCGTCCTCCCCCTTTTGGTCCCACTTCCTTTCCTCTGCTTTCCTCTGCTTTCCTTCCCGTTTTATGCGTACTTTCGTACGCGGTTGCTTCCCCGTCGTCTCCGTACGCGGGGTCGAACCGGCGTGGACTCCTGCGTGGACTCGAGCTTGAACCGCTCGTGGATTCACGTTTGAATCGTTGGCATGGATTCACGTTGGATCGCGCGCGCGGCTCGAGCTCGAGCTTGAATCGCTCGTTCGCTCCTGCTTTCTCAATTCTCAAAAATATTTTCACCACCGCTCTTTCTGCAAAGTACTCGCTTTAATTTTTCTCATCGCTTCATGCTCACCTTCGGCTTTATCCCTCTTCCCCTTGCCCCCCTGACCCTCATTTCCTTACAGCTCTACCTCTGGCCCTTCGCGGAAGCCGTCCACGCGGGCGTCGGGAGCGTGATGTGCTCGTATAACAAGATCAACCAGACGCAGGCGTGCCAGAACTCGAAGCTCATGAACGGCGTGCTGAAGGGGGAGTTGGGGTTCCAGGGTGCGTTTTATTCTTATTTTTTTATCGCGTTGGGTCGTGTTGGGTTGGGAATTTCGTTCCGCATTCTCCTCCCCACCTTTTTACTTACAAATCTCATCATGCCATTAATCTCCACCCATTGCATCTCGTTCCTCTTCGATTCCCCAAACACTTCATCCGTATCCCAATCCCATCCCCTCCAATTCATCGCATCCCACCTGCGACCTCCTTTCTATCCCATTCATTCCCTCCCTGTATCTTGGCTCAGCTCGGGTCGCGGTCCACCGGATTAGATTCTATTCGTTCGCTTCGTTACCTTCTATCCTTATGCGTTCTCTCCCATCCGCGTTCTGGCGCCTCATTCACTCGCCCTTTGTTACCCTTGCTCGTCCTCTCTCTCTCATCCCTCTTCATCCTCCCCTTTATTCGGAAACTAACGCATATCCGCCCCGCAGGCTTCATAATGTCCGACTGGGCCGCGATGATCAACGGTGTGCAGCCCGCGCTCGCGGGGCTTGATATGAACATGCCGGGCTTTGTCGGTTATGTGCGTCCTTTCTTTTTGTCTTCTTTGGCTCGTTTTTCTCGCTTTCCCCTCTTTCATTCCCGTTTCTTTCTCCCTCTATCCTACTTTTAAAAATCCGACTTCCAACATTCACCTTTCACATCCTTCCTCCCTTCCCTTCCCTTCAAAAGAAAACACGCTAACCTCCCCTCCTCTAGGGCGTCGGCCCGCAAGACTCCCCCGACCCGTCCACCGCGACGAACTCGTGGTGGGGCGCGGCGCTGATCGAGATGGTGAACAATGGGAGCGTGCCGGAGGCGCGGGTGGACGATATGGTGCGTTTTTCTTCTACTTCTGGTTCTTTCTTCGACGGCGATGTTCAACAAACATCCGCGGGGTCGAAAATACGCGGCCGCTTTTCCTTCCCAATTCCATCACTGAATCTTTCCAACTCCATCACTGAATTATATTCTTAGGTCATCCGCACGCTCGCGGCGTGGTACAAGATGGGGCAGGACCGCGACTACCCCGACGTCAACTTCTCGCAGCTCACGCAGGCGACGTATCTGAATGGGGTGCTGGTTAATGAGCATGTTAAGTGAGTGGTCTTGCTATCTATTTCCCTCGGCTACTTGTTCCGCATCTCGTTACATCCGACTACCTCGCATTTCTTCCTCTTCGCGCTCGCGCTATTCCGCTGCGCTTCCAGTTCTACTACCCCACACGATACCTGTGCTTACACTCCCAACCTACCGCTTTTATCAACTAATCCCGCGCCTCCCTCTTTCTCCACCAACCCCGCCATGATGCTAATGCTAACTTTTTTCTTCTCATAGCGTGCAAGCCGACCACTACAAGCTCATCCGCCAGATCGGCGCCGCAAGCACGATCCTGTTGAAAAACACCAACGGCGCGCTCCCGCTGCGGGTTAAGAATTTGAAGCGTGCGTTTTCTTTCTGCTTTCTCTCTCTCCCGCGGTGCCGGCACCGCCCTTTTC
Organism: Mycena epipterygia; assembly: GCA_029281465.1. Lineage (NCBI taxonomy): Eukaryota > Fungi > Basidiomycota > Agaricomycetes > Agaricales > Mycenaceae > Mycena > Mycena epipterygia. Next base: position 101,199 of record JARJCQ010000058.1, on the reverse strand, counting down.
GTGCGAGCCTGCCACTTCCGTTTTTCTTGTGTGTTCTATTCGAATACCCGAGTATTGACGACTTGTAACCCTATAGGCGTCGCCATCCTCGGCTCGGATGCTGGCCCGAACCCCGACGGCCCGAATGGGTGTAGCGAGTGCGTGTTGAATGCGTAAAAAAGCAATTGGAGATCCTGAATGACTTTCACAGCCGCGGATGCAACCAAGGAACGCTCGCCATGGGCTGGGGATCTGGTACGTTTCTAGCAATTTAGCAATGATACGCGTACTAATTGCGCGCCCAGGTACCGCCAACTTCCCCTACCTCGTCGACCCGCTCTCCGCCATCTCCGCCCACATCCAGTCCATCGACCCCACCGTCGTCATCGAGGGCGTCCTCAATGACTACAACACCGCGCAGATCACCAACGTTGCCTCGCTCGCAGACGCCTGCCTCGTCTTCGTCAACGCCGACTCGGGCGAGGGCTACATCACCGTCGGCGGCAACGCCGGCGACCGCAACAACCTCACGCTCTGGCACGCCGGCGAGGCGCTCGTCGCCGCCACCGCCGCCGTCTGCGCCAACACCATCGTCGTGCAGCACGTCGTCGGCCCCGTCACCATGGAAGACTGGATCGCGCACCCGAATGTGACGGCGGTGTTGCACGCGGGGCTGCCCGGGCAGGAGAGCGGGAACGCGTTGGTGGATGTGTTGTTTGCGGATGGTGCGCAGGCGACGAACCCCAGTGGGCGGCTGCCGTATACGATTGCGAAGGAGAGGGGAGATTATCCGGCGGATATTTTGTATGAGAGCAGTATGGAGACGCCGCAGATCACGTACAGCGAGGGCTTGGATATCGATTATCGGTCCGTTTGTTCTCTCTTTTTCGTCATGGTTGAGTTTAATGACGGCCCGCAGGTGGTTCGACGCGAAGAACATCACGCCGCGGTTCGAGTTTGGGTTCGGGCTGAGCTACACGACGTTCGCGTACAGCGGGCTCCGCACCACGCGTATCGGGAAATACCGCCGCGCCGCCCAGCACCACACCACCACTTCCTCCATCGCGAGTAACACCACCGTGCACACCTCGACCAGCGCCGCCGCGTCCGCGTCCACCAAGTCAGCTAGCGTCACGTCCGTCAGCGCCAACCACTCCATCAGCGCGTCCGCATCGTCAATTACCGCCTCCGCATCTGCGTCCGCCTCCGCCTCTGCCTCTGCCTCTGCGTCCGGCTCTGCGTCAGTATCCCTCAACGCGACCAGCACCGCCAGCGCCCCCTCCGGCGTCCAAACCCCCGTGGTCGGCGACATCGGCGGCCCCGCCGCGCTCTACGCGCCCCTCCTCAGCGTCTCCTTCACCGTCCAGAACACCGGTGCACTCGCCGGCAACGAGGTCTCGCAGCTCTACCTCTCCTTCCCCGCCGCGTACAACGAGCCGCCCAAGGTCCTCCGCGGGTTTGCGCGCACCCTCCTCAATAAGGGGCAGAGCAAGGGCGTGACGCTGACGTTGCGGGCGAAGGACGTGAGTGTGTGGGATGTGGTTGGGCAGAAATGGGTGGTGGCGACGGGGACGTTTAGGGTTATGGTGGGGTCGTCGTCGAGGGCGATTCATTTGACGGGGACGTTTCAGCTTTGAGTGTGCTCGGGCGAAATGTGGGTAGAGGGAAGTAAGATAAAAGTGTAGGAGCAGAGCCAGAGGGGCTCTCGATCTCGTTCATTGATTCAACTTGTGTCATTCATTCAGAATAAATAATATGTGTTGTCTGGGTTCTTGTATCTACGAGTGGCATGGAATTTGAACCTGAGGTAGTACGCAGAACCAAATGCAAGATTCCGTGGTCGTCTGGGACTCTATTTGAACCATCTAGAAATGTTTCCAGATGGTTCAAACAGACTTCGATGGTGCGTCCGTATTTCTTAGATCTCTGACTCAATTTTGCGTATTTTGCGTATTTTGACCAGAGATCCTTGCTTAATGATCTGTGATCCAGGATTCAGATATCGCATTTGTTTTCCAGTGTGTTCCTCAGTTATCTGTTCACATTTTACTGCCTTTTCCTTGATATGTGCCGGTCCGTCAATATTTCCACCAGTTTCGTGAAATAATCTGTGGGTTTCACTAAGGATAGCTGCCCGCTTCTTCCGCTGCTGTAGAAAGATATAATGCTAATTGTCCATCCGAGTCTTCCACTGTTACATTCTCAAGTACTTAGAAAATTGTACGACCAGGTCATCACCAGTGCCAGAATTAATCCAACGACTCCGCCAATCATCAATCTGAACCTTCGAGTGTGCGAAGAAGTCACGCAATGCCAGCACCGGATCCAGCTGGGCTTCCAAAGAATCGGAAACTACTTCTTCGACTGTTTATTTTTGACCAAGTCAGAGTCAAACACCCGAAACACGACACGGGTACTCACTATGCGCACTTTCGACGTTTGGGCTACAAGAAAGCTCGTAAAGGGGGTGACCAAGATGCCGGGCGATATCTTGGCTATTTGGATCGAATTCTTTGGCCATGTGAAAGCGGCTGAGGGCTGCATACACGTTTTCAGGCCAAGAGGACCCATAAACATCCATCTTGAATTCGAAAGATGGGAATCCAAGCCTGGATGCGTCCTCTGGACAAAGTCTACTACCTCCGGCAGGATCGAGGGACCAATATACTGGACATTCAGTGGTTGTAAGCCATGTTCCATCGTTGGATCTGAGATCTGCTAATGGGCAGAGGAACAAGTATCCTTCCGGGAGGTTCTCCACGGGACCTGAGAATCTCAGAAAGTAGGTGATTTCGTATACGTGGACTAGTGTACAAGATTTAGGACCATTAAACCTGTAGCAAGGGCTGCACTTACAACAAACTTCATGCTTTGGCGGAATTTCCAACTGACTGAGGACATGATTCGCTTGGGAAAGCCAGTAGTCTGAGAATGAGTTCTCGGTAGGGGTCAATTCGCACATTAATCCCTTGACACGGGAGGAATGCATCCTGCAGGAGTCTTGAATGTGCCGAATAAAAAAGAAATAGATGAAACCTACCGACTCCAACTGTTTTCCATATCAGTGGGCCTGGAGTGTGAAAGCCCCTCCCAACCACAGTGACTAATAGTCAAATTGGGTATGCATGCAATTTTCTGGATACTTTCGCCGTGCAGTGAAATGACTGCACCAATTTGAGTATTGTCAAGTGGAAGTGTGTCTCTTCTTTCCAAATAACAGCCGCAATATTCATGAAACTGGTGCAGGGTTAGGCGAGAAATGATGCTCATCTCCGGCTCAGGTCCGAGAGAGGGGAGTGAGATAAGTGAGTGTGGCGAGCTGTACGGCAAATCCTTCCAGTATGAGGACTCGATGTGACCGGGGGCAATTTCGAGACAGAGTTGCCCAGTAGAACGCCGTATCCAAGGTATGCACATCTCCCAAATCTAGGGGCGTGTCGATGATAAGCACGCGCATAAATAGCGGAAGATGACAACATGCCGCCCAAGGCGATCCCCGCCAATAGAAATATTCGGTGGCATCCTATATGAATCAGTTCCAATCACTTAGGCGAGTGGGAGCGTTCATACTGAAAACTCTACGTTCTGCGGACAGTCAATCAGTCGTGGACTGGAAGTTTGCCACTCTAACTTACCAGACAGATGTAGAGGTATACAGTAGAAATCACTGAATGTCGGTGTTCTTCGAAGATTTGTGGAACAGGGACCAGATCTAAGTAGGGACAATGTCAGCAAGTTGGAAGTAGACCACCAGAAAAAAAGCGTAAACCATCGTGGAGAATTGTGGCATAGAGGCCGCCTGAATTGACTGTGCCATAAAGCTGCACAATAGATGGCTGTCCTACACATGTAACGTTTCTCGTAGAAATGCGGTTAGGACACACCGAAACCCGGAATATTTTGCGAGTTCGCGCCTCCAATCTTTACGAAGGGATTATTAGAATAAGTACACACTCCACAGGAATGAAGGGGCTTACCTCCTCTGCGTGCTCGCCCTCGTAGATGGCCGCAGTCATATCCGACTGTTTTCCCTCGATGCATGTGGTGTACATTCGCCTGACAGGGCGGACTCCATGGTGTCGACTCGCCACCCCAGAGTCATCCAGGCGGATCTCGTTGCGCAGATCCAAGTCCCCCAGCGGGATCGTTCGGAAATCTGCCTGGTTTTAGCCAAGGAATCTTGAATTGAACATGGACCTATTCACCGGCAGGAATGGTAGGAGCACAATGTATCACATTCGTGAAACGGCCACCCGTGATGGTAAGTTTCGAGAATTGGTGAAGAAGGCGCCAGACGACCTGGGGGATTCTTAGACCGGACAAGAGAGTAGCAGAAGACAAATTACGAGGACGGGCCCGAGTCGGCCAAGGATTCAGAGGAGGAAGCTTCTGGTGGGTAGTGAGGCTCGTCGGCCATGGACGTTGGGGGGAGAAAGAGATTTAGACGCCCATCGGTCGCAGACTGCTATGCATTCTAAATTAAAACCAAACCTGTGCATTCCCGCAGGCACCTTGCTTCCGCTCCAACAGCTGTACAGCCTCAGGCTATGCAGCTCAATGACCTTCCGGAAATGCGTGTGTTTCTGATTCTAAAGTGTGTGAGAGCACGTTGATGTGGAGGAGACGTTACTTTTTATCAGTGTCGCCAGAAATAGATGCATTAACGAGGGTGTGCATACCATGAACGACGCGCAGACATCTAGACGAGAGGAATAAGTAGTGAAGATGGCAGTTCGCCAGCACAATCAGAACTAGAGGGGAAGGAAGCCACCACCCATGAATTCCGGAATTTTCTTGCGATCGAGATCAGAACTCATTAGAGCTGCGGGTGGCTCATGTCACAGGACGGTCGGCGAGTTAATTACTTCCTAGAATGTTGTCCCCCTCTGAATTCAATCTGTGAATGCAAACCTCAATCATAACAAGGGCCGCAGGAGTCAAGATTGAGCATTAAGTCACGTATTTCCGCATGCAGACTGGCGCGTATTCACAGGTTGCCTGGGCCGCAGGGAGATATACAGGCAGTGTCCATTAGATGCAACACTTTTTATCCGTTCAATGACGGAAGGATTTGTTGGATTTTTTTCGCTACTTGCCTCCCGAGATTTGACATCACCTTCAATTTTGTATCCCGGAATGTCCCATAATTGGTCGTGTTTGGTCTGTCGCGTCTGAGATGTAGGTCACGAGCTAGTCACGAGCGTGGTGCGCGAACCACAAAATAAAATAACAGAGATGGAGTTGGAGGAATGAGGTCCGCGACGCAGTGGTTTAAATTCGGCACCGACTGAAGCATGAAGTTCAGCGCCGAAACAAAAAAAAATGACAGGTTGACTCCTTTTCAACCAGGCCCTGGGAGAAGGTTCAGAGACTAAAGAAGTTTCAACGCGCCTTTGGATAGTTAGATTGGGCTGGGGATGGATTTCGAAGACATTCTCAAGAACAGGGCTTGTGACCAGGCTCATGCCTTTGAAATCCCCACGATGCAACACCTATTTAATCTGGGTATTTACTTAGAATCTACTGTGTATATTGGAAATGTCCCAAGAAGAACATTAGCCATTGGATGCACGACAAACTTCCTTCACTCGCGCGCGGCCGACTTGAAGGCGTCATCTACGTAGATCGCAAGTATCACCGTTAAAATCACCGCCACCAACCCTGCCCACCATGGCGCCCAATAAATGAAGAAAAGCAACAACGCCAGGGGAACCGCATTCTTCGCCCAATGCACCCACGCCGAGCCCAGCGTGCGGACGCCGTCATCCTCCTCCCCTTCATACCCGACCCACACCGACCCAAAGGTTGACATCACTTGCCCCCCGTCGCCCAGTTCGCCTTCCGCATTCCATGCAGAGAGGTCGCCGATGAACCAGCGCGAGAGCGTGCCCACGGGAGAGGCCACACGCTGGAGCCCCGGGGAGAGACGCGGCGTGCGGGCCCAGGACCGGACTTGGAGGGGGCCGCGGAAGGTTCGCGGGATGTAGACGCGGGTTTGGCCGAAAGTTGAGGACGCCTCGACGTAGATGCGCGCACTGGGCTGGGCACGCTGTGAATTCGCCGCCAAAGAAAATAAATCAGTACCGAATTTGCTGCGGAAAGGGGAAATGCGACAAACAACGCAGAGCGTGATATTTCCTATGGACGTGCTGGTTTCGAGGGAAATTTGGTACGGTTTGCTCGCTTTGTCGTCGTCGTCGAAGAACCTCTTCTTTGGGGCGGCGTGCACCGTATTCGGTACAAAGGGCAGGACCTCTATCGCGGCGTCGATAGACCCGAACGCCAACGAGAGCTCGAGGTTACGGACAGGCGGGGAGAAGTAGTACTTCGGCTTCCGGAGAAGGGACTCTGATATGTGCAGGTTGGGGTCCACAACGGCTCGTGTTACTTTCAGAGACCCAAACGTGCGGGATACAGCGAACTTGTTTAGTGGACGCACGAAGAGGTCCTCGAGATCATTTGGATTTGACATCTGAGATTACAACTTAGATTGAATCGCAATGTGAACATCAAGCGACTACGGACCTGGACTGGCTTCGGCAGAGAATCATCCTTTTTCAAGTCCTTGGAATCCAAGTCGGGCATGGTAGAGAGTTAAGACAGTTGCTGGATGGGATGTCGAGTATAAAGGAGACGTCCTGTTAAGACAGTATTAATAGTGGTGGGAAATAAGGTACTTGAGGCTGTGCCGTGCCGAGCTGTGCAACTGCTGTGGGCGCCCAAAGAAGTAAAGAAGGGCCCCGCCCCGGCAAAGCTGTATAGCATTGCCCAATGGCATTGTCTCCTGATGGAAGCAACAGCTGCTTCGGCTGTGAAGATCCCGATGTGACCTTCCGAACGAAGTATTCGGAGAGCAGAAACTACAGTTGAACCAAAGTCACGAATCTGACTGATCAGCGTTTTTCATGTACTCTCGCGTTGTCCTTCCTCAGTGGAAGGAATCTGGTCTCGATATCACTCTGGCTGGATCTCATAGTTCTCGTTCATTGATTCATGCACAACAACTCGGAAGATTTCGTAGGATCGATCCTCAACACTCAGCCTTTACTCTCTCGCATTCACGATCGAAGTCGTATGATGGTTATCAGAGAGCATATAGTGAACATGGATCGATATTCTGTCTGCATATCCTACGGGCATCAAGCCCTTTTTTTAGAAAAAGTCGCCTTCCTTGAATTTGGAAGCCGAAAACATTTGCAGGTTGCATCATCTTCTGTGTTGACTGGTCAAGCGATAGCTTTGCATTTTCCTTTCTCTGCCCGGCTGCCTTTGTCGTGCATGTCTTCCTCCACCTGCCAGCGCGCGATGAGCGATACGCAGCCCTCGAAGGACGCGAGGTCCGTTATGCGTCTGATGGTGCCCGGGTTGTTCTTTGTAATGGCGAGGATCTCGTCGAGCCCCGGATCGTCGGGTGAAATATCGGAGATGCCGAGTAACATCTCGCGCGCAGCGGAGACTGGGAGGGCGCGGAGGCTCGCGGGAAAGGGGCGCGTCCAGCGAACCTGCCCCGGGTGTTGATCGCCGCGGATAGTGACCTGGAGATGGATATCAGCACGGGAGTACCTACCAGAACGAATGGGTGACTCACGATCAGGCTGAGATGCTGCACGTTGGAGAGTAGCGAGAGGAAATACTCCACAGCGCTGCGGTTCTTGTGCGCCTTCCATGACGGTTCAAGGCCGTCAAGGACCAGCAGCACTGGGTTTTTTTCCGTGGCAATCAGTGAGAGGTAGTTAATGACAGGATTCATCTCAGTGCTCTCAAGCCCCAGCTGGAGCGCAGTAGCTGCGACGAGCTGCTTCTCGTCGCTCGCGCCCTCACAATTCACAAAATAGCGGTGTATGCCGAACATCTTGGAGATCTTGGTGTTGTGGATGACAGCGAGCGCCATGGCCGTCTTGCCTACGCCCTCCGCCCCACGGATGGCGATGCGAGCGGACTTGCAAAACACGATGAGGCTAGTGAGATGTTTGACTTCCTTGTTGCGGCCGTAGATTTTTTGGGGTGGGGTGGGGAGGTTGGGACAGGTATTCAGGCTGCAGTGTTGACTTAGCATCGAGAAGGGCGGAAAAGCGAATAGGCATGCATACCTCCGGCTGATATCAGTGTTGATGTTATCGTAAACGTCCATGTAATTTTCAGAACCAATTAGTGATCCTTCGAGGTCGAGTAGCTCTTCCTCTCCAAGACCTTCGTCGGCGAAAGCTAAAACATTCGATTTGGGGAGATTCATCCAGGCTGTATCATTTTCTGCCTCGACTGCTGAAGCAGTGGTGGCTCGCGTGCCCCCTGCCCGGTCAAGGAGCAACATGGGGCCCTCCGCATGCCAGCGCGCGATGAGCGTGGCGCAGCCTTCAAAACGCGCGAGACCCGCCATGTGGGCGATGGTACCCAGGTTATTCTTTGTGAGGGCGAGAAGCTCCTCAAGGCCCGGATCGTCGGGTGAGACATCGGAGATGTCAAGAAAAGTCTCGCGCGCGGCGGAGGTTGGGAGGGGGGACAGAGCTTCAATGAAAGGGCGCGTCCAGCGGACCTGGTGCGGGCGTTCACCGCCGCGAATAGTTATCTAGAGACAGACATTAGCATCCGTATAATTTTTAGAAGGAACGGATAACTCACGACGAGGATGACGTGCGGCGAGCAGCGACAGGAAATCTTCCACGGCGCTGCGGTTCTCGTGCGGCTTCCATGCTCGGTCGAGGGCGTCGAGGACGACGAGGACCGGGGTCTCCGCTGTCGCAATGGTCGAGAGGTAGCGAATGACGGGCTTCTTTCCGGTGCTCTCTAGGCCTATGTGGATCGCGATGGCCGTGACGAGCTGCCCCGCGTCGCTCGCGCCATCGCACTCGACGAAGTAGCGATGGACGCCGAACATCTTTGAGATAGGAGGGTGGTGGATGATAGCGAGAGCCACCGCCGTCTTGCCTACGCCCTCCGCGCAGATAGCGATGCGCGCGGGATTTGGCTGGATGATGGTGGTGGTGAGATGCTTGACCTCCTCGTCGCGGCCGTAAAAAGATCTTGGGTGGGCCAGGCAGCTTCGGGAAGGCGCGGAGATTCACCAGAGGCTGGTGGTTTTATACATAAACTCCTCTAAGTTGAGGTTGGACAATAATTAAATAAGAGGCTCTGGTCAGAAGTGGAGCTTATGTATAATGTTAGAGGTGCGTACCCGTGACCACCGACGACGCCCACCACTGCGGATAACGAGCAAAGAGCGCTTGACACCGTTGCCTTATGTGCGTCTGTTTGGCAAAGACCCGGGGGTGCTGACAAACCAGCGCCCAAATCGGGCACACAGTGAGGAAACCCTCTTCGTCGTCGTGGACGACGATGAGGAGGGGTCTGGACTTGTTAAAATAAGCAAAAAATACAAAAAAAAGTAGCTTTAAGGGCGGCCCAGTATCCGCCTCTCCCAGTACATATGAAGCCCGATAACGACCGAAATGTGTCCTTTACGCTAGAGACTCCTCCACAAACGACGCGATGGTCTCTGTGTCCCTCGCGACCTCAGGCACCGGCGCGTCCCCACCCACGTCCACGTCCGTATCCCTCTCCGTCTGCCCCTCAGCCTCCTGCTCGTCGTCCTCCGGGATCTGCCCCAGTCCCGCCTGTCCAAGCTCGATGTACTGCGCGACGTCCTTCCAATTTCCCTCGAAACGAGACTTCAAGCTCCTCTGCATATGGGACTGGCGGAGAGCGCAGGCCTTGAATCCTTCCCGCATAGTCTCGTCTTCCACCACCACTGGGCATTGATCAATGAGCGTCAGCCACCAGGCCGCCTTCCAGTCAAGGAACAGGAGCACGCGGCGCATCTCCTCCTCCACTAGGTCGACCTCTGTCCACCGCCAAGCCCGCGCCCGTGTCTTCGCCCACTCGATCCGCAAAGCCTCCGTCATCCCCTTCTCCATGTCCTCCGCTGAGGAAAGCTGTGACAGCCATATCCACAACGCCGGCCTCTCCTCTTCCTTTCTGCGTGCCTCTGCATGTACGTCCGCCTCCGTCTTCCTCTTCTTGTTCCGCTGCTTGTGCATTGGATCGCTGAACATTCCCCGCGGTCGCCCCCGTACATCGTCCGGCGTCAGGACCTTCAGCTCCCTCATCCAGTCCCTCTCCTTGAGCTTGGCGCCCAGCGCAGAGAGCGTGAGCCGCGCCACTCGATACTCAATCGCCGTCCGTCGAACGCGCTCGTCGACGTTCTTGATGGAGGTTTTCGCCCTGGTGTTGGCCGCGACGCCCCGGACGTTGTCGTCCTTGTACCGGTACTGATGGGTGCGGACGAGCAACAGTCGGCGCAGCTCCTCCAGAGCCGCGTGCGCTTGTCCTATTCGCAGCTCGAACTCGTATCTTGCGTGGGTTTCCTTGACGGTTGCCCGTGGCGTCATCGCCAGCTTCGACGGCAGCCAGAGCTTGAACGCGTGGACCGGGACCGCTGGTATCGGCTGCAGTCGCGCAGCTTCCTCCCGCGCCTTCTCATCCGCTGCGCGCAAGGTCGTCACCGCGGGGGTGAACGATGCCTGGATCTCGACCCATCCAGCTATCTTGCGCAGCAACTTGTTGGCTCTCTCCCGAAGTGCCGTCTTCTGGCGATCCGTGGCATGCAGCCTGACTGCGGCGGTGTCGAACTCTAACGCCCGCTACTGCTCCTCCAGCTGCAGGCCCATGTTAATCATCTCACTCGCGTGCAAATCACCCCTCACATCGTCCGCCTCGTCGCCCTCCACCGCACCCTCCACCTCCGCTGCGATGCGGCCCCGGATCGCGTACACCGTCTCGTGCTTTTCCATGATCTGGAAGGGATTCGGGTTGGCCGAGTCAAGCTCCCACAGCTCCATCGCCGCCGTCCACCCCGCGACCACGTCCGCCGGCAACCCGTCCTCCGCTTCCAACAGCGCCAGCCGGCACGTCGACATATTCACCACCCCCTTCTGAGCTCTATCCAGTAAATAGCCGCCGAGACCCACGATCTTTTTGTGGTTCCAGTCGTTAAAGTGGTCGTCGAGGGCGTCCCGACGCGCCCCTGGCCCCATTTCCTTCGTGCTGCTTGCCAGTGGGTTTGCGTTCGCCCAGCCTCGCTCAGGCGCTTCACCGTCGGTTTGGCCGACGAACGGAGTGAGGTTAAACGAGAACAGGATGTTACAGGCCTCTATGTGCGCGGGTAGGTGGAATTTGGGGATCAGCCATACGAAGAAACGCTCGCCGGCCCGCTCCCGCAGCACAGGCTTGTACTGCGCTAGACGACGCCATATATTCTTGTGCCACTGGCAAACGATATCGTAGGAGATGAATAGCTGGACTAGATCGTCGTAGCCTGCCAGGCTCTTCCAGAGCATGTAGTCCATGTTAATATACCTGTCGCCGATCGTAATTAATAGCGCCCTTTCCTTGAGAAGAGTGAGAACGTACCGCTCGCCCTTCTGCAGGTCACCTACCCCGTTCGGCCGCTTCATGTTGTGTCTTGCGCAATCCACTGTCCCAATCCCAGAGGACGCCGTCCCGTAAGACTCGCGATCGGGCTGGTCCACGGCGTCATGGGCCACACACGTACTTTTCTGTATTGCGAGTCGGATGGTATACTTTTGGCCAGACGGTAATCTACTCACCTCCTGCTCAAAATCCCAGTGCTTGTCCAAGTGCTGCATATACTCCTCCACCTTGCCGAAGAACGCGATGCCATCTCCCAGCGACGGATCGTCTTCCTCGCTCGATACGTGTTTGCGCTTCATCCGGAAATTGGCGTCGATCACCAAGAACAGCGCGTACAGGAAGTGCTTTTCTCGAGGCACGTTCCTCCACTCTCCATTCTCCGGCAGGTTTTTCCCCGGTTGAGGACAGGCGGGGCATAGCAGCGCAAATTGCCCTTCCTTCGTTCCATCAACGCCATCCGCTGCGTGGCCGCGCCCTGCGCGCTTCAACATTTGGATGTGGCGCCACTCTCTAGTCATCCTTCGAAACTCGTTGTAGCGATTCTGTCGCGGTATCAGCCTCCAACTCTTGGAAAACGTGGTCGAAACTTACCCGAGGCTGGAACACGCCATTGTTGTTTGTAAGCCGTGCCAGGCTGTTGTAGAAGTGATGCGCGGAGCATTTAGCCTCCAGCGATAGCAGATGAAACTGCCGCAGGACGCGAAACGTCGCCGCAGTCGCGGGGTTTGTGGTGGTGGCGGGGTACAGGCGGGCACGCAACAACTGGATGTCGTGCGTCTGCCGCAGTGTGCAGCTGCAAAGTTCTAGGCCCACCTTGTGGATCCCATTGGAATCCACGACGCAGAAATCATCCCGCTTCGGCACATAGCCTGGCAGCGCCGCCGCCGCTTCCTCCGCCGCCTGCTTCGCCAGAGTCCCGGGGCATGTCCCATTCCGCCCATGTCCGAGCTGTATGCGATGCCCCAGGGACTTCAAGTTGGTGAGGGTGAAACAATCGTGGGCCCAGACCTGACGAAAATAGTTAGTATCGCTGTACCGCACCGCTATAAGCTTCCAAGACGAACCTCCACCCGATGAAACGGGTTATCCCGGTGGAGTAGCACCAAACACTCCTTGCAAAACAGCGCGTCGGTGAAGCACTCTTGACACCGGTACACCGCCTGGGCGGCCCCAGCAGGACAGTTGGAGCACCTGGTTTGGTGGCGATGGTCGCCACGACCTTCTAGGCGTATGCACTCGTCCACGAAAGTCTGCCGCGATCCCTTGCGCCATTGCCTCAATGGGTGGTCCTGGACGGCATTCAGCGACTGATATATACAAAAAGAAAGTGATCACGCACCGAATCACGCTTGTCCTGCGCTGGAGCTTCAACGGGATGTCCCTCGTCGAACGTAAAAATCTCCTCCTGCGCGAATGGGAAAGGAGTATCTCCCGACGCATTCCACTCTTCGCTGGGTATTGGCGCCACGTCAGGGTAGAGCGCACTGCGGTGAGTTTGCCGTTTCGTTGGTGAGGCGGGCACTTGCACCAGTCTTGAGCTCATATGCGTGCGCCCGTCCAGGTCAGTGTATATCGAGCGATGAAATTGGTCGTCTTGTCTTGGTCGAGCCACCTCATCGTCGCTGTCGCTGCTGTCAGAGACGATGGTGAGCGCCGACAGGCTATCGAGCTTGTGTTTGACCATCGAGGGACACGAGAATAGATGAGAACTGCACAAGGGTATAAAACCACGCAGGCGCCGAGCAATCGCTCGGCGCCCGCATGAGGAGGTTGATTGTCCCAAAGAGGAGTCGTCCCAAACTGGGACTTGCTGAATCAGCGTTTTCCAACTCCGCCGCTGCGGAGTTGGGCTGAGTTCCAACATACTCCGGTTTCCTCGGCTCTTTCCTTTCTCAGGCGACATTACACTTCAAAAAAAACAATCTTTGGAATTGCGCGTGTATAACAACATATGAAACTCGTTACAGTAGATAAGTACGTTGTTGGGTGATCGTACGTTGTTTTTGGGTGATCAATCGACGTAGAAGTACCATGGCGTTCATGTGTTCGGATATGTGTCCAGTGCAAAGATTACCAGTCGACACCAACGACTATCTAGTCATCATCCTCGGGCTCGGCGTCGTCCTCCTATGACGGGTTCTTCACCTCGTCCAAGTAACACTCATCATGCGGGTCCCTGTAGAAAAATCAGCACCTTCAATCAAAAATAGGGGTCGCGCAGAATATACGTACCCGTTTGCATGCATAGGCGCGCACCAGAAGCGAGGATTGACTCGGTAATAATAATCTTCCAGCCACTCATGAATGGCCTGTGTGTCTTCCCCACGCTCCGGATCCAAATTCAACATGGCATTCACGGCACCGTGGTTGCGGATTTTGCGGCGACCCGCGAGCGCGTGAAAACGGGGAAACCTAAGTCCGAAGGGGCTCGGCAATTTGTTATGACGAGTGAACACAGAGCAATGGCCATTGGATACTTTCGGCATCGGCTAGTCCGGCCAACTTGAGACTCCAGACTTACGATTGTTGCATGAAGTTGGAAGACCCACCTTGAAAGAGAAAATGGAATGAAGAACTCAGGATGTTTAATGGCCGCAAGGTGGCGAAGCTGGTCGCCACTCAGAAGGATTTCACAGGGGTGCTCTACAGTGCGCACGACTTACCGATGGAGGAGATGGAGTTCCAGAGGTTAGTAGAGGTATCGCTGAGGAATGGGCAAAGAAAGGATAATGTGGGCGGAAAGAAAGGTCAAAACTGCGGAAAGAAGCCCGCTCCGTTGTTTAGCAAACAAAGGCACCGCCACCAGCGGCAAACTCTTATTTAGCAAACAAATGCACTGCCACCGTCGGCCCTCACTTCCGCATCCTTCCATCACGTCCGCATGGCGCTAGCGCCACCGGACATCGGGCGCTCCCGACACGTCGGCTATGCCGACATTGGCGGCCTCAATCAATTTACCCTCGTCGACAACGTCCTCTCCGAAATTCTCAACTACGCTGACACTCGCACCCTCCTGCAAGTTGCGCTCGTCTCCCGCAACACCCAGAACTTCGCGTCCGACGCGCTGTATCGCAAGATCTGTGTCTCAGCATTCTGCGCTGGCCAACTGTGTCAGACCCTTGCCGCCTTAAAGCAACGCGCCGAGCGGGTGCGCCGCATTCACCCATTTCTTCACATTTGATACATATTCTGTCTAGGTCATCGCCCTGCGCATTCGTCACAAAGACGCAGGCATGCTCCACGGCACTGCCTTTGAAGCTGCATTCGCCAATATGAAGCACCTCCAGACCCTTCACCTAGAGGTTCCTGTCGACACTCGCGCGTTACTGAGATCCTTCACCGGCTCGCTCACCACGTTCACATCATCCCAACCAGTCAGTGACAGCATATATAAGTTTCTCTTCCGACAAACAACCATCACTATACTCGGTCTCGAGGAATTCCATTGTATCGACGTCAGCCCGGGCTTACTCCCCAACCTCATTCGGGTGCGGGCGCCTCCACGGGATGTGGAGAGCCTCGTGCCCGGACGCCCTGTCCGTCACGTTCGCTTTCACTACACCCCGCAGGACGCGAAGTTGCGGCCGACCGTGCAACTCGGCTTCTTTCTTGGGTGCACGGTCCCTCTTCTGCGTCTCGATCTCATGGCGTGCCAGCTTATCAACCAGCCCGACCTCGAGACACTTTTCTCGGAGCTCAGGCACCTTACTGTGTTTCAGGATGACACTTGGGGCAAGCGTTGCGGCTCGGTGCGTACTTACCCTTATTCCCTTGATTAGTCTCTGACACTCCAACCTTATAGCGCAACTTGGAAGATGAACTTTGGTTTATGGCAGATGCGACCTCCGACCTCCCCAAATTGCGCACCCTCGTCATCGTTACCACTCTCACCCGCAAAAAAGCCCTCATGATCTACGATGCCGTCAAAACATATTCGGCCGCACCGCGCCTCCACGTGCTCGCCATTCACACACGCGACCGTTGCATGTGCTGGTCCAACTTCCTCGAAGCAGCTATGCTGCTCAAAATTGATATCGACGACTGTGAACATGGCGTATAACTGATGCACTTTACTTACACTACCATCATGGCTTGGAAATATACTACACTGTCCAACTTCGCGCGGGGAATACAACTTCTTGGCGTACTTTAGATAGATTGGCCAAAAAAAGAATCACGTCACCAACGTAACCCAGAATCGGGATCCGCAATCATAGTCTAGATGGGGTCAAAACTTCTTGGCGTAAATAGATTGGCCAAAAAAAGAATCACGTCACATCGGGATCCGCGATCATAGTCTAGATTGGGTTCAAAGAAGCCCCGAGACATCTGATTGATTGGATGAATTCGCGACCTACAACTTCTTGGAGGATTTGTAACGGAAGTCCATCAAGGTTCCCAGACACGCCGCTCGAGCTCTCTCCTCCTCACTTGGCTCGGGAACCATCCCCGCCCCTTGCGCCGCCTTCGCCGCCGCCACCGCCTCATAGCTCAGACCTGCCGGCAACGGCTTCGGGCCCCGTCGTGGCCCATAGTGCGCCTGATTGAGGGTGTCCATGCGGTCTTTCCTCGCAATCACACGCTTGCTCAATGCATCCCTCCCACGCTGGATTTCCTCAGCGGAGCGGCGCAGCAGTTCCGCCAATTGATAGTCGTCCAACCAACCTTGGAGTTCCTGCGAATGTGGCGCGTTGGCCCGCAACTCATCCAAGGCCACTGGATACAACTCCTGTCAGCATCAATTTCCAAGCAGTATTCTTCGCACTCACTACCCTTAAGTTCGCGCTCTTCCTCATCGCTGAGTTTCAACGCTTCCGCCCTTGCCAACACCCGCTCCTTGAGCGCATTCATCCGCTGCTCCCACTCTTCAGCCGAACGAGCTGTATGCCGAGGCTTATTCAACCCCTTTTCTCCCTCGTCCACGTCTACCTCCTGCGAAACGCCGACTTCGCACCCTGAAAAGTTGACACTTGGGTCGTGCGGGGTCTGAGTGGTTTTGTCCATGGAGCGCTTCCCATGCAGGGTGCTTATTTGTATTCGAACACAATTTGAATCGATCAGTTTGATGCGCGCTATCTCTAAATTTGACAAAATATGTAACCGACTACAATAAATCCGCCGTTCCGGACGCCGGAACAGCGTCCAGTTGGAGGGTTTTCACAGCCTCCTCAAAGGTTCTGACGACCCGCACCTCCCTGGCACCAGACCGGCGCGATTCTTTGTCCGCATCCTTTCTAAAGAATCGCATTAGAATCAGAGAGGGGGCAGATCGTGGACACTGACGCTTCGAAATAAATAGAACCCGTCTCCCGTACCACAAAGAGAAAGCGTGCAGAAGACGTCGGTGGCGGGCTTGATAGACTGGAGCTGGATGCTGTCGCGGATGTTGTGCTGCACTCCGGCGTCGACAACAACGTGGACAATCATCGAGCCGAAACCGCGTGTGTCTTGTGCCGACGGTAAGTGAAGGCTCCAGAGTAATATAATGGATCTCACCGAGTGTCGCTCTGCTGGCTCCCGCTCTGGAACATCAGACACTGCATTGTGCGCCTGACAGTCGAGGTGTTGCTCCCGACAATGTCGCCACCACTCGTGGGCTGCCGATTCGGACGTCGCTGCTCGGAGCCAGGGGCCAGAGCCTGCTCGTGCTGTCATGCACTCCGCGCTAGCTCGTACAGGTTAGCCGTATTGCGTGAGTAGCATGCTGGTCGCGTACAGGCTGGTATACGTTCCTCTGAGATCGCCAAGAAAAAGGAGGTAGTAGAATCTTCCGGTGTGGGCGCTGTGGGAATCGTGGTTCTTGAAGCCCTTTCCGGGGTAGAACGGCGGGTCGCAGGCGGTGTAGCCATCGTCGAGGTGTGCAGGCGCGGTGGCACGTAGGTGGTCTGGCATAAGCGACGAGTAGGCTGAGTCACAAAGTTGAGTGGTGCGAGAAACGTGATCCGGTCATCAGACAAGTTCCCCATCACCAAATCTGAAGATATCTGATATGTCCTGATTTGGAATGTCCGGCCCGGTAGCGTTCCCAAGGCATTAGACGCAATCACCTGGCAAGATATTCCCTTGCCATGGCTTCATCTGGCCAGGTATTCACCATCCATGGCAGTGCAATGTTTCCGAAGGTATTCCAGGCTTTTGTAGGTATGCAAGCTGCCGCCAGAATTTTGAAGGTATAAATGGTGTTGTATGGCACTGTACGGCACGTCAATATATTCGTGTTCATGACCGCTGCACTAGAGATTTAGTAATGTAATAAATTACAGGGGTGCGTATCCTTCTATTACTTCCTCTGGAACGCCTCCATGTCCATCCTCCGGCCCCAAATCGGGTGGGGCATCTGCCGAGTCCTCATCTCCCTCGTCCTCTGCACCATCTGACAACTCGGGGTCGTTGTCCTCGTCTTCAGAGTCGGACGCCTCCTCATCTGCGTTGGTAACGACCACTTGCTCCGCAGGATCTTGGGGTGGCGCAATAGGAACCTCGGGCACCACCGGGTGGGAGATAAGGATGGTCGCGGGAAACTCTTCTTCATCATCTCCGTCCTCTCTGGGTGCCGGTGCCGGGTCGGGTTCGTCAGGAGGAATGTCAACGTTATGGTGCCCGACACCTCCTCCCACATAGCGCATTACCATGTCCCGGTCCACAAAGCTGTGCGAAATATCAGATATAAAATAGGGAGAAAGTCGAGAGAAGACATACAAGTTGACGTAGTAAGATTTCCAGTCCTTCCCGTCGCCGAGTCCCTCCCGGGGCAGACGACCAATTGATTCCGCTGAGAGCAATTCGGTGGTGGTGTCGCGGGAAAAGGTGGGGATCAAATGTGCACCTCGGATAACCTCGTCTGGGTTAAGGAAACCGAAAGCATCTGGATCGTCGGCGGGCAGGAACTCGAGACGATGGAGCCGCTTCCGCTTGAAACCACCTCGCCAGGTGGGATCCAGCCGATACCGTCGCACCCAGAGGAATTCCATACGCTGCGGTGTGCTACTCGCCCCAGGCACATTACGAAGAACCTCAGCGTGGAATACCCCGATTATCTGCGCGTATGAGAACGGATGGGAGGCGTCACCCTCGGGGCTGAGGAACATGACGTCTGAGTGGGTTCGTGGATTGAGAGAGTCCTGCCCGCGTCGTACGTCGTATGTTGTGTAGTTGATTCGCAAAATCTTGTGGAGATAAATACGGTCGTTGCGTAAAATTATTTTGGACCGTTCGTCTTCCGTGAACTCGTTACCATCCCCGGTCCACTCAGGGTGAATGAGACGGCCGAGCAGATGTTCTTGGAGCTTGGGCAGGAAATCCTGCTTGGGGCGTTAGATGATTTTGCTGGAGAAAATTGAGATAAAGGGCGTACACAAGTGGCTGGGTCGCCACGATGCTCGTTGAGCCATGACGGAACGTGGTAGGAAAGATTTCGCGAAGACGATATGTGATGGTGTTCCTCGGGGGCCGTGTACGGGAGCGCCTCAGCCTCTGCGAAAGGAACAGCGAGGGAGTCCCGATTGCGCTTGCGTTTGTGTCCCTGGGCATCCGGAGTGGGTGTAGTCTTGAGGAGCAGATTGGCCGCTTTAACTGCGCGAGCCTTCATTTGGCGGAGGGAAGATTCGCGACGCTCGAGCTGGGTCATCTGTCGTACCACATTATTTTTATTGGTGCGCGCGTAGAACCGTTTTACGCGTCGATGCTCAAGTTCACCCTGGTGCAAATTAGTAAATCTGTTTAGAAATAGGTGTGATACTTACCGGTTGCGTAGAATAGGAATCGCTGCTGCCGAACCAAAGAATCGTGGATACGTAATCTCCAAGGGAATGTAACTTGTACGTCAGGAGATTGAACTCCTTCTTGTTGGCACTTGGTTTGGGTGCACCACGGGGCACTGCAGGCACCTTGCCTTTCCCGCTCTGCGTCGCCTTCTTGGCCTGTCGCCGGCTGCGGGCCGCTTCCTCGGAAGCGAGTTCCTTCGTGTCGAATTCCGGACACACAACTCGTTGAAAGCGACGGAGGAGCCGGCCCACATCCTTGGTTGCAGTTGTCAAAAGCCCGACCGAGGATTCGGTATGCATCTTGAGCTTGGCGAAGCTATGCCATTCAGCGAGAGTGAAAATCAGCTCCAGGATAGCCGTGTTGAACGGTTCAGGAAGTAAACCGTCAACGACTGGGATTGCGCACTGGAGGCAAGTTGTCAACGACCCGCATCCGTATTGAAGATAGAACATACAATTAAAATGTTCTGGTAATTCCATGCAGCGAGTTTTTTGAGTCCCGATGTGTTGGAAGTAAATCGTCGAATCGTAGACTGGCCAAAAATAGGAATCAATCGGAATCTTTGGGCGCAAGGAGTATAAGTTCAGATGGATATGGACCCGCTGCAACACATACCTTTTATCAAGCTCTCCCAGAAGCGCGTTTCCACCGTGGGCAGCCACAATTCGCAGCAAGTGCACGAAGAAAGCCTTGAATACACCGAGTTCAAATTCGTGCATAAAATCCGGCACAAGCATCCGGAATGGATCGAAGTTGAATTTTGACAGACGATCGGAAAAAGCGTTCTAAATAAAGGTAAGATCAATTCATGAAGTTGAACATTAGCAGAAGTACAAACACGGGTAGGTGTCTCAGACAGGGGCTGCAAATAGCGCTCTACTGCTGCAGACTTGATAGCATATCCCCACTCGTATATCCAGGTTCGAACACGGTCGATGCGACCCCGTCGGATGGCGTCGTCGGGGCGTGCCAATTTTTCGCGCTTCTTGCCATCGAGTACGGTGCCAAGGTCGGGAATCTGCTCTTTAGGTAGAAAGCAGCGAGGACACGGACATTTCCCTAGATTTCGTATGGTCGACAGCAGGACTCTGAGAGTGATTAGTAAGTAATGAATCGAGGGATAAGGTCGCCGCATACTTCTCTGGATAATCGGCAGAATAAGTGAAGATGCGGGGATAAAAACGGCGCAAGATCCCATCCTCGCATTTTATTACAATACCGTGTTCATATGCATGCATAAATTCATCGTCCAAGAGTAGACGCCAAATTGCGTGCATGAGTTCGCGACGGCAGTGAGTTAACACGTCGGCGGAAGGCGCCTTACCCGTGAGCTTCTGAAACCAATCGTGGAACGAGTCCGGGAGCTGAAACGAGTTTAAGAATTGCGAGGAAGCATCGAAACCAGATCTTACCTTCGGGAAATAAGCCACATGATGGCAAAGGTCAGTCCGCGGTTTGACACGTAACCATTTCGACTGGTTCCCAAAAAATAAATACAACGGCCAAAGAGAAGCGTTTCCGAAGCTGGCGAGATGCGTGGAATCCGACCACCACATCAGACTGAGGACTACACGTTCAAGCGTGCACCCAGGCTCGCGAGGCTGTTTCTGCAGTGCCGTATACGCCTCAACCATTGCATCAGAAGAATAGATTTCGTCGAAGATGCGCTGAGGGCGGCCGGAGAGTGATTTCCAGAATTGTTTGAAGGGCGTGTAGTGAAAGCATCGCGCTCCGGCGTTCTGAATGGCTGATTTCATGACGTCGACCAGTGGCCGATAGTACAGGCCGGGGACGATGAAGACTGGTGCATCTGCCTCCGAGGCGTGCCGCTGGCCATCGGGAACAGAAATGTTGATTGAGGCCTGCTTCCAGCCATCACGTACGCTGTTCTCGTTCGACGGGGATGCAAGAAACGCGTCAAAAGCCGCAGTTTCCCGCTTCACATCGAAATCAAGTATATCCTCCTTCGTGAATTCATCCGACTTCAAAAAGTCGACCAGCTTCTCCATCTGTTCCACGGATTTTGTGGCAGAGCCCGTCCACATCCAATCCATCAAACCAAGGATACTTGTGTTGCGAAATGGACCGGTTTCTGGAGGAGCGGGAGATGGTAGGTTATCAGGTGGAGGTACTGCAGGATGGGGTAATTCGGGTGCGAGGAACGGGGTTTTCGTTGAGGGTAAGGCTGCCGTATTTGAGCGAGTCGCATCTGGAAGATCAGACAGGTCCGTAATGGCCAGAGACTCGTCTGGATTGTAGGTAGGGATAGAAGGGTATTCGCGAAAGAGGCCGAAGCTGTTGACAGAGGTACGGAGTGCCTGTCAGACCCATGTGGACACGGACTCGGGTGCGGGATCATTGGCGGGGACAGGTTCAACAGCGGGTTCCGGAAGGATTAAAGGCGGCTCTGGGAGTTGCTGAAGCAGCTTCCATGTCTTGCGTTTGGCACGAATAGGACGACCCGTGGCTGTGACTTGTGGAGGTGGCGTGGGTGGGTGCGGTTCCGGTGATGGTGAAGGGGCAAAATTCATGGGCTCGTCAGGTTGCTGAAGATAAATTAAGATTAGCCAGCCGAATTATGAAAGCTCGGAACCTACCTCGCTGAAGTCCTAGGTCATCGGCTCAGCGCTGGAACCCGCATTCGACTGAGAACTGGATGCCCGCGGTTCCTCGGGTGGATTTAACTTCTGCCTCTTTGCTAATTGCTTCGCGAGGTACAATTCTCGTGCATCGGGGGCTGATCGTCGTTCTCGAGCTGCAATCGTGTTCGCTGCTGCGACATGATCACAATTGGCAGCGTGAATATACAATAGACGTGCGTCCACAAATGTGCGGCCGCACTCGGGGAGACAATGTACGAGTGCGGCCATTAAGATCCAGAGCACCAGAAGGAAGCGCATCCTTAGCAGATCATGGAGGACTGAGAGTGTGAAGTGAGGAGACGACAGAAACTCAAATTCAGGTCACCGGAATCATAGACAAATCAAATTGTATTTCAAAAGGGCCCGCATTCAGTACACCGCCTCGTAATGGAATCGTTCGGCCCGCCCTCGAGTGGATTCAGCGATGCGCCGGGATTTTCTGGTCCTAGGTGGTGTCGAAAGCGCCCATTCGTCCCCGGATTCGGTCGCGGATGCCTTTGGCTGGCCAGATAATCAAAATGATGTCAAGAACAAGACGGGTGTCTCACCGTAATTTCCAGGACCCATTCTTGGATATCGGGTGCCTGGTTGTCATCAATTTGAATTTTTTTGCCATCATATTGCGCACTTACGATTGTAGCATTGACGGGTTTGCGCGAATAGCGAGCTACAGTATGCACGGCTTCCTGGAGTGTTCGCACCTTCCACCCGGCCATGCTGGTGTCGATGTTGGTCCAAACCGGGGCTGGACTGCCAGATGTGCTGTCCCATTCTTTGTGGACGAAAGAAGGGCTCGCATCGCTCCCTGTCGGGTGCGAATTGCGCGGCCGGATCCAGTAACGCGTGATTTTCTGATGCACGGTGGTGCCCTGAAGAGCGAAATCAGATTCGAAGTCGTCGCATAATAATCCAGAATAAGTCGCACCTCCAGAATGGTGTAACGCGTCTCTTGAAGAGCTTGAGAGATACCGAGGTAGGGGATGTATTCTTGGCCTAATTCCGGCAGCGGAGAAACGCTTTGAGCGCGTTCTCGGCTTTTCTGGGGAAATATAAGGTCGAAAAAACACTAAAATGGTGGAAAGCAGTGCTACCTCCACTTCCTCGGCCGCTTGGTGTCCTCTGTTATCGAGAGGGCTGTCTGGGAAAGGGAGAAAGCGTGCGGCAATATGCGGCTCCAAATCATACCAGTCACCACGCGTACCCTGATCGCGAGAGGTCAAATTATGCAAAAATGCTGCCCCGACCCAACTTACCTCCCAAGGCTGGCAGGGCTCGTCGCGATGCCCAATGCGTTCCGTAAAGAACAGGTAAGGCATAGAAAAGAGAGCGCAAGACCAGACTCCGAAATGGCTGAGACGAACGTGTGGAGTTATCTGTTTCAGATATATTCAAATCCAGATACGCCCACGTGAGAGTCGGATGGTTTGTATCCACGCGAGTTTTCCAGATAGATAAGGCGGGTGGTTGATGATGGGCGCCCATCTCACCTCTCTTTAACCCCCACCATCTCCCTTCACGAAAATTCCCCTTGACGATGTCGACTGACGGTGGTGCCCTGGCTGATACGACCAACGTCCAGCCGGACCCTTTGGCTCAAGCTCTTGAAGCTCTGGCGAAGACCCAAGCCAATCTTGACAACATGAAGTCTCTCGTCGCTGGAGTCACCACCAAGCAGAAGAAGACGGGTCGACGAAAGCGGAAGCCAAGGTGCGGTGTTTGCCGTTGTTAGCTTGTGGACTTATTGATCATCATGTCACTCACAGCGCCGACTCGGACAACGAAGCGGAGAACAATGCGCCCCCGACCAACAAGGCTAAGAAGATGTCCGACACTAGCCAAAACTTCGAGAGCCATGGCCGCATGATCATGCGCTTCATCGGCCCGTTCGAAAGCCTGGAGAATATCATCAACCATGGTCTCAAAGGTGACACGGCTCTCTTGGGCGACGAGGTCGAGGAAAGGTACGTGATTCCCTCACCATCGCTTCTTCTGAGGCCCACTCTGTCATATAGCATTGAAGGCAAACGCCTGACCGAGTCGTGGTCTATTCTCTGGCAGAAGTTCCCGGGATTTCACGAGCTCATGCTCACTATCCATAAGGAACTCCTGCTCATCCAGACTATTGCGCGCCAGGTATGCTTCTCGCTCTCATTAGCAAGTAACTAACCGCGATATAGATGAATACCGGCATGGAAAGCGCCCGAGCAGACGACACCGGCACAGTGAAGCCTCGTATCCTGTCCTGGACCGCGGAGGATGCGACTACAACGGTCATCACGGCTTCGTCATCCAAGGTAACCCGCGGATTCGCAGACCCCATCACTGGAATGCTACTGCTGCCCCTGGAATACAAGGATAAAGAGGAATACCCCAAGTACGTACTGCTGATATGCGATCCACATATACTCATATATCTTTTCTCAGCCCCTTGGGGATGATCCTCGCGGGAGACCTCGACATCAACGGGCTGCAATTCCCCTGTTTCCTGTTCCCCTTGGGTCAGGCTGACGATGTTTCAGCGCTCGACACGATCCTCAGTGGACCGTTAATGCTCCGGGTGAGCGTTAACTTTTTGATGTATGCACAAAACTTCACTGACGCACACATCAGACCGCGAAGGCGCTTCTCATGGGGCCGTCGTCGGGACTCCAAGGCGACGGCTGGCATCAAGGCAGACCCGGCAATGCATCGATCATAGGCCTCAAGACGTTCACCGACCGTGTCATCTGTTATATTGCGTGCCAAGTGAGTTATAATTCTTTCGGACCCGGCCACAGCATTGATTCTTTGTCAGGTCCGTGCCAATTTGTCCAACCAAAACCAGTGGAACAAAATGGACGGGCACTTTGACTACGAGCTATTCTTTTGGCATCTGGTCGACTTATTCAAGGACGAAGCATTCGCGTCGAAGACGATAGCCCTGTATAACCGGTACGTCTCCATCTCCGTGTCCGACATGTCCTGATCATCTCCTTTTAGCGTGG
This sequence comes from Mycena epipterygia, assembly GCA_029281465.1. Taxonomy (NCBI): domain Eukaryota; kingdom Fungi; phylum Basidiomycota; class Agaricomycetes; order Agaricales; family Mycenaceae; genus Mycena; species Mycena epipterygia. The sequence continues at coordinate 76,403 of JARJCQ010000058.1, read as the reverse complement.
TCCTCGGACGTGCCTCGGGTATCGCGCCTGCTCCTACCGCCGGTGGATCTGCTGCCCCGGCCTTGACTCATTTCCAGCGCCTCCAGGCTGCTCGTGCCGCCGCTGCCTCCATTGTATAAATACATGTAGTTCCTCGCTTTTAATACATTTCTTTTTTTTGCTGCACTATTTTTTTATTGGAGCTGCAAATTTTACGAGAACCTGAACAGAAATAATCAGCTCAATTGGACGGCGTTCAGGTACATCTACGAGGTTCTGCTGTCGCACTGGAAGGTGCTATGGCTCCTTGGTAAGGCTTTATATACCACAGCCGCCTTCCAAGGGCTGGAATGTAATCCAAAGATTGGCAGACTTGCCGAGTTGATCTGGCCATGTGACCCTTGGAAACGGCTGTGGCTCTTATAGAAGGGTGTTTGAAGCCTTCCAGCCTTTGGGACCTTTGCGTACCTTATAAGGCCTTGTTTGCCTATATATGTTTCTTCCGGTTTTCGTGATGCCCTTCGGGATCATTGATGATCCGACGAATGTCCAAGAATCAGAGATGTTCCCGTTTGGGACGCAAATCATTGATAACTGATCTACGCTACTACTCACGTGAAGCCAGGACGTTCTGCCCATACTGACAACAGATGTCGTAAAACACAAAGAACTTCTGGCGCCGGCGTTTGAGTCGTCGGATATGTTGATCGTCTTCTCCTGGATGCAAAAAGCCCAACTGCAAAGTTGTGTGGTCAAGACGCGAGGCAACCTGCATCAATTCAAGCAAACGCTGGCGATCGTCGGCACGATCGCACGCGTGTTGCGCCACTTGTTCTCTTCACATCGAGTCAGCAGATGCTAAGAAGTTACAAACGGAAATCAAGACTCACTGCCAAGAGAGGGCCATCGCATGAGCCTTGATTCTGAACATGTGGCGACGTCGCCTCTCCTCTGCCTCATGAGTTTGGAGCTCCAATTCTTCCATGAACGATTGTCTATTAATTGAGGTTATTTTGTGCGCGTGTCTCTGCCAAGCTAAACATACATCATCAAAGGGCGCCATGGGACGAGGGCGAGAAAGGAGGGTGAATTTGGGGAGGCCATATGGCTGCCTCTGCGCAACAAAGCAGCTAAAAGGGACCGGTGTCCACTAATGCGGATATAACTTTTTCAACATTTGAGCGAAACGCTAATCAATCTCGGTTGCAGTTCTTCTCGCACGCCTCGCCCGCCGCTTGCGCGACCTCGCTTGGTTCTTGGGCTGATCACTCACGCGGGTCCATGCCCACGCCCCATCGTCGGGACACGCGCCCCGCGCCCCCGCCTTCATTTCGCGCCCTCCATGGTAGGGCATGATGTTCGCCCAGGCCCTTTCGGCAGTTTCTCTGTCGGTGTGGCCACGGCGATTCAACCGGAAGTTTGCATCTATGGCGAGGAAGCGGCTACACTGAAGCATGTGTGCGCTGTCGTGAGCGCTGCTAGGGCAACAGTTAACAAGCGACATGCAGATGGCCGGAGGCACTGACTTTAGCACGTTGACACCAGGAACAAGGACACGAGGAGGAAAGCAGCCCATGGTTTATTTCGATGATCTCACAATAGACTCGACACCGCTTATATATGTATCTAGATTAACACATGTTGCGAATTTAATTTGTACGAATCCGGACATTGGCCGCCGCAGCGACATAGATCAAGGAGCCGTCCCCACCCATGAGTGTCAAAAAGACGTCGTCTCTGGAATGATATACGTCAGCATTAAATATACTTGGAAATAATGTTGCCGCGACTTGCGACTTGAGCCCACGAAGTCGACTTACAAAAACCAACTTGAGTCGAGTCAAGTCGGGTCAAGTGCCGCGACTTCCCCCGACTTGCAAACCATTCCAAGTGACTTTGAGTCGACTTGAGTGACTTGAGGTCGGGTTTATTATCTCTTTTTTATTTATTTATAGCAGGGTACACAGAAAGCCTTCTCGTGACCCCAGGTTACTCCCTAGTTGAGTTGACTGCCACATAGTTCTTGTTTAATTTAATTTTGTACCTGGTCGGTGCATTTTAGACACTTAGCTTCGTCAGAAGTATTCAAAAAATACTCTTTTCGGATTTTGTATGCATCATCGTGTGTACAGAGGCCTATGAAGTGCGCTGATATGTTGTTCCGGTGGCTTTGTTGGTGTTCTGTTTTGACAGCTGTCCTTTGGCTGTCATGATGATATCAACGCGCTTCTTTTTTTTTCCCTATGTCGGCACTTTACTCCGGACCATCCGTGAACGGGATGAGGTCCACACCGACGGTTTTAAGAAAGTCACTCGCTGCCCATTCAACTCCTGCTTCACCTCCGGTGGTCCCAGCGGACGCATGATGCCTGGGCGCTCTCATTGCCAAGGTGGCTTCTGATCTCGCACGCTAACAACCCATGATACGAATACTCTTTTCCTCTTCAACTCAATGCACGATACAACGATACTGCAACTGAATTCTCTTCTTAAATTCTCAATGTACCATACAACGTAGCTGCAACTGAATTTAATATACACTATGTGATTTGAATCAATATGATCATCTCTTGATAAAAATGGAAACTATCCATTGCCTACCCTAGAGAAAATTGCGAGCATCCCAGAACATGTTAAGAGTACCCTAAAACCGTTTCCAGAGAAGGCTAATCATTTTCCATCATCGTGTGCGAGCTCGAAGTGGAGGGATCAAATTTCATCAAATCTTGATGGTACACCTCTGTTCTTGCGCGGGTTATGAGGCCCCTTAAGTAAAGATAAACCTACCCTAGTAAAAGTTGAGAGGGTCACAGAACATGTTAAGAGTACCCAAAAATTATTTCCAGAGAAGGCTACACATTTTCCATCACCGTGTGCGAGCTCGAAGTGGAGGGATCAAATGCCATCAAGTTCTGATCTGATAATACACGCACTCTGCTCCCGCCACCAAGCACGCACCACTCATCAATCGTGTTGCCCACGCCTGATCTCATGCTTTATTTAAATCAATAGGCAAGATAAACATCTGAACTCTCGGATTGATTGCTCACCAATAAATGAACACCTCTGACACAAATGTCTCCATCCGCGCAATTGCACCGCTGCCGACGATGATGGGCAGCCGGTATCAGTGCGCTTCTACCCCTGATTTGTGTCCACTACTTGAGCACATACCATCTTCCAAGTCCAGGAAGAGTTGTGGGTGCTACCGGTTGTCCCGAAACATTTCGAGGCAATGAGCAGAAACTGTTTTGGAGAACATCTGTGACCTGCCCGGCTAAGTTCCCCATAGCGATACAAATGTGTCCTTGTAGCCCACTTCTCTGGTTCCCCGTCTCAGGCTCAGATGCTCACGAAACCGACAGTACCTGGCACCGGGTCCCGCCATTGGAGCAATAACTCACACAGATACCCGGAAGCCCGAATCACTGCCTCAAAAGATCAGTAAAAACTAACATCCGATTCGTTACATCTGACAATGTCAGTGCACGAGAAGGACAATCCATGACACCCCTCAACTTGGGTCAGGTTATATATCAACAGCACATAACTTCTCTCCGACTCCATGTCGCATCAGCTACACACAGTTGTTCTCTCCGTTGCCTGGCAAAGACACGCTTTGGGATATAAACTCGGATTCCTGGCATTGAGTCGTTTCCATACTCCTAGCAGTTCTCGAGCCTCTCATCCCTTTGAAACTATCTTGCCAGAGGGCACATTTCTCCACCGATGTACTGGTGATACCTGTGTTCATCAATATGATCAAGTTCATATATCTTTCTGTTCCTCTTTACTAATCAGAGGCTTGGACATTTCATATCTAGCCGAAGCTTGAATCCGAATCACAATTCATATATCTCTGGGTAAGTTTTCATTTTGGGACTTCTATCTATCATTTAACAATACAGTGTCGTGTTATTCTAGTTGGTTTAGATTCAATCCCAGTGAAATTTCATATATCTCCTGTCGCATTTCATACAACAGTCATATATCTTTCTGTTCCTATTTACTAATCAGAGGCTTGGACATTTCATATCTAGCCGAAGCTTGAATCCGAATCACAATTCATATATCTTTGGGTAAGTTTTCATTTTGGGACTTCTATCTATCATTTAACAATACAGTGTCGTGTTATTCTAGTTGGTTTAGATTCAATCCTAGTGAAATTTCATATATCTCCTGTCGCATTTCATACAACAGTCATATATCTTTTTAATATCAGTCCCATTCCATACAACAGTTTCAGCAGGCTTCTGTTCCAGAAAGTGTGCAAGCGTGAATCATTACATTTTTTCCCACTGCTTCGTATATTTAATCTTGCATCCAGTAAGGTGGATGTCCATCTCACTTTCCAATGCCTCCCAGACGTCAACCACCAGCAGCACAACCACTCGCGATTGAAACAGACGTTGCTCCCCGCCGTACAACAAGGGCCAACTCTGGTACCTCAGGAAACCCTCCTGCCGCAGGAACTTCTGAGCCTACACAACATACAACCTCCCGCTCTCGGGCCACCACTTCCCAACAAGAACCTCCCGGCTTTGCCCCGGTGGCTGGTCTGTTAACTTCGATTTATTATTTCTGTCATATAATCTGACATTCTTTTTGAAGCCATGGGGTCTTCCCGCAACTTAAATATGAGCAACTTACCACCTGTGTTGGAAATGGTTTGTTATCCTAGATCATAAGGAAAAGGATTCTAATCTCAGTGGACAGCCATCGACGCCTGCTCGCCAGTCTCTTCAACCATTGGTTGCGGTTGTACCGCAGACTCCTGCTCGCCAGGCCATGAACCGCCTTATTACACAGATGTCAGCACAGGCTGTGATTACCAGTCCTGGTCCTCGTTTCCATGCTCCTGGTGCTGGATCTGATGGCGAGTCTGAACCTGACGGTGATCCAGAAACATCAGATTCAGACCCTGAGACATTCCCTGTGCATAGACTTCAGTGCCTGGAGGCCTCGCCCTATGACTCAAGGCGATGCTGACGATGAAGAGATTGTCATCAGCCTTAATTCAGATGATGAAAACACATCGCCAGTTCATGCCTCTCCTCAGAGCAATTCTGCTCTTCGGCAGCCACACCGAGATTCTAATACTGCCGAGCCTGTTCCCTCCCGTCAGGCAGCACCATTCTAACAAGTGGCTTGGATTTTCTGTCGACGCCGATAACTTTGCCTGGGCAGGGACTTCTGCGCTTGAAAAATCCAAATCTCCTGATTGCCAATACTTCTTTGGGCAGCATACTGAAAGCCGAGCGTATAAATGCCGGCTTTGTTCGTGAGTTTTGTGTCTTTCCTGCCCCAAAATCACTGAAGCTGACCACTTCTTTCAAGAAAAATTTATGTTGTTGGAAGCAGTCTGACAACGAGACGTACCCATTTGCAGACTATGCACTCGCCTGAGTATCTCAAGGCTGTCGCACAAAATAAATGGGAAAATAAGCTCCCTGCCGAGCGGAAACGACAGTTACAGGAGAGACAGGCAGAAAGAATCCCATTCTCGTCTTCAGCCTTCCTGGATCAACTGGTCAAAGTCATTGTATCAAATGATCTGGTACGCTCAGCGTCCTCTTACTTGTGCTTCTGGTTGACTTATGTATATTCAGTCCATCAACCTCATCGAGAGCCGTGACTTCCGTGATTTACTGCTCATGTTGCGGGACACGCTGCAGGAGCAAGATATTCCTCACCGAACCAAGATTCGAAGTCTCATTATTGATGGTTGGACTGCATATTACATCGAACTCGCAGCATGCACTTGGGAAGATCAGCTTTACGATGGATGTCTGGAGCAGCAAAGCACTCCAACCGTATCTCGCAGTTACTGCACACTGGCTTGGTCTGCGAGCAGGTACCAGTCAACCTGCTTTGCACCAAGCTTGCCTTGCTTTTCGACGCATCCGTGGTGCCCACAGTGGCCAGCGCATGGCACGCATTATTTTCAACATTCTTGACCTTGCCGATATACTCCATAAAGTGTGTGGCTTGTACAATTGTCGTGCATCCTTCTAATATGCATTTAGGTTGGGCACTTCACCATGGATAATGCCTCCAACAATGCAACTTTCATGACCCATCTTGCCATTCTCTTACGCGAGAGAGGTATCACTGGTTTTGATGCCAAGAAGAACTACATCCGTTGCTTTGCCCACATCATCAATCTCTGCTCGCAGGCCATGATCAAACAGATGGAGAAAGAAGATGCCGACAATACATATTCTGATTCCGACACAGATGATGACGGTACAGACTTGGATTGCTCGGGTGATGATGTCGAGGAGGTTATCAGCCCACAAGCGCATCGAACTCGGAAGGTGGGTCCCATGCGTCGTGCATGGAAGACTGTTGCCTTCATACGAAAGGGCGGTCAGCGGCGTGATCAGCTCCTGGAGATCATCAAGACAGGCAATGCAGACGGCCTGTGGACACAGCTTATCACTGTCGACGGCGGCAGCACATTTGATAAAGACACTGTATCGCTCTCTCCCGTGATGGTATTACCTGACGTGAAGACACGATGGGACTCCGTATTCTATATGCTTCGTCGGCTTCGGTACTTACAACAAGTGCGTTAAATCCTCCTGTTAATTAATGCCAGTCATCCTTACGATTATTTAGCCTGTTGTTCAATTTTTTTCAATCAATCGCGAGGCACGCAACTTCAGTCACCCACTTGAGAACCGTCATTGGAACCAGTTAGAGCTGATGGAGTTGATTCTACAGGTTTGTTGACCTGATTCCTGCTGAACTCATCTATATTCTGACTGTTGTGCTAGCAACCACATACTGTTCAAACGGCAATGTCGGTTGAAAATACACCGATCCTGGCGGCCACCATTCCAGCTTTCGAACTCTTCGTTGCATCTTGGACATTGATGACTGCCGATCAAGATTTACAGAAGGAGAACATTTCGAGGTTCATTCGACCAGGCTTGTCCATCGCAACCAAGTATTATGACAAGCTCGGGGAGACGGATGCCTATGTTATTTCGATGTGTGAGTAGATATACGCCACACATATTACTGTTTCTGTGTTGATTGATGATTTAAACCAGTTGTTAACCCTTCCATCCGCTTTGAATGGATCAAGCACAACTGGAGCCCAGCAGATCAAGCAAAGGCAAGGAGTATCATTTTAGCAAAAGTAAGTTCATTACCTTGTATTGTAAATAGAAAGTGCTCAAAATTTCCAAGCTGCGGTCGTACCGAGACGAGGGTATGACTCAAACTGAGTCCGAAGGATCTGGTGAAAACAGCCCTACCGGATCAGGTTCTCGACAGCCATCACGGTCCCGATCCCGAGCTCCTGCACCTGCCGCCCAGCTGGCTATCGCCCAGGCAGCGCTGCGCTTCCGCAATCCACAGAAGTCTCTTGATTTTTCTGCCGGAGCTTCGAATTCCCAGGCTGGTGGTCAATGGTCGGCCGAAGAAGAAATGAAGAATTACATGCAAAGTGCCATCCCACCTCGGGACACCACCGACATAATTGGCTACTGGATGGTTTGTGTCATAGTTGTTTAGTAAACTCATCTGCTCATCATGCGTCTATCATACAGAATCACGGAATCACAACATGGCCCACAGTACATCGCCTGTTCGTTGATTATGCCCCCATCCAAGCAACGTCTGTCCCATCAGAGCGAGTATTTTCGTCGTCGGCAGAGACTGATACCAAGCGGCGCAATCGTATTAGTCCCCTCCTGATGGAAGCATTGCAGATGCTCAAGTTCAACTTCAAGAAATCCCGACTCCATTTTATGTCTAATTGGCAGCTAGCTCCTATCGCAGACGATGAAGAAGACTGGCTGCGTGCTTTGGCTTCGGAAACTGACAAGGAAAGAGTTGGATCTCTCAGGAGAGAGGTTACAGACAGTTTCGAGTTTGCAGATACGGTGTCGCAGAACGGAGTTTGGGTCTGGTAGACAGATATTGGGTCGGAAGTCCAGGAAAATGGGGTGTACGGGTGAAGCAGGAAATATGAGAATGGTCCTGAGAATGTCGTCGAAGTGTGAAATAGAAATAGGGTGTCGATATGGGGAATTGCCGTGCAGGCGTAGGGTGCGAGTGAGGTGCGTAAAGGCTCGGTGTGGGTGATAAACAGGGGCTCAGGTGGAATGTCTTCACTGGCGACGTAGCCTCGGTGGACTACTCTGGTCACTGGTCGCGTCGTAGATGGTGGTTTGAGCGTAAGAAGGATCTATCTATAAATACCTACGTACGAAACAAATATACGGCCTGATGGCCGATGTACGGTAAGGTAAGCATGTAAATATAGATTGTAGGGAGAGCGACGAGCGGTCCAACCCGCCCTACCACAACGGTTTATTTTGACATGCCAGAGGCATCCGGAGGACAGTAGGAAAATATTATTGCAAATGGTGTTTATTTCGCGAGCTTTGTGCTTGGTTCATTATATTTATTGAATGATTCAAATATCTGGGACTTCTACATGAAATTACAACCCGACTTAATGACTCAAGTCGACTTGGATAGACTCGACTCGACTTGGCACTAGACCAAGTCGAGTCAAGTCAAGTCATGAACAGACTTGTGCCGACTTCCCAAGTCGCGACTCGACTTCCCGAGTCGCGGCAACATTAGCCCGTCCATGTGTAACCCATGACGGTGTGAGAGGTCAGTGGTTTGTTGGGGGCCCGTGGTGCGAATGTGAGAACAAGGCTGCTGCGCAACGCATTAATAGCACGGCACCGGACATCGTGGAGAGCCCATGATGCGACGAGTAGAGTGCGAACCGCATGGACGAACTACGCGAATGCAATAAGCCTAAATGAGCGGCGATAAGTGGTGGGTAACGCACCAGACACCACATCCAATCCTACACGGACAGCAGTCGGCGCGTGGACGACGAGGGGCGCAACATGATACGTCTGCTGGACTCGAGAGCCACGGGATGCGGGTAGGCCGACAGCCGCGCAATGACGACGACCAGGACCATCTCGACGCCGGTGAGTACGCCCAGCGCGACCTCGAAGGGGACGGCCATATCGATGAGGGGCGGTGGGCCGGGGAAGGAGTCGCGGCCCACGACTGGCGCAAGGAGCGTCAGCGCGAAGGCGGCGAGCCAGGCGAAGACGAGGACGGAAGCGCAGCCGGCGGTGGGGACGGAGGTGAGGATGGCGTAAGGGGGGAGGTCGTGGGTGCGCGCGGAGAGGACGAGCACGGCGATGTGGTAGAGGGCAGTGACGACGGCGGCGGACATGTTCATCCAGAGGCCGAGGTCGAGGATGCTCATGATGAAGATAAGCACGGAGAAGGAGAAGGAGACCCAGGTGAGGATGTAGAGCGGGGTGGGGCGCGCCCTGCGCTGGGTGGCCCCATTCCCAGGGAACGCAAGAGAGAGCCGCAGTGTGGTCGACGAGCTGCTCGAGCCAGCGACGTGGGGGAAAGGCGGAAGAGCAGGCTGTGCCACGACACTGAAACGTGATCTCCGTGCAACTATTGCATCCGAGACAAGACAGTCACTTTGAGAGCAAAATTTAATCTGTCACCGTCTAAAAAATAGATGATGAAAATCAGGTCTTTGAAACATGGACATATCTGGGAAATCTCCCATCTCGTAGAGTCGTTGGAAGGAAAGGAAATTCAGTTGAGGCACCTGTATAGGCGTTGATTGATTCAGGCATCAAATAGGATGTGGGCTGGGGTAAATTTCTTTCGACGTCGAGGAAGAAGAGGACAGAACCGAAAAACAGGGGAGAAGCCCTATGTGATTAAACGAAGACATCCACTCGAAAGCCGTCGTCCATCTAGAGAACGGACAATAATAATCTTAGACGAGCACTGCTCACCTGCGCAGCCCCAAACATTTTACTTCCCTCCCCATACAACAAATCCCATAGAATTGAATGTGGTAGTACATTGAAATGTGCAATGTGCAATGAAAGAGCGAAGGTGTAGGTATGCCGTATCTAGTATAACTGTCAATTAACGCAATTAGCGGATGCATAAGTCGTGATCGTATCATGGGAGCGGAGGCCGATGCTATCACGGGAGCGGAGGCCAGTGCATCCCCCGCGCCCGAACGGATCGCTGACTTGGAGACACGGATACGTATGTCGTTCGCGGGTTGTACGACGCCTTGTCGGATATGCTCGCAGACTCGCGCCGTACAGTGCGCTCCACCTTCACTTCGACCTGCGCCCAAAAAAAACGTCAGCGTTGATCCAAAGAAGATTGACAATGGCCAAGTCTCTATTTTATTTACCTTGTGCATCTTGAATGTCGGGTGGTAATCGTAGTCGTACATTGCCGGCTGTGCATTCATTGTCTTAGATACGCCGCGAGAAAAGGAAAGACAAGAAAGCAGCGTACCGGCTCCGCGAGCGACGTTTTGGCTCCATACAACGTAACCGGGGCGCGATGCGGGAAATGCGTGTAGTAATTCGCGAGGTGGTCCGAGGAGGGATCGAAGTGTATCCCCTGGTCGCCCGAATGCATCTCCCGCAGCCCCTTGCGCGTGTTTAGCAGCACCAGCAGCGAGTTCGGGTACACTGCCAACATGAAACAATCAAATTAATCTTGCTTTCCATTCGCGGGACAATGGACGAGCGTACGCTTTCCGATCACGAAATGCAGGCTTAGGGATAAAGTTGAGCCCGGTAGCACGAGCCACTGATTAATGTGAATGAATTCATTAACGCGGCCGGTCCCGGAGAGGGAGTGGGAACGTACGAAGGAGAGCGCGCCGACGGTTGTGAGGCTAAATGCAACCAGGCACATGAGTATAGAATTCTAGACAGGCAATTGCATCCGGCTCCGGGGTCTCCATGCATTTGGCAGCGGACAGCCTTGCATACGTACCCCGGTGCCTGACCAGATGAAATGGACGCACAGTGTGATGAAACCATTGTCCAGCGTGTAAAGCGTAAGCGTGTCCATGACGCCCTTCATTCTGTTAGGGGGAAATGCGTGAGCATCGATGATATTCGGCAGAAAGACGAGAGAGAATGTGAATCCAGAGAATGAGTGAGGGAGTACAATGGAAATAAATGGGCGACTCAAGAAAACGCGACTTACACAGATGACGACGAAAGCCGGCGGATCTTGCGCAGGTAGTAGCACAGACACACTGTGATGATCAGGTCCGTCCCCGCCGACAGCGAGAGCCCCACGGTGAACAGGATCTGTACGCGCACACGAGTCAGTTTACTCGTCTGCACATTGTCCAACGGAGGAAACTAACGCGGGGGTAGGGATCATTGATGAATGGCGCCCAGACCTTGAGATGCAGCCTTGGTTCGGAATTCCATCAGTGTTTAGAATATATATTAACAGGAGGGATACACACATCTCTGCGGTCGCGACTTGAGGGGAGAATGGGGATGAGCGGACGGCTCAGGCACAGGGACAGACAGACAATATACATACCAATTGCGGCAACTGTCAGCGTCGGGTGTATATTTAGCGTTTATATATGACTTTGGACATGGCAGGGCGCTCACGTAAGCGGAGGGTAGCCAGATATACCTTGAGGCGCGTTTCAAAGTCAGTCTCGTCCAGGAATGAATTATGAATGGGAGGCGGACGCACGATAGGTCCAGTGATCCACCAGTTCTTCCCGCTTGCTGTAATTTTTTTACGTACGTCAAAAGAAGAGACGAGCGACGGGGAGATGGCGCGCACAGCAGTAGATCTTATGGGCGTAAAATCTGTTGGTGTGCTCAGCAATATCCCAAGCAGTAGGATTAAGAATTGACGCACAGATGCACGACGCAAGTTTGCATCGCCTTTCCGTAGACACAAACCTTCAGTATGCGGGGGTGACATAAGGGAAAAGAACATACGGTGAATAAGATAGTAAACTGCCTCGCGACATGAGTACTTGTAATCCGCAGAAGGACGATAAACGGAAACGTACAGCAATAAACCTGCGACGTGGATAGCCGCGTTAGCGCCCGGATATCGGGATGGCAGAACGGGTGGACAGACCATGGAATGGATAACAGAGCGGAGTGGTCGCCAAAATGAACGATGAAGTAATCAAATAGAGATGCTATGATAAAAAACGACTGGGTTAAATCCAGCGTCCTGTAGGCGTCCGAGGATAAGCATCGGATTGATATATACAGCGAGCAGCGCACGCACCACACAGTGGCGACCATAGCAATCTTGATCCCCGCCTCGTCGGGATACAACTTGAAGAATATTATACACTGAACGGCGACGATCCCGCTGAGCCTATAGAGAGAAACTCGTTTGAGGTCTGGTGTAGGGCGAGAGACGCAAACGTACATGATCGCGACCGTCCCCCCGATAAGAAGAGGCCCGTAGGACAGAGCAACGTTAGCCATCCTTATCCCAGCGGGGGCCAAGGCAGAGAACAGGGAGATAGAACAACGTAACCGCGTGAGGGCATCCTCTCTTTAAGAGGCTCTATGTATCCCTGTATCACGGCACAGCAGACTGGACCCGACAACATACGCTTGATTGTGTGTTAGAGCCCTCCTTCCCGCGCGTTAATCCTTTCTGGGAAAATCGAGGTCCGCACCAAACGCACCCGGGGGACGGACCGGGCGCGGAGCGTGTGTGGTGGGTGGCGCAGAATCGAGACCGTTGAATTTATCAGACAGCAGCACAGTGTGGTGGGAGCGGTTGGCGTGGAAACCAACAGTTTGCGCTTTGTCATGTAGACTTCGGGGTGTCAAAACCCGAGTGTATTACACCCGAAGCCATTCTCGTCTTCTGAATCACACTACACGGGACATTCGGGCAAGTCATTGAAGGTCTATATGCTTGATTGACTTGATTAAAGTTGGGAACAGAGGATGAATGAAAGACGCATACGCAGCGACGAGAACATTCACGCGCTAAGGCGCGTCGCGTGCCGTGCATCGGATATCCACATAGCCGGGGTAATGTCGAAGGATAATCCAAACACGTAGCAGGTAGACGGAGGAAGACTCGGACAGAAAATTGCAAGTCATGGTCCGCCCGACTGGTATGCATCGACCATGGGAAAGTGTGTGTAGGTGGCGTTCGTCGCCATCAGACACCAGCGAGACACCCGTCCCCCAAGGAACCGTAGATCGAAAAGCGCCGAAAGTTCGTACTTCGCTCGGTAATCCTTGGGAAAAAATGGGCGAGATTTGGTCGACATGATTCCGAGATGAAAAGATTCCAAGTCCAAGTGCAGACCACGGACACCAGGTAGAGGAGTGAAACCTTCTCCTCAATTGCTAGAGATTCCTGGATGAAACAAGGATTGGCCTGCGACTGAAGAGAAAATTGAGAAAAAATTAATGATGATGGCAAAGTATTGATGGCATGCCACGTGGAATGCAAGCAACAACAAACACGCACGCCTCTTCCTCAACACTGATCTTGCAAGCAGCAACGATTTCGTTTGGGAGACCGAATGGGGAGCCCAACCTCCGACGCAGGTCCACTTTATTCGGTGCTTGAATTGACAGGTCCCGGGGTTATCGTCGCTCGTCCATTCCTCAGGCTACCAGTACTACTTAGTGGCAGCATCCACCATCGACGGGCGGCGATTGGCCTCCGAAATCCGTCTGGCTTTCTTGGCGCCCGAGTGCTGCATTTCCTGGAATTTTTAGGTTTCTCTTGCCGTTAATGGATCTGTCAAGTGAAGCGGCAATGCGCTATACCCGCTGGTACTCCAACAGATTCCAGTCCGTATAAGGGAGTACTGCCTTTGGCTTGAAAATACGACTATAACAGGCGGACTCGGATCGGGATTAATGAGCTTTAATTTTGGGTTCTTACGCCCGCATACGCTATAGCCGCTGGGAAGTACTTCTTGTACAGTCGGTGAGTATATAAAGCGCATAGACTGTCCTCAGCTCCTCGGCTCCTACACCGCACCCTGCCAAACTATTCGGAACCACCACGCAGCCATGCCGTCCCGGATTCCATCGATTATCATGGCCCTGATGCTCGGTTCTCTCGCTGCCTCCGCGTGGTCGGGCGTGGGCGGATTCTCCGATGAAGTCAGCATGGACGACATACTTCTTGTTCTGTTGCGGCCCCCCGATGTGTACCTCGTCTAGTGTGAGTTACAATATTGTCTCGAACTTTGGGGCCTTGGACTGATGTTAGCCCTATTCCAGAAATGTATGTGAACCTGCGCCTTCGAAGTAAACAAGAGGCGAAGGTGTTAACATTCGGTGGCTGCACGAGGACTCTCGTTTTGCCCACCGTTTAAAACTCCTCCATTCAATCCATTCCCTCGGATCCGATACCTTCCATGGTCTCTCTTGACAGCCTCTTCCGCTCATTCCTCGTTCTGAATACCTTACATAAACCCTACATAAATTCGTGTTTGCCACACCTGGCGATAACTGAAATACCCCGTGTCCCCTTCTTTATCGCGCTGGCACTGGCCTTCTCCATCTGGGATGGAAATTGGAGAACTTTATCTACTGTGTATTTCATTCAATTCGACCATAAAAATCGATTCAATCATTGGACTTGCATTTGACCTCGAATGCCTTGAGCAAAAACTGCGACCAGTGGATCGATTTGGGGCATGCACGGCATGTTTCAGATTCGGCCACCAGGGGTGCCTGCCGTATTGGTACAGCCCAAGCTGTCTTCCGCTAGGGACTCGGGCTATAATGGGCGGATCAAGATTAATGAGTGTTGATTTTAGGTTTGATAGGCCTTCCAAGCGAACCGGTATACGCTATACCCACCGAATACACGGTGCGTATATATGGCACACATGCCATCAGCTGCTCACATCCTACACCGCACCCCATCTCACCCGCCCAAGCAATCGGTGCATTGACCACCAGCCAACCAGCCATGGCGTCCCGGATTCCATCGATTATCGTCACCCTGATGTTCGGCGCACTCGCTGTCTCTGCGTGGTCGGGCGTGGGCGGATGCTCCGACTAAGTCATCATGGACGGCATGCTTCACTTGTTGTTCCACTGCGACATCCTGGTGTGCACGGCGTTTGGTGTGAGTCTGTCTATGCCCTGTTGAAATTTTGTGGTGTTGACCAAGTCCCAGAGATGTATGTGAACCTGCGCCTCCGGAGTGGATAGGAGGCCACGAGGACTCGCTCGCTTTACCAACTCCTTAAAATTATCGGATCCAATACATTATATCAACCCTACCTACATCCGTATTTGCGCTGCCTGAAACATTTCAGGTTCCATTCTTTCGTTTATCGACCTCTCCCATCTGACATGGAAATCGGAGAAAATTCTCTAGTTTCATTCAATTCGATCCCAGACAACCAATTCCGCCATTGTACTTACATTCGCAGCGCGAGTCGCGACGGAGAAAGAGAAATATGACTTCTCCCCATTTGGGACACGGGGAGTCGACGCCCCTTTTCTACATGTGTACCTGATTATGCAAGCAAGTCGTGGGGGCAGTGGAGGGGGTGGTGAGATTATCTGTTCTAACGAGATTGACGGCTTTCATCAAGCTTTCATTTGGATGTTTCTCCATACAGGTTATCCCCATTCTTTCAACCTCTGTTTCATACGCTGTCCGAATAATTTCCGCCCAATAATTTATACCCAGGTGCGCTTGCTTATGCTAGCGATTTTTCAAGCGCGTCGAAATGCAGGAGAAAAAAAAACAGAGCCCCATTCAAATTGATGCGCGCGTCGCGCTCACGTGATAATAAACGCCACAATAATGCCTGTCCAAACAGTGCCACCGACAGGCTTTTCTGGTCCTGCCATCGTCCTCTACCTCAGGATTCCTCTGGAAGGCACCCGCCATGAGCTTTATCCACACTTTCCCATCCGAGGTACTCAACGAAATATTCAAGTGGACCATGCCATCCACCCTTCTCCCCATCACGGTGACCCACGTCTGCCGTCGGTGGCGTGAAGCTGCACTCGGAAATTCGGACCTGTGGCGCAACATCGTCGTTGCCACCAGAGACACCCGGCATATGCCACTCGTGTCTGAATTCCTGGAGCGTTCCAAACAACGGACAATACGCCTTGCATTCGAGTTCTCCGAGCTGCCCGCGGTCCTGGACCGCGACGCACGCTGGAGCTTGTTGAAGATCGTGCGCAAGCACTTGCGCCGCTGCTACTCACTGTCGATAACCACGGAATGGGACGCTTGGGTGGCGATGATCGTGATCTTCCACGAGGAGACGTACGAAAACCTGGTCGCGCTGGAACTACGGATGGTGGTACCCAGTGTAATTCCCTCCCTTTATGCCCACCTCACTCTGCCACCCTTCCCTTTGCCTCTCCCGGCTCATCACCCACTCAAATATATCAGTTTAAACGGCATGTCCGTGGAAGACAACCGCCTCCCACATCTCAGGGGCATCCGTATCATCAAAGAAGCGCCGCGTCTCCAGTTTTGGCTCGCGCATTCCGCCGAGCGGCTCTGCCTAGAGGACTTTCGCATCCCAACGACATTTCCGCCCGCACTTCCCACGAACACCACGCATTGCTCCCCAATAATCCACCTCGTCCTTGCCCGCCTCAGCGCCACCCGGTTAGCTCCGCACGGAAACCGCGAGCACAGCTGCGTGCCATTCTTTCGAGGCCTCGATACCCCGCACCTGCGTGTGCTCGAAATAATCGACTGGGACGTCCGCGGCCGCGCGTGGGGCGACTTCATCGCCGCGCTGCCCTCCACGATGGACAAATACCCAGTGCTCACCGGCCTCCGGATTTGCGGGATGCACTTTGTGGGCCTGTCGTACAGAGAGATGCATTTCTTCCTCGCGTCGTTCCCGGCACTGGAGCGCCTTCGGCTCCAGGACTGCTTCGCGGGGACATGGGAGACTGCGTTGGAGGTGCTGGAGGTGGATGAGACGCTATGTCCTGGACTTACCCAGATCGGTCTTGATGCAGGCCTGGTCCTGATCAGAGACGATCCGCTCCCGTTGCGCAACGCCACTATCCTCGAGCACAGCAAGGAGATTGAGGCATAGACGGAACTGATGGCGAATGAGATGCTGGATTATGGACCATAATTCAATGTATAACAGTTGGCTTTCGAAGTTTCAAGGTACTGGAAAATATGAGACTAGTATTAAATTTATAACCCTTCATGGGACGAAGGGATTACAAGACCTACGAAGCAATGCCGTTCAGGTCAGCTAGCCCGCTCTGCCGTCGCCCAACACCTCTCCTCCTCGCGCAACGCCTGCATAGCCAGAAGCAGTCTCTTCACTTCACTCCAGCGCTCACCATCATTATCGTCGTCTTGATCCTCATCTTCCTCGTCGTCCTCGTCGGGCTTGATATTAGCGCTCATTATGTTTTTCAGGGCGGGGAAGATCCCCGAGATGAAGCCCGCAACCTGCGATGGCGTAGAAATCGGAGATCCGCCGACATGCAGCCATACCAGTCGCGTCTGCTGGGGCCTGGGTGCACCGCCGATGCCTCCGAATGCCGGAACGACAAGCGCGGTGAGGGTAATAGTCAAATGACCCAATTGGGGGCAATGTTGGGCGAAGGCTCGAAGACCGTCTAGTGTCATGCGGGAGGCCTGGTGCGCCGAGGTACTATCGGCCGTCAATGTGAGGATCTGGAGTTGTGGCCATGCCCGCGCCATCTCCCAGATCGTCACGTCGTCGAGGTCAAACCCGACCGGCGACTGGAGGCACACCATGACGAGATTGGTGAAGCAACACAGACGCCGGATGGAGTTGCTCTGGATTAGGTAGTCCGGAATAGCGTCGCCTTCGGGTTAATGTTGCTGCGACTCACGAAGTCGAGTCGCGACTCAGGAAGTCGACTTGTGAGGAGCTTCGACTCGACTTGACTCGACTTCGTGGGACCAAGTCACTTCAAGTCACTCGAAGTCGACTTGAGTCGATGGAGTCGGAGTATATTTTTGGATAATGACTGAAAACGGGTGAATGGCATGATTTGCATAGTTAGAACATAGTACAAAGGCTAGAATAATATTCGGAGTATGTTAGGCACTATCCGTCAATTTCCTCTGGCATTTCCAGGTACGCTGTCTCCGAAAAATCACAACTGTCTGAAATTTCCCTCCGAACGATGTCCCTTTGGTCTTCGGCAGTGGATGCAAGCTTGCGAAGCCAGTCTTCCTCGTCATCCGCGACTGGGGCTGACTGCCATTCGAACATGAAGTTTAGCCGTGATTTCTTGTAGTTGAACTTCAGCATCTGCAGCGCCTCCATCAATACAGGATTAATGCGGTTACGTCGTTTCGTATCCGTCTCGGCTGACGAGGAAAAGACCCTCTCTGACGGTACGGAGGTAGCCTGGATAGGAGCGTAATCAGCGAAGAGGCGGTAAATTCTTGGCCATGTTTCTTTGCCGTGATTCTGGCATAAAACATAAGTGAGTCCGATGCGAAGTCGCGGTTTAAAATTTGAAAAATACCGTCCAGTAACCGACCATGTCCGTCGTCTGTCTCGGCGGTATACTACTATTTATGTAGTGACTCATTTCCTCTTCAATGGACTCGTTTGTTCCGGTACCATAGTTCGCAGTAGTGAAATTAAGTGACTGTGCAACATTGCGATACCGCATTGCCGCCCGCGCGATTCCAGCTTGTGCAGGGATAGCTGAGCGTCCGGATCGGGATGGAGCTCGGGATGGAGGGCGTGACTCCGAACTCGAGCCTGCAGGAGAGTTGGAGCCAGAGCCCTCGGAATCGGCATTGACTTCACTGTATGATTGAAGCTGTTCAAGATTCAAATCAGCCGTCGTAACCGTAACCAGGACGGGATAAACCTTATCCAGAATCATCTTCCTTGCCTCATCGTGTTCTGCTGTGGACCAGTTCTTTTTGATCCATTCGAAGCGAATGGATGGATTGATAACTATCCATCGGGTATCATTTGGACCATGTTAGATATATTGATGGCAACACTCACACATCGCAATCACGTATGCGTCTGTATCTCCCATACAATTGTAGTACTTGGTTGCAATTGCGAGGCCTGGCTGAATAAATTTCTTGATATTTTCGGTTTGCAAATCAACATCGGCAAGCATGGCCTTCCAAGAGGACATAAAGAGCTCAAATGCGGGAATAGCGCCTGCCAAGATGGGCGTATTCTCCACAGACATGGTCGTTTGAACAGTATGAGGTTGCTAGGTGAACAATCAGATGTGGTTCGCAGTAAAGACAAGGCAAAACCTGGAGGATCAATTCCATGAGCTCCAAACGGCTCCAGTGTTTAGTTTCCAGTTGGTGACGGAATGAACGAGCATCTATGTTCACAGCCAAAAGCTTGATGATGGGCTTAGATTTTCGCAATGAGTGATTCAAATATCGCCTCAGAATTTAATTAACTCACCTGTTGCAAGTACCGAAGTCGGCGCAGCATGTAAAACACAGAATCCCAACGTGTCTTCACATCAGGCAGAACAATGACAGTTGCCAGAACCGCTGTTTGAGGGTCTCCACTGCCCACCGTCCACTGTGAATCAGTGTTCCCCTGCCGAATGATTTCTAGGAATTCATCACGGCGTTGACCAGACTTCCGTATAAAGGCAACGGTTTTTCGTGCGCGGCGTATTGGACCCGCTTTCTTGGTGTAACGTGGAGCTCGCATTTCGACTGCGGGACTTTCAGAGTCGGAGGTTTCAGTACCCGGTTCGGTGTCCGAGTCGGAGTATGTGGTGTCTGCGTCCTCCTTCTCCATGACTTTGATTGTTGCCTGCGAGCATAAATTAATGACATGTGAAAAGCAACGGATATAATTTTTCTTCTCATCGAAATCAACACCCAAGTCGCGCAGCAGAATGGACAAATGCAGCAGCATCGATGCGTTGTTCGAGGCGTTGTCCAAGGTGAAGTGCCCGACCTAGATAAAATTTGATAATCTAGTACAGGCGCAAAAATTGTGGGACTGACTCGCCTTGTGTATGATTTCAGCATTATCGAGGATCACAAATAATATTCGTGCGAGCCGCTGACCACTGTGGGCGCCACGAACGCGCCGAAATGCTAGTAGTGCTTGACGCAGAACAATTTGATGATCTTCTCCCCGTGTGCCAAGCCAATGTGCGGTTACAGCGAGGTACGGGTGTAGGCCTTTGCTGCTCCAGATGTCTGCGGTAAAGCTGATCTTGACGATTGCATCCTTCGAATTATGAGTTAATTTGTCTCTGAGTTAAACATATACTCACGCGCAAGGCAGCTTTTAGCTCAACATAATATATGATCCAAGCGTCAATTATTAGATTGCGGAGCTTTGAGCGATGCGGGATGTCTTTATCATCCAACGAATCTCGAAGAAGAAGCAACAAATCGCGAAATTCTTGGTTTTCGATCAAATTGATGGCCTGAATCAGGGCGAGTTCAGTATGTGGGAAAAAGGAAACTGGCTGCACTCACTAGGTCATTCGCAACAAATACCTTGACTAACTGCTCTGTGAAGACAGCCGTCGAGAAAGGAATACGTTGTGCTCCTTTAGTGCGCTCCTCGGTCCGTTGCTTGCGACGTTCATTCGGAAGCTTGTTGTGTAAACAATGTTTCGTGATAACTTGAACATACTGGTCGGCATGATTTTGGAGGTGGGCCCGACGCGTGGTCAGACTGGAACCAGCAGCATAGACCTTTCTTGGGTAGAGTCAGTTACTCAGTAAACTGAAGACAAAATATATTTGTCACTTACGCGCACACGCGACATTTGAAAGATGCATCCGTCGTACTCTGACCATAAAAATATTTACAATCCGCAGATTTGTCTTGATGCATTTCAGCAAGATCTTCTTCGGAAATCCAGACATATCCTGCTGTGTCGACAGTACTAAATTTGCGGGAACCTTGAACGCTGCGAGTCCTGCGGCGCAAAGGCTGAGACGGGCGCGAGGGCCCACGTGGCAGAGATAGTTCCACTTCCTCGTCGTCAGAATTGAGGGAGATTGTTCCGCTTGTAGCAGCAGGTCGCCGATGACCAACGGGAATGGGCGGAAACTCATCCTCTGATCCCGAAGAGTGCTCGCGATCAGAACCCGGATCGCGGTGTCGAGGACCGGGACTGGCCATTGCTGTCTGCTGTGTCAGCTGTGCAGCCAAGCGGTTGGCAACACGTCTAGCCGGTGTCTGGGGTATCCCAGGGTCCTGAGAGTGTCCTGTAGTTCCCTAAGTCATCGTTAACAGGGAATGGAAAGAACAAAACAAAACCAAGCTTACTCGAGGTTGTGCTGGAACGCGTGGTTGGTCTACAAACTGTTCAGAGCGACATGAAAACGATGCGATAAAAACACACCTGAGGCGGCTGTTCTCGGAGCCTGAGAGCTCCGTCTACGAGGTTCTGTTTGTTTATTTGTAAAATGGTTCTGTCGCAAAAGCTGGAGCAACATACGGGATACATCAGCAAAGCCTTGATTCACCGGCATAGAGGTACCAGCGTCCGGAGTGGTGGCAGTCGGAGTTGTAGCCTGAGGTGCTGAACGTCGGGTACGTCCAGGCACTGCATCTTGCGCAGCCGGCGCTTGCGGTGCAGACGGAACTGGGTCAGTGGTTTTGTTTCGTCGAGGCTGTCGAGACATTCTGTTTTCATGGTGAAATGCCGCATGTCTCAGTATTTAAGTCCAGTCGGATTCAGGGATCACTGCTTGGACAGGAGTTCCATTCGGAACAACACCGGGAATTGAAGTAATATCAGATCGTTCAAGTATGATATGAAATGCCAGCCTGAAAGATCTATGAAGTGTGAGAGGTGGAAATTAATGAAAACCATAAGGTGGAACTGAACGTGAAATCTCTGGAGCTAAAAATGAGACTGAACTGAGCATGCTGGATGACTTTGTAGAAATTTGCCGCAGGCTTGCGCAGAGCCAATGCGGAACAACGTAGTAAGCTTGGAATGGCAGCACAAAGGGAAGATTTTCAGGTGGCCACACAGTGCTTCATACATATCTGTAAGACGGAAAGTGAGTTTATTTTGGCCAAAATGAAATCAGAAGACTCAAGTGTTTTGGCAGATCGTAGATGCTCGGCAATTCGGCTGCTCTGAGAACTTCCTGCGAACCTCAATGAGCCCTGGGATAACCATGGTGCAGTTGCTAGAGCAGAGTGTCATGCCGAGCTATTGTGCTGCACCAGAATTTCATACATGGCCAAAATGAAATCAGAACACAGAAGTCTTCACATTGGAGACATTCACTTAGACCATCTGCGAAGCAGAGATGCAGGCACAAAGTAATGAATGAAGCACGCAGTTGAGCTGCAGTTTCTCATGGCTACCGCGGTGTGGGATAATCTGTATTCTTGACTTCATTTCCGTTCGCTCATCGGGTTTCGGCGCAATGGGAGCCAGTGAAAGCCCTCGTCATGTCTTGGATTCATGATATGAAATCAGAACACGGAAGTCTTCACATTGGAGACATTCACTTAGACCATCCGCGAAGCAGAGATGCAGGTACAAGTAATGAATGAAGCATGCAGTTGAGCTGCAGTTTCTCATGGCTGCCGCGGGTGGGATAATCTGTATTCTTGACTTCATTTCCGTTTGCTCATCGGGTTTCGTCGCAATGGGAGCCAGTGAAAGCCCTCGGCATGTCTTGGATTCATGATATGATATGAATGTTAGCTGGGAAAAGGATGACATTGCACGAAAGAGTGTTTGAGAAAATAGCGGAGTAAATGAAATCGGAAGCCCATGGCCAATCTGGAGACTGTTCCACAGTATCTGCACAAGAGATTCATAATGTACGCGTCCACATAGCGTCCTCTCAGTCCCTCGAGCACGAATGAATTTGCCAATCTCAGCATTTCTTTCATTGTCTGCTACAATGCAGTATGTCGCTCCTTGTTTCTGTAGATCATATCTTTCTCATACCTATTCCCCTTTGCCAGCATAACTGTACGAGATTTATACCGCGCAAAACACCTTTGAACGACTGGCTCCGAACGGGTCTTGGGTCATATCAACCTCCACCCATGCAGAAATTGCTGGCCCTCATTTCGGCTGTTGATTCGAATCTCTTGAACAATATTTTTATGGTAATGTGTGCCGGAAACAGCATTGTCTTCATGAAGGAATATACCGCTCTGGATTTCCACGCATGTATCTGTCTCCAAATCTCGATACAACCCTGTTTAAATTAAAGCTTTTCAGGCAATGTTTGACTTGGTCCACCATCTTATTGCCCAACAGGCGGCACAAGAGGCGGCATTCCATGCTTTCAAGCATAGCTTACAAGAGTGGCAAGGTCGCTTCCTTGGCGCCGTTCATTTTACATGTGATGGCTGGGATGATGACTCGGACGAGCTTCCCGATCTCGACTGGGATGCATGGTTGAATAAAAATGTATTTGGTCTACATTGAAATTAGGACTCTATATGTCTCTGTAACAGCTCTGGAGCATTTCAGAATTTTCGGAGATAAGACCCGACTCAAGTCGACTTGAGTCAACTCAAGTCACTTGGACTGACTCGCAAGTCACATCAAGTCGTTCCCTGTGACTCGACTTGACCGACTTAAGTCGACCTCGTTAAGTCGACTTGGGAGACTTGAGTCTGAGTCGCGGCAACATTACTTCGGGTGTCGCCCATGTACTGGATTCCGAATTTCGGACCTCGAGAGCCTCAAGAGCGGTGTGCGTACAGTTTTCAGTTAAAGCGGTGTAGAAGTCCGTCATCTGGAGTGAGGTCGCCGGTGAGGACATGTCCATTTGCATCGCCGTCAGATTGCAATCCAATAACATCTTGATGTATCCGGACGCAGTATCGACTGCGGTTTGTCGGATATGCAGTGTGTGGAGAGCGGGAAACGATAGATGGGGAAGGGGATGGATCATTGGTTCCAGTGGCTGTAACCCCCAGACGCTGAGAGATCGTAGAGTCGTGAGGTTCCCGAGGTGTTCGAAGGCGGCTCGATCGATTACATTGACTTCCAGCGCTTGTATGCGCGTTAATCCAACAATGAACAAAGATATGTTCCGCAGGTGGAGATCCTCGTTGGGCAAAATACTTATCAGTGAGGCCCTCCGCAATGCCGGATATTTTCGGCTCAGACCAGGGAGAAGTGACAGAGCCGAAATCGACTGGCCCAAATAGAGGCTGATGGAGTGAATTCTGGGGCCAAGGAAGAGTCGGATATAAGGGAGGAATGAGTCGTTTTGGGGGTGCCAACCAATGTTCTCGAGATTGGGGAAGAGGTGCTCGCACGGAAGGGAATGGCCGATGATCTCGAATATGTGCAGTGACAGCATGTCCCGCGCGGGCACTTTGGGGGCCGCTAGCGCAAGATGCTTTATGCGCGAGGCGTACATCAGAGGGCGCTCCAGTCCGCTGCTGTAATCGGGCGAATAAGACGCTTTAAAAGAAATCATGATGAGCAGGTGTCCAGATGTGTGGGTCTCGACTCACAAAGACATCCTCTCCGTTGGGTTCCGCCCATAAATCGGAGGGCATGCAGTTAAAGACATTGATCAGTGTATATTGCTTCATCCACATTTGGTCGAGCGCGGGACCCAGGAAAAACTTGGATGTCCTGGCGAATGCGTTGAGACCGGGAGAAACTTTGGAATCCTTGGGGTAGCATCGCAGGAGATGATCGCAGATATTCTCCACCAGTTCGTGAATGCCCAATGCGTGGTGCATTTGTGCCCGAATGTGCACTGACCAAAGTCAGAACGGAACGAATCAGACTGGGAAGGTTCCCTACCCGCGGTAGAAGTTTAGGAGGCCCGACTGGCGTCAAAGTGAAAAGACAAGGGTGATCACGATGCCAAGAGGACAATAGACGTCAATACTCTGCCGCAATCAAACCGACGTGATCCGTCGCCTAGATTGGTTCGCAGCAGTTCAACCGCAGTTTTTGTTACCTCCGCTCTGCTTGAACATTATCAGAACAATGGGAGAACAGATATCCGATGATTTCAGGACTTGCATCAAGAGGGCCAGTTGGGAAATACCATCGTAGGAAACTAAATAACTAAACCATGTATGACCATTTGGATGGGGGGTCCAGCCCGATAATAGAAAAGTTCGAGATAAGATGGCATTTCCAAGTTCTTCATGTTCAAATGAGATTGCCCAGCATGAGGCCCAAGTCCAAAGTAAGTTAACGAACTAGTGTACTGTAGTATTTCAATCAAATCGACCTGGGGCGTGACGCGTGACCCAAATTACCAATTCGATCATTCGAACACGGCAACACGGCCGACATTTTGCGTGACAGAGCCCAAAAAAATTCGACCACAGAACCAAAAAAAATTGGGTTTTTCACGTCGCGGGTGCAAATTTAGGCGTTTTTGGGCCGCGTGAAGGATTTTAGGTTCGACCAGCGGGGCGTGATGCGTGACCCGGCGCCAATATTCGACACCGACCAGGGTGCGTGACGCGTGACGGTCGAATTGATCGAAATTATACAGTACTGGGAAAGCAAATGCGTCCACGGGAGAACCGAGATCTGGGTGGTAAATTGTGGACAAGTTGTTTCGAGGATTAATCTGGAATGGAGGTCAGCAGTTGCATCATGTTCGACGTGTGTCAGAGCGAAGTATGAGCCCAGAGCTCGCTATTTACCATCTGGGATTGAATTATTCAGATGGTCGCTGAATCACAAAGGTTTTTGTCAGGTATGGCGTTTTCCCCCTTTCTTTGAACTTTGATTTGATCCAAATTTCGCTGGCACGGACCCGTGAGACCTTGATAGCCGGAGTTCACGAGATGATCGTATCAGTGGCGGTGTTCAGCGCCGGCTCTTAGCGCCTACCTTCATGCCTCAATTCGAGTCCTCACTCTTCCGAGTTACTCGCCGCTTACATCATGGACGCATTACAGTCCCTTTGCTTCCTCTTTCACCCGCAGCGACAGAACTCCGAGTCCGCAGGCGAATAAGCGTCAATCATGTATCTTTCCCGCTCTTGTGCCACTCAGCCCTGCTCAGCCTGGTCAAACCTTGCTCGTACGACTCCACGTATCGCTAAGCACCACCTGATAATGCCTCCAAGAACTCTATTGCTGTTCTCTTCCCGTTCACAACAGATGCCTCGAGTCACCGTGACTCCGCCAAGAGCATCAAGATGCACACGGGGGTCAGCCTCACGCACAAGTGGATCTCTCTCGCGGGTCTTCATTGACGCCAGCTAATTTTCGAGTGCGTATATTCGCCTGTTCGAAAACTACATTCACTGCTCCGGCTCGTGCCTGTGCTTCTAATTCTTCTGGGAGAACTTCCCAAGGCTTGTTCGCCGCCTGGTCTGGTGTCGGTTATTTTGAATGATTCGCTCCTGTTGAGCGGTGTTTATCAACGCCTGATTAATGTTTCAGGTTGATATTAGAGATTACTTTGACTGATGCGGTATCACACCCCGGTGGGAGCACAGCTCGCCAGCAGCCACCAGCGCTGACGGGTGGATAGGATCGTTTTGTTTGTATGATCTGCTGAAATACCTGCGTACAACCCACCGTGTAATTATATGGATTAAGTCGATGCGCTTTACGAAATGTGTACTTCTCACATACGGCCTCATATCCAGACAACCGAGGTTCGTCTCACGCCGTCATGGCGAGCACTGCCAATGGGCCTGCCACATGGGGTACGATTTGATGCATCTTTTGCTGAGAGTTTATAAGCTGCGTACTGAAACCGTAGGTGCATTTTTATTCTCCTCGCCATCTTTTTGTTCTCAGCATGCACATCTGCCGCGCAGGTCTTTTACTCGCCCTTTCGATTTATGGTGCGCACCCTCTGCAAGGGAATGTTATCGTGCAACTCACTTCCGCCGTCGAAGCATCCGCGCAGAGCGTGACACTTTACGATATCTCTGTGGCCCCCACCGCCGGGCCTACTTTCATTGAACAGGAATCAATCTCACTCTCTGCTGCCGGCGTAAACTCGGACGGGGCAACCACATATATCGAAGTTGTCGTTCAGAGCGGCCTGGGACAAGTGTTCCCCACCACGACGTCCTTCCAAGCGTTTTCCAGCCCAGCCACATTCACGAGTATGTTGCCCTCTGCCGGGAGACCGATGGCGCTGACGGACCCCTCTCCTAGACACATTGGTAGCCGATGCATCTGGGTTCAGACAAGAGGACCCGTTCCGAGGCAGCTTGACCATCGTCGAATCGTGCCGGTTCGGCTCGAATGGGTTCGGCACCTGCGTACAGGAGGTACCGTTCCCGGCCCAGTCCTCGACAGTTACTGCGACATTCTCGGGCGCTGTCGTCCCCTTCCAGACCCTAGCTGTCGCGAAGCATAACTCCGCATCCCGGAGTGGTGCAGCCTTGCTCAGTGATTTAAAGCGTTGGGGCGTAGTTTCCTCGATGATAGGTGCTCTCTGTCATTCATATCGCCTTCATGAGTGGGATTTGGGACCATCGACCGTACACCAACTGACCGAAAAATCCGGTTTCTCCCCGCATTCTAAAAATGGTTTAAAAGCAATGGCTTTCCTGGTGATCGTCATCTGCACTTGACGAGGCGGTGGTCTGTCCACCACGCCCCAGTCCTTTGTAACAATGAGGGCATGCCCCAGTGGTCTCCTTTTCAATCTATTTAATGCGAATAATGGCTGCCGGACCCGCCGTGGAGCGCGTTGGACGCCATTCCTATTTGATGCCTCGGACTATTCTTCTTGTGTCTTCGCTTTCGCGGTCTCGAGTTCTCATCCGCAAGCGCAACCTTTTATTCACGAACTTGACATTGAGGACTACGGTTCCGTTCGCGGGATTTATATCCCGGCTTATACTTACTGCTATAGGCAAGCTGGTTCGTGCTTTTGACACCCACCTTCCTACGTGGACGCCTGATGCTATTCGCACCTTCGGGCTCTTATTCCTGGCTTCGGGCTTTTATTTTCCACCACGCGGAGCGCTTTTCAGCTCTGGCTTTTTGTGGCGCTTTTCAGTATGCTTCGGTGTCTTCCATTCCGATTCGCAGTATTGTAGGCGAATATGGATGATCATCGTTGTGTTCTACGTGACTCCTCCCACTCCGTATTCGGCGAGGAACTAACTAGGTCCCACTTAACACCGGGTCGGCTTCCGTCATCTTCACCCACAATCCACCCTGCCAGCGAGTAAACAATGCTTGAACAATAATCAACCGTTCAAAATGGATCGCCTCATACCTCGATGTACATGGCTCAAAATCACTATCAATTCGATTGTCAGGAATCTTTTCGGAGAGAAACGTACCCATGTGAGTCCGTGGTTTGAATTGATCGATCCCCTTACGCCTAGGGCTGCCGCCCGTGACCGTCGCGACGGTTCGACGGCACCCGTCGAACGGGTGCCGTGCCCGTTCCGTCAGAGATTTTGAAGCAAGGTCAACGGCACGGTCACGGCACGGTTTAGCAGTCCGACGGCCCGTCGAAACACGGCCGTCACGGCCGTTGAACGGGTTCATTTTTCCTGCACTTTGGAGGGCCAATATGGTTGTGAATCGGTGCAAGGTATGCTTTATGTCTCAAAGAGCACTCGCTACTTGTATTCATGAACCATTCTACCTAGGAAACATTGAAATTCTGCTTGTATCGGCAATTCCCGCAAGTGATGGCGGAGTTTAAATGCACCTCAACATGTTCAATTTTCGTGACCATCCTATTTCTTCAATATAAGGAGAATCTAGTAAAGCCAAATGGATTTATGGGTCGACCGAGGATTCAGGTAAGACTTTGAGTGCTGGGCGCATTGATTTTGACTGCTGGTCTACGACAAACGGTGCGAGTTAATATTATTCTAGCGTCTATTTATAAAAGACTACCACTGATCGTCGTAGAACGAGCTTTGAGAACCCACATACAAGTTCACGAGTATCTTACGGTATGACAGAACTCGATTTCGGAACTGAAATGCTCAACATAAACATTTTAATACAGCCGTTG
This sequence comes from Mycena epipterygia, assembly GCA_029281465.1. Classification (NCBI taxonomy): domain Eukaryota; kingdom Fungi; phylum Basidiomycota; class Agaricomycetes; order Agaricales; family Mycenaceae; genus Mycena; species Mycena epipterygia. Next base: position 47,676 of record JARJCQ010000058.1, on the reverse strand, counting down.
GCCCGTCACGGCCGTCCCGTTGACCGTGCCGTCCCGTCAGAATGTTTTTGAAGTGCTCGACGGGCCGTTGAACCATGGCCCGTGCCCGTTGAACACCCGTGCAATCGACGGCCGTTACCTTCACGGGCACGGGTGGCAGCCCTACTTACGCCCCTTGGCCCCAGCCCACGCTTAATGTTGCCGCGACTCGGGAAGTCGAGTCGCGACTTGGGAAGTCGGCACAAGTCTGTTCATGACTTGACTTGACTCGACTTGGTCTAGTGCCAAGTCGAGTCGAGTCTATCCAAGTCGACTTGAGTCATTAAGTCGGGTTGTAATTTCATGTAGAAGTCCCAGATATTTGAATCATTCAATAAATATAATGAACCAAGCACAAAGCTCGCGAAATAAACACCATTTGCAATAATATTTTCCTACTGTCCTCCGGATGCCTCTGGCATGTCAAAATAAACCGTTGTGGTAGGGCGGGTTGGACCGCTCGTCGCTCTCCCTACAATCTATATTTACATGCTTACCTTACCGTACATCGGCCATCAGGCCGTATATTTGTTTCGTACGTAGGTATTTATAGATAGATCCTTCTTACGCTCAAACCACCATCTACGACGCGACCAGTGACCAGAGTAGTCCACCGAGGCTACGTCGCCAGTGAAGACATTCCACCTGAGCCCCTGTTTATCACCCACACCGAGCCTTTACGCACCTCACTCGCACCCTACGCCTGCACGGCAATTCCCCATATCGACACCCTATTTCTATTTCACACTTCGACGACATTCTCAGGACCATTCTCATATTTCCTGCTTCACCCGTACACCCCATTTTCCTGGACTTCCGACCCAATATCTGTCTACCAGACCCAAACTCCGTTCTGCGACACCGTATCTGCAAACTCGAAACTGTCTGTAACCTCTCTCCTGAGAGATCCAACTCTTTCCTTGTCAGTTTCCGAAGCCAAAGCACGCAGCCAGTCTTCTTCATCGTCTGCGATAGGAGCTAGCTGCCAATTAGACATAAAATGGAGTCGGGATTTCTTGAAGTTGAACTTGAGCATCTGCAATGCTTCCATCAGGAGGGGACTAATACGATTGCGCCGCTTGGTATCAGTCTCTGCCGACGACGAAAATACTCGCTCTGATGGGACAGACGTTGCTTGGATGGGGGCATAATCAACGAACAGGCGATGTACTGTGGGCCATGTTGTGATTCCGTGATTCTGTATGATAGACGCATGATGAGCAGATGAGTTTACTAAACAACTATGACACAAACCATCCAGTAGCCAATTATGTCGGTGGTGTCCCGAGGTGGGATGGCACTTTGCATGTAATTCTTCATTTCTTCTTCGGCCGACCATTGACCACCAGCCTGGGAATTCGAAGCTCCGGCAGAAAAATCAAGAGACTTCTGTGGATTGCGGAAGCGCAGCGCTGCCTGGGCGATAGCCAGCTGGGCGGCAGGTGCAGGAGCTCGGGATCGGGACCGTGATGGCTGTCGAGAACCTGATCCGGTAGGGCTGTTTTCACCAGATCCTTCGGACTCAGTTTGAGTCATACCCTCGTCTCGGTACGACCGCAGCTTGGAAATTTTGAGCACTTTCTATTTACAATACAAGGTAATGAACTTACTTTTGCTAAAATGATACTCCTTGCCTTTGCTTGATCTGCTGGGCTCCAGTTGTGCTTGATCCATTCAAAGCGGATGGAAGGGTTAACAACTGGTTTAAATCATCAATCAACACAGAAACAGTAATATGTGTGGCGTATATCTACTCACACATCGAAATAACATAGGCATCCGTCTCCCCGAGCTTGTCATAATACTTGGTTGCGATGGACAAGCCTGGTCGAATGAACCTCGAAATGTTCTCCTTCTGTAAATCTTGATCGGCAGTCATCAATGTCCAAGATGCAACGAAGAGTTCGAAAGCTGGAATGGTGGCCGCCAGGATCGGTGTATTTTCAACCGACATTGCCGTTTGAACAGTATGTGGTTGCTAGCACAACAGTCAGAATATAGATGAGTTCAGCAGGAATCAGGTCAACAAACCTGTAGAATCAACTCCATCAGCTCTAACTGGTTCCAATGACGGTTCTCAAGTGGGTGACTGAAGTTGCGTGCCTCGCGATTGATTGAAAAAAATTGAACAACAGGCTAAATAATCGTAAGGATGACTGGCATTAATTAACAGGAGGATTTAACGCACTTGTTGTAAGTACCGAAGCCGACGAAGCATATAGAATACGGAGTCCCATCGTGTCTTCACGTCAGGTAATACCATCACGGGAGAGAGCGATACAGTGTCTTTATCAAATGTGCTGCCGCCGTCGACAGTGATAAGCTGTGTCCACAGGCCGTCTGCATTGCCTGTCTTGATGATCTCCAGGAGCTGATCACGCCGCTGACCGCCCTTTCGTATGAAGGCAACAGTCTTCCATGCACGACGCATGGGACCCACCTTCCGAGTTCGATGCGCTTGTGGGCTGATAACCTCCTCGACATCATCACCCGAGCAATCCAAGTCTGTACCGTCATCATCTGTGTCGGAATCAGAATATGTATTGTCGGCATCTTCTTTCTCCATCTGTTTGATCATGGCCTGCGAGCAGAGATTGATGATGTGGGCAAAGCAACGGATGTAGTTCTTCTTGGCATCAAAACCAGTGATACCTCTCTCGCGTAAGAGAATGGCAAGATGGGTCATGAAAGTTGCATTGTTGGAGGCATTATCCATGGTGAAGTGCCCAACCTAAATGCATATTAGAAGGATGCACGACAATTGTACAAGCCACACACTTTATGGAGTATATCGGCAAGGTCAAGAATGTTGAAAATAATGCGTGCCATGCGCTGGCCACTGTGGGCACCACGGATGCGTCGAAAAGCAAGGCAAGCTTGGTGCAAAGCAGGTTGACTGGTACCTGCTCGCAGACCAAGCCAGTGTGCAGTAACTGCGAGATACGGTTGGAGTGCTTTGCTGCTCCAGACATCCATCGTAAAGCTGATCTTCCCAAGTGCATGCTGCGAGTTCGATGTAATATGCAGTCCAACCATCAATAATGAGACTTCGAATCTTGGTTCGGTGAGGAATATCTTGCTCCTGCAGCGTGTCCCGCAACATGAGCAGTAAATCACGGAAGTCACGGCTCTCGATGAGGTTGATGGACTGAATATACATAAGTCAACCAGAAGCACAAGTAAGAGGACGCTGAGCGTACCAGATCATTTGATACAATGACTTTGACCAGTTGATCCAGGAAGGCTGAAGACGAGAATGGGATTCTTTCTGCCTGTCTCTCCTGTAACTGTCGTTTCCGCTCGGCAGGGAGCTTATTTTCCCATTTATTTTGTGCGACAGCCTTGAGATACTCAGGCGAGTGCATAGTCTGCAAATGGGTACGTCTCGTTGTCAGACTGCTTCCAACAACATAAATTTTTCTTGAAAGAAGTGGTCAGCTTCAGTGATTTTGGGGCAGGAAAGACACAAAACTCACGAACAAAGCCGGCATTTATACGCTCGGCTTTCAGTATGCTGCCCAAAGAAGTATTGGCAATCAGGAGATTTGGATTTTTCAAGCGCAGAAGTCCCTGCCCAGGCAAAGTTATCGGCGTCGACAGAAAATCCAAGCCACTTGTTAGAATGGTGCTGCCGACGGGAGGGAACAGGCTCGGCAGTATTAGAATCTCGGTGTGGCTGCCGAAGAGCAGAATTGCTCTGAGGAGAGGCATGAACTGGCGATGTGTTTTCATCATCTGAATTAAGGCTGATGACAATCTCTTCATCGTCAGCATCGCCTTGAGTCATAGGGCGAGGCCTCCAGGCACGAAGTCTATGCACAGGGAATGTCTCAGGGTCTGAATCTGATGTTTCTGGATCACCGTCAGGTTCAGACTCGCCATCAGATCCAGCACCAGGAGCATGGAAACGAGGACCAGGACTGGTAATCACAGCCTGTGCTGACATCTGTGTAATAAGGCGGTTCATGGCCTGGCGAGCAGGAGTCTGCGGTACAACCGCAACCAATGGTTGAAGAGACTGGCGAGCAGGCGTCGATGGCTGTCCACTGAGATTAGAATCCTTTTCCTTATGATCTAGGATAACAAACCATTTCCAACACAGGTGGTAAGTTGCTCATATTTAAGTTGCGGGAAGACCCCATGGCTTCAAAAAGAATGTCAGATTATATGACAGAAATAATAAATCGAAGTTAACAGACCAGCCACCGGGGCAAAGCCGGGAGGTTCTTGTTGGGAAGTGGTGACCCGAGAGCGGGAGGTTGTATGTTGTGTAGGCTCAGAAGTTCCTGCGGCAGGAGGGTTTCCTGAGGTACCAGAGTTGGCCCTTGTTGTACGGCGGGGAGCAACGTCTGTTTCAATCGCGAGTGGTTGTGCTGCTGGTGGTTGACGTCTGGGAGGCATTGGAAAGTGAAATGGACATCCACCTTACTGGATGCAAGATTAAATATACGAAGCAGTGGGAAAAAATGTAATGATTCACGCTTGCACACTTTCTGGAACAGAAGCCTGCTGAAACTGTTGTATGGAATGGGACTGATATTAAAAAGATATATGACTGTTGTATGAAATGCGACAGGAGATATATGAAATTTCACTAGGATTGAATCTAAACCAACTAGAATAACACGACACTGTATTGTTAAATGATAGATAGAAGTCCCAAAATGAAAACTTACCCAGAGATATATGAATTGTGATTCAGATTCAAGCTTCGGCTAGATATGAAATGTCCAAGCCTCTGATTAGTAAATAGGAACAGAAAGATATATGACTGTTGTATGAAATGCGACAGGAGATATATGAAATTTCACTGGGATTGAATCTAAACCAACTAGAATAACACGACACTGTATTGTTAAATGATAGATAGAAGTCCCAAAATGAAAACTTACCCAGAGATATATGAATTGTGATTCGGATTCAAGCTTCGGCTAGATATGAAATGTCCAAGCCTCTGATTAGTAAAGAGGAACAGAAAGATATATGAACTTGATCATATTGATGAACACAGGTATCACCAGTACATCGGTGGAGAAATGTGCCCTCTGGCAAGATAGTTTCAAAGGGATGAGAGGCTCGAGAACTGCTAGGAGTATGGAAACGACTCAATGCCAGGAATCCGAGTTTATATCCCAAAGCGTGTCTTTGCCAGGCAACGGAGAGAACAACTGTGTGTAGCTGATGCGACATGGAGTCGGAGAGAAGTTATGTGCTGTTGATATATAACCTGACCCAAGTTGAGGGGTGTCATGGATTGTCCTTCTCGTGCACTGACATTGTCAGATGTAACGAATCGGATGTTAGTTTTTACTGATCTTTTGAGGCAGTGATTCGGGCTTCCGGGTATCCGTGTGAGTTATTGCTCCAATGGCGGGACCCGGTGCCAGGTACTGTCGGTTTCGTGAGCATCTGAGCCTGAGACGGGGAACCAGAGAAGTGGGCTACAAGGACACATTTGTATCGCTATGGGGAACTTAGCCGGGCAGGTCACAGATGTTCTCCAAAACAGTTTCTGCTCATTGCCTCGAAATGTTTCGGGACAACCGGTAGCACCCACAACTCTTCCTGGACTTGGAAGATGGTATGTGCTCAAGTAGTGGACACAAATCAGGGGTAGAAGCGCACTGATACCGGCTGCCCATCATCGTCGGCAGCGGTGCAATTGCGCGGATGGAGACATTTGTGTCAGAGGTGTTCATTTATTGGTGAGCAATCAATCCGAGAGTTCAGATGTTTATCTTGCCTATTGATTTAAATAAAGCATGAGATCAGGCGTGGGCAACACGATTGATGAGTGGTGCGTGCTTGGTGGCGGGAGCAGAGTGCGTGTATTATCAGATCAGAACTTGATGGCATTTGATCCCTCCACTTCGAGCTCGCACACGGTGATGGAAAATGTGTAGCCTTCTCTGGAAATAATTTTTGGGTACTCTTAACATGTTCTGTGACCCTCTCAACTTTTACTAGGGTAGGTTTATCTTTACTTAAGGGGCCTCATAACCCGCGCAAGAACAGAGGTGTACCATCAAGATTTGATGAAATTTGATCCCTCCACTTCGAGCTCGCACACGGTGATGGAAAATGATTAGCCTTCTCTGGAAACGGTTTTAGGGTACTCTTAACATGTTCTGGGATGCTCGCAATTTTCTCTAGGGTAGGCAATGGATAGTTTCCATTTTTATCAAGAGATGATCATATTGATTCAAATCACATAGTGTATATTAAATTCAGTTGCAGCTACGTTGTATGGTACATTGAGAATTTAAGAAGAGAATTCAGTTGCAGTATCGTTGTATCGTGCATTGAGTTGAAGAGGAAAAGAGTATTTGTATCATGGGTTGTTAGCGTGCGAGATCAGAAGCCACCTTGGCAATGAGAGCGCCCAGGCATCATGCGTCCGCTGGGACCACCGGAGGTGAAGCAGGAGTTGAATGGGCAGGGAGTGACTTTCTTAAAACCTTCGGTGTGGACCTCATCCCGTTCACGGATGGTCCGGAGTAAAGTGCCGACATAGGGAAAAAAAAAGAAGCGCGTTGATATCATCATGACAGCCAAAGGACAGCTGTCAAAACAGAACACCAACAAAGCCACCGGAACAACATATCAGCGCACTTCATAGGCCTCTGTACACACGATGATGCATACAAAATCCGAAAAGAGTATTTTTTGAATACTTCTGACGAAGCTAAGTGTCTAAAATGCACCGACCAGGTACAAAATTAAATTAAACAAGAACTATGTGGCAGTCAACTCAACTAGGGAGTAACCTGGGGTCACGAGAAGGCTTTCTGTGTACCCTGCTATAAATAAATAAAAAAGAGATAATAAACCCGACCTCAAGTCACTCAAGTCGACTCAAAGTCACTTGGAATGGTTTGCAAGTCGGGGGAAGTCGCGGCACTTGACCCGACTTGACTCGACTCAAGTTGGTTTTTGTAAGTCGACTTCGTGGGCTCAAGTCGCAAGTCGCGGCAACATTAGGACGGGCTGGGTACGTCTACCTTGTGCAATCCCTGTATCTTTAACTGACGTGGCTGACAGTCGGACGAGTAGAGCTACCCTGGATTTTCATCTCCTGAATCCATCGCGCTGGGCCGGCGCGGTTCTTAGTCCGACGATGCCACTCCGATTTCGCAGATGGCCCTCATACGCTGCGAGTCGCGCCTGCGTCCCCCACCGCGTTTCACACGGATATGAGAACGGACAGGGACATCGCATTTTCTTTCTTTCGTGTGTACAGTAGTTTCTCCTCGGGTGTTTATTGTAGTTTCAGGATTCATAATGGATTTCACTTTGGCTCACGGGTGTTTCTATCGATGAGTCTTTATCACGTCGTTGCGGTGAAGGAGACTCGTTCCTATTCTTGTCCTGCCGCGCAATTTTGACGCGCGGTGCGTGGCATATTTTTTCCCGAGGGCTGTTTCCCTCTTGACTGCGCGCAATTTCAGAGTTCACGTCGACCCTCGGGCTCGGGACTGGCGTCGTTTATGCTTCGTCCGAGCCGCGGTATGTGTGACTGAGATTGCGCAATGCGGGCTGGCTCGTTGCTTCAGCTCTTCGTTGGTGGCGCATGGAGGGTGATTAGGCTCTCCATTCGACGTCCCACAACCCACAGCTCCACTATTTTTACGAGTGTTGGTGTTGGTGGTGCGCGAATCGTTTCGTTACGATTGCGTTTTTTTCCCGGTTTACTTTTATTCTCGACTTCGCACCTCGCATGTTTGCTTCGGAGTCCCCGTTGTTTGTCTCGGATTCATTTTGAAGTGGGCTTCACTACGGAGTCCGGACCCTCGCTGTTCAGTGCTACTGCTAATCGCGGCCGAGTTGTTGGTCCCACATCTGGAAATTCTACGACATTTGGAGTGTTTTTTTAGCTATTAGCATTTGGGGTTTTTGGGGAGCTGCGACGAAGTTCTCTCCAACAGTTGAAACTCGACGCATCTACTGGGAGACTCTGTGTGAGGTCGAACTTAGATGTATTCGCATGCCGAGAGTAAGAATGCAAAGATAGCACGTACCCGCCAGAAACCCTTATACTCCGAAGGAACCAACCAGGGTAAAACATGTCTATTTTAATCTACATATCTAGGCATAGTTTGCCACACTATTGCGATGACCATGAAGCCTGCCAATTATTAGCAAATAGCATCGGTCTCAAATCGGTCTGCATTCTTGGCTGGTGTGATAAAGTTAGTGACCCATCTGAAATAGAAATTAGTGCACCAAAAATGAGTGGCGTGGTGCTGTGGTCGATGAATGCACCCCTGGGCCTTAGTGTCTTAGCGGAAGGGTGTTGATAGCCTGCCCAGAGCATAATGGATTTGAATTGATCTTGGTAAATCTTGCGAGATAAATATGAAGGCAGGTGTTAGCCATTAATCAGTCGTTAAAAAACTTCCCCCAAAGGACACACTGTATTTTTTAATTCAATTCTGCGGTCACTGATTACAGGGGGGGCTGTCGAGGCCGAATCTTGGTTGCACATAACGCGTCACACAGGCCTGGGTCGAATTCGTCCAGCATGACATGCACCCAATTTTGCCTGCAAGTGCTGGATTAGCGAAATTTGTGGATTCGTCATGCAAATTTTGCGGGCTGTCGAAGCAATAATCCCGGGTAAAACGGTATAGTTTCAGTTCTAAATATGCTATTTATTATGGATTATTCTATTGAGAAACCTGGTTTCATGTGAAAATCGAAATCCTTGTAAAATTCTAACAAGAAACCCCTTCTCAGAGATCAGGCGAGGAGCGGAGTTTCAAATGTGAGCTTTCAGTCAGGCAATTCTGTGTTCCGTCTGTGATTGATACAGTTTCGGCGTTGGCGGGTCGTGCAGTCAATCTCATACCCAACCCGTAGATTCAACTGAATCTGTGTTCACTCACTATCCTATCCTCAGCGCTTCGGGGGAGTCGCTGATTCATCAATGCATTCAACGGCACGTAGCGTAACGTAACGATGATATGTGTGGGTATCCCGCCTCGCCGGCATCGGCTTAGCCATGGTCTGTGGAGCTGGGCTACCTCAGACTCCAGGCTAGCCGGCCATTTCAGCTACCTGCCCTCCCCTGGGTCGAGTGCAGTGGATTGAATCCACACATATATAGCTTGACATACATTGCCTCATAATGCAGCCGTTCCTCTTGTGGCCTATTAGCGTATCACAGCCTATCGCTAAATCGCCGCAAGAATCATATCACCATGACACGAGGTGACAGATTTATAGTGGCCGAGAATCCCACTCCCCACTTTGAGTCCCACTTTGACCCTCGATGCCCTCCCATACCGGAACCTGCTCCAGGGACGACATGTCGATCGACTCCTCTTCCAGTGACGACTCGTCGTTCTGGAGCGAGATTTGAATTCCGTATCCTTATCTTAGGCTGTGCAACCTCATCATTTTTCCTGATGTTGCATCGGCTACGTGGGCAACACTGCTCACTGTGGCAGATCCAGAGATCTTGGTGCAGTCGTTGCGACTTCGACGGTGATTCCTTTGATCAACAACTTTCCAAGCTTCCTCAAATCTCACTCCCAACATGGGGAGTAAACCAAATATGTACTCAATATGTACTCAGTTTTATTCATTTGTTCTACTAAGAGCGAGGGAGTCTGTCAGTGTCAAGAGGGATTATATATATACATCCTGGCATCGGCTATTGGCAGCTGTCCAGTGTGGCAGATCCAGAGATCTTGGGTTCCGACTTCAATGGTGATTACGTTGATCGGCCAGGCTTCCCAAAATCCCACTCCCCACTTTGAGTCCCACTTCCCCCCCCCGATGCCTGCCCATATCGAAACCTCCAGGGAGGACTCGTCTATTGAAGCCTCTTCCAGGGACGACTTATCGTTCTGGACCAATCGACATTTAAAATTCCGTGTCCTTATCTTAGGCCGTGCAAATGCCGGAAAGACAACGATACTTGAGAGGGTCGCCGGGGCCGCCATATCCGAAGCAAAGGTGCGGCGGGATGGGATAACATTGCCTGACCAGGTTCGTCGGATTTCGATTTGAGCGTTTGCAGTTCCCATCCCTAATACAATCAATATAGATGATCAAAGGCCAGAGCGAGGTACGTTCATGCACCGTCATGTTCGTAGGCTATTCACGTGGCCGTATAACCGACAGCGTGGTTTACACAATGTTGAAGATGAGATCTACTTTCATTCCAGACCTGGATTTATCTTCCACGACTCGCGGGGTGTTGAAGCTGGGTCAGCCGAGGAACTTTCTACCGTGCAGCAGTTTGTGGAAAATCGTTTGTCTACAATGGATCTTCGCAACCAGCTGCATGCCATATGGTACGGAGGCCGTTTATGTTTCATACAATTTGGCATCTCTTACACATTCCCCAGGATGTGCATCCCACTTGACGAGTCTCGTGAGTTGTTTGAGGGGGAGAGCGCAGTTTTTCGTTGGTTGAAGGGAGCGAGTGAGCAGCAACAAAGTCATTGAGTCTCTGTTCTGACAATCACACAGCTCCACTGGTTGTGATATTTACAAAACGCGATGGTGCTGTGGTCAAGCAAACATCATGGATCATCGACCAGCTCACAAAGGACCAGCCGGAAATCACTGTCACCCGGTCTATGAAGAAGGAAGCCCGTGAGAAGGCAGACCTTGATGTTACCGCCCATGTGAACAAGCTTGAGGGGGAGCTGAGGCACTTTAGCTTACCAAACGATGCTGTGGCATTCCTGACCACTAGTGGTATGTCTTTGTTAGCTTGGTGTTGTTGCAGGCCTTCTAATTCGGCTCGTGCACAGGGATGGAGGCGTGTACAGTTGATACAGACAATGCATGCAAACAACTCATCAATTTGACGGAGGAGAGTTTGACTGGGCCAAGGATCAAGACATTGCTATCAGCAGTGTGGGGCCGGAATCTGTTGAGGCATGGATTTTGGCACATCTATTGGTAAGGAGGGCTCGCTTGATAGATGAAAGAGTACTGAACCAATTTAAACAGGATGTTGGAGGGCAACCATCGTAAATGAATTGTTGTGTACTTCTGTTGAGATTGTTGACCTTGAGGATTGGCAGAGTCGAAGGGGATCAAACTCGGGTTGGATAAACCTGACACACATAGAATGATAGCAAGCATTGTTGAAGATATGGTGAGTGACAATGATTGAGGGTACAGGCAACCATTAATAGATGTAGATGGTAAGAATTTATCTGTTCACATTGTCCCTCTGCTCACCTGCGCTCGGCCACATCACTGCAGCCTGTGAGTTCTGTCCCATCTATGCATGTTTCCTTCCTCTGCTCACCTGGTCTTGACCACACCTCTGCAGTATGTGAGTTCCGGGCCCTCTCCGTCTGTGTCCTCCCTCCGCTGACCAGCCCTCGACCATGCCTCTGCAGTATGTAAGTTCCATGCCCTCTATGTCTGTGTCCTCCCTCTGCTGACCAGCCCTCGACCGTGCCTCCGCAGGCTGTGAGTTCCATGCCCTCTCTGTTGGTGTCCCCCCTCCGCTGACCAGCCCTCGACCATGCCTCCGCAGTATGTGAGTTCCATGCCCTCTATGTCTGTGTCCTCCCTCCACTGACCAGCCCTCGATCGTGCCTCTGCAGCGTGTGAGTTCCATGCCCTCTATGTCTGTGTCCTCCCTCTGCTGACCAGCCCTCGACCGTGCCTCCGCAGGCTGTGAGTTCCATGCCCTCTCTGTTCGTGTCCTCCCTCTGCTGACCAGCCCTCGACCATGCCTCCGCAGTATGTGAGTTCCATGCCCTCTATGTCTGTGTCCTCCCTCTGCTGACCAGCCCTCGACCGTGCCTCCACAGGCTGTGAGTTCCATGCCCTCTCTGTTGGTGTCCTCCCTCCGCTGACCAGCCCTCGACCATGCCTCCGCAGCTTGTGAGTTCCATGCCCTCTCTGTCTGTGTCCTCCCTCTGCTGACCAGCCCTCGACCATGCCTCTGCAGGATGTGAGTTCCATGCCCTCTATGTCTGTGTCCTCCCTCCACTGACCAGCCCTCGATCGTGCCTCTGCAGCGTGTGAGTTCCATGCCCTCTATGTCTGTGTCCTCCCTCTGCTGACCAGCCCTCGACCGTGCCTCCGCAGGCTGTGAGTTCCATGCCCTCTCTGTTCGTGTCCTCCCTCTGCTGACCAGCCCTCGACCATGCCTCCGCAGTATGTGAGTTCCATGCCCTCTATGTCTGTGTCCTCCCTCTGCTGACCAGCCCTCGACCGTGCCTCCACAGGCTGTGAGTTCCATGCCCTCTCTGTTGGTGTCCTCCCTCCGCTGACCAGCCCTCGACCATGCCTCCGCAGCTTGTGAGTTCCATGCCCTCTCTGTCTGTGTCCTCCCTCTGCTGACCAGCCCTCAACCATGCCTCTGCAGGATGTGAGTTCCATGCCCTCTATGTCTGTGTCCTCCCTCCGCTGACCAGCCCTCGATCGTGCCTCTGCAGCGTGTGAGTTCCATGCTCTCTATGTCTGTGTCCTCCCTCTGCTGACCAGCCCTCGACCATGCCTCCGCAGTATGTGAGTTCCATGCCCTCTCTGTCTGTGTCCTCCCTCTGCTGACCAGCCCTCGACCGTGCCTCTGCAGGATGTGAGTTCCATGCCCTCTATGTCTGTGTCCTCCCTCTGCTGACCAGCCCTCAACCATGCCTCTGCAGGATGTGAGTTCCATGCCCTCTATGTCTGTGTCCTCCCTCCGCTGACCAGCCCTCGATCGTGCCTCTGCAGCGTGTGAGTTCCATGCTCTCTATGTCTGTGTCCTCCCTCTGCTGACCAGCCTCGACCAGCCTCCGCAGTGAGTCCATGCCCTCTGTCTGTCCTCCTGCTGACCAGCCTCGACGTGCTGAGATGTGAGTCCATGCCCTCTCTGTCTGTGTCCTCCCTCTGCTGACCAGCCCTCGACCGTGCCTCTGCAGATGTGAGTTCCATGCCCTCTATGTCTGTGTCCTCCCTCTGCTGACCAGCCCTCGACCGTGCCTCTGCAGCTTGTGAGTTCCATGCCCTCTCTGTCTGTGTCCTCCCTCTGCTGACCAGCCCTCGACCATGCCTCTGCAGGATGTGAGTTCCATGCCCTCTATGTCTGTGTCCTCCCTCTGCTGACCAGCCCTCGACCGTGCCTCCGCAGTATGTGAGTTCCATGCCCTCTATGTCTGTGTCCTCCCTCTGCTGACCAGCCCTCGACCGTGCCTCTGCAGCTTGTGAGTTCCATGCCCTCTCTGTCTGTGTCCTCCCTCTGCTGACCAGCCCTCGACCATGCCTCTGCAGGATGTGAGTTCCATGCCCTCTATGTCTGTGTCCTCCCTCCACTGACCAGCCCTCGATCGTGCCTCTGCAGTGTGTGAGTTCCATGCCCTCTATGTCTGTGTCCTCCCTCTGCTGACCAGCCCTCCACCGTGCCTCTGCAGCTTGTGAGTTCCATGCCCTCTCTGTCTGTGTCCTCCCTCTGCTGACCAGCCCTCGACCATGCCTCTGCAGGATGTGAGTTCCATGCCCTCTATGTCTGTGTCCTCCCTCCACTGACCAGCCCTCGATCGTGCCTCTGCAGCGTGTGAGTTCCATGCCCTCTATGTCTGTGTCCTCCCTCTGCTGACCAGCCCTCGACCGTGCCTCCGCAGGCTGTGAGTTCCATGCCCTCTCTGTTCGTGTCCTCCCTCCGCTGACCAGCCCTCGACTGTGCCTCCGCAGCATGTGAGTTCCATGCCCTCTCTGTCTCTGTCCTCCCTCTGCTGACCAGCCCTCGACCATGCCTCCGCAGTATGTGAGTTCCATGCCCTCTATGTCTGTGTCCTCCCTCTGCTGACCAGCCCTCGACCGTGCCTCTGCAGCTTGTGAGTTCCATGCCCTCTCTGTTCGTGTCCTCCCTCTGCTGACCAGCCCTCGACCTTGCCTCCGCAGTATGTGAGTTCCATGCCCTCCCTGTCTGTGTCCTCCCTCTGCTCACCTGTCTTTGGCTGTTCCCACATAGGATGTGAGGCACCACATAGCCAGTCACTTCCTCAGTATTTCCTGACCTCCAGGCAGCATCAAACCACTCATCTCCAAGATTTGCTTTCTCCACTGTTTCATGAATATAACCCGGTATTTGCATTTCTACACTCCTCATACACCTGGCCTGAGCGTCTTTCTGAAGAGCCTCAATGACACCGAAGTGTTAACCCTCACTGCTTGTGCGTTCCACTTATTCTGCCTTTATTCTATCCCCACCATCATTTGCAGTGGTGTTGGTAGTGATGCATGCAGTGCAGACTGAAGTCACCACCACTTCCAGTTACTGGATCACGGCCATAAAGTCCTTTCTTGAGCATCATGCAGGCCCTGTGCAAGAGAAGTTTCTTTCAATCCACTCTCAAATAGCAGTGATCATGGAGGAGATTAAGAAGAGCAGGAACATTCTCACTAGGATCAGGCATGCCAGTGTTTGGAGGTTTTCATTGCAGGAGGCAGAAGTGTTTGCCAAACAGCTTGCTCAATGTGTTGAAGAGAATTTACTGTAGTCTAATCTCTTTTTTGATTGGGATTCCAGACGCGAGTGGGGTGTGGTTCATATATCACCTCCACATCTCACAATGAGACAGAAAGGCTTGGAATTGTGCAGGCCACCACTGTCTTGCAGAGTTGACCCCAAGAATTGTTTTTGTCTCTTCACAATGCAAAGACATGTGCAGTAGGAAATTCCTGAAACTTCCTGAATTGGAGGAAGAACTGTCAGGTCGTTGTGCAAATGCAAGATGGGGAGAATTTGAGCATTCAACAAGTATTGATAACAATGATTCACTATCCATGAGTTGAGTAGTATAGACTGCGAGCTCTCAGCTGGGTGAAGACCAAGCCAAATATGTGACTGGATGAGCCAGCATGGCTACCATCAGGTACACAATGGAGAGATACTTCTTTTGGCATGCTACGAGGCTCAAGTCTCTCCTTAAGCCTGTACTTTGTGATCAGTAACTGTACATTTGTTCATTATGCCAGGAATGGAAAGCAAGATTCATTTTATTATTTCATGTTGGCAGTGTACGCAAACTCGCTCCTGGTGCTACTCAACATGCCAGGAGATGTGTTCAGGTGACCAGGGATCCACTTTGACCCATCGTCAGACCACCTTGTGAACTATTATATGCATTTCCCGAATTGTGCCCTGGTCACGCTGTATGCAGCCAAATCAGCACTCACAGTGCCGGTGATAAGCAGGCTAAATGGCCAGCCGTGAAATTGTCCAATTTTACTAGTGCTGTATACCTTTAGCTAAAGAAACTGCTATATCTATATCATCACCAAATGAGGGCTGGTGTGAGACCCGAGCAGCTAGCTAGGAAGCCACACATGTGCTGCAGTTGCGGAGCTTTACTTTGATGATGATACCACTATGGATCAGATTTCGAGAAAGCATTAATTCTTTAGCTAATGATTTACTCAACCATTCTATGATCGAATTGGGGTTCATCTGCATGTATTCTGAACAAGGATATCAAATACTATCCATCTAAGACTATGGGCGATCCGGGGGTATACCAGTTGCAAGTTGAATTGCATTGGTAGAGTCATTGTGTGCATTGTGGGCACATTGTTTCATTGTTGACATGTTCTGTCATTGGAGGCATAGCCACCATCTCCGAATGCTTCTGGAAGGCTCTAAATATCGGAGATATTCGGAACGAAGCACTGGCTCTAGAACATTCTGTGTCGGGCTCGAGATAATCCAAGATTCTAAAAATAGATTCTTGATAGTCGAGGCTATGCAGAGAGCGCATGGAATGCTGCACAGGAGCGCATGGGACATTGTGCAGGGAGCACATGTAACACATTAAAAAGCACATGGAACACAATTTTGGTGCTGCATTACTGCTACTTTGGACCAAGTCTCTGTACATTTATCTATTATTTTGTCGTTTGGCTATTTAACTTCATGTAACCATATTAGGGACCTGTAGATAAGCTCACAGTATAAATAGGGTAGCTAGTTTCGTAGTAGGGTACTGTATCCTCCCCCTCCAGTGGTCAGCTATTTGCTGGTCGCTTTTTGGGTAGTTTCTTTGTCTGGTTGTTGGGCTCATAGAGGAGTCAATTGATTTTGTTGGTTTTGGATCATTGTTTCCTTGAATCGCAATTGGCCACCGGCTATTAGTGCTTATGGAGCCCTTGATCTGGGTGTGAGACCTCCGACACAAGTCCTTGTTGACTAGTGGCTTTGGTCTTCACTTCAATACATTGGTTGTCCGCATTAGCTAAAGAATTATATTGCAATTGTTACCTCGCGTGTGGCTATATCTGGACGAGTGACACGTGGATACGAGTGCAAATACATCGCTTTTGGCCTAGGAAACAGTCTGTTGTGGACCCTTCCCTTTCCTGCCTGGTACACACCCATATTAGTGTGCCAGTCCTGCAAGTGTTGGAATCTGCTTGGAATACCATTGGATTGAGCTACAGTAAAATCGTTTGACTACATACACATACACACCTTGAATAAAACATCGTTTCAATCGTCTCTCCACACTACATTGAGTGCTTAGAAGGCCATTAAACAATTTAGCTTGATCAACAAGCTTTTTTTGTCCCACAACTTGTGCAGCTTAGTTCAGATTGCCACAGCCTATACTTGGTTGGAATCCCCGAACTTGTGCGCTAGGATATTGAGAGTAGCCCAATAGAGAGTGTTGTGGTAGTGGTTGGTTGGTTTTCGGGGTTTAGTTGTTCAACTGCCCTTCAGATCTCCACCTTACCATCTCTATTTCTGCTCCTGCTCCTAAATCCGGCGTTTCACCCGTACACTGCTGTCTTTTTTTTCTTTCTTCTTTCCTGCAGCAGATCTAAGATAATGTTTAGCCACCAATGTATGATTACCATGACCACCAGGCTTTCAAGATGCACAAGGTGAATAAAATAGAGCCTGGGAGCATCTTCGGATGAGCACTGACATTTTTCTTTGGGCATAGGTTGAAGTGAAGGTGGAGTGCACTGTGTGGTGTGAGTCTGTGAGCATTTCCAACAAGGCATTGTACAACCCATGAATGACATACATATCCATGTCTCCAAGCCAACGATCTGTTCAGATGCAGAGGATGCACTAGCCTCAGCTCCTGTGATAGCATCGGCCTCGGCTCCTATGATACCCGGCACACAATCACAGCTACAATTTATGCATTTGCTAATTGCACCAATTGATAATTATACTAGACATGGCACACCTACACCTTTGCTCTTTCATTGCACATTGCACATTTTAATGTACCACCACATCCGATTCTATCGGATTCATTGTATGGGAGGGATTGAAGCTGTGTTTGCACTGGAGGCAAAGGTTGATGCACCTGGCTTTCAGGTGCATGGAAGACATGTTGGGGCACATGTACTCACATGCACTAAAACAGTTGATAAAGGTGATTGGGGCAGGACAAAGGGAGGCTTTGTCCACCCCACGCTGAGGACAAAGCCTCCCTTTTTCCTGTCATAAGTGCTGTTGGTCAAAGAGGTATGGGAGCTGAGTAACTACCAAACACATGTGTTCCACGCACCTGGCTTCCAGGTGCATGGACCTTTGCCCCTGGTGTTGGGGCTTCGCAGTTGGGATGGTGTGGGATCATTTGGCTTGGACAATCTTAGGAGGCCTCTCTGAAGCCCAGTGTCATTCAAGGGCTTGACCTGGTGAGCTTGAGGCCAATGTGCATCACTGGAGCCAACTCCATTTGGTGGCCAGCCACAATGGCTTGGACCTTTACTTTGATCATTCAAGTGCCTGAAATATTCCATGTGGATTCATGCTTAATCGTGCAGGAGTCTGGATCCAACCTTCTTTTGTTTTCCAGTGACCCACCCAATTTTAGATCCAATTTTCTAGTGACTCTACCCTAGATCGTCAGACAAAAAAAGTGCTGAAAGACATGTCCAGATGACATTATGAGATGAGTCCCAGCATCAGGTCAGTATCAGGATCTTTGTGACTCTGAGAAAGTCAATTTCAACTTGGGGAGTGCATTAATATCAGGCTACTGCTTTATTTTACTGTGGTCTGGGTCAATATCTTGCAGATGAAGAGCATCTCAAGGCTGTCGTATCAGAGTCAGGCCCTCCACTGGCATGAAGCACAGCCTGCTTTGCCTCGACTTTGATGCAAACTATATGTCAATGTGTACCTATGACGCTGGTCTCTAGCCTGTCATTCTGAGTCAGTATCATCCGAATAACTATGTTCAACATCAAGCAGTTCCAAAGAAGCACTGCTGCTGTCAGCTTCACATGACTCCCGCACATTCAATTCCAACACCGGCATACTCAATTAACATCTTCTGCTGATGTGAAACTTGAAGCTAAGATTAGTGCAGCCCTAGTATGAGCTCGAGGAATCTTGGGCCACATAAAAGGCTGTGAGCTGGGTGCCATCTGCACAGAATGCACTGAGGTGCAGTACCAGCTTAGCGTCAGGGCCGGCAACTGCAACTTCACACTGCTGTATGACATTTGCAGTGCCAATTTCACTGGTGTGTCATGAGTTCAAGAATGGTGCAGGTAAAGTTCACACACTAATGGTGTGTCTACTCCTCCTTGCATTGTCAGTGTATGGATTGCTTGCTTTGTTGTAGGGTGCTATGGAATTGAAGGGGGTACAGACATTAAATTTGTTGTTGAAGCTGCATGCCACTGATAAGGTGTGGGTCTTTTCATGCCTTAAATTTTCGCATTTTAGCACCATTAGAACTATTCTAATGTAGACTAAGGAACATAAGGATACTAGTCTACTCCCAAGACTGAGTGTCAAAGCTGCTATAAAGCTCTTAAACCAACCATAAACATCAAACACAGAACCATTAGGTTGCCTGGCAGGATTCACTTGGCATGCTGCACTATCCAGCACAACAAGCTTGGTTTCAAGGCGCAAGGTTTCAAACAAGGGATTACATGACAGAAACCACAACAGATTTACAAAGACAAGGTGGTAGATTCTTACCCTAAAGATGAAGGTTTACTAGAGGCACTGTAAAGGGGCACCCCACCCTAGGTGAAAACCTGGGCACACAAGTTTGAAATGTGATCAAAGTGGTCACATGAGCAAAGTACATTGTGTTGTGCCTGCATCTTTGGAGCTTAGTGCCTGGCATCATTCACTTAGTAAAGGAAGGCTCAATGGCATGACATGCAGCCAAGAGGATGATAAACCAGAGAACTAAGGTGGTTGCACTATTCACCACAGGATGTACACCCTGACAGACTTATAAACCACCATCATATACCTTGACAGCTTTCCAAGCTGCCTATTTATCAGCCTGACATCATGTTCTCACTCAGCCATTTGTAATTCTTCTCAGTAGTATAAAAGCCCCACTTGTAATAGTAGCTGGAGAGTGAATTATGACCCAGTTATTGGCACACTTGGTGGTTATCTTCCTCTTTATAAAATTAAGCCTGTCCGTCCGTCCGAAGCCATTTGAAACTCCGCTGAATCTCCGCCAATGCCATCCGCCACGGCAGTCCACCACCCTTGATCGTGCTCTCTCTTTCCCACCGGCCCACAGGCAATCAATCATTCCGCATGTCGGCACTTGACGTCACCCTTCTAACATACTTTGACAGGCACTGCCCTGGCGCTAACATTGACAGATCTCTCCCACCGCACCGAAACAAAGGCCGCCGCAGTGAACGATGCAGTGTAGTCAGTGTCATTTACGGCGGGAAAGATGATCCATTCTGGGAGCAATATGGATTGGAAAACTGTGCACAATCCGATGAGCCTGAGGTCGAGCCGACAATAAAATTATATATTTGATGTCCGAAGTTGGTCCGAAGCAGTCCGAAGCCTTTTAATCATCTGACCTCACTCTTCCCTCTTTCGTTCATCCGTCTTCTCATGCCATGTCAGCTGGCCTTCCCACTCAACAAACTTGTGCAGCCCTCCACAAAATCTGGAAATAGTGCTTCCCTCTTTCACCAGGCCGCGTTTGCTGACCTTCCCACTCAACATCCACCCATCACTTCCATTCAATCAGACTCAAACCCTCCACAAAATTTGGCAATAGCTTTTCCTTTTTTTATAATGGGTCACATTCCTTTATTTCGTAAATTCAACAAAAGGGGGAGGGGGACCGCGGAGCGGTCCCCCAAGTGCTTGTTAACATAAAAGATGTGCGGTCCTGCTATATAACACTAAACCCAACCTAGGCATAACTTCAACTCACAGATTAAAAACCTAAGCTTCGGCTCTCCCTGCCTCTTCATAAGTCTGCACCCACCCAGTACTTATATCTCTCCTTGTTCATGTGTCTAGCCTTTGCAGCGCAATCCACCCCTACATATAGGTTGTGGACTGAGTCTGACGGTGCTTCCTAGTATATGACAGCGATCCCGACCCCCAATTGGTAAGGGCAAGAATTCCACGAACATACACTGATTCACACCTCTTGCATGATTAACACTCAATCAGCAGCTCGGAGCTCACTCTGACTCTCTTATGTATCACCGAACGGGTCTGCAGAGCACAATTAGCCTCAGCGGAGTGCCATTCAACAGTCCACGGACCCATTTCTGGACCCTTAGAAAGTCAAAAATGCGCACGGCTGGACTAATCTGGGCTGTATCACCGGACACCTGTTAGCACGACTCTGCAGAGCTTCTCGATGCCTGTCACAGCGATGGTGGCTTCAACTTTGCCTTTGATGTCTGCCTGGGGGAGGGTGAAGATGTTAGCAGCCTTGTCCAGCGAGATTGTGAACTCATTTGGCTTTATGGATGGCGTCGATTTCATAGGCTCGGCAGCAGGGAGTGCTGGTGGCAGCGGCATACAATAGTGCGGGAGAGCGGACGGCGGTGGTGTTGATCTCGCCCATAAGGTCCAGCTTGAATGTGTTGAGGGTGCTCACCAAGTAGTTCGCATCGCCGAGCAGGGAGCTCAGCATGTCGAGCACCGCAGTGCACTTATCGTAGGCGCCAGCAGTAAGCACCTTGGCTTTGGGGACCCGGGTGGTGAAGAGGAGGTCGCGGAGGACTTGGATGTGGTGGCAGGGGTTCCTGACAGGGTCTGGCGCATTGTTGGCAGGCGTAGAGGGCATGGGGAGGGGTGGCGGGGACGCACGTGCTCGTGTTTGCAGGGGCAACTGGGCGGTACCCCTTCCATCAAGATGACCATAAGAGGCAAGGATATGCCCTTCGACTTTACAGCTGTAATACCGCACTGTACCATACCGTATGGCTCCTCAGCAACTTCGTGTGCGGTACGGTTCCCGGTGGATTGCCACCCATATGGCAGCCATCAGTATACAGTACGGTGAACGGCCCTAACCATGAGCCACATACCTCCAGGCAGGGTACCCTGGGATGGTTTGAGTTTAAACCATGTCGTCTCCAACAATAATGCTTGGTTTAAACCAGGCCTTGGTACCCTATAGGCTGCCTGTTATTCTGCAATGGAACCAAGGTCAGTTCAAACCATGTTGGTTTAAACTGGTTTAAACCATTTTTTAGGCTGTCTGTTGTTCTGTAGTGAAACCAAGGTCGGTTTGAACCATGTTGGTTTAAACCAGTTTCAACTGGTTTAAACCTACCTTGGTTTCACCACAGAACCACTGTCAAACTAAAAAATGGTTTAAACTGGTTTAAACCAACATGGTTCAAACCTACCTTGGTTTCACCACAGAACCGCTGTAAAACTAAAAAATGGTTTAAACTGGTTTAAACCGGTTTAAACCAACATGGTTCAAACCTACCTTGGTTTCACCACAGAACCGCTGTAAAACTAAAAAATGGTTTAAACTGGTTTAAACCGGTTTAAACCAACATGGTTCAAACCAACCTTGGTTTCACTACAGAACAACAGACACCTAAAAAACAGTTTAAAACCGGTTCAAACCACCCTTGGTTTAAACCAGTTTAAACCAACATGGTTTGAACTGACCTTGGCAACACTACAGAATAACAGGCAGCCTATAGGGCACCAAGGCCTGGTTTAAACCAAGCATTATCGTTGGAGACGACATGGTTTAAACTTAAACCATGCTGTTGCTGCGTAGAATCAGCGGAGCTCACGGCGTCGAGGTTCTCCAGGCCATAAACTCTTTTTATAGAGTTGAGACAAGTCTTGAACGTGCTTGACGGCGCGTTGCATACAATATTGTAAACTCGCAAACGCCATAAGAATCGAGGATCAACTGGTGTTTTCTTCCATAAGGCGGAGTAGCTGCCATTTAGGGTCGATCGCGAATGGCTGGCTGCTTGAGGAAGAGGTGAATCCTTGGAGACCTTCCAGGACTTGATGAATAGCGAGTGTTAGCTGCGCGAGGCGTTCGAGATGGAAGGTGCCCAAGGAGTAAAGTTTTGCTCCTCCTCTTAGATCGAAGACCATCAACTCCTTCTGAGTGATGCGTACATGAGTGTAATCAAACACGCCTTCCTCCAAAGTTTCCCAGTTGAATAGCCGATGAGGCATAGTCCAGCGCAAAAAGACATCCCGGAAGCCCATGGTGGCCTCGACGGATTTGCCAGGCAAGATTCCATCCTCCGCTCCGAAGAAGAAGAGCGGGTCATCGTCTTGGAGAGGATCGTAGGCGGGGTGGTACCGAAGGAGGGAAGAGGAGATGTCCTCATCGTAGACCAAGATGTCCTTGGCGAGGGAGACGAACACGCGAGGGTGCCCTCGGGCATTGAGCAGCGCCGTCGAGATGCTGCCAAAATCGAAGGGGATGCCCTCAATCTCCGACGGAGGAGGACGGACGAGTGAAGAGAAGGACGGCGTAACAGAGGTGCTCTGAGAACGTTGTTGAGTGGCGCAGAGCAGTGTATCGACATACATGCTTCGACGCGCCGGTTCTCCAGAGATGACAGATGCTGCGGAAGATCCTGGTCCCTCCTCGGGGAGGAGGTCATTGGAGACTTCGGATTCGGAGGAATTCGAGACCGTTTGAAGACCAGGGATGCTACCTTGGCTCGATGCCATGCTGATGGGTTCGTTCTTGACTCCTACAGGGACGGGAGTCTCGCCCTCACGACCGTAAGTCAGAGGGGACTCAACCATCGACGTCGAGTTCGAAGTCGCGACGGAATTCGCGGATCCGGGCAGCGCTGGTCGGATGATGATCTTAACCGGTGTAACTGGGGCGAAAGGAGTCGCGAGGGATGACAGGGCCGGGAAGGCGGCGGCCTCAGCATTGGCTGAAGCGAGCCTGCCTCGAGTGTTGGGCCCCGGGGGAACGTTCGACGCGATGTTTTTCGAAACAGAGGGACGCATAGCGCCCGAACCGGGATTGGTAGTGGATTTCTTTTTGATAGACTTCTCTGACATCGAAGAAGGATGCTTTGCAGTTCCATGACCCCACTGCAACCTCCTCTTAAATGGAGGGAGTAGGACCGGATTGGAAATTCGCGGGCACATGTCAGCCTTCCTCAATCAACGACCCGCGTGGACGCGAGATTGTAGGAGGGTCTGACGACGATAAGGGTAAGGGTAGAGGGGATATCCTGCGCGCGCGACTCGCGGTCGAGAAGGCATAGAAACGGCGACGAATGAGAGGCGAGGGTATCGGTGCTCTCCCAATAGCATTCTACGGCGCAGGAGATACTTAGACGCGGTTAAGGCGTCTGAGGAATTTCGTCGTTATCGAAAGGCGAACGTTCCGATTTGATGATTTCAAGGTAAATATGAAATAGCAGGATGAAACGCAGGTGAAGTCGGAACGGATAGTCCACCAAGGTTTCGGGCAACACGCGTGCAGTGGGCGACAAGAAACGGATACGAGCACGGCTCGTCCTCCCACGTTTTTGTGTCCGTAGGGCGTAGTTGTCCTAGATAACGAAAGGCTTGGTCTTCACGCTCGTTTGCTTGAAGACCCCTGTGCGTCCACCACTGTGAAGCCTTGGTGCTTCGGGTGAGTCTTCTAGCGAGCTGAAGTCCGAGAACGGAGCGCCGCGAGCGCTCGTACGTTCTGGAAGGAGGAACGACCCAGACGAGATCACGTCTTAGGACGGATCTCGAGTCTGTAATCCTGTACTGAGGAGTCCCGTTACCCCGGACGGGGCCCATGTAACCTTGAGAGGTGGGCAGATATATGGGTGCCCAGCCAGAGAGGTGTAGACTGGATGTTCGCGCGGACACCCTAGCTCGGGGAGCCTAGGTTGTCGTAGTTGTGCGCATAAAGTGATCTGATTATCTAAGCAGCGCGCGGCGCTGATAAACTACAGTAAACACTAGGTCAAACTAATATACGTAAATAGAATTATATACAATATAATCTACAGTCCTATCACATAGACTTTGCCCTGTTATCTCGTGCAATGCATCCTTTCTGCCCAATGCCCGTACGTTCCCAACCTTCCTCATTCATCTGTGTTAATGCTGACCCACTTGCTTTAGACTGAATCACTATCAGTGCCTCGTATCGGCTGCCCCCGTTTCTTTGTGCATGTGAGTAGCTCGTGCTGTCCTCCTTGGATTTATTTCTCATTGATGCCAATGTCCTTGGCATGCGTCAAAATCCTTCCAGCCTCAATTCATCTTCCTTCCTTCCATCCCTTCGTCTGTACGTACAGATCAATTTTTCTCTTCTCCTTCCTGCATTCCGCTAACTTGCCTTGCTTTTGGTCTGATTCTGAGTTTCCATTGAAAGCGGGAAGATATCTCTTACTCGTCCGCAATGCATCCACCCCATATGGACACCACCCGGAGGTGGTTTTGTGCATGGTGGTTCTCTGTGCCTCTGTGCGGTGCCGTCGTCCTTGAGTGCACAATCAATGCTGCAGTCATGCTGTTTGTCTGACTGTTTCAGCTCTTTTCTCAGAATTTGCCTCCGTTTCTGAGCTATACTCTCAGTCGGATAGTGTCTGGCGGCGGAATCTGTCGGTCTTACTTGGGTTCTATTTGTGTGTAGATAGCGGTAGAATTAGAATGATATTTGATTACACTACTCTCGAGCATCTTTCGAGTATTTGAAAGACCCAAAGTGCCCCAGAGTGCTCCAAATCACTTTCGAACAGCTCCAAAGTGCTCCACAGTGCTCCAAAGTATCTCAAAGTAGCCGAAAGTGTGCCAAAGCAGCCGAAAGTAAGCTAAAAATACTTCAAATCACTCTCAAGTGTCTTAAAGCAGCCCAAAGTGGCCAAAGTAGCCTAAAGTAACTCAAAGTGCCCTAGAGCAATTACTCCGAGCCACTTTGAGTTAATTTGACTACTTTGAGTTACTTTGACTACTTTGAACTACTTCAGATCACTTTAAAGCACTTTGGACGTTTACTTTCGGCTACTTTCGGCTACTTTCGGCTACTTTGGAACACTTTGGAGCACTCTCAAGTGGGTACCCGTTGCTTTGGCACTTTGGCTGTTTTGGGTAACTTTGGAGCACTTTGGAGGGCTTGAAAGTTCTCCAGAGCGGACCTGGTTTTGCTGATGTCATTGTGATTCCTAACGGGTGCCGAAGTAAGGTACAAATCCCTATAAAATCAGGTTTAGAATTTAATGAATGGTCAGGAAAGTGGTGGAACTCATGCTTGAGGATATGCCGCCAGTCGAAAGTCAGTGATATTTTGCCTGATCCAGTAAAAAGATTGAGGCCTGGGAGATTTTTCAGAATGATATAGAGTTCGTCGTCCAGACCAAATTCGAATTAAACGAACAAGGCATAACCAGCCTTGCAGCGTAGTTTATTCCTGTCAGTTGAGAAATCCCATATGTCGGCGATAGCATTTTTCCCCTCCTCATTCCAGATCCTCATGGTGCATTCGAAGAGGGACTTCACATCGTCCGCTGTCTCCTTCTTGCATGACAGAGTACAGAGCAGAGGATGGATTATTCGCTCGTTGCGACACTTGGCAGCCATGAAAGCCATTTCGGTGCCAAAGTGGATATCACCCCTCCCCAACGCCTCCACGATGTTGAGGGCCGATTCGTGGGTGAGGGTTAGCGAAGTTGTAGTGGTATGCTTCTGGCACAACCCACCGACTTTATTGGCGTGGGGGAAGTAGCAAGCCTGCTCCTCGATTGCGACCTCGTCCATCATGATCATCACTCCAGAGTGAGTTGCATGTGGTGTTCACGATTGGCTGCATGGACCAAGCATGACATTTTGAATGTTGGCACAAATCTCCTCGTCTGTGATCGGTCCAATAGTCGGTGTTATTTTGATGAATTGCGCGGAATCACAGATCGTGCAGAGGGAAGGAAGATTGGGGGATGGTCCATTGCGTACAGCAACGAGCGACCACCACCGAGCCTATATATCAGAATACCGAGCTCGCGTTCAAACTCTTGTGGTATGCAATCCTTCGAACACGTCGTAAATTTTGTTTCCTATAGCTCAAATGCTTGCACCGTTTTGCAAGGCTGTCTCTATTATTGAGTGAATTCGGGGCACATCGTTGGTCGCGATATCCATAATAAGATGTTCAAAGTCTTCCATCTTGCGAGAGCAAAAGTGACCAAACGCCAACCAAGATTTAAAGACTACAAAATGTTCCAGAACAAATGCATGAAAGACAGAACGACAAAACACCCCTAGTTTTAATTTGTTTAGTTCTCGGTTCCGTTCAATGAGAAGTTCCCGGAGTCGGTTGTGACTGGAATATATGTAATTTGTGCCCTTTTTGGTGTCGCGTGCAATCTTCGCAAGATCTTCAAGCCTATTTTGGAGAGCATCACACTTGTAGCAGTGGGCCGAGTGCTGTGTGGGGTGTTTTTTTTTTACAGCGCTTCGACCATACAGTAACAATTTGCCCACGGTCCTGGGTCTCGATATTAAATGGGAGATCACCTGCATCGCTGACAAGGGTAAGGCAATGAAATGGGAACGCCCGTCGAAATGCAAGATCTGTCGGCCACTGTAGGTCCACCCCAGAACAAGTGCCACCGAATCCGGGCTTGTCGACGGCCATTCCATCCAGAAAAAAACCAGGCTGTAACTCGGGTCGAGCAAGGGAAAAGCATTCAGGCCTGGAATCGGGATTATTTTCGAAGGTGGGGGAAGTGAGAAGCGGATGTACTTATGGTAATTGATATTCCTGGTCTGTATCCATCTCGAGTCCGCGCCATTTTCGTGCCTTCGTAACTTTGCTTAGCATTGCGGAAGCTCGTGACTTTGAGGGGACTACGTAAAACTTCGTGATTTTGATTAGAGCATATTGCAGCGCCCAAAATTTTTCTGCCATCACCCGTAGTTTTTAAGCGAAATAATCGATTGATGTGACTTTGATCTGATTTTGAGTGACTTGACGCGTAGCTCTTCCTCTCGCGCTCTCGCTCATGGACCAGCATTTCCCGTACCACTACAGGCCCACGTAACAGGACCTGTATGGCTACAACTGGCTGAATGTGGCGACTCCCGTAACTCCAGTGACTCAACAGCCGCGTCTGACGCACTATGCAAGCTACGCTCCATATCCACCCGCTTTACACTTTGACCACTTCGCTGTCGATCCCCAAGCATAGAGCCTCTTGAGGACGGCTGATAGATCTCGTCACCCGCCCTGGCGCGTCGAGAGTAAGTGGAAGGAACGCGCACCGCCTGCACACGCTGGCTAATATCAGCAATCAGTAATTACTCCTTTTGGAGTCACACAAATTTCTGCCATCAGGCTTCATTTTTCCGATTAAACGAGCGATTTGGGGGCTGCAAATATGCTCTATTGCTTTCTATGAAAGTTTGTGAGTTTGTATTCCGGGCTTGTCGAGCGGCAACTCTTCGGCACATCACGGAGTGATGGGAATCATCAGTTGCCGAAATGGCCGGTTAGTTTTGGGTTAGCTGGTTAGGGGTTAGAGGTTAGTGGTTAGTGGTTAGGGTTAGTGGTTAGTGTTAGCAAGGGATCTATATATAAAAACACACCCGGCCTTGTTGAAGCAACAATGATGGCCGAGATTCCGGGTTCTTGTGCCGAGTTGAACTGACGAACTTTCACACAAACCAGGCAATGTGACGAACTTTCACATAATACCATCAAAGTGACGAACTCTCGCAACGCTAAGCGAAGTTACTAAGTCACGAAGGTGGGTACGACTCATCCATCTCTGCGAAAGAACCTTGCGGAGATCCAGAGAGCGTTTGAGATTCGAGGTCTGGGGACCAATTGGGAGGAGAATGAGTACTCGAAGGAGTGGGCGACCAAGGTGGGAGGGAAGCGCTGGATTATGAGGGAGAGAAGGCGGGTGGAGAGTGCGCGACGACGGCCCAGCAGCGAACGATGGTGCACGGGAAAGTAGGGAAGATTGTGCGGGCTTGCATCGTCGTCCGTGCATATGTTGTTCCAGGTTTATAAACTGGCCCGATGTCGCCAAGGAACGGATGGCTGTTATCGAGGTGCTGACCCACGAGCTACAAGTCTAGCATTGTAGTTCCCATGTCCGTGTACCGCTTGGCCGCGTTGTTATTCTTCCTGATGAGAATAACTCAAGAAATTCTTGGGCTGAGGGATTCGGTGGTAGCGCATAAGGAGGAGTATGCGGTTCAGACACGGTATTTATTCCGACTGGGCTGAAAAGCAGAGATGCCAACTCATGAGGTCAAGAGACCGAAGACAATGTGCCGGCATGTGATGGGATATATTGGTCGAGATACTGCGCACTGAATCCAGGGGAAGCGAATGGAGGTATTGGAGAATACGGCTGCTCAAAGTCGCGTGAATTAGTGCTGAACGTTCGTAGCCGTAGATTTCCGGTATCTATCAGTGGGAGCCGCGCGAATGATTCGGGTCGTTCACGGGACGTTTGGGTGGGTGCGGAATGAGAGGTTTGCTGACTACGAGGGGGAAAACGAACAGGACCACTGGGTTTTCTGCTGGGTGGGACCATATCGACGTCAAACGGTACTTGATCATCATGATCAAACGAGGACAGGAGACCTGGTGAACGCGGGGCAGAAGAATGCGAAGGCTGGGAGTGAGCACCAAGAGAAGCATTGAAGTTATGGTACATGAACGAGTGGCACGAAAGAAGAAGAGAAAAAGTGAGAGGCAGACATCGCGATTATTACTCAAATCGTTCAGCTTACCTCATCCATCAGATGGCTTAAATTCTTCGTAAATTCAAGTTTGGTGATTGTATAGTGAAAAGATAATATTACAAGTATCTAGAGGGGTGTAAAATACGCCCAAATGGGGGTAGCCAAAATCTCAAGAGGATCTGAGAAATTTATACACTCAAAATAACAAGTCCAAGCTTGAGACTTGGGCTTTAGGCCATTGCATGTGCATGGCAGAACGAGTCCGGTTCTTTGTTTAATTGTTAAGTACTCGGTACATCTGATCTCTGAAAAATCATCAAGTTGCATGGACTATAGTTAGTAATATAACCCATATATCAAACATCTGCACATCAAGTACGTGCATATATAACGCTGACCGCAAGTTTCTCTCCACATTGATGCAAAGACAAGCTGTCTGTAATATCGTCGAACAGAAACTCGTGCACGCATCCCGATCCAGCGGTGATTCCATCGTGGAACCAAGACCTACCATTGAGTTCAAAGTACCGGCAAGTGAAATGTCTCTGACCGCCATAAATGACACCTCGCAAGCGAAGTTTAATCTCAACTCCTCCACATTTGATATTAAGCACTCTGTTGAACTTCAGTTTGGGACGGTTAATATCAAAGAACATAACAGTTGGTACGTCCCTTATATGGGTCGTCATCTTCATCTTGTTTCGGACACCAACTAATACGCAGTGTTTGCACCTTTGTCTGCCAGTCACCATGTACTTGTCTAATCAGTCCTGGATCGGAACACCATTAGAATAATCCCCGTTATGATTTAGACCCGCAGACAGGTACAACTGAAGCATTCCGTAAGTATTATCATCAAAACAACCGCACATAGTACAATGCTGACGTCCTACCGCGTAATATTTACTCGGTAACACTTTATGAGCAATACGGTCTATCATAGTTGGATTATACCCATACGGGAATGCTATGGGGTCTCCGACGTGCAGGGCCCATCTAGCGGTATTCCTGGCGCTCTCGAATGCTAGCCTCCTGGAATGAACAGACATCATATTTGCTGCGAAGGCTGTAAGTATTGGACTTAGCTCACAAAATCTCGCTGACCAGGCTGCAGGGTTCTTCATACACAAATTACCCAATATAGTAAAGAAGGTGTCGTAACCACAACTATAGTCTTGACTGTCTCATAATAGACCTAAAGGACCAGTCAGAGACTGAGTCGTTGGCAGACCCGCATCGGTCACACCTGTTACCTCAATATCATTGGACTCCAACTTCCTACGTTTAGCTTCTGGCGTTTCATCTCCATTACTAGCATATGTTCCTGCTAATACCACGTTCTTCCTCTTCCTGCTCACAGGGATGGACGGTCGCCATTCATTGTACTCGACTGGATCAGGTATCCTTGGACCCATTGAGGAGTCCCATCTCATAGCTGGATGAAAGTGTGCAGGGTCGCGATGATTGATCTTTATGAGTCGAAGACCGATATTGTCCCATGCTACCGGGAACACCAAGTTCGATCTCAGCTCTACGATTTGCCATCTGAGTATAGTGGCTCTCTTTGCCATGCCTCCTGCAGGTAAGCTTGCCTCTATCATCTTCTCCTCCTTGGTTGGCCTTCTGGGCGTGAACTCGGTGTCGAAGCTGATCACGCCATGCTTTATATTGCATAGGGCCTCGTTCGCCTGGTGCTCTGTCATTATGTATATCACGGTGTGCTTCTGTGGGAATGGCTGGGAACATCTGGTGTAAGTATATAATAGGTTTGAGCATGGTGTGCTGTGTGCTTGCCTCGAGTGCTTTCAACATCTCGTTGTCGGTGCCCTGTGGCTTCTGAATATCCTTGGTGACATTAAACATTTTAATTTATTATGTGCTAACAAGCACTCACTTCAGGTTCTTGTGTTTTATCCGTGTTTGCCATCACTGTTGGCTTGCGTCTGAATATTGACACTGCTTTCCGAATAGCGGACATTTGTATTTTGGTGCAGAGATGGGATAATGTGGGCTAGGGGTGTAGTGCTGTTGAGTCAAGGTGTGTGCCTTTGCTTTTCTCGCCAGTTGATGGATTAATACCTCCGCATTCTATTATCCTCGTGTCTGATGCGTACAGGCTATATTGGATCCTTGGGCATCAAACCGTCCCGTGATTTTACGGGACGATAGCACGTGAAAACGGTTACGGCCCTGTACCGTCAGCGAGCTCGACATGCTCTCAGACAGCATGGTCACGGCACGGGTAGACCCGTATACGCAGGTCTCGTAACCGCCGTTTACGCGTAAACAGTTTCCAAAAGCGGTTGAATCTATATTACAATCAAGACACCATCGAGACAAGACAACATCTACCTCGGGATGGCTGCCAGAGCTCCAACTGATGTCACTTGCTCCACGGTCCGCCGCGATGCTCAATTCTCGACCAATTGTTGAAGGTCTAATTATAAATGTTAAGATGTTCAAACCACGCCCAAAACTGACCCTTGCCTGCCTAGGCCTAGGGTCGCTCCAAATGATGGCCAGAACAGTGTTTGAGCCCTTTACCTTCAGCAGAATATTCCCTCCACTCCCAATTACAGCTTCTATTAAATCCATGTTCTGAGGACGTCGAATCCGCTGGGATCAATTCTCTGGAGAGAGTCTCTAGAGACGTCCATCAATGTTTGATGAAAATTGGACAGGCACGTACAATCGATGGTGGAGATCACGGAGGGTACTAGTCAATAGATACACACATTGCTCCAAGCCGGCTCATTTCGACACGTCTTTCGTGCATTGGACGTGTTCCTCTTCCCCTGCCCTATCTGGTTGTCTGCAGCACACAGACATCACATATGAGCCTTCAGCAAATTACCGCGGCCGTTCAGACCTACCCGGAACTTGCCTTGCTGGACTTTCACGGGTTAAATCTCTTCATACACTATGCCTCGCTAGCGAGGGAGAACATCGAGTTTGGACAAGTAAATCGATCAGAGTGCCCCACCACTCTACCACTCCAGATTCTCCATCTCTTGGCCACTGCTCTCGGAGAAAAGGATACATGTCTGATTGAGATTTGCTGGTCAGCATTTCAAGGACTCGTATGAAGTCAGCCTCCGGTGTCGCCAACAGATGAAGAGATACTCGCTTTTAACGATGCAGCTCTTCCTAACCAGACCTGTCGGTGCTTTCTCATCGCTGTTTACTTCCTTAATTGATGCACCGAGCCAGCATTTCGTCATCTGTACCCCCCAGTTCGCTCGTCTCAAAGCTCCGACTGCCCGAATCATCGAGCCGGTGAGAATATATCGACTCTTGTGGAGCCACTCACATACAATGCTACATTGCTTACGTTGAGACACGGTGCTCTACCAATTTATACCACATCTTTATACTGTCGATGTGAGTTGTTTATATGTCTGTCTACTCAATTATTGATTCTCCAATAGCTTGCAACCGCCGATACCACCACAATTACTACGTCCATAAACAGACATCGTTGCGGACATACTATGGCGGCGTCCCTGATGTAGTCCAAGTTGCACAGTTTTTTTTCATTGAAAGTGCGCTGCTTGAGTTCTTCGCAAACAACATGGTATTCGGGCGGTAAGTCTGTGTCCTTTCATATGTATATATGCTGTTTCTGAATTTTATTCAGGCTGTCCAGCACCAATTGTGCTCGCATTTACAACAAAGCACTGTCAAGTACTCAACCACACGTCCTTAACAACAAGTTCGCGTTTACTGCCATTTATCATGAGACCACCAAGCATTTTACACCCAACGATTGGAAGGTTACCAGCTCAATCCGCAAGGAGGATACAATGAACGGTTTCTTCTTGTACTCGCTTTTGCTTGACAAGGCCGAGCAAGGTGATATATTGATACTTCCCCATGACGAGGCGAGTCAGAGTTACCGCCTCCAGCCTGCTCTGGCGGAACGGAACAGCGCGACAGAGGGTACCGGGCAGGAATGCTACGCGCATGCCTGTGATCTGTGCTTTGTCATCGTGAAGAACGAGCAAGGGCAGCTAAGTCAGTATCAAATTTAAATCTGTCATTAAATGGTTATTAACTTTATCCCAGTGAAAATCCAAGCCGCTGCTTGCGACGGCAACACCATCGGTCATCGATCATGCAAAGTCCACGACTGCAAGAACCCGTTGCCCTCTCTCTGCCAGCATTTCTGTGTCGACCATCAATATCTGAGGATGAAGTGCGCTGTCATCGAATGTCTGGCCCAAAGCATGCCAGGTAATCGAACTTGCGGTGATCCAGAACATCAAGCACTCGAAAAATATACTGCTCCAGTGAATATTAGCACCTCCACATGTACAGTGGTGTAGCAATTGGAATATACTACTCCAGTGCTCGCCTATCAATCAGGTCCGTCGTAGTGAGAATGGAAAGACTGCAGCAAAGTGTTCTATTTTTTGGGCTGCTCAGTGCTAACATGTCTATGCATGTTCCAGTGAGAAACAAAAATTGCAGACGGGCTTGCTGTTCGAACGGGCGGTGCAATACAAGAAGTTTCGGCAATCAACATGATGTACGCTACAGTGAGGCGTTGAGTGACCCAATCGGGCATAATGCAGGTGAGCTGAACTCGGCTTGTGGTTCAAACCGGTGACGACGTCCAGGCGGTGTTCCATCCGGGCCGTATTCCACCCGAGAACGGCTTTCCCCGAGAGAATGGTAGCCGACATCATTTCTACGCGATTCCCTGGAGACCAGCCTACCCCATGGATGATTCTAATCAGCAACCCCCCGTACTTTCGGTACGGGGGTTGCCGCTATTCAACAACCCTCATGATCTTTCCAATTCAGCAATCCCCACCCGGATCAATGCTGCCGCTGATGCTGCTGTTGTCATGAGCAGCACTGAGTACTCCCGCCCTTCTTCTCAACAAATAAAGTAGTTCTTGTCCAATCGGTCGATTCCGGAGTCTCAAAATTTGCAAAATAGTGCGCTATAGGCAATGTTCGAGTCGAGAGGCTGTGAATGCAGTGCTTCAGCTTATAAAGCTCCGGTAAAACATATTGCAGGTGCAGAGTGGAGCGGAGTTTATCACAAAGTGTATCACGACAGCCAAGGTGCTTGAAATGTCAACTTCAACTTGAAGGTGTTCCAAAGGCAGTCAAAATTTCTAGATCCCACTGGCAGTGCTACGGATTGATGCAAATTTTGAGGCTGTCTCATCAAATGCTGTCCATAGCTATTCAAACAAGATGATGCGCAAGATATTCTTACTCTTCTCAAGGGGTGGTTAAAACCGGAATGATGGAACATGACTACCCCCTGGTGGTAGCTAGTCAAGTGTCTGGGGTCCTGGCAAATGGGTTTTCACGGCCATTTCGACTGGGTTTTCCTTTTCTCATCCATTACAACTGGTTTTGGTGGTTTCGCGACCCATTTCTTATGTATTTTGAGTCTCAGAGTCCGAATATCAAAAGATATTTGAGAAAATACCTGATCTTTTAGGTGCTTTTGGAAGGTTTTGGTGTGTTCGGTAACTCCCGAGGCACGTGAACTGCACGTCAATAAGACCCAACAACGCGCCATGGTGTGTCGAGTGCTTATAATCTGCGATATTTTGCTGATTTTGAGGATCAGAATTTGTTTGAAATGTTATTTGGTTGTTTCTATTTGTACTATCAGTGACTAGGAAGCTGGCCACACTAGGAAGCTGGCCATAGGGCGAATATAACACTCTGGAGTGAATAATATCTCACCTTTGTACTTGCACGGTGCAATATGACCCATTGTGCACCCTCAGACCGATTTTCAACCCAAAGTGATGAGTTGATCCAAAGCTGTGCCCGGGTTGATTGCGGTCCGCAGGGTGAGAAAATCAATTTCCTAACTCCAAGCGACCGTGTTAGGGTTTAGTGTTTTACGAGCGTAAGTCAGTAGTAGATACTGAAGTCGTGAGTGATGTTTTTGTAGTTTAGCAAGTTAGTTGTAAGTCGTAAGAGCGTATCTGAGTAGAACAGATAGCAAGATTCGTAAATTCTCAATGCGAGTGAACTCAAACTTAAATCAGTCAAACAGAATCACACTACACGGGTGACCTTGTAACTCAGTGGGCAGCGGCTTAACAAGAGTATACAAGGCACTAAGTTCCTATAGGCAGTGTGGTAGGGCGGGTTGGACCGCTCGTCGCTCTCCCTTCAATCTATATTTACGTGCTTACCTTACCGTACATCGGCCATCAGGCCGTATATTTGTTTCGTACGTAGATATTTATAGATAGATCCTTCTTACGCTCGAACCACAACGAACGACGCGACCAGTGACCAGAGTAGTCCACCGAGGCTACGTCGCCAGTGAAGACATTCCACCTGAGCCCCTGTTTATCACCCTCACCGAGTCCTTACGCCCTCCACTCGTACCTCACGCCCACACGGCATATTCGTCTATTTTGATCTGATTTCCATTCTACGCCTCGACGACTTTCCCGGGACTTTTCATCCATCTTCTGCTTCACCCGTACACCCCATCCTCTGGACTTCAGACCCAGATTTCTGTCTACCAGACCCGAACTCTGTTCTTCCACAGCAGCAAGGCTAGGTCTTAGTTTGAATTGGCTATAGGCTATAGAAGCTAGCGTCTTCGAAGTTGTGTGCAGAAGTGCTACATGATGGATTGAAGTAAAGATGTGGTGTCGTACATGGTATAAAACTTGTAGTTATATATTAAAGAACAGTAAACTTCTAGAACATTCTCCATAGCATTGGAACATTCCTGAGAAATGCTAGAATGTTCTGTCTAAGCTCAGAATGTTCTTCAGGTAAGGAATATTCTACAGAGTTCTGTGGATGTTCTAGAATATTCTACAGAGTTCCATGGATATTCTAGAATATTCTCTGAGGCTCAAATAATATTCAAAACACCATTAAAAAGTAGGTAAAATCTATATAAATTGGCCATGTGACAACCATAAGGGTTGACACGTAAGGAACACATAAAAAGTATGTTATAATGAGTCTACTGGCTCATTAAAGGATAATCCCAATCAAGACAATAATCATGGAGAAGTATGTCTGCACTTGTAGATGAGATGAATAAGGAATGTGAGTAGGAATATGAGAGTATTCACAGATATACAAATATCCATAACAGACCGCCTCACCTGTTTCTCAACCAATACTTGAGCAATCCAGGACTTTGGGGGCTTCTTCTTCTGCCACAACCTTGGGCTTCCATCTGGGCATGTAGCTCATGGCGTAAACCTTTTTATTTACTTCAGAATCCACCAACACAATTGGAACTCTAACTCGACACCTGCAGTCTTCGATTCAAGATACCAATGTGGTCTTCAAGACTACGATTCCAGCGCCTTGCATGAACCATTAAGATAGATAAAACTTTCATACTCTCAATAGCTCACCACGCTAATACCGCCCTGTCTCCCTTGATGTCAGTACAAGTAGAAAATCACGCTTTTGACACTGGAAAAAAGATTAAATGTCGGGTTCTCGGCAGCATGCCTCGGAAGTAGGGATCTGGGTCCAGGTGGGTCCATCGGCTTCCAATGAACCCTCCTATAACTTATTTTGGCCAACGGCACCATACCGCTGGCGCAACTCCCTCACTTAGCTCACAGTGTGGATCCCTCCACTCACAGTTCTCATGGGACGACTCCGGTACTGCAGTTTTGTGAGGTCCAATGTACAATATACGCGTCTGGAATACATCATTTGGAACCCATGTACATTATGGTCAACGGTGCGCGCCCCCATTGGCCGGCAGCAATGGGTTTTTTACGGTGGCCAGGTACCCCGACATTACCCTTTCGGGAAATCCAACAAAAATAAATTCGTTGGGCACTCAAAATGCCACCAAAACTATCCCAAGTATGCTCAATCTCTTCAAAAGATGCATGCCTATTGCCTAGGGCCCACAGACCTGGGAAAAGTCCCCGTGGAATACCGGAATTGGGCCAAAACCCCTAAGGTGGCCAGGTTCCCAGCGCGATATAGTATGTGGAACCTCTTCTGATTTTTTTTCGTTCTCATTGGAGGTTAAACTGAGCAAATAGGCTCCTCAGATGGTGACTCTAGAGCTATTTTGGTTACCTTTGACCAATTAACGAGTATTAAATCGATTTATTTACATTCACCCACTTCCCGGCCTTCAAGTGGCCCCACAGACCATAAAGGGGAGGGCGATTGTCTGGTAGGTACATTTGGTAGGTAAGATGTTCGTCGCTTAGGTGTACGGATCATCGGACCGACTGATTGCCGAGTGGTGGTGGTCAGTCAGGTATTCGGGGTCCCGGCCAGGCGGTTTTTGATAGTCATGGTCCAGTAGTTTTTATTTAGCCACCCCTTGACTCTTCTGGTAATTGCGAGTGGAATGCGGCACGGCACGGCATGGCGGAGCACAAATTATCCTAGCCGAGCTTATCACGTGGGGATTGCTGATTAGAATATTCTATTTAGCAACCCCCCGTACCCAGAGTACGGGGGTTGCTGATTAGAATTATCCCTACCCCAGTGGATTCAATCTCCTCCATGTTCTGGACCGCGACTTATCAAAAATTGACTGTAACTACGGCGTAAACGGATGGTACGTACGGGACCCGTCCCGCTTGACATTTCTTCATGAGTCTAAACATACGGGTCTGGCCGTGGCGTAACAAAAATACGGTGTAATTCACACGCCCGTGGGCGTATTACGGACGGTTTGATGCCCTATTGGATCCGCCATGCTGCGTATCTGATGGGGCTGTATCGTTTTGGGTAACATGGTCGCGCCGGCGGGCTCTTGGTCCGTTTGGGGTTTGCGCCGTTTAATTCTATAGCAAGATGCGTGCCCTTGCTTTTTTCACCAGTAACCAGTTGGTGGATGGGAAGACCCAGTAGCAACAGTCACTGTGTTTCAACCGGCTCTAACCAGAGCTGCAGAGCTGCGCTTAGCTTTGTTTAGCCGACGGCTAGATCTGCTTAGCCGGCTGTTGATGGTCTGTTTAGCAACCTAGCCGTCGGCTAAGCAAAGCTAAGCGCAGCTGCGGAGCCTCAGGTTAGGGCCAGTTGAAACGCAGTGCTAGTTGCCTCTAAGCGCCGTGGAATTCCACTCACTAATTCAAGGTATAAGATCAAATCTCGCAAACAAGCAGAGGTTGAACGCTATAAGCGGATCACAAAATAACGCATTCAACGAAATAAATAATCTCGGCTCCGGGTGTGTGCCGTTCCTGCCGAGATAATGATGAGAGGTTGAAAAAGATGCACGGAAGGTTATCTCCGCAACCATTTCTCATCAAAGAAAATGCCTCTGCATCATTTCAACAAGATGTCATTACAAATCACTGCATTTCAACCCCTCCTAAACTTAGCCTGAGTTCTGAGCCCTAAACAGAGCTAAGCAGAGGGCTGTGGTTAGGCGACTACACAGACCATGGTTACGTCTGTGTAGGTCTGGCTAAATGTGGTTAGCTCTGTGTAGGTCTGCCGAGGTCTGCTTACCTCTGTGTAGGTCAGTCTAGGGCTATAACCAGAGGCCAATACACGCCATAGGCACACCTACATTGACCTACCCCCATTCTGTGAGGTGCGACGAGAAGAATGGGACTCGCGAAGATGGAACTCGGCTAATCTTTCGCTTATCTCGCTTACCTCGCTTAAGGATCAAGAATGGACTCGGACAGCAGCGCATCAAATAATTCCTACCTAAACTCCGCTGCAGCGAGAGTGAGAGAGAGAATGTGGGAGAAATTGTGTGTTGCTGCGAGGCCTCGTGCCATGTCGCCAACCCTTGGCCAACCCTGGCGGCAGAAGGACGCCGATGAAGTCTAAGTATGATATTCTCAAAATAACCTACATTTGGGATTAATCTATTTAACAACCCCCCTTGTTAAGAACAACCCCGGGTTGTTGGATCAATTTTCTATCTAACAACCCCATGATTTGTAAGAAAAAAACTGATGGCGGCTGATGGCGGGGTGGCGGGATGAGGCGGGATGCTTGTAATGTGTTCCTAGTGTCACTGAAAGTCCCCAGAAAATTCACCTGAATAGATGGGCCATCTGAACGAGCTACCTGCTATTTTTTTTCCGTGTTCCACCGGTCAAAATTCACCAAAGGCTACCTTCAATGCTCCTTGTGCCAAGGATTTGCCGAAAAGTCTACCAAAATTGCCGGAATAAATCTGAGAAAAATCCAGAGGGCATTGGAGTGCATCCGATACGCATTCACCATTGTGCGACCATATTTAAACGATTTTTTTGCTTTGTGAACGGGCACTAGGCCTGTTGTTGGCATTATTTCGGTGACAAAGTTATAAATAGCCGGGGGTTGTTAAATAGAAAATTGATCCAGCAACCCGGGTTATTTTCAACAAGTGGGGTTGTTAAATAGATTAATCCCTACATTTGCATCCCCATTCGTTAACATGTGCCGAAGAATTATTGTTGAGAGGGGCAGTGCCGTGGAGAATGGGGTTGAGGTATGTGTGGCTGGGGCTAGCTGAGTATAGGTCATCTAAACTCATCTACCTTCAGCTAAGCAGACCTACACTGACATCTGCACACTCTGTTTAGGCGACCTAACCTTACGCTAAGCAAAGCTAAGCGCAGCTACCCGAAGCTGTGCTTAGTTACCATCAACAGTGTCTGTTTAGCCGACTAGACAGACCTAGCCATCTGCTAAGCAAAGCTAAGCGCAGCTACCCAAACTGTGGTTAGGGCCGGTTGAAACGCAGTGAATAGCACTGTTAATTGCCCTGCGAGCGCAGCGAGCGACTGCTCTGTAACGGCGGGAACGAGACTATGAAATAAATGGTATAACTCAGATATAATTTATTTTAAAAAATGAGGCAGATGCAGCGGCGAGGAAAGATATAAAATAGGCAACGGACATTGTAAAACGATACACGACATGATAGACCCATCACACAGTCCAGACCGCTCACAGTCAGCCATATTTGAAGTGATTTCCTTTCTAGGCCACAAAAATTACCTATTAAAGTAATGATCTCACCACGAATCAACTACGTCATCGAAATAAAAACCTCTCACTTTGGCGGTATAATGGCTTATAAAAACAAGTCTAAAAATAAATTTTTAGGACTCGTAATCGATAAAAGTCGGTGATCGGCCTCGGCATTCCCCATTTGGGCGCACACCCCCCCGCTCCTCACCTGGGTCTCTTCTCCGTGCTCATCTTCATCATGAGCATCCTCGACCTCCGTGACCACCTTCTACCACATCGCCGTCCTCGTCCTCTCAGTGCGCACCCGTGACCTCCTCCCTTACGCCATCCTCACCTCCGTTCCCACCGCTGGCTGCGCCTCCGTCCTCGTCCTCGCCTGGCTCGCCGCCTTCGCCCCGATGCTCCTCGCGCCCGCCATCAGCCGCGACTCTTTTCTCGGCCCGCCGCCCCTCATCGATATGGCCGTCCCCTTTGAGGTCACGCTGGGCGGGAGTGGAGATGCTCGTAGTCGTCGTCGTTATCGCAGGGCTCTCCGCTTACCCGCACCTCGTGGCTCCCGAGTCCAGCGGTCGTATCGCGCTGCGCACCTCGTCGTCCAAGCGCCGGCTGCTTTCCGTGTAGGGATTGGATTTGGTGCCTGGTGCACTTTATCGCCGCTGACTTTGGGCTCATCGTATTCGCGTAGTTCTTCCATGTGCGGTTCGCACTCTACTCGTCGCACCATGGTCTCTCCACGATGTCCGGTGCCGTGCTATTAATGCGCTGCGCAGCTTCCGTATTTGACATTTGTACCACGACCTCCTCACGACCACCGGCCTCCCACACCAGAACTCTCCGTCGTGGGTGAGCTGTGAACATGCTGGGTAAGTCTGGCCTTTCATAATCGATTTACCTTTCACTGACGAGGTTGTCAGGCGGACAAGTGGAGCTGCCCTGACTTTCTCCCAAATCCGCGCAGACGTCATTTTAGCCAGCGATGGTTCTTAGTGTGACGATGCTACTCCGTATGCGCAAACGGTCGCATGCCGTGCATCGTCAGAACGTCCCCTCGACGTTAGAATGCACAGGGATTTTCTTTCTTTCTTTCGTGTGTAGAGTACGTAGTTTCTTCTTGGTGGCTTACCGTAGTTTCAGGAATATATTGGTTTTACAGGCTTACAAATTCTTCTATCGTCCCACTCGCGATGGACGAGACCCTCCTCATTCCTGCTGGACCTCTCCTCGCTGCCGTAGTTCCTGCCCGATGGAACGCCGTGCGGTACCTCCTCGGTGGAACGCTGATCAGCCTCTTATCCTCGGCTAACTTGCGTGTTGGGTCCGAGGGCGCGCGCATCTTGTTCTTACCAGTGACTCTGAAACTCTGGCTGTGCATTCAGGCTGACTGCACGCAATGGGGACAAGCGGACTACATTTGCGTGTTAACCGTGATTCGGGGAACTACACTTCCGCGTATATCCACTTCGACTCGTGTGGGACTGGCGTTGCGTCATTCCTCCAGGCTTTCGTTTGCTCGACTGCCCAGTATTTTTGACGTCCCACATCCCCGCCATCTTTCGGGGCCCGCGTTTTGCGTTTGCAAGTTTCGCAAGTGCGACTTGCGCTTTCAAAATATGCGAGATGCACAAGCGCAGTTCCGCATGCTGTTCACCATGCTGGTTCAGCCCTTTTTTTTTCATTCGTAGGCTCGTGATTTTCCTCGGGCTTGCCCTGCGCAGTTGAGGTTGTGCTATGTTTCGACCACATGTACCGACCTCAGGGTCGCCAAAATTCGTCCCTATCGCGTGTTTGCTGCTATTGGTCGCAGTTCCTGCCGAATCATCTGGTGCTCGGAATTAATTTTCAGGTCGGATCTACTCCGGACCCGCGCAGTCCAGTGCTGATCATCGTGGCCCAGTTCTTCCTTGCACCCGTGTTACTTGTCCTGCGGGCTCGTTTTCATGCTATTCGGTTGGCGCTACATTGCGGTCGTCGTTTTGGACGTGTGGTTAATCCCCGGGGCTCGGAGTTTTTGTCGCGCCTGCGGACGCAAGCTCGCGCGTAATCTCTCGTATCGTAAGTAGTACTGTCCCAGGCCCTCAAGGAACCGATTTCCACGAGTATCTCTCATGAGTCGTGTCGAAGTGCTCCTTGGAAGCGGGAACCAGTTCCGGAAAACTTCCTGGCGGAATAGTTGACCGACTGGTAAATTCCCCAGCCACCTGCCTGCGTCTATTCCATGTCAAGGTCGCTATGTCGGTACGAAGGGCTGGAGCTGACGTCAAGTATCCGGCATTCGGTGAGCCCAAAAATGCTCAACCATCAAAGTATTTCGGACACGGGGAGTCGAACCCCGGTCTACCTCTCACAGCGCTGTAGCTGAGATAAGAAGTGAGGCCGTGCGCCGTACACCATGTCCGAGTAATTTCTAGCTATGTGCGCCTATGTATATCCGGATACTAGCGATTTTGGAAGCGCGTCAAGAGAAAAAAACCTACTAAAGCGCCGAGGCACCAATCAGACACAGGGAGTCGAACCCGATGAACCTCAGATTTTATG
This sequence comes from Mycena epipterygia, assembly GCA_029281465.1. NCBI lineage: Eukaryota > Fungi > Basidiomycota > Agaricomycetes > Agaricales > Mycenaceae > Mycena > Mycena epipterygia. The sequence goes on along the minus strand of JARJCQ010000058.1, from coordinate 5,336 downwards.
CATGATGCCAAACACTCATAAGAAGAGGTGGTGTTCCGTACACCTTGTCTGAGTAATTAACCGGGGAGTGCACGTATGGTAATACGGTATGCATTCGTACCTGGGGAATACTCCGATGTACAATGTCGAACTTAGACTCCTCGGCATGCTTAGAGCAAAAATGCGAGGATAGCAGGTAGCCGCCAGGTACAATTATGGTAAGAAACGTCTATTTCAATCCGCATATCTAAGTATAATTGGCCACATCATTGCGATGAACATGAAGCCTGCCAATTATCTGTGATTTAGCACATAGCATCGGTCTCAAATTGGCCTCTGTTCTTGGCTGATGCAACGAAGTTAGTGGCCCATCCGAAACAAAAATTAGTGCACCAAAATGGGTGGCGTGGTCGGCTGTCTATAAAAATAATGGAGGGCTGCTCTTAGTCAATCTTGTGAGACAAGATATGAAGGCAGGTGTTAGCCATTAATCGGTCGTCAAAAAACTTCCCCAAAAGGACACATTACTAACTTCTAACATAGCATGTAGGGTTCCGGGAGCAGAGCCAATTCAGGCAGGTCGGTGATACACCCTGTTGACAAGGAGATACGAGCTCATTTGTGCTGTTGTGACCCTGCACATGGAATCTGACCCAGTGGGAAGCCTGGCGCCAGAAGCATTGGATCATATGGGAAAATTTACCGAGTAGTTTGTGTTATTGAGTCTGAAGCAACCCTTTCTAATTTTCCTTCGCACAGAACACTCTATAAGATACATACATTTGCAGAGGCACAGCAAGATGGAAACCGGATCAAGCACTTCTTCCAGCAAGCTGAGATGAACACACTTCTTAAAGGATGTCATGCTGGATTGCAACAAGCCTCAGAAGTGTTCAAGGTGGTGATCCAGAAATATACAATGGATGGAATATTGCAATATCATATAGGTTGATAGAGGTGCCAAACTCGTAACAAATCTGACAAGCCTCAAGGAAAAGATAGAAAATATGCACCAGGAACTGCTAGAGCTCATTACAAGTTCTTCTGATGGGACAACTTCAGATACATCCTCCTCTGTATGTGAATGTAGTTTATGTTTTTTTTATGCAAGTCAACCAGTGAAAAACAGATATACCACAGTTCTGTTGGCTCACAAAACAGGTACCCCAAATTTGACTGGCTATTTTCTCACTCAGCATTTTTTTCAAGCTCAAATTCATTATCAATGCTGCCACCAACACAAAAGATATTCCACGGACGTGAAGTGGAACTCCAGGACATTGTAGATAAGCTTCATGATGGACCCGCTGCCATCGCCATTCTAGGGCCAGGCGGGATAGGCAAAACAAGCCTCGCGAAATCTGTCTTGCACCACCCTCACATCACCACCAAATATGAAAATAGGTTCTTCATTTCTGCAGATGCTACTACCACCAGGATTGAGCTAGTTGCTCTCATCGGAGTTCATTTGGGATTGAAGCCAGGAAAGGACCTCACAAAGCCAGTTATCAAATTTCTTTCTAGAGGTCCACCATGCCTTTTGGTGCTTGATAATCTGGAAACGCCATGGGAACCAGTGAATTCACGTAGTGGAGTCGAAGACTTTCTGTCTCTGCTCACTGATATCACACATCTTGCATTGATTGTAAGATTCTTGTAATCATGCTGATCACTTACACAATACATACAAACACATACACGCTCTCTCTCTCTCTCCTCCTTCTTCCATTCTGTATTACGACTCTCTGCCTGTATGCTAGCTATGCCTTATAACGCCGACTCCCTACAAAGGGTCTAGATTCTCTTGCGTGATTCTCTGGTTCCCTCTTCGTCAACCTTCTCTGGTATCCTGGTGAGCAGGATTCCATTTTTTTTGAATCTTCTGCCTTTTTTTTCTACCCCCCAACCCTCGCCCGCGACAGCCGAGCTCTGCTCAAAGCTGAACGTGCTACCACCCCACCCCACACTCTCTGCCGAGGCGGCCTGAGCTCGCTCAGCGCTACCAGCCCCGCGCACCACCCACACCCACATCTCCTTGAGGACACGCGTACCTACGCCTCCTCCTGGATACAACGCCACATCCCTCCCACCCTTTTCATGCCCTTGGAAGCCGTTTCTAACGGAACCCACCACAGCATCCCGCCGGGAACGGGCCACGTCATCCATTTGTGCCACGTCACCAAACTGGCGACTCGACAACCTTCCGTTCCACACTCGCTCGTCACCCGTGGACAGTCTAAGGTCGCCGCTGCCAACATCGATGGCACGGACGAGTCAAGCCATCCGCGCTCGTCGGCCCCGACTTCTCCATTGACCCCGCTCCCCGTCACCCGACCCACAACGCCTCCCCGCGCCTCCGCACACGTTTCCGACTCCGATTCATCACCCGAACCCCCCACCCGTGTGCACGCCATGTCCACCTCCGGCAACGCGTCCCTCGACCTTCCCGTGACCAAGCTCCCCTTGCTCCACGAAGGCGAGACCATGCAGAGCCAATTACGCCAGCTCGAAGTGCATTGCCAGAACTACTTCTCCCTGAAGGACATCGCGGCCGACAAGCAGGTCGCCAATCTCATCGGCTGCTTCCGTGACTACCGCATCACCACCTGGCTGGAGAACGACACCGAGCGTGCTGCAGCCATCCTCCTCACATTCAAGGCCTTCATGGTCGAGGTCCGCGAACGCTTGCTCCCCACGGACTGGGAGCGCTCAGTCAAGCAGGAGATGATGAGCCGTAAACAGGCCAAGAACGAGACCTTCCTCACCTTCATCACTGCCGTCGAGCGCTTCAACTCCCTCCTCATCAACACCCCCTCCCACCTCGACACTGCGCACGTTCGCACCCTTCTTGAATCGAACATGCTCACCGACCTCGCCGACGACCTCAATGATGAGGGAAAGGCTGCCGACGAGACCAACTACAAGAAGTGGGCGGACATTTTCAAGCGCAAGGACAACACCCGCATCCGCAACCTCAACCGCCTCAACGAGATCGCGGATGAGTGTGCAAAGCGCGACCGCCGCACCACGGCCCCCGTCGACGAGCGCCCTCCCAAGCGCTCGAAGACGAACGAGAACGCCCCCCCTTCTACATCGGGCGCCTCCTCCTCCTCCACCTCGAACGCCGACGGCGGCAAACGCTGCCCGAAGCTCACCGAGGACGAACGCGGGCTACTCGCTGCCAACTACGGGTGCACCCGTTGCCGCCTGCCCTTTGTCGGTCACGGCGACGCACAGGATAAGACGTGCCCGTGGCCGGCCCCGACCAACTACAAGCCCGTCACACAGGCCACCATTGATGCTGCCACCGCTACTCTCACACCCGACCTTCGCGTCAAGTACGGCGTCAAGCCCAAGCCCGCCCCGATCGCTGTCATCGCTCCAGTCGAACTCGACGATGTCGACGACTCTGATGACAGTGTCGACTCAGCAGCCTCTGGGGTGAGTGAACCACACCTGTACTGGGACTTCCGTATGGAAGGCCCCATGTCCAACCTCCCCATTGACGTACGCGGGCTGATTGACAACGGCGCCCATTTAGTATTGATCCGCAAGGACCTCGTCCAACGTCTTGCTCTACGCCGCTCCCGCCTACATAAACCAGTCCCAATCTCTGTCGCACTTGAAACGAACAACGCACCTTCGACGGCCATGCTGTATGAATACATACATTTCAAAGCCCTCTCAAATGACCTCTCCTACGAAACGAAAACTGTACGCGCGCTGATCGCGCCCAACCTTTGCGCCCCCGTCATTTTGGGCTTACCTTTCCTTACACATAACTCCATTGTCGTCGATCATGGCGACCGAAATGTAATAGATAAAAAGTCCAATTATAATCTTCTTGATCCCGTTATTGCATCCCCGCCTCCGCCGCCACGCCCCAAACTTCGAGAACGTCTAAACAAGACGAAAGCTGACCACAAACTGCTCGCTGACAAACTGCGGGCTGTGTGTGCCGAACGCCTCCAAAAGCTTACAGACTCAAACCTATTTGAATCGGTTCGAGACGTCGACGTTGTCGCCGCAGTCCACGAACGGATTGAAGCTCTAGCTGAACTCGAACACCGCGAGAAGCTGGGTATTTCGATCAAAGCCGAGTACCAACCTATCTTTGAACCGATACCTCATGTCGACGATCTACCTACGGATGTCCTCTGTGAAATTAAAATTAAAGACGCCTACAAGACACTCTCTAAACGGAGCTACCAGAGTCCCCGAAAATACAAGGACGCCTGGCAGACCTTGATACAGAAACATCTGGATGCAGGTCGCATTCGCCTGTCAAACTCCCCCTTTGCTTCGCCAGCCTTCCTCATCCCCAAAGCCGACAAAATAGTGCTTCCTCGCTGGGTAAATGATTTCCGCGATATAAATTCAAACACAGTCCACAATGTTTTCCCATTGCCCCGTGTCGACGACATCCTCGCGGATTGCGCCAAAGGAAAAATCTGGTCAACAATAGATTTCACCGATAGTTTCTTTCAAACCCGGCTCCATCCCGACTCCATCCCGTATACCGCCGTGAGCACACCGCTTGGCCTTTACGAGTGGACCGTCATGCCGCAAGGCCTACGCAACGCACCTGCTATCCAACAGCATCGTGTAACAGCCACGCTAAGGGAACACATTGGCAAGATCTGCCATGTTTACTTGGATGACATTGTCATTTGGTCCCAAACTATAGAGGAACACATCCAGCACGTCCGCCTCATTTTCGACGCACTCAAGAAACATTCCCTCTATTGCAACGAGAAAAAGACCAAGCTCTTCTGCCAGGAGATCAACTTCCTAGGCCATCGCATCTCACAACGGGGCATCGAACCTGACAAGAGCAAAATTGACCGCATTCTTAATTGGCCGACACCTCGATCCTCAACCAATGTCCGCGCCTTTCTGGGCCTTGTCCGCTACATTAGCCAATTCCTTCCCAATCCTGCGGATCACACCGAAGTACTCCACCGCCTCACGACAAAGACAGCCGATAAGAAATTCCCTGAGTGGAACTCCGAAACACCATTCGCCTTTGACGAAATCAAAGCCATTGTCCACCGGCGCCGACTGCCTAACCACTATAGACCACGAGAATATGGGGTCAAACAAAATTTTGTGACAGCCGACGCCAGCGATAAACGATCCGGTGCCGTTCTCTCCTTTGGGGAGACCTGGGAAACTGCCCGACCCGTTGCCTTCGACTCAAAAAACCTTCAAGGGTGCGGAACTCAACTATCCAATCCACGAGAAGGAGCTGCTCGCCATCATCCGTACCCTTCGCTTGTGGCGCGCAGACCTCATTGGGAGCCCGATTCATATCTACACTATTTACTACCGACCACCGAACCTTGGAGAATTTCCTC